>JAMPIV010001214.1:0-600000 GCA_024509875.1 Oreohelix idahoensis | reverse complement strand
GATAAAGTCACTTAACAAAAAAGGATTCATTTACCTGTTCATCAGGAATTAAATCACATAATCACATATGCCTCCAGGCATTAGGAATAACATGGAGATATATCATCTCAAAAAAGGAACAACAATAATGAGGACTCCTTCCTGAATAAACTAAGCGAAGACTAGCACATTGCTACGTCTCGCCTTATCAGCTTCTCTGCTCAGACTGACCTGGGCGGAAATCGTTGAAACAACGCCACAAAAAGAGACATGCGCAGAACACGCGAATCGAATACAACTCAGCCAAATTTACGAAACGAAGAATGTTCTACGATGTTCGACTAAAGACCTTTTACCTTAAAAGGAAATGAATCTTGAAACATTGCGATTGCCAACTGTTTTCAAAGAACTGGCGATCTGAGCGCTCCATAAATGGACATGACTCAAAATCGTTCACACAACTATCGGCAACCCTAGCTATCAAGATAAGACAACTTCTTGACGATAGCTATCAAGATTAGACGACTGTAGAAATAAAAGTGACTACAATTCCATGAGTTCCTTCCCATGCATTAAAAAATTTACTATAGTCAGAATGCATGGTCAGAATAAGTTGCGACAATTTTTTAGCAGCAACATTACCGCCACCTCCCGATAAAAAAAATGTGCAACATTTTTTTTTTTTTAAATATCCAAGAGTAAAACCAAAAGCGGTTTAACAACGCACGAATTATGCGGGGATAACTAATTGCACTGCCTAATATGAGGCTAAATTGACACATAAAGTGTCTGGTGAGAATATTTCTCAACAGATAAAAAATCTGATTCAAAAATATATCGGGGAGGTGCCACCAACACACACTACGCTTGCATGAAAATACAATATAAATATGCAAGTTCATATCATTATAATCAAATAGCAGTGTCATAATCTAATACCGCTTAGAATGGATGTACACATCTGATATTGAATGTTAAATATTACATTATCTAAATGTTTAATATTACCATTACATAATGAAATTAAACATAAATGACGATCCAGGACACATCTCCTGTCGTTCCAAAGAAACTTGTACAATGTGGAACTCTCCATGTTTGACAACAGAAAGGTAGCTTCTCAGATCAACAATAACGTGCTGAGAAAAAAAACCAATATGATTCTATTTAACAACTATTATGTTTCATAGTATACAATACATTATTATTAATAATTGTGGCCGAGTGAACTTTCGGCCCTTATATTAACTACTCAGTCTTCTTCTTATATTAAAGATGGGAACAGAAGAAGATGATAACAAAGCACAATAGTATGTGTTCACCTAAAGTGAGGACAGATGTGCTAATGTATTGTAGTAATATAGGTGTGTTATGGCTCTGTCGTATATCTAGAAATAGAACAGAAGTATTAGTTGGAATCATGTGGGCATCTAGACAGAATGTCAGCCATCACATTATCCGACCCACGGATAGCTCGTACCGTGAAGTGAAAAGGTTGAAGAGCAATAGCATATCGAGTGGATCTCGAACTCTTCAAGTTCTTAGTCTGAATAGCTGTAAGAGCTTTCTGATCAGTTTCTAGAATGAAATGTGCGCCCAGGAGGAATCTTTGTAGTTTGAGAATAGACCAAACCATAGCCAACAATTCACGGTCTAAAACCGAGTAGTTCCTCTCTGCCGCATTTAGTTTTCTAGAAATGTACATGACAGGATGCAGAGTTTCAGCATATTCCTGCATAAGTGCTGCTCCGATCCCAGTGGATGAAGCATCACTTCGAAGAACAAAAGTTCTATCTAGAGTAGGTAATCTTAGGATGGGAGGAGAAGAAAATATACTTTTAATCTGGTCTAAGGAAGATTGACATTCCTGAGACCAACGAATCAGATTAGGCGACCCTTTCTTCAACAACGTTGACAGAGGTGCCATTATCGAAGATAGATTCGGAATAAATCTCCCATAGAATTGAATTAACCCCAAGAGACTCCGGACTTGTTTCTTCGTCTTAGGTACAGAGATGTTCAATATTTTCGAAGTATTGTGGTCTTCTGTCTTCAAGAGACCATGACCAACACGATGACCCAAGAAAGAAATTTCACCAAAACCAATATAAGCTTTAGAAGGTTTTGCTGTCAGATTATACTCACGTAGAGTAGACAGTAGGTCATATAAACCCAGATAGTGATCTTCCCAAGAATCACTGAAGAGACAGATATCATCTAAGTAAGCGATGACATCTGAACGATGAGAAAGAATTCGACGCATCATGCGAACGAAAGTAGCAGGGGCGTTCATAAGACCGAAGGGCATTACATTCCATTGAAATAAACCCCTAGGTGTAGAGAAAGCAGTCAGAGGTTTGGCATGATCTGCTAAAGGCACTTGCCAATAACCTTTTGACAAGTCAAGTTTAGTGAAAAATCTAGAATTAGAAAGTCTAATAAGTAGATCTTCTAGTAAAGGCATAGGTTCAGCATCGAACTTTGTGACTTGATTTAATTTGCGATAATCAACGCAAATTCGTATGTTCTTATCTTTCTTCCGAACAATAACCATGGAAGAAGAATATGGAGAAGTCGATGGTTCAATTATGTTTAATTGGATCATTTCATCCAATTCCTTTTCCACTTGTGACTGAAAGTGTATAGGGATAGGATACGGCCTAACCCTAATAGGATTACTGTCGGTAAGAATTATGTCATGTTCTATGACATTCGTGTGACCAGGGATGTCGGTTAGAACATCCTTAAATGTCTGTAACATCGACGAGACTTGACGATGTTCATCAACAGAAAGATTAGGAGAAATGGAGACATCTTTCCAAGATTCCATAGAATGTAGTGGAACCACTGGAAGAGGAAGATCGACATCAGAAAAAACAGATTCCTCATCCTGTATGACAGACAGGGATGAGTAATGACCATGAGGTACAGAAGAATCGTCCGTTGCCTGGAAAATAGGCAGCAAATAGTCTGGACGCTCATGAAATTCCGTTAGCATGTTGATATGGAAAGTCTTATGCTTTCCATCTATATCGACCACATAGTCAACATCGGAAATTCGTGAGACTATTGCATATGGACCTTTCCATGCAATCAGAAGTCTATTTTCCCTACTGGGGAGTAGGACGAATGCTTTGTCACCTGGACAAAGTTGTCGTAGACATCTGTTCTTGTTAGCAAACTGCCTTGCTTTTTCTTTAGCAATTTCTGACGAAGCAGTCGCTAGTTTGCATGCCTCAATGATCTTTTGTCTAAGAGCAATGACATACTCATATGAAGATTGAGTGTCATCACTAATATCATCGGCAGTGATGAGATCGTGTAATAAAGACATAGGGCCGCGCGGACGCGCGCCAAAGACAAGTTCAAAGGGAGAAAATCCTGTGTGCTCATTTGGGACCTCTCTATAGGCAAAGAGAGCCGCGGGTAAAACCCTGTCCCAATCTTGGGGATGATCTTCAGTTATCTTACCAAGCAAAGTCTTGAGCGTTCTATTCAGACGCTCAACTAACCCATTAGACATAGGATGATAGATGCTACTGAGAGATCTTTTAATGTGTAAGGTAGACATTACTTGAGACATAGTATCAGATATGAGTTGAGTGCCATGGTCTGACAGTATTTCTCTGGGGAACCCCAAGCGAGAAAATATCAGCCAAAGAGCATCTGCGATATCTGTAGTAGATATGCTCTTTAGAGGGATTGCCTCTGGCCAACGTGTGCACATATCGACACATGTAAGGATAAACTGATGTCCTCTGGCCGACTTTATCTTAAAAGGGCCAATAATATCTATGGCCATTTTCTGAAATGGCCGAATAGGGATGTCAGCAGCCTGGATAGGCGCAGCATGTCGTGGTCCTCTAGATTTGACCTCCTGACATACCTGACATGATCGGCAGTATATACGAATGTCCTTGTTAACAAAGGGCCAAAAGAAAGCCGCAAGGACTCTCGACTTTGTACGGGAAAATCCCATGTGTCCAGCACATTGCGAGTCATGAGCATGTTGCAATATTTGCACTCTCATACTCTTGGGAACAAGAATTTGCGAATGTGCTGACGTAGCCGAGTCTTGTACCATACGTACAAGTACGCCGTTTTTCATTTCTATCCAAGATTTTCTTTGTGTATCCTTATTTGGATCACCTTTCTTCGCAAGAATGAAGAATTTCTTTAACGTAGGATCTTCTTCTTGTAATTTTATGAACGAGTCACGAGAAATAACCAAGGTACTATCTTGGCTATGAACTTCATTATCATTATTCAACGAAGTTTGCGGTGTTTGTAGAGCTTGTGCTCTTGTAACCACTGCATTGGTAGCTTGCATATTATCATCTTCCCAAGCAGCAATCTGCTGTGGGGTACATTCCCTAACTCCGTGGATACGACCAATAATAAGGTCCGCAATTGGATTAGGTAAGAGACAGGCATGCACATCTCCCGTAAAGAAAGGAGTGGCAATGTGAATTACAGCAGTAGGATATTTCTCTAGAGTGCCGCCAAATGTGACACATTTGATAACCCTTCCTGTCGCACAGGATGGATCTACAAGCGATTGTCTAACACCAATAGTGGTGCATCCGGAATCGAAAAGTAGTGAGACCGGAGTATTATTAACAAGACCCTTATGTAGGATTAGAGAACCTCTCCCGTCATGTGCAACCGAAGCAGGAAGAGCGGGGAGAGGGTGACCACAACTCAAAGTCGATATTGTAGTCGGTTCGAACAAAGTACTGCATTGGGGGCACTTGTTTGCTCTCCCAAAGTCAAAAGAAGAACAAGTGACAGCGTCAGAGTTTTTATTATCAGAAACCTGATTACAGGCTCCCTGAGATTCTTGTTGAACCGAGTTAGCCTGCTGATATATCTTTTTTTTTTGTATTGAGATCTACCGCGACTACTATTACCTCTGAAGTTATCACTGTTGTTATTGTCTCTGTAGTTATTATTGTCTCTATTATAACTGTTATCATGTTTCGAACTACAGTTTCCATGATTATTATCATGTCCACATTGATGTGAACATCTATTTGTTTGGTTTTGAGGTCTACGCGAGGAAAAGCCTCTGTTACCATATCCTCTTCTGAAATGCCTAAAATTATTATGTTGGAAGTAACGAGGACTGTCAGCTCGTCTCCAATTCTTCGACGAAGAATCACACTGAAATTGATTTCCATAATTTTGACCGTAACTACGGTTACTTTTCTTATCAAAATTTTTGTTGGAATCTATTACTAGAGTTTTGACCATAAGGTGCTGCCGAAGCAACTGGCAGACCTTCTTTTACTTTAGAGTTACCAATGGTTACGTGAGGATGCGCAGTTATATACTGGCTACAGAAATCTTCCATTTCTTTTATTGTTTTAGGTTTACGTTCATGAAGGAAAGCAAGGAAAGACTCATTGACCGAAGACATGACTTTGTCTCTAAGTATTAAGTCCATAAGTCCTTCATAAGTTTTTTCTGTCTTAGACAGCTCCACCCAACGTAAAAAAGTAAGACGTGTCTTTGAAATGAATTCAGAGAATTGCACACCAGTTTCTAGTAACATATTTTTAAATTGAAGACGATAGCCGTCTTCGTCAAGTTGGTATTTTTTTAACAACATAGCCCTGACAACCTCATAGTTGTTCTTGTCAGGCTCATCTACCATACTTAACATACTCAAAGCATCACCTCTAAGTATTTTGGACAAATGATAAACCTGCAATGATTTATCTATGTTATGTACTTTACATGAAGTTTCAAATCTGTCCAAATAGAATGTTATATCGTCGATGGAAGCATTGAATGGTGGTAGATTAAGCTTGAAAGTGCTTGCATTAGTCTTATCTGAGACCTTATTTGCATCATTAGCATTACCCATGTTCATCACCTTTAATTTCTCAACTTCCAAAGCTAAGAGTTTTTCTTCATGCTCCATTTTTGCTTTTCTCTCTTCAGACTCTCTTTCAAGTCTTTTATTTTCAGCCTCTATTTCAAATCTTTTATTTTCAGCCTCTTTTTCAAGTCTTTTATTTTCAGCCTCTTTTTCAAGTCTTTTATTTTCAGCCTCTTTTTCAAGT
This sequence comes from Oreohelix idahoensis, assembly GCA_024509875.1. NCBI lineage: Eukaryota > Metazoa > Mollusca > Gastropoda > Stylommatophora > Oreohelicidae > Oreohelix > Oreohelix idahoensis. The sequence goes on along the minus strand of JAMPIV010001214.1, from coordinate 593,953 downwards.
CTTTTATTTTCAGCCTCTATTTCAAATCTTTTATTTTCAGACTCAATCTGTAGTCTTTTCTCTTCAGCTTTTGCTTCTGCTTCTCTTTTTTGTTTTTCCATTTCCATTTGGAATCTTTTTTCATCCACCTGCATCTGCAGTTTCTTTTGTTCAGCTTCCATTGCTTTATCATATTGAGCAGTTGCAAATTCTTCTAACTTATCACCAGTCTTCCCAAGCAATTTACCCTGCTCAATAAAGTGCTCAAATGTAGCCATGATGAGTAATAATATGAGTCCACAACCTGAAATAATTAATTATCTTATTTCAAATTTAATTATAACAAGTCTTAAATGAAGCACTTGTTTACTCACAACACTATATTATCATCCCAATCTCTGTGGGAAACAAGTCTTATATCAAAGAACTTGTGTATAGACCTTTTTGAAATATCATCAATCAACTCTTGATCATAGGTGCACTTCCCATTCAATAGTGCACAATACTATTCATCATTTATTAATCATCAGTGTAGTAGTAATGCATAAGCATAACCCACTATTAAATGTGAATTAACTACTATAAGTCTAACCAATGACTATGTAAACACTATCACAATGTAAACAATAACAAAGATTTAGCAACAATACGAAAACATTCGTAGAAATCAACAAAAAATAAAGCGAAAATTAAAGAAATATCACAAAAAATGTGATGATATCTACGAGAAGATAATACAAATACAAGACACCACAGTGTATAAACAAAAATGGTATATGAAACTAAACTATAGAAAAGAGTAGGCTAGCAAATACAAACACATCAAAACAAAACTAAAGAATGCAGAAAAATAACGAAAACAATACTAACACATGTCATCACAACTAACAAAAAATAGCAACAGAAGTCGCTTTGCAAATTCCAGTATCGGAAATTTGCACACCCTACAGAAAACGCTCACGATAGATGACCTCTATGACGTGGTATGATCTAATGGAGACACCACCCAACCGAAAAACCCTCAGAAACATAAACATATAAATATACAAATAACATATAAACATATAACATGTAAACAAAAGAATGAGATGAAACACAGAAGACTCAGTAGAAGTATAAGGGCACAGTTCACAAACAAACAGGCCACTTAACTTATGGGTATCCAAACGTCAGCCACAGCAGAAAAAAACAGATGACAATCAGCGTCCTAAGGAATGAAGATCCAACGATGATGGTACATCTGAACTGCTCCAACTGCCATGACGATGGTACTTGAGCTTCTAAACAGTACAGGAAGTGTACAGGTAGTGTAAATAACGGTACTTGACCTTCTTATTCAACCGTAAATTGCTTGAAATCGGTACTTGGCCTTCTTGAGGAAACAACTTGTATCAACCGGCACTTGACCTTCACAAACGACAGCAACTTGTGTTATCCGGCAATATATAACAACGGGTACTGTCAAATTTCTTGCTTCTGGCAAAAAGTTACAATTTCGATCTTTTCCGAGCAACGCCGAGTACTTTCATAATTCTGTATGTAGATTCTTTGAACGATGCAGTTTGTTGAATTCTTGTTGAATGAAGCGGGTAAGGGACCCCGAGTATGCTGGTACCAGAACAAACCAGCTTATGGCCACCAAATGTTGAGTAGCAAAATGTGTGTGTGTTGTGTATAACTGTTCTGTGGATGATGTCACATTTGCCACACAACGTTGAGGGTGTTGTATCTCATCTGCTTTCCAAAGGTATAATAATCCTGGCCTTTGCAGAGTAGTGTGCCACCCTCAGACACCAGGGATGATGAGGCGTAGTAGCATGGTGTCTGTAGTCTGGTTTAAGTGTGTAGGATGCAGATGTGTATTCAGACAGTGAGCATTACAAACAAGGCAACTCACACAAGGACGTCACGTTAACTCACGATGTGAAAAGTCAATAAAGTTTTAAACAGCAGTGATGGTTTTTTTGCAATGTATATTGTGTACGCCACAATGACAAAATGCATGGACATCGTTATGCAGAAAACATCACAGGTATTTTCACAACAGTCATTGTATCATCGAAGTAGTCGACTCAACAGGCACAGCAGACAGCATTATAATAATGTACATTATGTGCCTTTTTAGGATATCGTAAACCGCTGTACATGTAGTCAGGTAGTAAACTTCCCCTTTCCATAAGAGCTAGTAGATATCAACTAGGAGATTAAATATGGTCTCCTCGATTTGACCTCAACAAGACAGGCATGTATTTTGAGCGCCACATTATCGTCCTCTATGTTCCTTATACAGCAAAGGTATCAAACCTAGATCCATCAACAAAGTTCAGGAAGCAAATAGTCCGTAGGACAGGCATCAATCGATGCGCGACAATATAAGTGGATCGTGAGCTGAGCAAACTTGTCATAATATAGACTTTATAATAAGGCAGGCTAAGCGAAAGATGGCGATAAAGTCACTTAGCAAAAAAGGATTCATTTACCTGTTCATCAGGAATTAAATCACATAATCACATATGCCTCCAGGCATTAGGAATAACATGGAGATATATCATCTCAAAAAAGGAACAACAATAATGAGGACTCCTTCCTGAATAAACTAAGCGAAGACTAGCACATTGCTACGTCTCGCCTTATCAGCTTCTCTGCTCAGACTGACCTGGGCGGAAATCGTTGAAACAACGCCACCAAAAAGAGACATGCGCAGAACATACGAATCGAATACAACTCAGCCAAATTTACGAAACGAAGAATGTTCTACGATGTTCGACTAAAGACCTTTTACCTTAAAAGGAAATGAATCTTGAAACATTGCGATTGCCAACTGTTTTCAAAGAACTGGCGATCTGAGCGCTCCATAAATGGACATGACTCAAAATCGTTCACACAACTATCGGCAACCCTAGCTATCAAGATAAGACCACTTCTTGACGATAGCTATCAAGATTAGACGACTGTAGAAATAAAAGTGACTACAATTCCATGAGTTCCTTCCCATGCATTAAAAAATTTACTATAGTCAGAATGCATGGTCAGAATAAGTTGCGACAAGTTTTTAGCAGCAACAGGTTAGTTGTTTATAACAGTCACTAGCATGAGGTAGTAAGTAGATAGTACGCAAATGTCTCCCTCTGGGATACATTTATGTGGCCCGGGTCGTATGTGACCGCATGGTCTACCACGCTAGCATTATCCCTGCTACTACACTAGCATTTATACGTGCTATAACATGCTACATATAAGAATGATAGACCTTAAAAGCAGATACGGAGTTTTTGCACAAAACGCAGTATTATTAAAAGTTCAGTTAGCAGTCACTGCTCGGAGAGGGCAAATGTAGGGCAGTCCCAGATAATAATAATCAATGGGTGTTATGCGCGGAAAGTGTGAAATGAATGTTGTGATTTGGGTTTTTTCCATTGTGTAGATGGAAAAGAGAGTTGTGACAAAAAGTCGAAAAGAAACAAAGACGTGTGCAAAATGTAGAAAACAGAGAGACGTGTGTAAACAATTGTAACGTGTGGGGAAAAAAAGAGTGAGTCGTGTGAAAAATGGCGGGAAAAAGAAGTAGCTGTATAAAAGGTGGAAAATGCGAGAAAGGGCAGAGATTTGCTAGGTATTCATTGTGTTGTGTTAGGCAAGCCAGATTCGAGTTTCGTCCTGGAGATTAGATAGATAGAAATTTGTGCTAGGCAGTTTGTAGCGTTAGATGAACTTCGTCTTTTAGGTTATCAAGACCAGTTTATTTTTTTCTTCTGTTGGATATATTTTCCTTTTGGATATTACACTATTTTGTTTATAAGTAAGTAACGATCATACCATTGTGAAATTACCAGTGCTTGTCAAATGACGACCAATAAATTTCTGGTTGAATTTACTGCATTGCTGTTTTTGGAACTTTACAGTATTTCTTTTGGATATACTTTGTCATTTTGAGACTGTTTTGCTTATCACTAAACCTAAAGAGTATGAACGAACCTGGGAAGAAAAATTAGCACAAGTCAAGAACCTCCATCTCAGGCGGAATGCCTGTAGCACTTGAACAACAACATATAAATGATTAACTCTGATTGAAAATAAAATCAATATAACTACTTCCGAATTTAACTGACTGACGGTCACAATAGTTGATGTAGAAAATCCGAGATCTGGTGTTCACAGTACTAAAGAAACATGTGGTTGCTAAAACTGTTAATTATTATTAATTGGTAATGGTGGTAAATCCTATCGGCTGTCTCTGTGGTGAGTGCCGATTTTTGAAACAGCGTAACTTGCTGAATAAATCCACTGATACGACTGTCAAAAGTCGGGAGAACTGTTATATCTTTCACAACCCAGTGGGCTGATAAAATTGCAAAAAAATTATCTGGGTATTTGTAAGTCCAGTTGAATTTACTACTTAAAATGTTTATGTGTCCATTTGGCCAATCCTGTTCACAAATGAACTTGTGGACGTGTAAGCCAAGAATAAGACCACATTAATCACTCAGTAAATGAAGAAAAAAGACCAAAATAGACCGCTGGTTGCCGTTTTATCAGGTCTGCTAGAAATAGAGGAACATTGTGAAAAGAATGCTATTATTATATCTCTACATATTTATACACGGAAGGGGATGAGGCGGTCTCTTATCCTCTCTGTCAGTCCTGATTAAAGTCAAAAGGCACACGGTGTCTCTAGCCTATCCTATCGCGCGTCGCTTAGCGGGTGCAGGTTTGGTTGAGGCATGCAGCCTTTCCCCCTCCTGTCCGGTCAACGATCAGCGCACAATGTCAATTATTATTTAATTATCCCTACGCGCATTTAACAAATATCGCCTGTCATTAATAGCTATTCGATTGTCGGCGTCTGTTTGTTAAGTCGTATGATATTTAACACTAGTCACTTATATAATTACACCTGTCTCTGTACAAGAAATAAAGGGATACTCACGTAAAATCAATGTCAGGTTAGACATAAAATAATAACCTGAGATTTCGCCTCGAGTATTAGCGGGCGAACGAAAAAAAAAAAAAAAAAAAAAATATATATATATATATATATATATATATATATATATATATATATATATATATATATATATATATATATATATATATATATATAATTACACAAATGAAATACAATGTAAATTCTATGGTCCACTATCAGTCGCGCCTAGTGTATTAGTTAGTCAACTAAACGTCTCTTCTTATGTGATAAAGCGAGTGGTAAAATTACATTAAACTGAACAACTGGCGAGAAATATCTACGCGTTATTTTATTTCACTAGTTTTAACGCTATGAAAATCACAGTGACTTATAATGGTAAAACTTAACACATTTTAACACTTAAGCACAAATTTCTATTACCAGAAATCAGAATAACAATCCCACCGAAACTATTAACACATTTTCCACAATGGTTCTAGAATACGTGTTTAGACTTTCCGAAAAATTCTGAGCGACACTGATAACTGATTTGAGGAGCCACAGCTTATATACATTATTGTTATCTGCTCTCTAGAGCAGCGGTGGCCAAACTACGGCCCGCGGGCCAGATCCGGCCCGCCAACCTGTTTTGACCGGCCCGCCAACCAGTTTTGGTCGGCCTCTTATTGTTGATTGAAGCCACACTCTTCACAATGAAATAACACACAAATGTATGTTTGAAATAAATAATTACATGTCAAATTACAAAACAAATTAAAACATCAGATTCATTATATATTTTTAAACAGTAATTTCAGTTCGAAGACTGGTATACATGTCTTGGCAGATGTGCAGTACAGTAGTTTGCCGTTGCTTTCTGTACGTGGTTCATTTTATATATATATATATATATATATATATATATATATATACATATATATAACTATATATATATATATATATATATATATATATATATATAACTAAATATCAGAACGTTATTTTTTAAGGATTTTATAGGTCTGGCCCTCGGGTGTTACCCTTTACCATAATCTGGCTCTCGGCCAACCTTAGCTTGGCCACCACTGCTCTAGAGGATGCTAATTTTCACACCACCGTTCACAGTAGAGAAAATCAGAATAGAGTTCACAAGATAAAAGGTTTCCACGGTTGCTCTGTCGGCCATTGCTGATCGACAACAGAGACTTAAACCGTGTAACGGGTTTGCTTCCGAGATTTTCCCCGTTTCTGGAGATCAAAATTTTGTCTCCCCCTGTATGTACGAACATCAAAAGATCCCTCGGGAAAATTATTTTGCCCCGAGCGTCTCGCTTCAAAGGTCCGGTGGTTTTCCACGTGCATCTGTCTGATATCTGATGATTGACAGATCAGCTCGCGTGAGAAACTCAGGTAAGCAGACCAGTTTCGCCCCCTGTTAGGACTGGTAAATCGCGGAAGTTGGTAAGCTTTCCATTTGTTTACGTCTCAAGGAAAAGAGGCGTGGATTAAAAGTGAGTAAACGCAGGCTGTAAGTTGCATGGCTTTTCTAGCGAATCATAGACGCTAACGGGATCACGAAAGACTGTCAGATACTGTAGGCTATATTTCCATTATACGTCACAATTAGAAGAAAAAAAGGAAATGATTTTACCACTACAAAACAAGATTAGCTAGTACGCTTAATTCCTGGAAGAGATTTTCATGGCAAAAATGCCTGTACATTGAAACATCGGCCTAATAAGCAGCTGGTTTATCTTTGCTTTTCCGCTCAAGCCAAATACTCTTTGGCGCTGAATTTAAATTTGTGTAGTATCCTCTCACAATTGGGACACAATGGGCCAGAGCTTTCACACCAAACCAATCAATCTGTCCAAAAGTGGTCATAGAAGAAGAAAACAAGACGCCATTTACTCTTTTCACTTTTAGATCCAACACTGCAGCCGGTCGGTCCCCTTGCAGGAGGTGCGATGAAGCATCGATCATCGGTTCTCTACGGCAGTATCGGTACATTTGTGGTACCGATTTCTATTAGATGCTGTCAATTATCGCACTTTTCTTTCTTTTTCTTTATTTGTCTGCTAAGTAGCAGATACGTGATTTTATCAAATCACCCTATAGGTGATAACTATCACAGTTGTGACACTCCTTGCAAATATGTCACCTGTGATAAGATAGTCGCCCGCGCGTTTAGATTGAACCGCTGATAAGACGACATTACCGTCTGTGTGACACGGGCGGGCAGACAGATGTGATGTAATTGCTTCCGGTCCTTGGTTAAAAAGTAATCATGGATTTATTATATTTTAGACAATATGAGTCTTCAAATGTGTTTGCGAGAGTGTACGCAAGACATCAGATGTCCATATATGGTAATACATGACCTTTGCAGGCACGCACCTTATTTCACGTGGGACTTTTTTTAAAATATCACAGCCTATGCTGCATGATTTGAAATGATTGGATCTTTCTGATTAGATTCATAACATCACTGGAGGGAATATAGGCTGACAATTTCAGTTTTATTTCTCTGTGATTTGCACGCTCGCCAAGACATCAGACCTTCGCCAGAGGAAGAACTAGATTCCTAATTGTTATCCGGACCTTTTATTGGAGAACCAGATAAGACTTATAAAGCCCAGGAAATCTCTTTCAAATTTTAATAAGGAACAACGGGACTAGGAAATAAGAAACACGGAGTCAGAAGAGGCAATCTATGTTAAAACTAAAAGAAATCCCAGACACGTGTTGTAAGAGAACGATTCATCTCTTTTATTCATCTGTGCGACAAGTCTGTAGCCAGGATTGGCTTATTGGTGGTACCAGCAGAACGTACTATTTCTGGAACAAGACGGGATCAGTGGCCTACGCTTTAAGACAAAGAACACTGTGTAGACTTCCCTTGAAGTTTCTCGGAGATGAGCTACACCCGACAACCTTGACCAGAGACGAGTGATCAGTGTGAAAAGACAGAACCGTCATTGGCAGCTAAGTTCAAATATATGCTGCCATATTAACTTTCTTACTCTTTTTGCAATCCCCAAATACGAGGATGAGAGTTTTTCTTTATCCATAACTATTCAAATTATTTTCAAACTGTTAAAACTAAAGTGATTATTAAATTTTGTTATTTGTAATGTTACAAATTTACTGTGATTTGATCATTTTAAAGGTACTGCATGTTTGTCTCAGTCAATTACTACACACATTCTAAACAGAGCTATACTTGAATAAGAGAATTCCACTGAGTAAATCAGGGGTGGGGGCTTAACGAGCTGATAAATAAGTGCTTAAATTCTTTACAAAAGTGGTCGGCAGGTTACAGAATTAACGTGCTTAGCGACAGCCAGCATTGTTTTTGCTTACCTGAATTTCTTGTGAAGACTCACATGTGATAGAAGCTTTACTACTCTTCTATCTACATTTCTGCCAAGAGTAATCTTGTGTACAAATAGACTCCATTGAAGCCTATATTAGATACTCTTGAGTTTTGGCCATTGTTGGACCACTACTGCAAAGCAGGGGAGGCAGTACCATCACAGGAGGCTTGGATCAGACCTTTCATGTGCTCTTGTAGTGGTTGTTTCTGTAGAAAGCGTGTTTTACATGCTAAGGTTACCAGCCCCATGCACAAAGATACCTTTAACATGTTACAAATGATCAATACAATACACACACCAGATGATACAATACACACACCAGATGATACAATACACAAGCCTGTGCAGAGATAAGGAGACAAATAGTGTCTGTACGTGAATGTATTTTTGCAACGGGCTGATCACCTGTTTGCCAGTCACTTCGATTACGGAAACAACAGCAAATGGATTGATTTGCCGTTGCCCTAAAGACGCCATTAGGCGTGATGGGAAACAATGGCAAAGAAAACCTATCTGCTGTTGCCCTAAGACGCCACTAGGCGTAATGGCCACTGACTGCTTTGACGGTCGGTGGCTAAGGACGGAAGAAGAAGAAGTGAATGTATTTGTTTAATGATGACAACTACCTGTTCACATTCAATGATAATTACTGTTGAGGATTGTTACTTGGTTTGCAAACATCTGGGTTTGAGCTCGATTCGGATGGTTGCACCATGGAACACCTTGGTTGAATAAATAAATGACATAGATCGCATATATCGATACATGACGCGTTAGACATAGTAACGACAGTCTGTGTGTGGCCTTGGAGCTATGTATGTGTGTGGCTATGTATGTCAAAAGTGTATTAATATAATAGACATAGAGTTGGATGTGTGAATCACTATTTTTATATCACTATTAATCAGAAAGGTGAAAGTTATACCAAATACGTAATAAAACAGATTTGGTTGCAGACATTAATGCTATATGAAAAACGGTTACATGACAGACGTACGATGTCTGGAAATATTGAACTCTAGTATATCCTGGAACTGTGATAAGAAGTGTCTTTAATGTGTGATAACTTGTTAAGTATTCATGATGAAACTGAGGACCTGTATTAAATATGTTTAGTCGTCTAAAACCGAATTGTTTACTGGAATGTTCTACAAGTTCAATGACGTTCTATGACTGTTAATAGTTAACCTTTCAAGGTCAGTTCAGAACATAACACTTTAAATACAGGCTGATAATAATAATAATAATAAATAAAACACTGCCAGATAATACGAATACAAAGTTTATTGCAAAAGCACTGAAACGAACATTCTAACAATTACATAAATGAACCTGAAGCTGCATCATAAAGATACGTCGAGATGGTAGAAGAGATGAATACAGAATACTTGAATTGAAGTGTAATATCAACCCAATTATCCAAGCCTGGAAAGCCCATAACATATCTGGTGTCAGAAGTGGGATTCATCTCTTCCGTTACCCGATTTTGAACGAATTACCGATCATCTATCAAGTTTCAATAAGTGCGGGAACGTTACGGTTGAAGAAAATCGAGTCCAATACAGTCGAAGTCACAGTGGGAGTTCAAACATAAGGAGAAATTCATTCAAGGCAAATCTGGCAAATCAAATGCGCATGTCAACCTGCTAATGTCAAGTCAATCCTGCATCAAACGGTCAGAAAATTTCAACGCTGGGTCCTGTGGTCAAACTTATCGTTACTTCGGTGAATATTGATCCTGATCCGAACCAGAAATCAGTGTAAAACAGTTGTACATTATCCGTGGGTCCAGATCAACCGTGGAACGCAGTTCGAGAATCGTCGTTCGATATCAAAGCTGAACGAATTGTCTTCAATCAACCGGATATCAGCTGTTCACTGTGACGATACAAACAGCTGCTTGCATCTTGGTGCAGTTTTTATTTTTCATAATGGCAGGAGCGGAAATAAGATAAGTTCTTGGCTGTATTAAGGCGCTTAAATACGTTAGTCCTGTCCATAAAGCAAGCTTTGGCCTTCAGTCAACTCCACTGTCACTTCGCTGTCGTCCTTACTTTTCTATATATCATTATGTGTTTACAATTTATATTTTTTCGTATATTCGTGGGCGGCTGGTAGGGCTTACTATTACCTGGGAGTTTCTTATGGAAAATTCAGGTAATTGTAACGACTGTTAGCGTCAGTGTTTGTATTTGCTAACTGAAGGGGTAACGATTAGTTCGTTGTAGAAGTCTCGCTTCAGTTTGCAAAACGAACCATTTTTTTTTTCATGCTTAGCTGTGACGTCACGTCGATCGTCATTTTTAATTTTCATGACCTAATTTCAGTGCTGTGTATAATTTTATACGTTTGTGATCTAAACTCTTGTCTTCTCGTACATTTAATGACGACTTGTATTTTTTATTATTGTAGTGTTATTTTAACGTTTTCTTTTTTCTGATTAATATGTCCGAGTATTCCTTATTTGCTTTATATTTGTTACATGGTGTCGTATAATTAGATATATCACTTCACTGTCTTTCATTTTCTTGTGCCTTCCATTGTCACCTGTGCTCGTCTCTAGTTTACATTGAAGAACATATTTACATTAATTGAGTTTATAGACACCTCTACACCTCACGGTAGAAGGGGAACGACTAAGTAAGTAAGAGTTTATAGAGTAGTTGTATATTTTATGATAAATAACATACTATTGTACGACAATTGGTAATTATAACCATGTCGAAGGTGGAAGCTATTTTCGCAGAAGGCATACGCATAAGAAAATCAGGTTTTCAAATGGCTATGTAAGCCAAAACTCAGTTCACTATACGAGAACAAGAGTTGTTAAGGGAAAACCAATATGCAGAGGCGAGAATAAAGTCTCTTGTTCGTGATATGATAAAATTGAGAAACGAGTTGAAAGAGAAGGATAAGGAGAGAGCAAACCAATATGCAGATGTCAGAATAAAGGGTCTTATCCGTGATATGGCGAAATTGAGATTCGAGTTGAGAGATAAGAAGGATAAAGAGAAATCTCTTACTCAGGAGTTGGTTACTGTGAAATCAGAATATGAGAATTTTAAATGTGAGACCAAGACTTGTGTAGATTCAGAGTCTGATACATTGTGTGCTTTCAGTAAAGAGAACTCAGAGACAATATTAAACGACTAAGCGACAGAAACAATGAGTTACAAGTTAGTAAGTCAGAACTTAGAAAACTTACTCCCGATTTGGAATTGGGAAATTTAAAACAGGAGATCAGGTATGAGAATGATAAGGAAAGGGCTCTTACCAGTGAGCTGGAAAAAGTAAAGATAGACTATGAGAAATTCAAAGATGAGGCCCAGAAACGTGTAGATTCCAAGATGGTCCAGATTGTTGGTCTATTAGATGAGAATGCAGATCTATTTCAACAACTTGAGGAGAAACAAATAGTATTTCCGGAGAAGGTTGATGAGCTTAAGAAAAGCCATTATAGCGCTATTGAAGCACTCAAACTTGAACTTGAACAAGAAAAGGCTAAGAATATGGAAAGTGTCAGTAGACACCCTATAGAAATTGAACAACTGACTAAAACTGCTGCTGCAGAACACAAAGTTAAAGATTTAGAGATTGTTAAATTACATCGAAGGGTAGATGTTTTGTTAGATATTATATCACAGGATCATGTATTGCCATCTGGTGGAGTTGACTTAGGTGTGAAATTGGGTTACCGTGATATTTCACCACACCCAAACGACTTTGTGCAAAAGCATAGCATTCCAAATGCTAAACTTAGTGAAAATACACATTAATTTCAAAAGGGCGATATTCGACTTCAAGCATTCAATGCTAGAGTTCAGTTACAATGAGGTGATAGTCGATCATTCCGAGGAAAATATAGTTTTCCTCATCAGGATTCTTATGTCAGGGTTTCCTGTCATAACCTTTCTGATTTTCATGATGGTGGATCTTGGCGTAAAGCCAGTGCTACGTATATCACTACAGAAAAATGTCCACCACAAGAAAGTAATAATGGCAAAAAAAACACCCTTACAGGATGTGAACAAATGGGGTTTTTCCATGAGACCAAACTTCATGAGGATAATTGTTATTGTGATAGTCATAATGATCATATTAGTGGTGTTACAACTGTTGACACAAAAGATGTGACATGTCAGGTTGACAATCCTCGGGTTACACACGATGGTAATGAGCTACGACATGTGAAATCTGCTCATTTGGGAGTTGTTGATAAGCATACTCATTCGGATGATCACAAGTATAAACATGATTCCTCCACCACTGCGACATGTAAGGAACCATGTGTACGTAATAATACTTCCGTGCGCTTGACTCGCACGACACATGATAGGTTCAATGATTCTCGGGCTCAGTTCAGACCTGGCCGAGATCATATTTCATTGAATCACACTGTTTTGGTGCGTAATTTAACTTCTAGTGTTACTTGGTATATACTTAGAAACTTTTTTTAACGTATCGGAGATGTTGAATTTGTTCGTATTTTTACACTTCAACATTCTTCTCACCAACTAGCGTTTGTTCGCTTTTCGAGGTATTATGATGCTCGTAAAGCTGTAAAATTCAAAAATGGTACTCTTTTTGCACAACATCATTTAGATGTGCAACTCGCACGCAATTCTACACCACGCACTTTGTAGTTGCGTTGGGCTATCTGTTTTCTTCTGTCTTTGGATGTTTTGTTCTTCTATACATCCATAGTTTAGTGTGCTATTTCTTATATCTCTGTGCACATGATATTTTATTTCAGTAATATCGACATTACTTTCACTTAGGATATTTGCTTTGATTATATATGTCATCATTGATACGTGCATTATTTTGTACTGACTTCACTGGTCTCTACAACTTTATTTTATTGATTTATGTAACGATGATTCGTTACTTTTGTGCGCATGATACGCCGCCTTCTTGGCGATCGGAAAGATGTCATCACATACATCGATGACATCTGCCTATTTCATGATTCTTAGGAAGACCACATTACTGGTTTGTCTTCTCTTTTCCTTACGTTACGCCAACACGGTTTGACTGTGCGACCTTCCAAGGTCCAAATAGGTTGTCAGGAAATTTCATTTCTTGGTCCTCGCATAGGTAACCATAGGATATATCCTGATGACACAACGGTCAAACGCATTTTAGATATTGCTACTCCCTCTACTAAGAAGCAAGTAAGAAGCCTATTAGGCTTAGTTAATTTCTACCACAAATTTATTACACATTTCACACAAATTTCTGCTCCATTGTCCGAACTGCTAGCCAAAGGTAGTCCAAATAAAATTAAATGGACACCAGAGTGCGATGGCGCTTTAATGAAACTCAAGAATTTATTTGCAAATCCACCTATTTTGTTGTTGCAAAACCTACATATTCCATTTGTAATTCAAACAGATGCGTCAAATTACGGCATCGGGGGCTGTTTGCTACAATGGTACGACGGGATACCACATCTGTCTTTTTTCGTATCCCGCAAGCTGACTGATAATGTTGATATTTAGTTGGATATAATATATGTTGATAAAGTACACCAGAACACTCCTAGGCGGGAAGACAGGCGTCTATCATCATCAGTTGACAAGATCCCTATGGTGTTGCCTGCCCCACTGTAGTGTATGGAATGTCAACTTGACCTACGCAGTGTTGTGTAGACATGGATGGAGTGTATAATGTGCGAATGATGATAAGGGTTCGTGTTGTTGACAAATGTTCTCTTCTCACACTCATGTATGACCGGAAGTCATCGACACCAACGACTGTGTACCTTTTCTAAAGTTTAATTGGACGTACACACTCGACAGCACAGATAGTGACAAATCACAGGTTGCCATAATACATCATAGTACAGTGGACAAATGGTCTTGCAATGTTACATGGGCACTCATGTAGAATAATGGTATAATGGACTGTCAATAGCCAAGCACTCAGTATCGCCCATACATATATCATCTGACGTCACTGACTGAGCACGTCAGCTTGTAAACAATATTTCAGATGACTTCTAAACCTAATCTCGTTTAGCAACGATTCTTCAACATAATGTTCAGCACATATTTTTTCCATATAATAATATTGAACCGCTAACAATGGGTTCTCATGTGTAGCAGTGATCTCTGGACTGATCAAGCGATAATACGGGCATCCCTTTTCTCTTCTTGAAAGTCCTACATGTTTTGGTTCCAAGATGGCTCCACTCGTGAACTGTCACTCACGTTTGAATACAGATAATGAATCTGTTCTAAAGTTAGTCATTCATACAACATTTCGTTGCTCTGTAGATTTGGTCATGAACAATAGACTGCATTCTACAGAATATAGTGCTGCTAGGAATCGAAGTCGTTTTTCATCGAGTCAAATATATTCTCTTAAACATTCAAATCGTAATTATCGACAATGGTGGCTTCGATCGAGAGTTCATAAGAGTATCTTTGATTACCTTGGTAGAGGGAATATGAAACTGCCATTCCTTGGCAAGATGAATAAACACTGGGGTAAAGCATACACGATAGGTCTAGACGACTATCACTTTCCCCAAAACCACTGAGATCACTTTTTCAAGGCATCAAGCCGACATAGCAAAACACACACATTCCCTATCAGGACGAAGCCAAATCACACCACTCAAGCGACACATCCGCCGAATAGCCTTTGACCTCTCTAGAGACAACAGAACATATAGTTCGACTTAGATATGTAAAGATATACAGATATAAGACAGACTTGTCCTACTCAGACAAACAATACACATAAATTCAGGCCATAGATATTCTGAAGCAAGAACAATCTATTATTACCCAAACAACGAATAAATCGCAGTAAAATGTATTTATCCGCGGAGTTCAAGGGAAGTAAATCAATAATGACTTTCCCTTAAGCACTAAAAAATTACCTATGTATAATATTGTAAGATATCAAAGACTGCACGTAACAGTCTTACCACACCTCCCGGGAAAAAAAAAAATGGAACATTTTTTTTTTTTTTTGAAATACATCTAGGAGCAACGTACAATAGGCTCACAACGCATGAATAATGCGCAGATGAAAATATCAGGAATACCTATAACGCCTAATATGAGGCTAAGTCGACTTATGGAGCGACTGGTGAGAATGTGTCTCATAAACTGAGAGAAATTATTTCTCTACAAGTATATTTTTCCAGGAAGGTGTCATCAAAGTATAATACAATTCTGGCAATTACACAATGCCTAAAAAATTCATATCATCACTACGTATTAGATATCTTAAATTTATGATTTATGAAGTAAAAATCATCAAAGCACAGCGGTGAATAAACATACATGAACCGCTATGTAGTGATACAATCATTATATTATTAAATTACAAATGTGTATCTATCATGATATAGAAAAGGAACTACTATAGAACTAGACATATCAAGAAGTCTAAGCCCTAATAGTTATGTGGAATCATGTGGGCATCTTGACAGAATGTCTGCCATCACATTATCTGATCCCCGAATAGCTCGCACAGAGAAATGAAAAGGTTGAAGAGCAATTGCATATCGAGTAGACCTCGAGCTCTTCAAATTCTTACTCTGTATAGCAGTAAGAGCTTTTTGGTCTGTTTCTACTATGAAATGTGCGCCTAGAAGGAATCTCTGTAGTTTGAGGATCGACCAAACCATAGCTAATAGCTCACGGTCTAAAACCGAATAATTCCTTTCTGCCGCATTAAGTTTTCTGGAAATATACATTACAGGATGCAGAGTTCCAGAGTACTCTTGCATTAGTGCCGCTCCAATCCCAGTGGATGAAGCGTCACTACGAAGAACGAATGTCTTATCTTTAGTGGGTAGCACTAAAATAGGTGGTGTTGAAAACAGTGTTTTAATCTTATCCAGAGAGCATTGGCATTCCTGAGACCAGTGGACCACATTAGGCGAACCTTTCTTTAGAAGTGTTGAGAGAGGTGCCATGATAGAGGATAGATTCTGAATGAATCTGCCATAAAATTGAATAAGACCTAACAGACTTCTCACCTGTTTTTTAGTCTTAGGGATTGAGATGTTAAGTATCTTACTAGTATTATGGTCCTCTGTCTTTAGGAAACCATGACCAACTCGGTGGCCTAGGAAAGAAATTTCGCTAAAACCAATATAGGCTTTAGAGGGTTTCGCTGTCAGGTTGTGCTCACGCAAAGTAGACAGCAATTCATCTAACCCTGAATAGTGATCTTCCCAAGTATCGCTGAAAAGACAGATGTCGTCTAGATATGCAATGACATCTGACCGATAAGATAGGATTCGGCGCATCATGCGTACGAACGTAGCTGGTGCGTTCATAAGACCGAAAGGCATAAAATTCCATTGGAACAAACCTCTAGGTGTTGAAAAAGCCGTGAGAGGTTTGGCGCGTTCAGATAAAGGAACTTGCCAATATCCCTTAGACAAATCAAGTTTAGTGAAAAAATGAGATTTGGAGAGTCGAGTAAGTAGCTCTTCCAGTAAAGGCATAGGTTCGGCATCGAACTTCGTTACTTGATTCAATTTTCGATAGTCAACGCAAAGACGTATGTTATTGTCTTTTTTACGCACAATAACCATCGGCGAAGAATACGCAGAGGTGGATGGTTCGATTATTTTCAAATCTATCATCACATCCAACTCTTTCTCGACCTGTGCTTGGAAATGTATAGGTATAGGATAAGGTCTAACCCTAATAGGAGTATGGTCAGTTAGCACAATGTCATGTTGAATGACATTAGTTTGTCCAGGGATGTCAGTGAGTACATCCTGAAATGTTTGCAACATAGTTGAAACTTGTCGCTGTTCTCCTAGAGACAAATCAGGAGAGACAGTAACGTTCTTCCATGATTCACTGGAATGAAGTGGGATCATTGGAAGAGGAAGATTTACATCTGAAAAACTTGTTTCCTCATCCTGTATCACGGACAGTGATGAGTAATGACCATGTGGTACTGGAGAATTGTCCGTTGCTTGGAAAATGGGTTGCAAATAATCCGGACGTTCATGGAATTCAGTAAGCATATTGATGTGGAAGGTTTTATGCTTCCCATCAATATCGACAATATAGTCGACATCGGAAATTTTCGATATTATATCGTACGGACCTTTCCAAGAAATAAGTAATCTGTTTTCCCCTACAAGGTAGTAATACAAATGCTTTGTCACCAGGACAAAGTTGTCGTAAGCATCTCTTCTTATTGGCAAATTGCCTTGCCTTCTGTTTCGCAAATTCAGAAGAAGAAGTTGCTAATTTGCATGCTTCGATAATCTTTTGTCTCAACGCGATGACATATTCGTAGGATGACTTTGTGTCATCGTCAATATTGTCAGATGTTATGAGATCGTGAAGCAACGACATAGGGCCACGCGGACGCGCGCCAAAGACGAGTTCAAAGGGAGAAAATCCCGTATGTTCATTGGGTACCTCTCTGTAAGCGAAGAGGGCCGCAGGTAAAACTCTGTCCCAGTCTTGAGGATGATCCTCAGTTATCTTCCCCAGTAAGTTTTTTAAGTGTTCTATTAAGGCGTTCGACCATACCATTAGACATTGGATGGTAGATACTACTTAAAGATCTATCTATCTGCAGGGTAGACATTACTTGAGACATGGTATCTGATATTAGTTGGGTGCCATGGTCTGACAATATCTCTCCGGGGAACCCCAGACGAGAAAATATAAGCCAAAGAGCATCTGCAATATCAGCAGTAGTAATGCTCTTCAGAGGAATAGCCTCTGGCCAACGTGTGCACATATCAACACACGTCAAGATAAACTGATGTCCTCTGGCAGACTTGATCTTAAATGGACCAATAATGTCTATGGCCATTTTTTGAAACGGCCGAATAGGAATGTCCGCCGCCTGAATGGGTGCAGCATGCCGTGGACCTTTGGATTTAACTTCCTGACATACTTTACAAGATTGACAATAAATCCGTATGTCCTTGTTTACCAATGGCCAAAAGAAAGCCGCAAGGACTCTTGACTTAGTACGGGAAAAACCCATGTGTCCAGCACACTGAGAGTCGTGAGCGTGCTGCAAAATTTTAACTCTCAAATTCTTGGGAACCAGGATTTGAGAATGACTTGACGTAATGGAGTCTTGAACCATACGTACAAGTACGCCATTCTTCTTTGTAATCCACGATTTACGACTTGTGTCCTTATTCGGATCACCTTTAGTTGCAAGAATGAAGAATTTCTTCAGAGTGGGATCATCTTCTTGCTGTTTTATAAACGAGTCACGAGAAATTACCAAGGGATTATCTTGGTTATGCACTTCATTATCTTCAGTAGATGAAGTTTGAGGCACATTAAGAGCCTGAGCTCTAGTGACTACAGCGTTAGCAATCTGCATGTTTTGCCTTTCCCAAGTGGAAATTTGTTGCGGAGTACATTCCTTGACTCCATGAATGCGACCGATGATGAGGTCAGCGATCGGATTCGGAAGAAGACATGCGTGTACATCTCCTGTAAAGAAAGGAGTAGCAATCCTAATGATAGCGGTAGAGTATTTCTCTACTGTGCCGCCAAATGTTACACATTTGACTACTTGTCCAGTGGCACGGGAAGGATCTACGAGTGACTGCCTAACACCAATTGTGGTGCATCCAGAATCAAATAGCACAGAGACTGGATTGTTATTCACTAAACCCTTATGTAAGACAAGAGACCCTCTTCCATCATGCGCGACTGATGCTGGAAGAGCAGGAAGAGGATGGCCACAGCTTAAAGTAGTCACTGTGGTTGGCTCAAATAACGTTTTGCATTGGGGGCACTGAGATGCTCTCCCAAAAATCAAAAGCGGCACATGCCATATTACTAGCATCATTATTATCTTTACTCTGTTTATAGGCTTCATGGGACTCTTGTTGTGCAGAGTTTGCCTGAAAATGTGGTTTATGTCTTTTGTATTGAGATCTACCTCGGTTATTATCACCTCTGTAGTTATTGTTACCTCTATTGTAACCCCTATTTGGGTTTGAGTCATAGTACCCTTGGTTACCATTATCATATTCATTATAATGAGTATCTCTGTAATTATGATCTTGTTGACTCCAAGACGGATAACCCTGATAGTTTCTATAATTACTTCCTCTACGGAAATTCCTATAATTATGACCACCCCTGTGTCGAGAGCTATCAGGTCGTCTCCAGTTCTTTGAAGAAGAACCCTGAAATGATTGGTTACCTTGGTTTTTATAACTATTATGGTTACCTTTTTTATCAAATCTGTTTTGAGGTCCCTGAAATCTGTGTGAATAATTGGGATTGTATGGTGTTGCTGAAGCAACTGGCATACTCTCCTTAATCTTAGTGTTGCCAAAAGTCACGTCGGGGTGTGCAGTGACATATTGGGAACAATATTCTTCCATTTCTTTTAGAGATTTAGGTTTACGCTCATGTATAAATTCAAGGAAAGGTTTGTTCACACATGACATAATCTTATCTCTGAGCAACAAATCCATAAGTCCTTCATACGTTTTTTTCCGTTTTGGAAAGCTCAATCCAACGATCAACTGTGAGACGTGCCTTTGCAGTGAATTCTGAGAATTCTACCCCCGTCTCAGGTACCATCGTCTTAAATAAAAGGCGATAGCCTTCCTCACTTAGCTGATATTTTTTTATCAAAGCCGCCCTAATGACATCATAATTATCCTTATCTGCTTCTCCTACAAGGCATAATCTAGTCAAAGATTCACCTTTCAAGTTTTCTGATAATTGATTAGCGTATTGTGATTTATCCACATTATGTGTACGACAAGAACGTTCAAATCTATCCAGCCAGAATGTAATATCGTCACTGGACTGATTGAACGGTGGAACCTTAACCTTGTAAGTAGAAGGTTTACCATTACCACTAGATGCCTGATTAACATTACTCATACTTGTCAATCTCAATTTCTCCAACTCAAATTCATGTTCTCTTATTGCTTTTTTCTCTTCAGCATCTAATCTTTTTTGTTCAGCCTCCCTGTCTAATCTTTTTTTGTTCAGCCGCAGCTTCTCTTTCCAATTTTTTTTGTTCAGCTTCCCTGTCTAATCTTTTTTGTTCAGCTTCACTGTCTAATCTTTTTTGTTCAGCTTCACTGTCTAATCTTTTTTGTTCAGCCGCAGCTTCTCTTTCCAATTTTTTTTGTTCAGCTTCAAATCTCCTTTCCTCTACCTGCATCTGCAATTTCTTTTGTTCAGCAGCAGCCTCAGCTTCTTTTTCTAATCTTTTCTCTTCCGCCATAGCTTTTCTTTCTTCTGCAGCTAATCTTTTCTCTTCTGCAGCTAATGCTTTGTCATATTGAGCAACTGCCCATTGTTCTAATTGTTGACCAGTCTTATCAAGAGCTTTCCCTTGAGTAATGAAATAATCTAGAGTAGACATGATGCCTAACAATAATACTAATCACCTGAATCAATAATAATACCCCAAGTTCTCAATGACCTGATTAATCAGTATACTATCCCAATATCTGTGGGTCACAAGCCTTTAATAAGGTCTTGTATAATAGTAATAATAATCAGGTACTGGTCTATACCATAATCCAAGTGCAGTGCACAGGCAATTGTGTCTTATGAAATATACCCATATAAAACATATGTCAACCAACAGAATACATAAAGTACAAATAGGACTGACAATACAAGAACGTTTGCAGAAATCAAAATAAATCAAATAGGGAAATCAATGAAGATAATCACTGAATCTGCAAAGAATAACAACACAAATGACGTCACAATATATGAATATAAATTATGAATAGAACTGAAAGATAGAAAAGGTTAGACCAACAAATTACAAACAAATCAAAACAAAACTAAAGAACAAAGAAATATTACAAAAATAACAATAATTACAGACTTCACAGCTAACACAAAAGCAACAGTTGTCGCAGCAAATTTTCAATCAAGAAAATTGCACCTATAGAAAACGCCCACAACGGACCCTCTATGACGTGGGATACTCTGTTGTGAGGACGCCGCCCAACCTTAAACACAACCCGCTGACATAGAAACTAACATACTATACAAACAAATAACATGTAAACATAAATATATATAAATTATGTGTATGATAGTATGTGTTGCAAAATAGGCTCAGTCTTACAGTAATGGCAAAGTTATTTTTCATGAAAACAAACAAACTGCCACTTTATTCAATTAAACATTCTGGCCTTAAATATTAAAGTTCATATATGGCAAACAAGAAGATCCATCGATGAAACCAGGACTTCTTAGTTCACAAATACTGTCTTTCTGTTAACACTGACAAGAATTGATCCAACTGTTCTGTGAAACTCTATAATGTCTAATGTAAAAAATGTCAACAACGCTGACCTACATACTGCATTCACTTGACAGGTCACGTGACGAAGCGTTGACAAAGAGCAAACCAATACTGCAAGTGTGTCGTATCAGCCACAGGAAACGGTCTGGTATCGGTAATCTGTTGACTTCTGAATTTCTGCGAGGTCAAACCCAGAAAGCTGGCCACCAGTTGATAATGTTGATATTTAGTTGGATATAATATATGTTGATAAAGTACACCAGAACACTCCTAGGCGGGAAGACAGGCGTCTATCATCATCAGTTGACAAGATCCCTATGGTGTTGCCTGCCCCACTGTAGTGTATGGAATGTCAACTTGACCTACGCAGTGTTGTGTAGACATGGATGGAGTGTATAATGTGCGAATGATGATAAGGGTTCGTGTAGTTGACAAATGTTCTCTTCTCACACTCATGTATGACCGGAAGTCATCGACACCAACGACTGTGTACCTTTTCTAAAGTTTAATTGGACGTACACACTCGACAGCACAGATAGTGACAAATCACAGGTTGCCATAATACATCATAGTACAGTGGACAAATGGTCTTGCAATGTTACATGGGCACTCATGTAGAATAATGGTATAATGGACTGTCAATAGCCAAGCACTCAGTATCGCCCATACATATATCATCTGACGTCACTGACTGAGCACGTCAGCTTGTAAACAATATTTCAGATGACTTCTAAACCTAATCTCGTTTAGCAACGATTCTTCAACATAATGTTCAGCACATATTTTTTCCATATAATAATATTGAACCGCTAACAATGGGTTCTCATGTGTAGCAGTGATCTCTGGACTGATCAAGCGATAATACGGGCATCCCTTTTCTCTTCTTGAAAGTCCTACATGTTTTGGTTCCAAGATGGCTCCACTCGTGAACTGTCACTCACGTTTGAATACAGATAATGAATCTGTTCTAAAGTTAGTCATTCATACAACATTTCGTTGCTCTGTAGATTTGGTCATGAACAATAGACTGCATTCTACAGAATATAGTGCTGCTAGGAATCGAAGTCGTTTTTCATCGAGTCAAATATATTCTCTTAAACATTCAAATCGTAATTATCGACAATGGTGGCTTCGATCGAGAGTTCATAAGAGTATCTTTGATTACCTTGGTAGAGGGAATATGAAACTGCCATTCCTTGGCAAGATGAATAAACACTGGGGTAAAGCATACACGATAGGTCTAGACGACTATCACTTTCCCCAAAACCACTGAGATCACTTTTTCAAGGCATCAAGCCGACATAGCAAAACACACACATTCCCTATCAGGACGAAGCCAAATCACACCACTCAAGCCACACATCCGCCGAATAGCCTTTGACCTCTCTAGAGACAACAGAACATATAGTTCGACTTAGATATGTAAAGATATACAGATATAAGACAGACTTGTCCTACTCAGACAAACAATACACATAAATTCAGGCCATAGATATTCTGAAGCAAGAACAATCTATTATTACCCAAACAACGAATAAATCGCAGTAAAATGTATTTATCCGCGGAGTTCAAGGGAAGTAACTCAATAATGACTTTCCCTTAAGCACTAAAAAATTACCTATGTATAATATTGTAAGATATCAAAGACTGCACGTAACACTGACCCCAGCTGAACAGAAATATGCAACAGGGGAACGGGAGCTACTAGCTGTGGTTTGGTGCCTTGAGAAGCTATCAAAGTACTTGATTAGGACACACTTCTACATCCAGACAGACCACAGCCCACTTACTTTCATCACATCCAGAACGATGCAGATCGCGAGAATTCACCGTTGGTACCTGTTACTCCAAGAGTTCTCGTTTACAATATTACCAATCTCTAAAACAGACAACAACCTTGCTGATTTATTATCTAGGAATTATTCTGGACAAGATGGGAATTGACTTTTTATGTGGGAATACAATATTTAGTATTCTATGACAAACGTTGCTATTAATGATCTTAATATAATTGTAATTATTATATATTAATATAATATTAATAGAGTGCGTACGTATACGTCTTCTCCACCACTCTCACATGTGCCACGTTTGGGATCAAGGGGGATGATGTTGAGGATTGTTACTTGGTTTGCAAACATCTGGGTTTGAGCTCGATTTGGATGGTTGCACCATGGAACACCTTGGTTGAACAAATAAATGACATAGATCGCATATATCGATACATGACGCGTTAGACATAGTAACGACAGTCTGTGTGTGGCCTTGGAGCCAAATGGCAGTGTTTTCGAATGTGTGGCATGGCCACTTATCCAAGTGTATAACCGTCTGTGTTCGGGTTTTTAAGCCGATATAATAATACGTGGATAAAGACCTGAGAGTCTATGTGTGGCCTTGGTGCCAAATGGCAGTGTTTAACATATGTGGCATGGCCACTTATTCAAAGTGTTTAATATATGTGGCGTGGCCACTTATCTAAAGTGTTTAATATATGTGGCATGGCCACTTAAATTATAATAGCGTATAACCGTAAATGTAATGCTGGAAAAGCAATAAAGTTAAAATGTGTAAGGACCATTGAGTCCGAAGTATAAACGCGAAAATCGTGGAACACGATCGCAATTGAGAATATGTAAGGCTGATAGAGCCTGGCTACGTATGCCAAAAGTGTATTAATATAATAGACATAGAGTTGGATGTGTGAATCACTATTTTTATATCACTATTAATCAGAAAGGTGAAAGTTATACCAAATACGTAATAAAACAGATCTGGTTGCAGACATTAACGCTATATGAAAAACAGTTACATGACAGACGTACGATGTCTGGAAATATTGAACTCTAGTATATCCTGGAACTGTGATAAGAAGTGTCTTTAATGTGTGATAACTTGTTAAGTATTCATGATGAAACTGAGGACCTGTATTAAATATGTTTAGTCGTCTAAAACCGACTTGTTTCCTGGAATGTTCTACAAGTTCAATGACGTTCTATGACTGTTAATAGTTAACCTTTCAAGGTCAGTTCAGAACATAACACTTTAAATACAGGCTGATAATAATACGAATACAAAGTTTATTGCAAAAGCACTGAAACGAACATTCTAACAATTACATAAATGAACCTGAAGCTACATCATAAAGATACGTCGAGATGGTAGAAGAGATGAATACAGAATACTTGAATTGAAGCGTAATATCAACCCAATTATCCAAGCCTGGAAAGCCCATAACAATTACAACAAGTAAATATGATATTGCCAGTGCTGGCTTAGTCACGGGGACATAAACCAACTAATACACACTTTCAACAACATGTAACTACTGGTAACAAACCCATATCTCTAACAATAATAATACAATTTGAAAACTTGTGCAAGATCCAAGTCAAATTAAATGCTAGTCACGTTATCTTTAAGTTGTAAATGAGCTTTTAAAATGTAATAATGTAAATTCTATATTTTGTAAATATTTAAAAATTTGTTTTTTTAACATTATAATGAAAAATTCCAGATTTAATGGTCCTTTATATTTGGACAAGAAGAGAATAGGAATGGCCAAAGCTACATTCAACAACATGAAACATATACTGACATCTAAACAGTTATCTCACAAATTAAAACTGAGAATCATAAAGTGTTATATATATATATTCTGCATTTCTGTATGGTGCAGAAACATGGACGATGTATAAGCATTTGGAAGAAAGAATTGAGGCTCTTGAAATGTGGATATATAGAAGAATGGGGCGTATCTCATGGAAAGAGAAGAAAACATATAAGGAGGTCCTAGAAAATCTAGGTATGAAAAGAGAACTAATGAGGGAGATCAAAGTTCGGCAGCTAAAATACTTTGGCCACATAAAAAGGCAAAACACCCTGCAGAAGACCATAATGGAAGGGAGAGTTGAAGGCAAACGTGCAAGGGGAATACAGTGCTATAAGTGGAAAGATAACATCAAGAGATGGACAGGAAAGAGTCTTTCAGAGTGCACCACCAAGACAAGAGACAGAAGACGTTGGAGATCCTTTACAGCCAACCTTTGTTGTGGAGATGGCAGCTGATGATGATATTTGGACTTGCGCCCTAATATAACCGACTAGGTTGGCACCTCGCCAAAACTTTAGTTTAAAAAAAAATTTTTTCTAGAAATCAAATTGTTATACAGTGGTCAAAAAAGAATAGGGAAATGAACATCACCAAATACAAAATCACTCATGACCCTTTAGCCTCCTGAGGAGCACAGACCTCCAACAAATTCTTGCCAAGCCTGTCTCTTCATTATCCATTTCATGTTTTTCTTCCTTGTGTTACTGGGGCCTAAGAAAGAAGCATGGAATAATAACTCTGTACTCTACCATGCATGTCACAGGAGGTGACTAAGGAAAGTTAGGTATGGGGGTCAGCTACCCCAGCCTTTAGAAACAAGTGGGGAAAGCTGACAAGCGGTCAGTGAATTATGTCGCTTCCGCAAGTCGAGGTCTTCATTTCTACACGTGTGTGGTAAAATGCACCGTTTTTAACCCTCCAGCTCAAATTATAATGATAATACTGTATTTGAATTTTGCTTCAATACGCCAAGATGGATTCTCTACACATCCCACCACCATTGCTCTACCCTGCTCATATTTCTCAAAAGTCCAATTCTAGTGACGTAAAGTTACCGTTTATAACCCGCTACTATAAAAATTTGAAAATTGTCAAGGACGATAAAATCTAATGCAAAATATTGGACACTACTTGAATTTTTTTTAACTAACGTATTCTAAGAATCTATTATTAGTTACAACATGCGACAGTTGTCGTTATACGTCGTCTTTTCAAGAACGTCGCATTTTCAAAAAACGCCAGCGAGCGGCGTGCGTTTTTAATCTATTAACGCCACGCGATGCTACCCACCCCTATTAGAAACGGCGTTTTCGTTACTCCGTACTAATTTTTAAATATAACATAAAACCGTTTTGGCAGTCGGCCAACATGTGTTTCGTCTTCAAAAAAAAAAGACGGGAGATAGAGAGAGAGGGGGTTAGCATGGGAAAAGTCTAAACCCATTTGAGTAATGTCAAACTGAAACTAATGAACCAAAATAAGTGCAGGGGAAGGAAAAGTACAAAGATGCAAACTTAGATAAAGACGTAGATGAAAATATACTGGCTAGATAAAGGACACTAGCCTGATTAATAATTACTTTCCAGCTTTTAAATCGCTTCAAAAGTGACGGAGTTATCGCATAAAATAATAAAAATTGACAACAGACAGACGGACACACTGAAATCCCAGCTCAATTTAAAAGTTACATTTTCGAGACGCGAGTTTTGATAGGCACTACTAGTGAGGAAGAGAGAGGTAACTGTAACTGTCTTTTTTTCTTGTTGAGGTGATCACTGGCCCAAGACAGTATACATGTTGTTAGATGTGTAGTGCGAGCGTATGATGAATTGAGTGTGGGTGCGTATGAAGACGCGTATGTGTTTAGGCTCGTATAGATGTAGATCCTGCAACCCATACTCTCACATGCAGTAATCAAGGATGCTTTGACACTGCAGGCATGTTTCAAGACATTTATTGACGGGAACACACATAATATCAACAGGAACAGTCAGTGTAACAAGGTCATGCTGACCTGACATCGATAGGTATACATTTGGCATTCAAAAAGGTAAACATCAGAATAGACGTGCATGGTCAATAGCAAAGTTCTTCAATAATGACAGTTCGTAGCGTCGCCCTTGGCGTCTCTGACTAAACGCGTCAGATGCCTTGGTCACTTGGACACATAGGTGCAACTTGGCACTCCCTGCCAATTGCACATATCAGGCTGTAGTATAATAGCCGGAAGCACAGGCCTCGTCCTAACGTCGGCCGTGTACTTCTGTTAAATAGGTTATCATCAACCCTGCAGTAATACTTATTGTAGATAGAAGTTCCGCCAATCTGCGGCTCCCACAATATATCTTCGTCACTGGATTTCTGGACAATATAAGACTAACAGTCTTGGATGGCTACCTCGAGCACAAATATATAAGTTCTGAAATGGCGGATCCGTGAACTGCTGTTCACCCTAGGTAATCCTTTACATGTTCTGCCACCGAAAAGCGTAATAATGCATAAAGGTCGGTATTACCTGGTAAATGAATCCTCAGAACTACACAAGGAATTCTGTCGTCATCCCGACGCACAGAGATTCACTGGGGAAAACTGCCATAGCAGTTACTTCGAAGATTCTCCCCGAAAAACAATGGACTCTTGGTCCCTTCAGAAAAACAGGACCTCCCGGCTTCCCGGAAGTATATCTCACTCCCGCTTAAAAAACCTTCCCATAGGCCTACGCCCGAACTGACAACCTCTGACCCTAAAGGTCAAACACAATGAATGAATAAACAAGGGAAGACAACCCCTAATCAACCTGACATCGCAGGTAAAGACACAATTATACTTATGATACAAACATAAGCAAATAACTTGACAGATGACTCCGTCGAAAATGACAGCAACATTACTACCACCCCCCTGTAAAAAAAAAAAATGCAATTTTTTTTTTTTTTTAATATGTTCATGAGCAAGATAGCACCAGTATCACTTCTGTGCTCATGCAAACAATGAACCTAATATCAGGTACAATAGAAGAGGGTACAAATCATCTCCCAACATAGGAGAAAATATTTCCTTTAAGCCAAACAAACTAAGGGATACCATTCAAAACCTAAGTTGCTGGCAATACCAATCATATATCAAACATTACTAAATAATATAATCATAGCAATATACAAATGTCAATGCTATTTTAGCAACATATCACTGATGGATGGACAAAATGAAATTTGTTAAATTATCTAAACATCATCCAAATACATT
Source organism: Oreohelix idahoensis (assembly GCA_024509875.1). Classification (NCBI taxonomy): domain Eukaryota; kingdom Metazoa; phylum Mollusca; class Gastropoda; order Stylommatophora; family Oreohelicidae; genus Oreohelix; species Oreohelix idahoensis. Next base: position 565,572 of record JAMPIV010001214.1, on the reverse strand, counting down.
TGTATTACAACATATTATGATATTAAGGACAGACCTAAGTCTGAAAGTATATCAGGAAAAACTAGGACACAAGATTTAACTGGAATCATGTGGGCATCTAGACAATATGTCCGCCATCACATTATCCGAACCACGGATAGCTCGCACCGTGAAATGGAAAGGCTGAAGAGCAATAGCATAACGAGTAGATCTCGAGCTCTTCAAATCCTTACTTTGCATAGCCGTAAGAGCTTTTTGGTCGGTTTCCATAAAGAAATGCGCGCCCAGAAGGAACCTTTGTAGCTTAAGAATGGACCAAACCATAGCCAACAATTCACGGTCCAAAACCGAGTAATTCCTTTCTGCCGCATTCAGCTTCCTAGAAATATACATTACAGGATGCAGAGTTCCTGAATATTCCTGCATTAGTGCCGCTCCAATGCCAGTGGAAGAGGCATCACTACGAAGGACAAAAGTCTTATCAATCGTCGGTAGTCTTAAGATAGGATGAGATGAGAACAAATTCTTAACCTGATCCAATGAAGATTGGCATTCTTGGGACCAACGCACCATATTAGGAGAACCTTTTTTCAATAACGTTGAAAGTGGTGCCATAATGGAGGACAGATTCTCAATGAATCTTCCATAGAATTGTATCAATCCCAAGAGACTACGCACTTGCTTTTTTGTCTTCGGAACCGAGATATTTAATATCTTTGAAATGTTTTGGTCCTCTGTCTTCAACAGACCATGACCAACTCGATGACCTAGGAAGGAAATTTCACTAAACCCAACAAAAGCTTTAGAGGGTTTAGCAGTCAAACTATGCTCACGTAGAGTAGATAGCAATTCCTTCAGACCCACATAGTGTTCTTCCCAAGTATCGCTGAAAAGACAGATGTCGTCTAAATATGCAATGACATCTGCACGATCTGATAGAATTCGTCGCATCATGCGTACGAAAGTCGCTGGGGCGTTCATAAGCCCGAAAGGCATAAAATTCCATTGAAACAGACCCCTAGGTGTCGAAAAAGCAGTGAGAGGTTTGGCGTGTTCCGTCAGTGGGACTTGCCAATAACCTTTCGACAAGTCTAGTTTAGTAAAGAATTTAGCTTTAGAAAGTCTAATAAGTAGATCATCTAATAACGGCATAGGTTCAGCATCGAACTTCGTAACTTGATTTAATTTGCGATAATCAACGCAAAGACGTATGTTATTGTCTTTCTTTCGAACAATAACTATCGACGAAGAATAAGCTGAAGTGGATGGTTCAATTATTTGTAGTTGAATCATTTCATCCAATTCTTTCTCGACTTGTGCTTGAAAATGAATAGGTATTGGGTATGGTCTTACTCTGATCGGATTACGATCAGTAAGTATGATGTCATGTTCTATGACATCTGTGTGTCCAGGAATGTCGGTAAGGACATCCTGATATGATTGTAACGTAGAGGATACTTGACGTTGTTCCTCAAAAGACAAGTTGGAAGAGACTGTAACGTCTCTCCACGATTCCGTTGAAGTAAGTGGAATCGTAGGAAGAGGTAAGTTCACGTCAGAAAAAATAGTTTCCTCATCCTGTATAACAGACAGGGATGAGATGTGACCATGTTGAACTGGAGAGTCGTCCGTCGCCTGGAAAATAGGCTGTAAATAGTCTGGACGTTCAATAAACTCTGTTAGCATATTTATATGGAAGGTTTTATGCCTTCCATCCACATCGACAATATAGTCGACATCAGAAATTTTCGAGACTATAGTGTATGGACCCTTCCAAGAAATGAGAAGTCTATTCTCTCTTGAGGGCAGTAAGACATATGCTTTGTCTCCAGGACAAAGTTGACGTAGGCGTCTTTTCTTATTAGCAAATCGCCTAGCTTTTTCTTTCGCAAATTCGGAAGATGAAGTTGCTAACCTGCACGATTCGATAATCTTTTCTCTAAGAGCTATAACATATTCATATGACGATTGTGTATCATCGTCAATATTATCGGAAGTTATCAAATCGTGTAACAAGGACATTGGCCCGCGCGGTTGCGCGCCAAAGACAAGTTCGAAAGGAGAAAACCCTGTATGCTCGTTGGGAACCTCTCTATAGGCAAAGAGGACTGCAGGTAAAACCCTGTCCCAATCTTCAGGATGATCCTCCGTTATCTTGCCAAGTAAGTTCTTTAGTGTCCTGTTAAGACGTTCTACCAATCCATTGGACATTGGATGATAAATACTACTGAGAGACCTTTTAATGTCTAGCGTAGCCATTACCTGAGACATAACGTCCGAAATTAACTGAGTGCCGTGATCCGACAGTATTTCTCCGGGGAATCCCAGACGAGAAAATACGAGCCAAAGAGCATCAGCGATATCGACAGTTGATATGCTCTTCAGAGGAATAGCCTCTGGCCAACGCGTGCACATGTCCACGCAAGTGAGGATAAATTGGTGTCCTCTGGCTGACTTAATTTTGAACGGACCAATGATGTCTATAGCCATTTTCTGAAACGGCCGAATCGGAATATCTGCAGCCTGAATAGGAGCAGCATGTCTCGGACCCCTAGACTTGACCTCTTGACAAATTTTGCAAGATCGGCAATAAATTCGGATGTCTTTATTCACGAATGGCCAAAAGAATGACGCAAGGACTCTAGTTTTAGTTCTGGAAAAACCCATGTGTCCCGCACACTGAGAATCGTGTGCATGCCGAAGAATTAAGGCTCTCATACACTTAGGCACAAGAATTTGCGAGTGCATAGACTTGTCCGAGTGTTGTACCATTCGTACCAATATACCATTCTTCATAGTGATATACGATTTGTGATTCGTATTTTGATTGGGATCCCCTTTCTTTGCAAGAAGGAAGTATTTCTTCAAAGAAGGATCCTCTTCTTGACGTTTAACAAACGAGTCATGGGAAATCACCAAGTGCTCGTCTTGGCTATCAACTTCATTACTATTATCAGATGAAGTTGGGGGATTAAGAGCTTGAGCTCTTGTCACCACTGCATTGACCGTTTGAATGTTTCTTTCTTCCCAACTAGAAATTTGTTGCGGGGTGCATTCCTTAACCCCATGAATACGACCGATTATAAGATCCGCAATAGGATTAGGAAGAAGACATGCATGGACATCTCCTGTGAAGAAAGGAGTGTCAATCCTAATAATAGCAGTAGGATAGCTTTCCATAGTACCACCAAATGTAACACATTTGATTGTTTTTCCAGTGGCACAGCAAGGATCTATCAGAGACTCCTTAACCCCGACGGTAGTACATCCCGAATCGAAAAGTACTGAGACTAGCCTATCATTTATTAGACCTTTATGTAAGATGAGAGATCCTCTCCCATCATGCGCAACTGTAGCAGGTAGAGCAGGAAGAGGGTGACCACAACTTAGCGTAGATACAGTTGATGAGTCAAACAATGTTAAGCATTGGGGGCATTCAGTTGCTCTCCCAAAATCGAAAGCACAACCAGTGATAGCCCTAGAGTTACCACTATCATTTACTGTATTACAGGCTCCATCAAACTCTTGTTGCGCAGAGTTTGCCTGTTGGTAAGGTCTTTTTTTGTTAAACCTAGGTCTACCTCGATTATCATTTCCCCTGTAATTATTTTGACTATCATTTCCCCTGTAATTGTTATCATATTGCCTATTGTAATCATCATTCCGGTTTGAATCCCGGTTTCTAAATTCACCATCGTCATAATCTTGACGTCGAGAATGATTACCTCGAAAATTTGAATAGTTATTATTTGGATAGCCTTTACGAAAGTGTCTCAAATTATTACCACTAAAATTACGAGAACTACCATCTTGTCTCCACTGCATAGACGAAGAACCATCATGTGTTGGATTACTCCGCTTCTGAGTGTAATTTTGATTACTTCCCCTATTCCAATTTTGTTGAGCACCCTGAAATTTTTTTCTGAAATTAGGGCCATATGGTGTTGCCGAAGCAGCTGGCAACCCTTCTTTCACTTTAGAATTGCTAACTGTAGCATGGGGATGTGCTGTGGCATACTGACAACAGTATTCCTCCATTTCTTTTAAGTTTTTAGGCTTACGCTCATGAAGGAATGCAAGAAAAGAATCATTAACAGATGACAAAACCTTATCTCGCAATAATAAGTCCATTAGACCTTCATATGTTTTCTCAATCTGAGACAACTCAACCCATCGTGTAAATGTACGACGTATCTTTGTAACAAAATCAGAGAAATCTACTCCATTTTCTGGCAACATTGTCCTAAAACGAAGACGATAGTCTTCTTGTTTTTAATTGGTATTTTTTTAGCAATGCTGCCCTGACAACATCATAATTAGTCCTCTCATGTTCGTCTATTGTCATAAGAGTAGTCACTGTGTCACCTGTAAAAAATGGCATCAGTTGTTCAACATATTTTTCCTTTTTTATGTTATGCGTATCGCACAAAAATTGGAATCTATCTAGATAATCTGCTACGTCATCCTTTAAAGGATTGAAATGAGGCAATTTAATCCTACTAACAAACTCCTTTGTCGTACTCGAAGTTGTTTGCTGAGCACCCGTACTCGCCAATTTCAATTTCTCTAACTCCAAAATTGCGAGTTTTTCATCAAGTTCCATCTTCTGTTTTCTTTCCTCATGTTCCATTTTTCTAATTTCAGCCTCAGCAGCAGCTTGAAGTTTTTTTCCTCTGCAGCAGCTTGAAGTTTTTTTTTCCTCTGCAGCAGCTTGAGCTTGAATTTTTTTGTCTTCCATTTCCATCTGGAATTTTCTTTCATCAGCTGCAGCTTGAGCTTTCCTCTCCTCAGCAGCAGCTTGAGCTTTTCTCTCCTCAGCCTCTCTTTGATACCTTCTTTCTTCAAGTTCTAATCTTCTATTCTCAGCTTCTAGCTTCTTTAGTTCAGCTTCTGCTTTCAATTCAATTTCCTCTTTTTGTTTCTTTTCTTCTGACTTTAATGCAATGGCGAATTGAGCAGATGAATATTCTTCCAATTCTTTACCAGACTTACCAAGGGTCAACCCTTGCTGGATGAAGAAATCCAATGTAGACATTCTGTCTAATGAGATCAGAAACCTGAAAAAATTAAATAAATTACCTTATCCCACTTCAATGGGAGACAAGTCTGAAATGATAGACTTGTATACTCACTTCACTTTATTTTACTGTCTTAGTCTTAGACAAAGACTTTGTATGTTCCTCTTGTTTACAATGTACCCAAAAAATCACTTGAGTACCTGTGGGAAAAAAAATTCCCTTATATCCCACTCACTATGGGCACAAGTCTTTTTTATAAAGAACTTGTATAAATATCTTATATAATATTATTTAACAAACTCTATATGAAGAGTCTACCTTATCAATAATATCAAAACATGACCAAGTATGTGTATGTAGACTGTGCATGACAGTAATGTTGTTGAAACGTGTAACAACCAGCAGTACTGTTTACAATAGGAACCCGCCTTCTATGCAGTTATGGTCCACGTAGCAAATGCCTAGTAGTTCACTTCAGTACTTGTCTTGTTATGCTTTATGTAGCATTATAATATAAATGCTCGTACTGTTTATTTGTGTCAACCGTTGATGACCTATATCTGTCCTGTTGTAGCCAAAACTTGCAAGTGTAGAATTAGTGCTGTGTTACGGCTGTCCCGTGTGTAGCTTAGACCCACAGATCAGAAGTGTAATGTGTACTTGTCCTTCTTGTAACTTTCTCGACAAAACTGGAGACATCATACATGTAACAGCCAACCAGGAATGTAAATTTCTGGATCCATAAATGTCAACAATAATGTCAAATGCTCGCTCTGTTCTTTTTAAGCCCACAGGTCTGGTCCATCAGAAATGTAAGTTTCTAGGCCACATTGGCGACAAGAAATGTATCATAAGAGCCCACGTAACTGGTCCACCAGAAATGTAACTGTCTTTTTTTCTTGTTGAGGTGATCACTGGCCCAAGACAGTATACATGTTGTTAGATGTGTAGTGCGAGCGTATGATGAATTGAGTGTGGGTGCGTATGAAGACGCGTATGTGTTTAGGCTCGTATAGATGTAGATCCTGCAACCCATACTCTCACATGCAGTAATCAAGGATGCTTTGACACTGCAGGCATGTTTCAAGACATTTATTGACGGGAACACACATAATATCAACAGGAACAGTCAGTGTAACAAGGTCATGCTGACCTGACATCGATAGGTATACATTTGGCATTCAAAAAGGTAAACATCAGAATAGACGTGCATGGTCAATAGCAAAGTTCTTCAATAATGACAGTTCGTAGCGTCGCCCTTGGCGTCTCTGACTAAACGCGTCAGATGCCTTGGTCACTTGGACACATAGGTGCAACTTGGCACTCCCTGCCAATTGCACATATCAGGCTGTAGTATAATAGCCGGAAGCACAGGCCTCGTCCTAACGTCGGCCGTGTACTTCTGTTAAATAGGTTATCATCAACCCTGCAGTAATACTTATTGTAGATAGAAGTTCCGCCAATCTGCGGCTCCCACAATATATCTTCGTCACTGGATTTCTGGACAATATAAGACTAACAGTCTTGGATGGCTACCTCGAGCACAAATATATAAGCTCTGAAATGGCGGATCCGTGAACTGCTGTTCACCCTAGGTAATCCTTTACATGTTCTGCCACCGAAAAGCGTAATAATGCATAAAGGTCGGTATTACCTGGTAAATGAATCCTCAGAACTACACAAGGAATTCTGTCGTCATCCCGACGCACAGAGATTCACTGGGGAAAACTGCCATAGCAGTTACTTCGAAGATTCTCCCCGAAAAACAATGGACTCTTGGTCCCTTCAGAAAAACAGGACCTCCCGGCTTCCCGGAAGTATATCTCACTCCCGCTTAAAAAACCTTCCCATAGGCCTACGCCCGAACTGACAACCTCTGACCCTAAAGGTCAAACACAATGAATGAATAAACAAGGGAAGACAACCCCTAATCAACCTGACATCGCAGGTAAAGACACAATTATACTTATGATACAAACATAAGCAAATAACTTGACAGATGACTCCGTCGAAAATGACAGCAACAGTAACTTTGAAGTTTTGCCAGCCTAAAGCGACACATAGTCTAAATAGTAATATTAGAATCAGACTGGCGAACTTATTGATTAACGTAAATACATGTTTAATGATGTTAAATTGGTAGTGGTGGAGACCATTAACTAGGGACTTAGGGAGGCTTGTTCCTCTTGTTTCAGGGTTACATCACCCAGTATCAAGTTGGTCAGAAGTCGGAGCTGCAGAATTTGAGGCAACCTACCGGTTGTTTCTGTATCGAATCCTAAGAGTATTAGCAGTCTCCAGTATACACTGTAGTGAAGCAGTGTGCAGTTTTCTCGAGCAAGTCCTCCAGTGTCTACAAGACGTCAAAGATAAGCAAAAATCTTGCGGGCTTTTATGCAAACTCAAATGTGTTTAATCTCCACCCTATTCAGAAACAGTTTGTGATATGATGCGAAAACCAGTTTTTCCCAATATTGACTCTTCACAGAACAGTATTTTCCAGCAGGGAATAAAAGTTTATAAACATTAACATATTAAGATATATTGGACAGATGTCCTTCTTGTGTATTTAATTTCATACAAAACCATATCTTCACTTTTTTTAAGTTTAAACATTCCTGTCCTAAAAAATTTGAGGGACAGGAAATTAAAATTGTATATACATATATATCATAACTTTAAACCCAGTCTTGTTTATTCGATTTTAGTGAGTTAAAATTGTATTTGTTTAACGCAATTATCACTACATTTTCATTACCCTAGACACCAAGCCATATAAATACCATCACAAACATTAGATACCCAAAATAAATCGCAGAGTGAGATCGTGGGTGGTAGCAGTCAGGTACCCTGAGAACATCCTCATCAACTATTAGACTCAGGGACTTGCATAGCTGACCTCATGCTGTAGACACATACTGACTATTTCTTTCTTTAACATCAAAACCCACCACAACGTGCCAAAATGATGATGATGTAGAGTATTAGTGATATGAGTGACAACGTTAAACTCTCTGTAACATTTGTGATGACCTCGGTACAATTTTAAATTTAAAACAACATTAAACAAGGTTTAAAAACACATCATGATCGGGTAAATAATGACTAGGAAATCTGAAGACAGATCTTAAATTACGTATCAACAAAATTTCTCTTCTCCTCTACCCCCACCCAATAACAACATACTTTTTGTGCTCAATATTGTAAAGAGATGAGATCATCAGGAAAGGAATTTCGTTGTGTGTCTTATCAAAGTATTAGTAATGTCTGGTTGGTCTAGAATATGTGGTAACACATACGTAGTGTGTCTTATCAAAGTATTAGTAATGCCTGGTTAGTCTAGAATATGTGGTAACACATACATTGTCTTATCAAAGTGTTAGTAATGCCTGGTTGGTCTAGAATATGTGGTAACACATACGTAGTGTGTCTTATCAAAGTATTAGTAATGCTTGGTTGGTCTAGAATATGTGGTAACACATACATTGTGTCTTATCAAAGTGTTAGTAATGTCTGGTTGGTCTAGAATATGTGGTAACACATATGTTGTGTGTCTTATCAAAGTATTAGTAATGCCTGGTTGGTCTAGAATATGTGGTAACACATACGTTGTGTGTCTTATCAAAGTATTAGTAATGCCTGGTTGGTCTAGAATATGTGGTAACACATACGTTGTGTGTCTTATCAAAGTATTAGTAATGCCTGGTTGGTCTAGAATATGTGGTAACACATACGTTAGGTGTCTTATCAAAGTATTAGTAATGCCTGGTTGGTCTAGAATATGTGGTAACACATACGTTGTGTGTCTTATCAAAGTATTAGTAATGCCTGGTTGGTCTAGAATATGTGGTAACACATATGTTGTGTGTCTTATCAAAGTATTAGTAATGTCTGATTGGTCTAGAATATGTGGTAACACATACATTGTGTCTTATCAAAGTATTAGTAATGTCTGGTTGGTCTAGAATATGTGGTAACACATACGTTGTGTGTCTTATCAAAGTATTAGTAATGCCTGGTTGGTCTAGAATATGTGGTAACACATACGTTGTGTGTCTTATCAAAGTATTAGTAATGTCTGGTTGGTCTAGAATATGTGGTAACACATACGTTGTGTGTCTTATCAAAGTATTAGTAATGCCTGGTTGGTCTAGAATATGTGGTAACACATACATTGTGTCTTATCAAAGTATTAGTAATGTCTGGTTGGTCTAGAATATGTGGTAACACATACATTGTATGTCTTATCAAAGTATTAGTAATGCCTGGTTGGTCTAGAATATGTGGTAACACATACGTTGTGTGTCTTATCAAAGTATTAGTAATGTCTGGTTGGTCTAGAATATGTGGTAACACATACGTTGTGTGTCTTATCAAAGTATTAGTAATGCCTGGTTGGTCTAGAATATGTGGTAACACATACGTTGTGTGTCTTATCAAAGTATTAGTAATGCCTGGTTGGTCTAGAATATGTGGTAACACATACGTTGTGTGTCTTATCAAAGTATTAGTAATGCCTGGTTGGTCTAGAATATGTGGTAACACATACGTTGTGTGTCTTATCAAAGTATTAGTAATGCCTGGTTGGTCTAGAATATGTGGTAACACATACGTTGTGTGTCTTATCAAAGTATTAGTAATGCCTGGTTGGTCTAGAATATGTGGTAACACATACATTGTGTGTCTTATCAAAGTATTAGTAATGCCTGGTTGGTCTAGAATATGTGGTAACACATAGTGTGCTATGTCCCATGTTGTTCCTAAGGGTCTCTGAAGAGATAAAGAAAAAACAGAACTACTGTTGCTCCCTCAGACATGCCGTAAGAGAAGACTAATATGACGTTGTGCATGTGGCTGGTAATCTCATCATGTAAAACAGATTGATACAGAAACCACAACTGCAGCACATGAATTCTTAAGAGCAGGCATCAGCTGGGGCACCATCTACAGTGGTGGCTACATGCACCATAGTGAGCAAGTGATGATGACACTGAGCTAAATGTTGATATTGTGTTGTGTTTTCAGAGGCATATGTCTAACACTAAGTTTGTTTAAGGCCTGTGCTCCATGGGGGGGGGGGGAGGAGGGGCTGTAGTGTGATGATGATATGTAACACAGTCTACTTGACAACAGATGACTCCATATACATGACTAGGCCTATAATGATTGCACTTGTGTGTAATGAGGTGTTATACGTATATGTGTGAAAAAGCTGTGTATGCAGTGAGTTGTCCTGACACAACAACCCAAGATGTGCATCATCTCAAGCCACAGATGTATGTCTCTTCATTCTTACTTTGCATGCAGCTCCCCTTTCATGGTACATTTTAATCTTAGTCCGTTCGGAAATTCGTGCCCACAGAAAGCGTCAATTTTCTCCAAAACTGTTTGTTGTATGGACATGAATTTTTGCATGTAGTCTTAGATTTTCCATGCAGTTATTAATATATTTTTTGTCCTTACAAAACTCATGTCATGTTCGAATTTTCTTCTTTACGTTATATAAAAAAACTCTTACTGTTGTCTGGGTTAATTTTTAGTAGTTTTACAGGAAAGTTACAAGATCCGTTCAAAAATATTTTTTTTGGTTTGAATTAGTGTAGTGACTACATGTCCGCACGAGTGTGCACCTATTGTACACAGTCGCGAGTAACTAATTCAAACAAAAAAACAATATTTTTGAACGGATCTTGTAACTTTCCTGTAAAACTACTAAAAATTAACCCAGACAACAGTAAGAGTTTTTTTATATAACGTAAAGAAGAAAATTCGAACATGACATGAGTTTTGTAAGGGCAAAAAATATATTAATAACTGCATGGAAAATCTAAGACTGCATGCAAAAATTCATGTCCATACAACAAATAGTTTTGGAGAAAATTGACGCTTTCTGTGGGCACGAATTTCCAAACGGACTATATCAAGTTTTGACCACCCTTGACCTAGCACATTTTATTTAATAACTAAAATAAAGTGAAAATAACATCATTAAAATAAGGGAAATGATGAACTGTGAATATTTTGGCATGTAATGAAAGGGTGTAAAACTGACTAGACCGGCTTTTAAAATAGCATGTACAACTGGAATACAAAAAAACATACAACACAGTTGACCTTATGGTGCATATGCAATGCTAAAAGCATGAATTGCATTTGTAAGCCTAGCTTGTTATTTATTATTTCTAGTATGCTCTTCTGATAATCTGGTATAAAACATGCTTTAAGCCACTACACTGAACAGAATTAGCTTTGGCACACATCTAAAAGACGATGATGTGAATCCTTCACGGAAGAGCTAGGACTAACAGCTAAATAAATAAAAACAGATTAACCCAAAGAAAAGTTAAAATGTGCATGAACATGACCTGAAACTCCTTTTATACCTAAATTAGTGAGGCCACATTATAAGCAATGTGATGTAAATGTCACTGTCAGACCACAGCCATGATAGAACAGCTTGACAATACCTCCTCTAGATATCACTACTAAACACTTCTTCACATAGACAGAAGAATAGAGGAAAGCTTGCAACGAAATAATGCGGGACTAAGAAATGGATGTTTGGAAAGTGGAAATCACCTGGTGGAGAAGCGTGCACAAACAGGACAAGCTTAGTTAAACTATTTGATAGCCTTTGCACTGGAAGGTGATAACAGGTGAAGCAGCACATGCAATACATATATTAGGTACCACAAACTGCCCGGATATTTCACTGGAAAAATGTCCTTTGCAGGGCAGAAAGGGGAAACTAAGTCTTCTTTGTTGTTTTGCTGTTCTTGCATCGATGTATGCATTGTAATAAAATTTACACAAGATAATTCTGTGTTCTTTTCTCTCTCAAAATATGTAAACTTGAAAACGGGTTGTATTTTGTAAATGATAGAAAAATTGCAAAGAAAAACATCAGTATATCGGGGTTTTCGATGTGCCGGCGAACTCTGGAGTTACCCGCATGTCATTCAAACACAAGTTGCTATATCAACAAAGAGCTATTCTCTCCAAATTTAAGATCAATGGAAAGAAAAGTTATTGAGCCTCAGTTTCGTATAACACAAGCCTCAATTGGTGTCGAATTAGTTGCACACAAAGATGCGATCGCAAGAAGAAGAAGAAGAAGTTGCACAAATTTCTTAGTAATGACAAAGTTGTCTTTTTAAGTGTACTTCCAAGAGCCAGATCCCTGCTATTTGACTATCAGTGTGCAAATTCTTATCATTTTCTGAGATTTGTTGAAAGAGCAAGCTTTTTTGCACTTGTTGTCTGGTCAGGAAGGCTGCTCCACCCGGGAAAGATCAACCACACCCCCACCCCCGAGCGTGATGCGAATGAGAGAAACTATCGGGCTATTTCTACTGAGCACACAAATAAGAGAAACTACCTGCGTAAATTAATGTTTATTTTTGAAAATTAATAACATTTAATTTATACTGAAATAAGTACGACCGTGATAACTAAAAAAAAAAAACCAAGGGAATTAGCAAGGGGAGTGCAGGTAGAAGATTCAAGGTTGGAACAGCGAAAATATCATTCGCTCGATTTAGCTTTTGTTTCGGCAATTTAATTATATGAGGGCGATGTTAATATCGTTGGCAGCATTTGAAAAGCATCGTACACATTGAATGTGGTAATTAGATACTTTTTAATCATGATAAATGCTCCAATCGCTCAAAAAACTCAGTCAATTTGGTGACCTCATTCAATGTAAACAATCATGGCAGTTGCACACTATCGGTTGTCTGCGAGACATTTCTAAAAGGTGCCACATAGCAGAATATGTCATATAAACATGGTTTATTTGAATTCAATTCCAAAGAGCTGTAAAAATGCTTTAAAGTGATGTATGATATGTGAATATACCGTAAATGGTTAATTGTTTTTTCAATTCTTTGTGGGTGACAAAAATTAGAAACATTGTGCATTTTCTTCACACAAGGCATCTTTGGGCCTATACTTTGTTTAACAAGTCAAAGTAAATGTGCTTATTTTTGTACTGCTGGAAAGTGCTTGAAAAATGCTTTAAAATGATACATGGATCATTACTGTAACTTCATTTGTAAATTTTTTCTGTTCTTTGTAAACACGAAGAAATCTTGACGAATTGCACGGTTTCTGCGGAAATTGGTTTTTTGGCTTTCTTGTTTTTTTCAACTCATAATAACCTTGTTCAACATAATGTGACATGTTTAGAAAAAATTGGGCTTGCTTAGTATGACTATGACATCATAGATATTGAGTGTCTGCAGTGCATAGATTTTGAGCACTGACACTTTAAAAATGTGTGTCGAGCTGATTTTGTAACCAAAAACACATGACTAACCTGATTTTCTTTAAATATCAAAAGAGCATATTGGCTTTTTTATGTCCTCCGTGTCTTACATTTCTTACAATTACAAGTAGTTTTTAACACAAACATGACCTTATATGTGCTTATACATGTTATTTGTGATCCTTTGGTGATGTCAAATATGGCCCATTTTCACTTTCAGACGGAGCGATAAAATTTCTGTGTCTAAAAATTAAATAAAAATTCATAACTATTTTATTTATAGACCGATTTTGATGATGTTTTTGTTTTGTTCATTTTTTTTTTTTTAAATGTACTTTCTAAATATTTTACTGAATTATCTATTTAACAATTATGAAAAATCAGTTTTGTGGTACCTACATATATAGAAGGACACCCATCTTGACATGCTGAACTGTTTTTTATATGCAAAAAATTTGTCAAAAAATTATAAAACACACATCTGAATGGCTAATTAAAGTAAAAATGTTATATTAATTGTTGATCTGTCAATACATACAAATCAATTTTTAAAATAGGAATGAAAACTTGTTCAACTCTAGCTTTGGTTTTAAGAAAAACCAAATTTAAAAACCTAATGGTTTACAACGAAGAAAAGCTGATGTAAATGTTATTTTTATAAATGTGATGGAATGTTAAATGAAATGTATAAAACATGCTCAAATCAGTAGATTAGATCAAATTACAAGATTATCTACACTGCCAAAGCAAATTAAAACTTTCAACACCCTCCAGATTATAAGCAGAAGATTTTGGATTCTAGTCACAAATTACCAGAATAACAAAACAATGGATCATGAACCCTGATGCTGTACATCAAGAACATTCCATACGGAGTATAGGGGTGCAAACGTTGCTCTCCACCAATTTCTATTTTGGACCATATTCTTTATTTCTATCCTTCTTCTGCGTTCATCCTGAAAAGGACGTTGGTTGCGTTGTGTCGCCGTTTACAGCAAAGCTGCGATATCTGTGCCTTTCTGCCCGATACATCCGACTTTGGCACGGCATTTTTTAGGACCGTGTTTGCTTTCCCACTTCGATCCCTACTCTCTTAGCCAGACTGCAGTGATGCAGCCTGGTTCCAGGACCACCACTTGGAGGTGGCGTAGGGTCTTGGTCAGCTCTGGTTCGCTGACCCTGATGCAAGCAGTCAGCTATGGGTCGCTGACTGCATTCCTCACTTTTGACGCGTCTTAGGTCCCATTTCTATCCAAAAGATTCCTATTGCTAAGGCTTCCTTTTCTACCATTCTTCTTCTCGTTCTCTTTGGCACTCCCGCTCTTCTCATCCATTGGGAGTTCCAACCAATCGTTACAGGCCTATCCATTTAATCTTCAGATTTCTGGTTGTTGAGTACATCAAAGACAAATAAAATGTTTAACAGATCAAAATAGCTTACAGCTTTGTTAAAAAAAAAACATACAAGGTAACAGTCATAATTCACAGTTTCATACATTATGATTACAAACAAATAATGGCAACACGAACATAAAATTAGCTCTTTACCTAGATGATTCTAATAATCTAATAAAATAATAAGAGTGGTACTGGTAGTATTTGAACACTTTAATACAATATCCCAGAGACACTCTTCTTCATTGTCTCTCATATAACCACATCTATTACTCTCATAATATGGGTGGTTGTCTTAAGGGTTCTGTCATATAACCACATCTATTACTCTCATAATATGGGTGGTTATCTTAAGGGTTCTGTCATATAACCACATCTATTACTCTCATAAGATGGGTGGTTGTCTTAAGGGTTCTGTCATATAACCACATCTATTACTCTCATAATATGGGTGGTTATCTTAAGGGTTCTGTCATATAACCACATCTATTACTCTCATAATATGGGTGGTTGTCTTAAGGGTTCTGTCATATAACCACATCTATTACTCTCATAATATGGGTGGTTGTCTTAAGGGTTCTGTCATATAATCACATCTATTACTCTCATAATATGGGTGGTTATCTTAAGGGTTCTGTCATATAACCACATCTATTACTCTCATAATATGGGTGGTTGTCTTAAGGGTTCTGTCATATAACCACATCTATTACTCTCATAATATGGGTGGTTGTCTTAAGGGTTCTGTCATTTAACCACATCTATTACTCTCATAATATGGGTGGTTGTCTTGAGGGTTCTGTCATATAACCACATATATTACTCTCATAATATGGGTGGTTGTCTAAAGGGTTCTGTCATATAACCACATCTATTACTCTCATAATATGGGTGGTTGTCTTGAGGGTTCTGTCATATAACAACATCTACTTTTCATAAAGTGTGAGTTTGTTCATAGGTTTTCTCATAGCTTTCATATTAACTACATCTATTTTTTTTCTCCTAAAATAGGTGGTCTGTCCCAGGGTTCTCTCATCAACATACAGTTTCTTCTTTAGGGGATTGGTGCAGACCATGCTGTCAATCTGCTTTTCTCATGGAGCTGATATTCTTGGAGGACAAAGGAACACCCTAAAGTAAAACGCTTTACTTCAGATAATTTTCAAATTTGTTCACTCGAGATGTTTATAAATGAGCCAGAAACTGCACAGTTGGATAAAAATGAAGATAGCTGATCTTCTAAAAATTCTAACTTTCATTTACATATTAATGTTTATGTTATCCCAGCACACAATGCTTCATGTAAACAGCTAAAACATTTAACGATAAAATCTGAGTTTCATAATATTTAATTATAAGGCATATCTTGGAGTATTTTAGTCAATATTGCCACTATAAATTGTATTCCAGGAAACATTCAAAAGCGGTAAGCAGCAAAAAATAAAGCATATATTTCTATTAATATCTACTCTGTGTTAAAGTAAAAAAACTTTTAACACTACTGTTTCCCATAAAAAAGATACAATATGACACAAAAGTGACAAATTTGGCTGGCAGCTGATATAACTGCCAATGGTTTCATCAGAAAACAAAATAAAAAGAGGCTGAATTTTAAAATATGCAAGAGTAAACACAATGCAAATAATGCAATAAAAATTATCACAATAATATTGAATTAATTGGGTAAAGATGATGAAAACTTAAAAAACAAACCTGGAATGTAAGAGAATAATGAATACTGATCACAGATAAAAATAATATTGCCCTTTCACACTAGCAAATACCTCAGATGCACATTTCAAGATTGTGAACAGTACATTTCTGAATATAGAAAACAGCATCTGTGCAGATCACATGTACAGAGCCAGTACAATTACCAATGGAAGAAAAAAGGGATATGGAAAACAGATTTGACCCAATCCACAAGCTTCATAGACAGCAGCAGACGATCCTTTTCCACCTGACAACTGGCCACTGCAGATTACTAGGCTACCTCTATTGTCTCAGGATATCTCACACTAATGAATCTCCATGTGGAACCAGAATCCAGATTCCTGAACACATTCTACAAAACTGCTCAGTCCATGATAATCTACGACACCAGAGCTGAGCTCAGGCGGAAACTATGGGGCAACTGCATGGACCTGGAAAAGACTGTGAACTTCATCCTGGCAGCAGGCATGCAGATTTAGCATGACTAACAAACTGAATGCAGTGGAGGATGTACAGAGCTATGTTTGATTTTTCCTGAATTCCAGGTTCAATTTGAAAAATTTGTTAATAACTGCAGTTACTACACATAAGTTTTTCACCACCAAGACAATCTTTATTAGTAAATGTTCACAGACTTTGCTAGTGTAATGGAACACCCACCATGAATATTTACTTAAAGCAAAAGTACTTTTTAAATATCACTGGATGGCCAAAGGGTGTGCGTGAAGACTCAAGTTTGCAACGACTGAATGAAAATTAGAGATGTTTCAAAATGTCAGTGTTCTGGTGCTAGATGACAAAAACTGGAGTTATAGACAATTTCAGCTAATAAAAACACCTTTGCATAAGGAAGGCATACACTGGAAACCCATGAAGAATGGAATTAGAAAAAAGATTAAAAAGGGATAAAGACATGGAAAAACCTAGAAGAGCAAAAACAAAGACAGGAAAACTTAGCACAAACTTGCTGCCAGAAATGCATGTCCTCATAAACAAAACTATAAACTGATGACAACTTGAAAATATAAAACACCTGATAAAAGACAGGTCTAAAATTGTTATACCCTTCTGTTTTATGTTAAACATAAAAATTCATGTAGTAAACATGTATACAAAATTAAATGATGATTTTTTTTAAATGACTGGTCATTTGTGATGTGGCACAACAAAATTAGTAACATGTCCAGAGTGTCAGTTATGGATATTACAAACATGGTCTTTCAAATACAGGTACTCCATGACTTAAGGCAACTTTTCCCATAAGCCCCATTTGCACTGTGCTACATTAAATTTTAAAGTTGGAAGAATTATTTTACACTACTGACCTCAGTAGCAGTCTTTTGAAGTCCACAGAGGGGTGAATAATATGTTACTCTGTTATAGAGAAATTTATGAAGATAAGAAAAAGGCTGCTATTCAGTCATCGATCAATAAGTTCATCAAGAAAATTGAACAGTCTGTTATCTTCCATCTTGTAACTAACTACCTTTCCCATCACAGGAACCTTCAATGCTAAAGTCTCCTACCATCTCAGCTTGCATGATACTAGGACTAATAAATATATAGTAAGTTATTGTTTTATTTCCAATCATAAATTTAAATTATTATTTTCAATGTTTCAGATTTTTTCCTAATTGTCCTTCATACCAAAGTAACTTACACTAATAACCACTTGGCATTAATAAAACATAATAGCTAACACATGATATAAATGGAACAGAAAAAGTGTAGGTGCCTGTACATCCGTTATGGTGGAAAAAAATTATAAAAAGGAAGCGTCTGATAATAAGTTACGGATGTTTATAGACGGTTAGTCTGACTTGTTCAGTTCTGAGAAAACTGGCTTTAGCATTCAGTCACATTCCTGTTGGTGAGAAGTCAATTCTTTCAAAAGTGTTTTAAATGAATTTAAAATAATCTCTAACACATGTAACCAACCGTATTTGATAGTTGAAAAGCTGGCATTTGATAAGACAAAAACATCTCATTATCCCTATTTCAAACAAAACCAAATTACCCCCCCCCCCCCCCCCCCATATTCACCCAATTAAACATGTCAACATTTTACTAATTTCATTGGACCACATCACATTAATACAAAAGTAATAATTTACCCCAATGCATGCCAGTGTTTTTTTGTAAGTGGACGGTTCATTTATGTTGAGAACATTCAATAGATCAAATCCTGGACTGCCTATAGTGAAACTATATTAAAATCTGAAAGGACAGTCTACACTGACATATCTGCAAGAGAAGCTAACTCCTTTTTTACTCTCCCTCTAAGAAAGTTGTTAACAAAAGTGATTTGACCAACATTATTGCACTGTATTTGTGTGTGTTTGTGTAAGGTATTATTTTTATTTATACAGGTACCAAAAGCAGGTTATATGCATAGTGTACTAGTAATAATAATTACTATGTATATTTCATGCTCGTGGAATAAGACCTATACAATATAATAGTTTCAAAGATTAACCAAAAAAAAAAAAAAAATTATAACAGCAAAAACAAACTGCCACAAATTATCTCCCGCTAAAGACCATCACCTGAATGCAATGAATACAAAATTATGGAAAATTTTCAAATATTTAGACAAATTAAAATACTAAATTACACTAGTAACTTGTGGTGGAAAATGTGCTATTAAGATTAAGAACAGAATATGGGGGGAGGGGAGAGAAACAGTAGTGTGATATAAGATGAGAAATAACCTATGTAATACTTGTGGATGAACACATTCAAGCGTGCTGAAGCGTTACATCAAACCAATTTTACTGCATGGAGTGAATCCTGACACTGATGACAAATGAGAAAATACTTGCAGACAACACAGATGCAATTTATCAGAAGGATGTTAATAGTCCCATGGATAGGTAAAATAACAAATGATGAACACTCAAGAACAGCTAATGAATGAAGAGCTCTAATCATATATGAGGAGAAGACAACATGTAATGAGACGAGTAGCACCCACAAAAATATGAATGGTCAAATAAAAAAGGGGCATGAGAACCAGAAGAATAATGAGAGAAGAGATAATGGGTAGCTTGATATGGGCAGAAGTCAGCAAACAGATGTGATGGACAGCATTTACTATTAGAACCCCTAGGACAAACATAATCACCTATACCTGGAGGCATAACATTTGATGATGATGGTAATGTAATACAAAAAAGTGAAGTAAAACAAGACACCTAGAGAAACTTAACGGAACAAAATATATATAAGAACAGTTTTTAAAATGTGTAGAACTTACACAGACATCTCATCACAGTTATCCATTACAGACATATACATGTAGTTAATTTATGTTTACATGTGATGGGTATTTATTCATTCATTCATTACCCTTCCGCCCCCCAAGGAGCACAGGCCTTCAATAAATTCATGTCATATCCTCTACTGTCCTCTGCCGTCTGCTTTAGATCTTTCCATGTCTTTTTTATCTCTGTCAGTTCTGTCTCCAGTTCTCTTCATGCAATTTTTTTTTTTTTTGGTCTTTTTCTACCTCTCTTACACCTGGGGATTCTAGAATAAAGACTGCCTTGTACTGCTAACAACAGTTTACCTCAATGTGTTGTCCTATCCATTGCTAGCATCTTCTTCTCATCACTTGTTCTACTGATAGTTGTCATTAGTTCTACATTGGTGGTCTTATTATACCATTTCAATCCTCCTATTCTATGCAAGCACCTATTTATGAAAATCTTAAGCTTCTTGGTTGATGTCTTTGTTGTTCTCCATACTTCAGAGCTATACAATAAGGACTGACTTGACATTTGAGTTGAAGATTCAGGTTTTCAGTACTGGGCTTGGTTTCATTTAATGTCCATATATTTGCAATTGTTATGGGTATTGCTAGCATTATATAATTTGAAATGGCAGATGTATAAATGAATGATTTATCAAAGTGGTAGGTAATATGATGATGGATTATAAATGCTACCACTAGTAAATCAGATAATTAAATGCCACACTCACAGAACAGAGCATAATTTAGCAATCTTACACGTACTCCAGAATTGTTCACCAAAGAATATAGAATCCAAACTTAAACTGTTCAGTCAAACATGGACTCTGGAGAAAACTACACAAAACACATAGATTTTCTACCTCTGTCTATATCACTATACATCAAACATTTTACAACAAATGTAATTGTTACAATTTTCAGAAATGTCATCCATACTCATTAGAAATTATGCACTAAAGATTTACTTCATCCTTACAAATGAGTGACATAATTGAAGACAACATACTGACAAAATCTAATGTTAACCAGATTGAAATAAAACAATGTTAATGACAGAACTCATCAGTTGTGTATAAAAGCAAAGTTCACGCAAAGCCATCAGTATATCATCTACTTTATATGTTGACACAAACAGAGATGATGCTTTAAATTACTATAGTTTACAGATTACCAAAAAAAAAAACATTATCCCTGCATTAGTTTTAAAAATGTCACCACTACAAGAATTTAACTAGTTCATTAAGAATGAGTCAAATCAATACGTCAGTTGTGGGTAGTCAGATGTCTCTTTTTGTTGGCTGAAGGGAGGTTGCTGATAGGGGTCACCAGTGTCACTGCCAGGGAAGGACCTATAGGGGGATGATGCATTTGGATCATGATTATATCCAGCAGCAAAGGCATCTTGAGCACCCTGACGGAAGCGACGCACAGCCAGAAAATTCAGCCCACCCTGAGAAATATTGTAAATAGTTGTAACGTTTTATATTAGATGCTACAGCCTATCAGCATTTAACACACTCACCACTGGTGAAAAATTACTGATGAATATTTATGTCCTTTTTTATTTTTTTATCCAGTAGGTGCTAGGAATGCATATATATGTCCTAACCAGGAGGGTAGGGCTGGAGTGTGTAAGGGATAGTACCTCACGGTGAGAGGCAGTCACTTCCTCTTTTTTAGGACGGCCTGGATCCTATTTGGTTCCCCCACTCCAGTTCAGCTCACGTATGGCTCCTCGAGTCTGCTTGTGTACGGCAGCGCCACCCCCCCGGGCAACGGCTTTGACTGGCCGGCAGAACTGCGTGAGCAAATTGAAAAAGAGAGGTCCCCCTTAAACAGTACACACAACTGCTGGCCGAACGGGCGGATGATCAATAATATTTTGACAACGGCTTCTAGGGCAGGAGTTGGAAAGGCCTAGTATCGGGCTGAGGGTGCACCATGGACTGTAATGGTAAGCGGCCAGAACCATCCAGAAAGCAATGGCAAACTACTGGATGTACAATGCCAAGAAATCCATAATGGCTAATCTGAATTTGTGTACAACATCAGCAGTTATGGGCTATTATGAAAAATATGGGATTTCCAAACCACCTTATACATCTCATCGCACTGCTGTACCAAGAACAACAGGCAGCCGTAAGAATAGAGGGGGAAACATCAGAATGGTTTGAAGTACAGAAAGGAGTAAGACAAGGCTGTACCCTTTCCCCTTACCTGTTTAACATTTATGCCGAGAATATCATGAGAAACGTAAGAGATGACCAAGAACACACAGAGTTTGACTCATTTAACATCGGCGGGTACCAGATCCCAGAAATCAGATATGCTGACGACACAGTCCTCCTATCGACCAACCCAGAAGGACTTGAACAATTAATTCTGTCCACCAAAAAACACAGCGAGGCCCAGAATCTGTACCTAAACACCAAGAAGACCAAAGTATTAACAACAGACAAAGTAAAGATCAAACCAGAAATTGAAATTGATAACGAAGAACTGGAAAGTGTTAATGAATTAGAATACTTAGGATCAATCATCAACAGCTCTGGCGACTGTGCAGTGGAAATTAAAAGAAGACTTGCAATTGCTTCACATAAACTAATACAGATGAAAAACCTATGGCAAGGCACAAGCAAAGAAACAAAGTTACAACTGATCAGAGCATGTATATTCCCAGTAGCAACATACGGCTGCGAGACTTGGACACTCAATAAAACAGTTGCAAAAAAGATTACATCATTCGAAATGAAATGCTACAGAAGGATGTTGAGAATACCCTGGACAGAAAAAAAGACCAACAGAGAAGTACTGCACTCACTAAACGTACAGAAACATTGGCTCCTAAATACCATCGCAATAAGGAAGCTGAAATTTTTCGGTCAGATAAAAAGACATAATAGTCTGGAAAAAACAGTGATGGAAGGCATGGTCCCTGGAAAAAGGGGAAGGGGTCGACCTAGACGACGGTGGACCCAGGACATCACAGAGAGTCTGAACTTGTCTTTGGCTGATGCAGGTCGACTTGCCCAGAATCGTGATGCGTTCAGAGCAGCTGTAATGGAGACAACGTTCTGGAAAGAATACGTCACATGATGAACCATTTAATGGTTATTCTGTGCCCCAATGGCCCTTTTTTCCAACCTTTTCTAAGTGTAAGGAAGCACTCCACAATCTCCAGTGAATGAAAACCATAAAAGCTACACATGGTTTGAACTTGTTTAGACCTTTGACCTCACAATGGCATATTATATGCAGCAATGGTTTGCCTAACTCAACAGTTATAAAAATAAGTAAAAATCATTACATTTTGTTTCCCCAGGACAATAACACATACAGCAAAAGTAACTGTGGCATTTTTAAAATAATGATAAGAAAATACTGACAATGCTAAGTGTATGTAACCACCTGCTGGTGAATCTGGATGTTCAGATTATCCAACATAGAACTACAGATTACTTAGCCCTACACTTATCGCAGCAGTCAAATTTTCCGTTTTGTCATCCTTTTTTTTTTTTAATCAATATGCGCCTTAGATTATCCATACATTAATTTATGCACAGAATCTAGGCATACACCACCATATTTGGTTCTTAAGGGCTTCTGGGAATAAAAAGAAAGAAAAGGGACCACTATTTCACTATGCATGTTGTTATAGTAGTAGCCTCCTTTAGAACTATGGGAATGACGTGCCCTTGAGGTGATAACCTTCAACTTACTTTTATTCTCTGGTGTTCCTTTCTGCATGTTTATTTCTCTTCTGCTTGTTATAAGAGTTTCTTTTTGCCCAATGTGAGATATGGCATCACATGGAGCATTACCACTTGGTGCAAGCAGCAGCTTATGTCCAGTACCTTCTCTTGCATACATCTTTGACCTTCTCTTGCATACATCTTTGACCTTCTCTTGCATACATCTTTGACCTTCTCTTGCATACATCTTTGACCTTCTCTTGCATACATCTTTGACCTTCTCTTGCATACATCTTTTACCTTCTCTTGCATACATCTTTGACCTTCTCTTGCATACATCTTTGAACCTCAGTTGCGGTTGCTCATTCATGCTGTACGAGGTGACTAAAATGTTTACGTGCATGGTGCTAGCAATCTCATGGTGTACATCAAATTGCTACAAAAACTAATATTGCAGAAGGAAATGAAGCACTTTCAGGCATGCCTCATGCATGGGGCCAGCTACAGAGATGACCCCATGATTGTTACTGAGCGATGAATGGATACTCATGCATCCATTTGTTTTTCTGCTTTAACCAAGATTTCCCAAAACTAAAATACTTTTTAACAACAAAGTAATGAGGAGAATGGAATAAAATATCTAACACAATTATGTACAGTGTTTTACCCATGTGAAAATTGAGAAAAATGAGAATGTAATGGCTGCTTGCACATTGTCTTTTCCACGATAATCATGGTAACTGCGTCGCCACGCATCTGACATGTAGACGAAACCAACAGACCACAAGATGGTCCAAAGTCCTGAAGAAAATTAGCAGTTAATATCACTGATGACGTTCTTTTATTGTTTTAATGACTAGTTTTAAAATGAGCAGTTTATTTTACACACTAGTGTTTTTGTATAAAATAACTCACCTGCCCAGAGCTATGACCTGCCCAGAGCTATGACCTGCCCAGAGCTAAGACCTGCCCAGAGCTATGACCTGCCCAGAGCTATGACCTGCCCAGAGCTATATAGGGGAGACAAATTAAAACACTGGAATACTGGCCCCCTTCGGCATGTTATAAGAGTTATATGTTGTGCATTATCAGGCTGGCAACCTCATCATGTAGAACAAAATGCTACAGAACTAAATGCCACAAGAGCAAATGAATGTTCTGATGCATACTTCCTGCAAGCTCTGATGCTTACTTCCTGCAAGCTCTGATGCATACCTCCCACAAGGTGATCAGCAACATGCTTCAAAATAAGCAAAAAGGGAAAGAAGAAAAAAAAGACAAATTCACTTGGAATAAAAGTAGCATTTTTTTTTCACTTTTGACCTATCAGAAACAGCCTTGACATTCATTAAGTATAAACAGCTTTCAAGGACTATTTTATGGCAGACAAATTTTCCCATATTTTTTTTTGTTATTACAACATGCCTAAAGATAATGAGAATAAATGCAGGAAATGGTAACACTCCATTTGAAGAAAGATCACTACAAGATGTAGAATCATACATATACCCTGGCAGCAGTATGGACACTGTTGGAGGGATGGACAAGAATATCAAAATGGGAGTGCAAAAGGCTAGAGAAGCTGTCACTGCACTGAGAAATGTATGAAGATAAAAAGAAATCAAGTCCAATGCAGAAATCTAGGAGTCTTCAATGTGGGTTTAGGGTCAGCCCTGTTGTTTGGATCTGAAACATTGGGAACAAAAAAACGAAACAAAAAACAACCAGGCAGCTACAGACTTTCATTGGTTGAGTTCTTGTGTGGGGGTAGAGGGATTGAGCTGATGTAGCAGGATCACTGGTGTGGAACTGATGATAGGAGCCGGATGGGTGCTGGTGGAGCAGGAGATGAGGGGCCACTGAAGATGGATGGGGCAAGCGTTGAGGAAACCTGCTGATGACATTGCCAGGCGACCCTTGTTCTGGGATCCCTAGGATGGGAGAGGTAGAGGTAGACCGAGGAGCACTTGGAGAGGAGGACTGGAGACAGCCATGAAGGGTATGAAGAGGACATGGAAAGACCTTGAACTGACAGCAAAGGACAGGAAGACTTAGCATAAGTTTGTTGATGGCACAGGACAAGAAGACTTAGCCGAAGTTTGTTGATGACACAGGACAAGAAGACTTAGCCTATGTTTGTTGATGACACAGGACAAGAAGACTTAGCCTAAGTTTGTTGATGACACAGGACAGGAAGACTTAGCCTAAGTTTGTTGATGACACAGGACAAGAAGACTTAGCCTAAGTTTGTTGATGACACAGGACAAGAAGACTTAGCCTAAGTTTGTTGATGACACAGGACAAGAAGACTTAGCCTAAGTTTGTTGATGACACAGGACAGGAAGACTTAGCCTAAGTTTGTTGATGACACAGGACAAGAAGACTTAGCCTAAGTTTGTTGATGACACAGGACAAGAAGACTTAGCCTAAGTTTGTTGATGACACAGGATGACTTAGCCTAAGTTTGTTGATGACACAGGACAGGAAGACTTAGCCTAAGTTTGTTGATGACACAGGACAGGAAGACTTAGCCTAAGTTTGTTGATGACACAGGACAGGAAGACTTAGCCTAACTTTGTTGATGACACAGGACAAGAAGACTTAGCCTAAGTTTGTTGATGACACAGGACAGGAAGACTTAGCCTAAGTTTGTTGATGACACATGACAGGAAGACTTAGCCTAAGTTTGTTGATGACACAGGACAGGAAGACTTAGCCTAAGTTTGTTGATGACACAGGACAGGAAGACTTAGCCTAAGTTTGTTGATGACACGTGACAAGAAGACTTAGCATAAGTTTGTTGAAGGACTATGCTCCCTGAAGCCTATGCTACCTGAGGAGCTGAAAGGTGATTATGATGATGACATCGTGCCTGATACAACTATCGCAACACAGTTTTTATACAGGCACATGAGCCATGCTTCCAAGCTGATACTAGAAACTGGTGGGCTCAAGTGTAAAATCACTGATAAGTAGTTACTGTAAACACATGGCTAGCATCTCATCTTTCTGCAGATTGCCAGAGGTTCCTCATCTCCAGATGGCAGAAACCTCCTCTATGTGCATATGGTTGGGATCTCCCCTATCAATGGGTGGGAGGAGTGTCCCCTTATCCATAGATGGCTACAGTCTCCACATCTCCTGTCTCTTCTTACCTTTCAGCTCCCTGTGGAACATAAGACTTCATTAAGTTAATGCAAAGCTGTCCTGTGCCCATCCAATCAAGTTCTTTCCATGTCTTCTTTATCTCACCTACCTTACACAGTAAAATCTTTCTAATCATAATGTCAAGGTAGGCCTAATCTACAGTTAAACCAATTACAAAGTACATTCAAGGTGAAAAATCTTAATATGTTCAAATAAAACCTACCCGAGATTCCAAAATCGGCCAACACTGCATACTTTCTGTGCTGAATGTTGCTTAAGTTCTCAAAGAATGCATCCACAATCAGAAATCCTAGGCATATAAGAAATGCTAAAACTCCAACGCCTATGCCATACCCACAGGCATTATCATCCCTATTCATGATGCAATGAGTATCATACTCAGAATATCCCTCTGATGCGATGCAG
This sequence comes from Oreohelix idahoensis, assembly GCA_024509875.1. Classification (NCBI taxonomy): domain Eukaryota; kingdom Metazoa; phylum Mollusca; class Gastropoda; order Stylommatophora; family Oreohelicidae; genus Oreohelix; species Oreohelix idahoensis. The sequence goes on along the minus strand of JAMPIV010001214.1, from coordinate 538,683 downwards.
CCAAAAACAACAATAGCAAATATCTGTGGACAGAAGCACAATAACAATTAACTCACTAAGGATGAATATCTTTGCCCACATATATGTTCACAGTTCCAAAGGTTGTTATTGCCGGGAGTTGTAGTGAGGATAAGCTCTCACTGCAGATAAAATACTTCTATGGCACGCGCCTCAAACAGCCTCTGACAACCAAGTCCAGCTCCCGGCCTTCACGTGTGGCTCAATTTGAGCCCGGCGGAACTGTTTCCACTGACGGGAGAAGGGGCAAAGGCGAGCGACTGGCGCCTTAAAACCAGCAGCTTCGGGCAGAAAGGGCTCGTGATCCTTGGTTGGTAGCTTATCTAAGAGAAGGAACTCTGAATTCAAACCACCGTTGCCTTGCGGGAATATCCATTTGTGGAATTGGCTTCGGGAGTAAACCCTGAGGATAAATCCGGAGTCGGAGTCCCTAAGGCAGTCTAATGTTGATTCGACATTATTCTGGCAACTCCTGCGACATGGCTGGTACCAAACTGTATCGGCTACTGCCGTTCCTTTGGATCTACCGGCTGTGTGGAGAGGGGGAACATGCTGCATGGGCAACAGCTTGATCTCCATATAACTGTGCCCAAGCTCGCGCCCTGGAGAGGACACTCCAGCTTCACCCTATAGGTGTCGGCAAAACACGGGAAGTAGCAGTTACCGGTTATAAGCCTTTTGCCCAATTGGCGTAGGGCATGGCGCCAGGGGCTACTTCCGACAGTGGGAGAGGTTCTAGGATCTGACACCCACGATCCAAGCAATGGCACCAACTTGACCTAATTCTCGTCAGAAGGCCACTCCTCAGGTCTGTGCTCTCCACGCGCTCGTACCATAGTGCAGACTGTGACACAGATCACTCCTTGGTTTGCTGCAAAATCAGAGCACAACCAAGAAAACTCTATCATGTCAGACATGAAGGGAAACCACGCATTGATACCAGCAAGATGTCAGACCCTTTCATGATCGCTCAATTCACTGCGACCTTCAAGAAAGTGCTCAGTAGCCCTCAGCATGGTGATACTATTACAGAGAACTGGGAGCATCTACGGAACACCATTCAAAGTACTGCATTTGCCACCTTTGGTAAGAAAACAGCAAAGTCAAATGACTGGTTTGACGCTTCATCAGATGTGATGGCACCTGTTATTGAAGCTAAGCGCAGTGCTATGAATGAATACAAACGTTCACCGAGTGCCAGAACCCTACAGATCCTGAGGGCTACGAGAAGCAAAGTTCAACAAACTGCTCGACGCTGTGCAAATGACTATTGGCTCCAGCTCAGTGAGAGCATCCAGATCGCAGCGCAAACAGGCAACATTAGACAAATGTATGACGGTATAAAGAAAGCACTTGGCCCCCATAAAAGTAAGACGGCACCGCTAAAAACCATCAGCGGAGAGAAGCTAACCGATAAGGGTAAGCAGATGGAGAGGTGGGTCGAGCACTACTCTGAGCTTTAAGCTAGAGACAATACCGTTACGCCTGCAGCCCTTGATGCTGTCAATAGTCTGCCAACTATGGAGGAGCTGGATGCCGAACCAACATTAGAGGAACTCAGTAAGGCCATTGATAGCTTGGCCTCTGGCAAAGCACCAGGCAGTGATGGGATTCCTCCTGATTTAATCAAATGCTGTAAGAGCACGCTATTACATCCCCTGCATAGGATGCTGTGCCAGTGCTGGGAAGAGACAACTATTCCTCAAGACATGCGAGATGCCAAGATTGTAACACTGTATAAAAATAAAGGAGACAGAAGTGATTGCAATAACTACAGGGGCATCTCTCTTCTTAGTATTGTTGGTAAGGTTTTTGCCAAAGTCATCTTAATGCGACTACACAAGTTAGCTGAGCGCATATATCCAGAGACACAGTGTGGATTCCGAGCAGGCAGATCAACAACAGACATGATCTTCTCTCTCCACCAGCTTCAGGAAAAATCAAGAGAGCAGAAAAGACCATTATATATCGCCTTTATAGACCTCACAAAAGCATTCGACCTGGTTAGTAGGGATGGACTCTTTAAAATCCTCCTGAAAATAGGCTGCCCTTCTAAAATGCTGGAAATGATAAAGTCATTCCATGACGACATGAAGGGAACAGTCCAATATGCTGGAAGCACGTCACAGCCCTTTGATATACGAAGTGGCGTTAAACAAGGCTGTGTTCTGGCTCCGACCCTCTTCGGAATCTTCTTTGCCTTACTCTTGAAACATGCATTCAGAGATGCAACTGAAGGAATATGCCTTCACACTAGGTCAGATGGCCGTCTGTTTAATCTTTCAAGGCTGAAGGCAAAATCAAAAATCAGAAGGGTCACTATAAGAGACTTGTTGTTCGCTGATGATGCTGCAGTCGTCACTCAAAGCCAACAGGAGCTTCAGAGCTTGATGAATCGCTTCACTAAAGCATGCAAGGACTTTGGCCTCACAATAAGTCTAAAGAAAACGAATGTGCTGAGTCAGGATGTGGGTGCTGCACCAGTTATCACTATCGATAACTATGAATTGGCAGTGGTGCACCACTTCACATACCTAGGGTCTACCATCAATGACAAACTCTCACTGGATACAGAAATCGACAGCCGCATTGGCAAAGCTGCAGCTACCTTTGCCCGCCTCACATCGCGTGTTTGGGGAAACTCTAAACTCACAATGAAGACCAAAGCTGCGGTATATAATGCCTGCGTCACCAGCACACTCCTATATGGCAGCAAGACCTGGACGACCTATGCTAAGCAAGAAAGAAGGCTCAATACCTTCCATTTGCGGTGTCTACGCCGCATCCTCGGCATCTCGTGGAAAGATAAAGTGACAAATGTCGAGGTGTTGTCACGTGCTGGCCTTCAAAGTATGTATACGCTGCTTAGACAGCGCAGACTTCGCTGGCTTGGCCATGTTCGCCGCATGGAAGATGGTCGCATCCCAAAAGATATCTTCTACGGACAATTAGCAGATGGCAAGAGAACAGTTGGGCGACCACAGCTGAGGTTCAAAGATGTGTGCAAGAGAGATATGAGGGCACTGGACATGGATCCAGCAACATGGGAGGATGAAGCTGCCGATCGCACAAAGTGGCGATGCTATTTACGGCACCACCTCAGATTGGGCGAAGAGAGGCTCACACAAGAAGCAGAGGTGAGGAGAAAACGTCGAAAGGAGCACCAGGAAAATAAGCAGTTGAGGGCTGTCACCTCAGGGGCGCATTCCCATAGTCAGTTATGACTGAAGGGGCTATTATTATTATTATTATATATGTTCACATGCCTGTTTAAACATCTACCAATTTTAAAAAAAAAGTAATGGAGGGAACAAAACGAAATGACTATATTTTTAAAGGGTTGAGAATTGGGCATGCAGATATATCAAACATTCTGCCATTCCTTATTCTCATCTTTTACACTGAATTAATTTAAAATTTTTAATTTTCATTGGAGGTCTTTGGTTTATTTGAGAAGGAAAACACTGTGTATGTTTTCATTTATCTTCACTAGCCATGCTTTGGCTCATTCCTCCAGTGATGTTAGGGCTTCCAGCATCCGAATGCATGCCATAGTGATATATTCTTCAGAGATCCACAAGGCTAAGCCATCTGCAAAGGGGCACTGTCTTCAGATCAGAATAGATGGCCTAATAGTAACACTCCACAAGCTATGTCAGCAGTTCAAAAGAGTTGTGATACAGTGGATCCTATCTCACTGCAACATCCCCAGAAATGAAGAGGCTGACAGATGGTCAGAAGACGGTGGAAAACTACCTCAACTTGGCACAGTCATAATTTATGAAGAGGCCAAGAGTTTTATCAACAGCAGAGGATTCCAATGTGTGTTTACAGCAGTCACACATTCTATAAATATTTTTTGTGGTGGCAGGGTTTCCTAATTTTTTAATTTTGCCAGGGCAGTGGCCATATGGCTTACTCTTTACGATTTCCAACTGTCGAGGGATTTTTAACGTGCGCAACTTGCACACAGGACCTCCTATTTTTTCGCCCTTATCTGAGAAGGCTAAGCATCTGATCTCACTACCCAGGAGATGGGGGTGTCATCATTAGGAACCATTGGCTTTGAAAAAAAACTCCAATTATATTCACTGTACTTGGGAACAAACCCAGTACTTACTTAGCATAAGTTAGAGGCAAATGTCATACTACTTAGCCACTCCAACTCCCCTTGGTGACTTTGCTTACACCTTATGTAAGACTGTAAATATATGTTATTCCTGGATTATTGTTATTTACTAACATCAGCACATGCCCTACTACATCATCAGTTGTTTATTAGTGGCGACTCTTTCTTGAGCCCAAATCATTATCTTAACACATGATAAAGTATGTCAAAATGCTGACATTTTATCGATTTTGTAGTGTTTTTTTTTTCTCCCAGATATAACAAGACGAAATATCCATATACTATCAACTCTGACTCCATTGTCAATTCTCTCTGATCTGACTCAATTGATGTTTGATCTGACTATATCGTGCAAAGTATGTCTCACAATGTAGTTTCAATGCTGAGTATTCTAGTACTGGTAACAGAATTATTTATTCTCGGCTTCCCATGGGGATATGCCTTAACCAAATTTACACCAAGCCTTCCTATCCTGTGCCATCCGTTTTATTTACCCCTTTAAAGTCTGCCTCTAATTCTCTTTCTGCATCCTTCTATTTCTCTTCCCTTGGGGGACGTGGTAAGATATGCCGGATGTAAATTATAAACAAACTGAAATTGCGCTAAGTTATCCTATGGTGCACGAACAATAAACTGTACAAAACTGTATTGATTAGGCCTATATATTTGTAATGTGATAGATAATACAGACACTCACCACACTAACTGCTCGAAGAATAACCTGTGGTTTTTTAACAAATTGCATCAGGTCAAATGGTGCTCCAGCTTTTCCTGCTCCAAACGCTCCAGCACCTAAAGTAGACATTCTATTCGGTTATTTCTTCGACAGATGATCTAACGTGAATTGGTGACGTCATAAATATATGGTTGATTTTAAAATGTGGATCAAACTATTTTACAATCTTGCGACAGAGAATTTAGGGGTACACAGAAAAATTAATAAGTTTAATGGCCGTTTCCGAATCGAATGTTAACAGTAATGAATCACTAATATTTTCTGCCTCTTGTCTTGACAGTACACTCTTACAAACTATTCATCTCTTGATGTTTCTTTCTTTCTTTCCTACTTATATCACTTTTTTTTAAAGACAAAGTTTACCGTTCAACCCTTGATGGTTTATAATTAGGATATACAGTGTAGTAAATTCAAGATAATAAAATCTGATTTCCGATATCTAAATATAGTATCTTCTACTTCCTCCACTCAGTCCAAACAGAGTAAATCAAAACTGTAAAAATTGTTTAGTATTGCCCTAATAAATATCGGGATTGCATTCTTATTTAGAATAATTTTATTCCCGCTTTGAAAAGTATGCTTAATACCTTTAGAACGTAACACAACAATCTAGCTTACGTTGGAGGGCCCTTCGAAGACTGTTTTCTATGTTTACCAAATTGCCTGCTCTAAATGTCAACATTGTATATGCATTAAAAATTGTCGTCCATATAGTTCCGGGGGGTAACACAGAAAGAAGATGGCTACTGCTCTCTCTGGCATGTCGTAAAATGTGACTATTATGACTTTGTGCATGGAGGTGGCAACGGGTTCATGAAAAGCTAATGTCTCAGAAACTACCGCTGCAGGAGCACGTGAATGCTTTGGTACAGGTGACTTGTAAGAGGACTAGCTGTAGTGGTGGTTCCATGATCCGTAAGGAGGGAAAATGGAAATCGTCTTCCTCGCTCGTCCTGAAAAGGACGTTGGTTGCGTTGTGCCGCCGTTTACTGCGATATGTGCGCCTTTTGGCCCGGCACATCCGACTTCCGCACGGCATTTTTTGGGACTGGGTTTGCCTTCCCTCTTCGATCCCTACTCTCTCGGCCAGATTGCAGTGATGCAGCCTGTTTCCAAGTCCGGTCCATGCACAAAGCTCATATGAGTCGTCTTGTACGACATGCCCGAGGGTGCAGTCGTCATATTCTTTATGTGGCTCTTCAGAGTTCCCCGGGAACTATACGAGACATTCCAAAGTCATGGCGTGTTCTTATGTAGAAGCTGTCGTAGAAGTTGGCCTTTGTCTCAGCAATGTTTGTAATTAACTCAGCTAGTTGGTTGGTGTCACAACGTGGCTTTAATTAGAGCCTGTCTGAGTACAGAGACAAGACACCAGTTTTGAGAAAGTCTGAGAAGATAGATTTAGATGAGAATTACAGTGAATGCGTAATAATGAGACTTATAGCTTCAAGGGTGAGAACCTAGATTGACTCTCCCTCGCCACTTGTGACTTATTTACTAGTTACTATCTCACCACCTCTGACTACCAGAAAGCAGATAAGGTTTCACTAAATTATCCACAAACACCACTATACAGTCAAAGCATACAAGTACAGTATAGTTAAAGATAAACTGATCCAGTGTACATTTTATAGTTTATTAAACAAAAATTTAATATCACAGCAAACAAAAATAACGTGCGAGTTCGCACAACCTGAAAAAAAATAACAGATCAAGTGAAAGACACAATATAAAAATTACCACATACTCTTTCACACCTGCACGAAAACAACTAAGGATAAAGACATATACATGGTGGGGGTCTCTAAGGAAGAGCCACCACTACTGACTACACAATTGTTACTAACTAAACACACTGTCCCGCTGAAGATGTATAAACTAAATGACTATACTGTCTCAAAAGCGCTCTAGGCGGCCCTGCACAACTAACTAATACACCACAGAAATGCTACTCTAATTGATTTTGCAGCACTACCTCAGAGGCTGTCCTCTAAGTATTTCTATCTAACCCTACTGTTCCTCGCTAAACTCTTCTCTCTCTCTCCTCTGTCTCGGTTCAGTGCCTCTCCGACGCTTTCGTCTGAGGCTCTGATGAGTTGCTTTTCGTTATGCACCTCCTCCCGTTAGCATTTAGAAAGGCATGTTTTCCCTCTCTACTTTCCCGAATACTGATGAAGAGGGCCTTGGTAATTTGATATAAATTTAATTGCCTACGGCAGTAGATTTTATCACTGCTGATGACACTCAATTCTTCAAAACGCCGAGTTAACCCGCTTCGGGTTTAGGCCTACTTAATTATTGTGGCAGTATGTAAACAACACCAGGCAATGGAGCCTGTTTTTGGTGTTGGCCTTTACGAGCTAAGAGCTCCTATTTAGAGGCAAGTCTCCCGCTGAGTCATAGTTTCCTCACGTCAAGAGAAGTTCTAAGTCCTCTCAGTGTTGCAGACGTAACTGGGCGCCAGGTACAAGCGCTGTTGAGGATTGTCGCATGGTCAGCGATCATTTTTAGTTTGAACTTGTTTCAAATGGTCGCACAATGGAACACCTCACTAGACCGAAATGAATTAGGTCGCGTGTGGCGATGCATGACGCGGGGGAGTTAGTTACAGTAGTCTTATGTGTGGCCTTGGAGCCTTATGGTCGTGTTTATAAAATGTGGCATTGCCACCGAAGTAGAATAGTGTAGAACTAGGAAAATATATTACGGTAATGTAAAGCCGGTAAAATAAATGGATAATGTTTAAGGACCATTGAGTCCGAATATAAATATGTCGGTAGTATAAACTGCAATCATTTTTATTATTAACGTAAGCAGTAAAATATGAAATGCAGTTAGAATATATAAGGCGGATAGTGTTGGGCGATGGATGCCAAAGTAAATTAATAATATGTTTGAGTTCCTAGTAGAACTAGTAGCAGAATGATTATTTAATTCTGTATCAATAATAAGTATACCAAGCTTTTAATTACTGTGGCGTGAGGTTTTATTTGGCTCTTGGATCAGTATAGTACTGACAATTACAGAAATAGAATTTCTGTAGAAAATGGTGAAGTCCCAGTGTCTGAGAGAACTACTGGTATCACAAATTAGTTACGGCTGTGAATGATCTGATCTCGAAACAATAGTAGAGAATAGACCGACATAAAGTGCCACCTCCGCTGTGTAACTAACTGTGATATTAAAAAACCAAGGAAACAGATTTCACTTAACAATTTTAAAAAATTTGACAAGTCGTTCAAATACAATTTCCTTATTATTTATTTAGTATATACACTATCTACTCTTGTGCTGAAGGGTGAATGTTGAAAAATGGAATGTAATGGATTTGTAAGTTTACATATGATTCACATATATATATATATATATATATATATATATATATATATATATATATATATATATATATATATATATATATATATATATATATATATTACAAGTCTTCCAATTATAGGAAACAAATTTATATCAGCTGTGCTGTTAATCACTTATAGTAAATGTATCAGCTGTGCTGGTAATAAAGTATATATCATTTATCAGCTATGCTGTTATTATTGTCTCTTTCTACGCTAAATCACTTTCTCGTCACTGACACTAATTTTTGCTCACAATGCTGACAGAAATGGTACTAATGTGTACTCATCTCTTAGACGTTCTGTCCTTCTTGATTTGGTTGACACAAAACCGGCTGAAGATCGTTCCTTTAGCCCACCCAAGACTGAGGAGGACCAAAGATGAAGATTCTGTGCAATCTCTATGCTCCTGCGGAGTTCCAGGCAGCTGGATTGACGACCCACAATCTCAGTTTTGATGACACGAATAAAACCTGTAACAAGGAAAAATAGGGGCTAATTTCTGTCCTCAAGCCCACCTATTTCTATTGTATATGATATGAGCGTGTCTCAGTGTCTGCATGTAGGATGAATGACAACATGGCTCAGTATGATTTAGCAATAGCGAGACAAGACAGGTGTCTACTTGCAAAACATTCTTTCTGATAAACTAATACATGGATACATTCAATAATATTCAATGCATGAATACATTCAATACATGAATACATCCCATAATATAAATTCAATACATGAATACATTCAATACATAAATACATCCAATAATATGTACACTGTGGTAAAGTGGGATGTTATAAATATTTATAGGGGACTTAGTGTACTGACTGAGATCAGCTGTGAAGGTATCTATATCTAATAAGAGTAGTGTATTATAGATAACCTTACTTACTGCCACATATGTATACCTCAGTCAGAATTATTCTGGAATAGTGTGATGACTACGTTATATGTCTAGGGTATGTGTATGATGAAGTGTAAGTCATAACAACAACAGACAGATAAACAATTTAATTTATTCCACCACACTTGACAACACTGTGACACTCACATACATATAACACTCTAAGAGGATATCTTAAAGGAGTCACTGATAATTTTTCAAATAACAATATGTATTCAGTGCTGTCATGAATGTATATGTGTCCTGATTCAAATACAAAGGGAACCAGGAATCACAATCAATTTTAATTACAAGTTATATGTACAGAATTTATTAATATGATTCTTATAGTGACATATATTATTAATGGTATCCTATGTGTGTCAGTTGTGTAGTGGTAATATGAGGTAATACTGGTTTTGTTTTGTTCAAGCTCTGTTGGTATTTGTCATCATGACTTCAATAGTTTGTTTATATTGGAACTAGTATTGGAGATGTTCTCAGTTCCTGGTATTAAAACAATTAAATTCCCCTCTTAATTTTAGTTTATAATGTCATTTTAAGATGGGGGTACATAATGTTGAGCTCCATGGCCACACTCTCTTATCTTGCGTGATGACTGCAGTAAAAGACTCCTCTGCTCGTTAACTGTAATGAGTTCTGGAGCCACCCCACTGGTTGCTATATGGACCAAGGAGTATGCTGTCCACTTCTGGCTTCAGCAAAGCTCTGACCAGGTGCTGCTCAATAACTTTAAGACCACGGTCCCTGAAACAAGAAGGTTGTACCTTCTACGTCAGAACTAATTTACACTCTATTTCTACACTAAGCACAATACATCACAAACATTGAGTTCAGAGCGTTAGGCCAACTGTCAGCTTCATCTGAAATACTTTATACCAGTATTTCCCTCCCTAATGGTTACTACGCCTCTGCAATTCCAGCATTATTTCTTTCTAGTTAATAATCTAGGTGTCAGTGGACTGTTTGGCCATTCCATGCAGTTTTACTTTCCTCCGACACCTTCTGTTCAGGCTGGAGCACTATAGGCTTTACATCATGTTCGCTACTGAACCACACATATATACAGATATAAATTATCAATTTACATTCAATTTTCATTAAAAGATATTGAATATTTCAAGCTTACCACAATTCATGGAAATAATAATAAACAGTTTCGTTGACTGGCAATGAATATAGCACAACTCCGATCTGCCGATGTCCCAGGCTTTATTTTATAAAAAAATATACACTGGTGCTCAACGCACTGCTTCTTAGTAGGTTTATTACAAGATGTGGCGATGAACAGACGCTCTGAATTGTGTATATTCGCAGCTCTACCCAATCACACCACGTCTACACATCTTTTCAAAAAAGTACCCCTTTCTCACGTTTCCCCTGACAACACAAGATAGTATTTATAGTCCGACCAATCGTGTTTAGTCTTTCATTTGTTGCGCTCCAATCACATAGGAGTTAACATGGTAGGCTATTTCCGTAACGTAATGTTTTTTCAAACACGTTATAAAAAAATTTTTATGAGCAGAAATGATTTCATGCTGTCAGGCACCCCCACTATTTTATTTTGGCCATAACTTGGTAATTCCTAGACTATTTGCGTAACGTTTTACATATTCTTTGTCAGCAAACCCTAAGGAACCCAAATATCTCAATTTAAGGGAGCTAGGTGGCTGCGTTCAAAATGTGCATTTTCTACCACCTCCTGTTTACTTCAATCCCCATGTGGTGTCTGGGTACTGTCATGTTTTCAAACGTAAACCCATCTAATGTCATCTTTCCCAATAAGCGTTTTTCAGGATTTTAAAACCTAACTCTGGTATGGGTAGTGAATTTTATCACTGTCGATTTGAAATAAAGTTAGTGCATGTGGCCTTACACGCGTGATGGCAGCAATTGTGTATCGCGCGACGCGTGTTTAGTGTTGCACGTGTCCCTCCTTTCTGCCTCTCCCTTCTCTCTATCCTTTAGTCCATCTGTCTTTTAGTTACGCCGTGTATAAAATGGAATGAATGAAATATTAAATTTAGGTCATTGATCAGCTTGCGTATCTCAAGGTTTTCCCAAGAAATACAGTACACGTTTCATTGAAGAAAGCGGGTAATAATACAGTAGGCTTTTACTATCAACGTGAAAGCGTTACAATTTGCCGACGAAGTAGAAAACAAGGGGGATTTCGAGTACAGGCATTGTGACAGCACTGTTCTTTACCATTCTTCTTTCCTTTTATTAAATTTATTTGTTAGGCTTTGCATTTACGTTTTAATTTATATATGGGGATTAGAATAATTCACGACATACACCTAGGTGTGATACAACCATTTCCTTCCCCCTATAGTATACCAGGCCCTCTCTGACAAGTGCTATATAAGCTGGTAACATATATCCTAACAATATTGTTATGTTCTTATGATAGGAGTATATGAGACGAGGACTGTTTGGTGATATATCAGGTGGGAGTTATAGGAGACAATAGATTGATGTTAGATGAGACAATAGATTGAGTCCAAACAAGGACTGTTTTGGTTATATTTCAGTTGGTTTTATCTGAGATAATAGACTGAAGTTATAGGAGACAATAGATTGAGTCCTAACAAGGACTGTTTTTGGTTATATTGCAGTTGGTCTGAGAAAATAGATTGAAGTTATAGGAGACAATAGGTTGAAGCATGAGTCCTATTAGTCTTCGTCTTCATCAATCATATACATTCATTATACCTAATTTCCCCAAAATACAATCAGTAACCTGATACGTAATATATACAGGTGTAGGTATTATAAATGACACACAACAAATACAAACATTATATATCTGCTGTAGGCCTATTTGCCTACAAATAGTAAATTATATTTACCCTCCAAGATTTTAAACAGGCCAGATTTTGACTCGACTAGCGAAGCAGGCTGCAGGTCAATGCTCTCAGGTAGGCTATAAATCAAGGTTGACAGCTCCTCTCACACAGTCGGTCGTCTCTGGCTTCGTGTTTGGTGTTGCGTGCATTTGCATAAAATCCGCCCGATTATATAGGTAGGTGAATGCTTAAGCAAAGCTTTTGGTTGGTTCCTGGCGGAGCAAGCTGATTGGTTTCCTGCAGTTTAGTCCCAAGCGCCGTACAACCTAATTTTATTCAGTTTTATTCCGCCATCTTGCGTGAACAAGATGGCCGCCACATCCGAAAAAAACAGGGCTTAAGTTTTTCCTGGCGTAACTTCTTGTAAATTATTCCGGCTCAGCAACTGAGCGTTGATTGGCTGGGCTCTTGACATAGGGATTTAACAAAGCAGTGGGTCTACACAACTCGTTCCACGACATAGCCCCATCCTTTCCTAGCTGTGACCTGTCATAGCTGAAGTGTAAACCCCTGCTGTAGTTAATCCTTTTGCGTCTGCCCTTCCATAGTAATAGGGTGTCGACTTAAAAAATCAGCTCCTACATTGTCTCTTCCCGGAATGTAATTCACGGTAAAGGAATAAGGCGCCAGAAGCAGACTCCACCTTAACAATCTCGAATTTAACTTTTTAGATTCAGCCAAGAATGTTAAAGGCTGATGATCGATTTGGACAATGAAGTGTGTCCCATACAGGTAAGGTGAAAATTTGTCGATGGACCAAATAAGAGCCAAACATTCTTTCTCTATGGTCGAGTAGTTCTACTCAGCTGCATTCAGCTTCCTACAGGCGTAGGCGACTGGTAAAAGTTCATCCGGCTGGGCTTTTGATTTCTGCAAGAAAGTTGCACCAATACCTATACTGCTAGCGTCCGTCCTTAATACAAATTCCTGTGTGATATCGGGTAGCGTAAGGATTGGTTTGCTGGTGCGTTTTGCTTTTAGCTCTGTGTAAGCTTTTTCACAATCAGCATTCCATTGGATTTTATCAGGCTGTCCTTTCTTCGTTAAGTTAGTTAATGGTGCACACAGAGAGTTAAAGTGGGGTATGTACTTCTGATAGAACCCACATAATGACACGAATGATCTCACATCTTTCTTCGTTTGAGGTCTGGGTGCCTTCTTTAACTTCTCTATATTCTTTGGGTCAGGAGACATATGACCTGTAGAAATAGTGTGACCTAAGAATTCCAACTCCTTACAACCGATATAGCACTTGGTTGGACTTGCAGTCAATCCAGTGGCTCTCAGTCTGTCAAACAACATGGAGAGCGCTAGTATATGCTCTTCAAATGTGTTTGTAGCGACAAGAATGTCATCCATAAAGTTAGTGATATGGGGATTTTGTAGAGGTTCCAATAATTTCCTCATCATTCTTGAAAAGATACTGGGAGCATTTTTTCAGCCCAAAGGTAGCACATTAAACTCGTAGTGTCCGTCTGATGTACTAAATGCCAGCATTTTCCTAACTTCTGGTTTCACTGGTATTTGATAGTATCCCGTGCTTAGATCTACCTTCGATAAATACCTAGCCTTACTCAGTGTAGAGAACAGCTGTTTGGTGTCAGGTAATGGGTCCACCTGAGATTCTATGATCGCATTAAGCTTCCGGTAGTCAATACATAACTTGTGTTCACCACTCGGTTTTCTCAATAGCACCACACTTGAGCTATAGGGAGAGTCTGACTTCGAAATAATTTTCTCCTTCAACAGATAATCAACTTCCTCCCTTAGTGCTTGGGCTTTCGCATAGGGTATAGGGTATGTTCTCATGCATACTGGGGTAGGGTCGGTAACCTTCATGTCGTACTCTAACAGATTCGTACGACCTGGCTTATCTGTGAGCACATCAGCATGGGTTTCCAACACTTTCTGAACCCTCTTCTTCTGCTCTGGAGTTAAATGTTCACTAATATTTACTTGAACATAATCCTCTGTAGTTGTGAGTGGATACTCCATAGAGTGAAGTGGTTCACCGTGCATTTCTGTTGCTATGGCTAGGGTCATGATATGTGCAATTTCTGATGATTCCTTGTCATAGTATTTTTTAAGAAGATTGACATGATATACCTTCTCCTTTCCTTTCTTGTCAATCTTATAATTGGTCCTGGAAAGTTTTTCCAGTATGACATAGGGTCCCTGCCATCCAATCTGCAATTTATTATTGCTGCTTGGCAACAGTAATAACACCTTTTCACCCACCTCCAGTTCCATATCCTTTGCTTTTTTGTTGTAGTACGCAGCATTCTTCCTCCTGGCCTGTCTTAAGTTATCATTGGCCAGTTTCCACCCTGCTTTCAATCGAGATGTCAACTCGTTGACGTACTGGTATGAGGAAGTCACTGTTTCATCTGCTTTTTCATCAGTCCATGTCCGCAGCAATGCTTCCAGTGGACCTTTTATTGGTCTTCCAACCAACAATGTAGCTGGAGCCAATCCAGTTGAGTTGTGGGGTACTTCCCTATATGCAAATAGTGCAGCGGGTAAGTATGTATCCCATGTATCAGGTTTTTCACTCGCCAGCTTTCTAAGGATTGAAATTAGCGTACCATTGAACCGCTCTACTTGACCATTCCCTTGGGCATGGTAGGGACTACAATGATAGTGCCTGGCTTGAAATATCCTGAATACTTCTTGTGTTAGCTTTCCCTTAAACTGAGACCCATTGTCAGTCAATATCTGATGCGGGAAACCTAATCGGGTAAATATTGTCAACAGGGCCTCTTCCACGTGTTTGGAATCTATAGCTGACATGGCCACTGCTTCTCCCCACATAGAGCAAGTATCAACCAAGGTTAAGATGTAAGCATTTCTCTTCTTGGTCCTAGTGAGAGGTCCAACAATATCTACTGCAACACGTTCAAAAGGGGTTCCCATAATAGGCATTTCTCCCAGTGTTGCTGGTGCAGTCCTATGCTTAGGAGCTACTCTTTGGCATTCTGGACAGGATCTTACATATCTCTTTATGTCCTCTGTAATTCCTAGCCAAAAGTAGTGACAGGCTATCCTTTGTCCAGTGGCCCCTATTCCCATATGTCCACTGAAGGGTATAGCATGTCCTAGCGTCATAACCTTCTCCCTGTAAGATTCTGGCACTACAAGCTGTCCATGCCCTTTAGGTCCTGTTCCAGCTTTTCTGTATAGTAGGCCATTCTTCATATACAAGTCTCCTTTCTCTGGAGGGTTATGTGCTTTAGGCAATTTGCCAAAACAAGGCTTCAATGTGCTGTCTTCTGCTTGAGCCTTTTTCATCTCTTCTGGATGAGTATTGATAGGATTCTCCTCCATTTTCCTGGAGCTTTCCCTGGTCTAAATGCCTCTAAAACTAAAGCTATGAACTTTTCTAACGAGACCTTTGATATCATCTTGAACGGCGAAAAACTACAGAAAGTTGAAAGTTTCAATTATTTAGGCAGTAAAATGACTCAGGATGGTGACACAACAAGAGAAATCCATACTAGAATTGCTTTGGCAGCTAGCGCCTTCAATAGATTATCTAACATTTGGAAATTACGATCATTGAATATACATACCAAGCTTCGTCTGTTTAATTCAAATGTTATCTCAGTGTTAACATACGGCTGTGAGAGTTGGAAAATAACAAAATCATTGGAGAACAAGCTGAATACATTCGAGAACAAATGTCTTAGAAAACTCATGAACATCAGTTGGAAAGAATTCAAGACTAATCGACAAATAAGAGAAGACTCTAGGCAGAAATATGTCTCCGACTATATAAGGAAAAGACGATGGTCATATATCGGTCATGTCCTACGAATGCAAAACAACAGAATACCACTACAGGCGCTCACTTGGGTTCCTGAGGGTAAGAGGAAAAAAGGAAGACCAAAAGAAACACTCAGAAGAACAAATAATAAGAGAAGGAAGAACGTTGGGCCTAAATAATGTGCAAGAGCTAAGAGGAGTGGCGTCACAACGAACAACCTGGAGAGCACTGGTTTCTGCCTTATGCGCCGTGTTTGGTGCTTAAAGAATTTATTATTATTATTATTATTTCCCTGGTCTGGACTGTTGCCATAACTACAGGATTTATAGGTTCTCCAAGGAAAACATACCTACACCCCCAAAATCAAAGGGTAAATAGGGTCGTCCATCACTGCTGCTTTGAATTCTCCTTCCACATAGCGAGATCTTATGTTGATTCGAGCTATGGGTAGTGTCATGGTTCTTGCTCCCTTGATCGGTCCTCTGATTTCCACTGTTTCTGTGGTTATCTGATCAGGACTCACTAGAGAAGAGCACACAACTGAATCAAAGTCCAATCCTGTGTCATATAAACACAATACTTGAGTGCCATTCACGGTCACTTCCTCACAGACAGGGGGATGATGGAAGTCTTTCTGACTTACTGCCATTTCCTTCCTTCCCTGATTACCTGTTGTAAGACATGCAGCATGATGAGGAGGATTCTTCCTTCTGCAATCCGCAGTATTGTGGTTACTCATTAGACAAGTTTTACACCACTTTCCTTCCTTCCGGTAAGGTGTCTTATCCGATCTTAGAGGGTTTTTGTCCTTTTGGTCAAATCTTGGTTTGTTCCTTGTGGTATGGTCTTTTTGTTCATATTTGATATAGTTTTGTGATGATTTGAGGTTTTCACCCTGCTTCTTCTTATTTCCTAATAATTCTGCCTGAGCTGCTTGATATCTCTCAGCAACAGTTACAATATCTTCCATTCTCTCTGCTCCTTGTTCCATGATAAACTTCCTCATTTCTTGAGGCATGGACTCTTTCACTTGCTCCATCATTATCATTTCCTTCAGATTCTGACACTTTCCTAAACTACTCCATTTTTCCAAATAGGTTTCCAATCTAGCAGAGAATTGGTGATAGTTTTCTCCTGGAAGAAGTTTAGCTGTTCGGAATTTCTTTCTATATGATTCTGAGTTCTTTTCATATCTCACAAGCAGTGCCTGCTTCAGGATTTCATAATCTTCCTGATAATCTCTTGAGAGCTTCAAATATACATCGTAGGCCACACCTCTCAATCCCTGAGATAGTTTAAGACTCCACTTTTCTTTCCCTAAACCATAGGTAGTGGCAAGTCTTTCGTATCTATCCAGGTACGACTCAATGGCGTCTTCTTTCTCAACAAATGGGTCCAGATGAAAATTCATGGCCCCACTTGAGGTGCTCTGGCTGGAGCTACTCTCAGAGTGAGGTGAGCTACCACCATTATTGCCAGTAGTTGCCTGAATTTCAAGCTCTTTTAATCTCAACTGATGGTCTCTTTCTGCTTGTAATTTCCTTTCCTCAGCTTCAATTTTCTTTGCCTCATTTTCAGCCTCCAATTTCTTGGCTTCAATTTCTAATCTTTTGGTTTCTCTCTCAGCTTCCAGTCTTTTGTCTTCTCTCTCAGCTTCCAGTCTTTTGCCTTCTCTCTCAGCTTCCAGTCTTTTGGCTTCTCTTTCAGCTTCCAGTCTTTTGGCTTCTCTTTCAGCTTCCAGTCTTTTGGCTTCTTTTTCAGCTTCCAATTGCAACTTCCTTTCCTCTCTATCCATGTGTTTGTCCACTTCTGTTGTGACATACTGAATAAGAGCATCACCTGTCGTATTTAATTCCTTACCCATCTGCATGACCGCAGTCCTGAACTTCACTAGATCAGCCTTGGCGTTACTTAGATAGGGTATGTAAATTAACTATAACAAAATTATTGTAATTAAACTTAATTAATTTAAATGAACAAAAAAATTTCCATGCAACTTTGTGAGCATCAACTATTTACTGAGTACTAAATGGTACTCCTCCTAAGAAAATAATTTTTTTTTAAATCCTATTATTGAATTTTCTCAAAAAAAAATTTCCTTATGTTACCTATGGGTGGCACAAGATAGAGTGTAGACAGATGAATAGACCAAGTATGGCTCAAGATATACATAAATATCCCAGGAACGAGCCCCCAGTGTGGCGTGAGGTTTTATTTGGCTCTTGGATCAGTATAGTACTGACAATTACAGAAATAGAATCTCTGCAGAAAATGGTGAAGTCTGAGAGAACTACTGGTATCACAAATTAGTTACGACTGTGAATGATCTGATCTCGAAACAATAGTAGAGAGGAGACCGACATAAAGTGCCACCTCCGCTGTGTAACTAATGTGATATTAAAAAACCAAGGAAACAGATTTCACTTAACAATTTAAAAAAATTTGACAAGTCGTTCAAATACAATTTCCTTATTATTTATTTAGTATATACACTATCTACTCTTGTGCTGAAGGGTGAATGTTGAAAAATGGAATGTAATGGATTTGTAAGTTTACATATGATTCACATATATATATATATATATATATATATATATATATATATATATATATATATATATATATATATATATATATATATATATATATATATATATTACAAGTCTTCCAATTATAGGAAACAAATTTATATCAGCTGTGCTGTTAATCACTTATAGTAAATGTATCAGCTGTGCTGGTAATAAAGTATATATCATTTATCAGCTATGCTGTTATTATTGTCTCTTTCTACGCTAAATCACTTTCTCGTCACTGACACTAATTTTTGCTCACAATGCTGACAGAAATGGTACTAATGTGTACTCATCTCTTAGACGTTCTGTCCTTCTTGATTTGGTTGACACAAAACCGGCTGAAGATCGTTCCTTTAGCCCACCCAAGACTGCGGGGGACCAAAGATGAAGATTCTGTGCAATCTCTATGCTCCTGCGGAGTTCCAGGCAGCTGGATTGACGACCCACAATCTCAGTTTTGATGACACGAATAAAACCTGTAACAAGGAAAAATAGGGGCTAATTTCTGTCCTCAAGCCCACCTATTTCTATTGTATATGATATGAGCGTGTCTCAGTGTCTGCATGTAGGATGAATGACAATATGGCTCAGTATGATTTAGCAATAGCGAGACAAGACAGGTGTCTACTTGCAAAACATTCTTTCTGATAAACGAATACATGGATACATTCAATAATATTCAATGCATGAGTACATTCAATAATATAAATTCAATACATGAATACATTCAATACATGAATACATCCCATAATATAAATTCAATACATGAATACGTTCAATACATGAATACATCCAATAATATGTACACCTAGGTGTGATACAACCATTTCCTTCCCCCTATAGTATACCAGGCCCTCTCTGACAAGTGCTATATAAGCTGGTAACATATATCCTAACAATATTGTTATGTTCTTATGATAGGAGTATATGAGACGAGGACTGTTTGGTGATATATTAGGTGGGAGTTATAGGAGACAATAGATTGATGTTAGATGAGACAATAGATAGAGTCCTAACAAGGACTGTTTTGGTTATATTGCAGTTGGTCTGAGAAAATAGATTGAAGTTATAGGAGACAATAGGTTGAAGCATGAGTCCTATTAGTCTTCGTCTTCATCAATCATATACATTCATTATACCTAATTTCCCCAAACTACAATCAGTAACCTGATACGTAATATATACAGGTGTAGGTATTATAAATGACACACAACAAATACAAACATTATATATCTGCTGTAGGCCTATTTGCCTACAAATAGTAAATTATATTTACCCTCCAAGATTTTAAACAGGCCAGATTTTGACTCGACTAGCGAAGCAGGCTGCAGGTCAATGCTCTCAGGTAAGCTATAAATCAAGGTTGACAGCTCCTCTCACACAGTCGGTCGTCTCTGGCTTCGTGTTTGGTGTTGCGTGCATTTGCATAAAATCCGCCCGATTATATAGGTAGGTGAATGCTTAAGCAAAGCTTTTGGTTGGTTCCTGGCGGAGCAAGCTGATTGGTTTCCTGCAGTTTAGTCCCATGCGCCGTTCAGCCTAATTTTATTCAGTTTTATTCCGCCATCTTGCGTGAACAAGATGGCCGCCACATCCGAAAAAAACAGGGCTTAAGTTTTTCCTGGCGTAACTTCTTGTAAATTATTCCGGCTCAGCAACTGAGCGTTGATTGGCTGGGCTCTTGACATAGGGATTTAACAAAGCAGTGGGTCTACACAACTCGTTCCACGACAATTACAAGACATTGAGTATTAACTAATCATTAAAGTAACAGACGTGTGATGTCTGAAAAAAAAAACTGTGATATATTGCATGTTCCTTAAAGTGAGACATATTAGTATTGAAAACTCATGATGGAAATTGTATGTTGATTACAATTATTTGAAGTCGTCAAAAGAGACTTGATAAATAGTAAAAGTTCTACAGTTCACGTTATAAAGGTTGTATACGTTTTGACCGTTATTTTCAAGGTCAGTTGAAACTAGAACATTGCAATACAAACTCTATCAAGGAAAGAAGAATTGAAATGAAATAAACAGTAATATTCAAACACCGAAAAGAAATTCAGAAAACGAATCCAGTGTTGTGGCAGAAGATCAATACATAAATAAGACAGATGTTGAGGAATAAACCTCACTGAAACGAAACTACAATATCATCAAAGAAAAGCCCGCAACAAGCGCGTACCCAGTTTTCTTCAAGTCCACTGATGTCTCGTACCTCCCTCTCTCTAGAAGGCAAAGACCGTTGTAGGCTTAGGTTTATCTACAACCTCCTCGCCGTGAATCGCTGTAAAACAAAAATAACAACATCTATACAACAAATCAAAATCACCTAATACATAACACATTAACATCCAAGATTCCTCTACACCCTGGGGTCCCCTAAATTAATAAATCTCACCTACACAAAAGAAATAAAACAGATATTTATGCCGAGGGTCAGACTAATTTACTGCTCACTCCTATCTCTCCATCTCAATTTACTCGCTGTCTGTTACGCTAAACCCAGACGAGGGCTGACCTGATTCCATTGTGTGCGTGATCTCGTAAACGTCACAACATCGCTTCCCTGAAGCCAGTAGCCTACTGTGCTGAATAATTTCCCAGCACTATTCTTATTAAAAACTGCCCCGGGAAGGTTATCAAATTTACAAAATTATTTAACACACATATTCATACACCATCTAGGTTAATATTAAATCCCCTTCACCCCTTGTCTTCTGACTACATGATCAAATAGCGCAACTAATTAACACACGAACCACACCCGTGTATATTCACTACAGATTATCATAATCAAATGCGGTTACTCGGACCTCATTATTACATTACACAGAGCTCCCGTACTAACTTAGCACCTAACCCCATACAGTTAATTCTCTCAAAACCCGCTACACAATTTATAGAAACTGCTAGCTTATCATCATCTCATCTCAGCCCGTAACCCGTCATGGGTCGTAGGGGTGCCATGGTGGAAGCATCGGCAGACAGGGTCCTCCACTGCTCTCTATCCTCAGCAATGCGTACAAGTGTGGAAAAACCGTGTCCTGCCCATTCTTTGATGTTATCAGCCCAGGATTTTCTCTGCCTTCCTCTTCTCCGTTTACCTTCGACTGTTCCCTGAAGGATCGTTTTCGAAAGGGAGTCATGACGAGTTACATGCCCAAACCAGGCAAGCTTTCGACGTTTCACTATTGACAAAAGTGGTTCTTGGTGGCCTGCATAGGTGTTTATCTTCTCTCTAACATAGACATTTGTTTTGTGCTCTTTATAGCAAATGCGCAAACTTCTTCTATAACATTTATGCTCGAAAGCCTGAATCCTTCGCTCCGTATCTGCAGTGAGTGTCCAGCCCTCACACCCATACAAGAGAATAGATAATACAAGTGATTTGTATAATTTGATCTTCACAGGAAAACTGATGTTACTTTTCCAGATCACATTCAACCTTGTCATGGCAGCTGAGGCCATCTCAAGTCTTGTCTTGATTTCTTTACTTGATCTTCCATCACTACATATAGTGGACCCGAGATATTTAAAGGTGTTAACTTCTTCTAACGTTTGCCCATTTAACATAATGTTGGTCGGAACATGTTTCTTATGGCTATTCACCAATATCTTGCTTTTTTCTATATTAATTTCCATCCCATACGTTCTTGTTACTTTCTCCAGTCTAGAGGTAAGGTCTTGAAGTTCTGATTCTGTTCCAGCTATCAGATCAATATCATCAGCAAAACGTAGGTTGCACAGAGGTCGGCCTCCAATCGATATGGTTGATTTATAATCGTAGAGAGCCTCCTGCATAATATGTTCTAGATATATATTAAAGAGCACTGGTGACAGGATACATCCCTGGCGAACTCCTACAGTTGTTTTGAAAAATTCTCCAATGTCGTTGCTTGCAAAAACAGCACTGCTTGCGTCCTTGTATTGTGCTTCAATGATATCTATGATGTTGGTATCAAAATTGAATTTTCTCATTACTTGCCATAAGCCTTCATGCCAGACTCGATCGAAGGCTTTTGTGAAATCGATGAAGTTATGGTATAAATCGTGTTGATGTTGAAGATGTTTTTCGATAAGTAATCTAATATTGAAGATTTGTTCTGAGGTACTTCTTTTTGGTCTAAAGCCATAAATAACACATAAGGAAGGGAAACCCGAGGCCTGTAAACAGTAAATTAATATTAGACAAACATAAAGGTATGTTTTCAGGCACTCGTAAGAAATAAAGAAGTAGAACACTTGGACAACAGAAAAAACAACAGACGTGAGTGGCTTACCCAGGGTTCGAACCCCGTACCTTCCGTACGACAACTCCGCCTAGCTATCAAGCGAATCACACTGACCCCACGGCCAGCTAGGCATCCCCAAAAAAAGATGCTTTGCTGGCTATTTATCAGTACGAAACACACAAGATAACACCGGAAGTATACAGTGGGCAACTCAGCCCTTAAATGACGCAATCACTTCTGTTGTTCTCCTATTAACAGTATGTGTCAGTCCAAACAAGACAAAGACCTTGATACTGGGTCCAGTAAATAGTAGAAGACTTAAGGACATTAGTATAGAACAGAGGGTAGGTTTCTGGTATTGTATAAACATAAATAACACATAAGGAAGGGAAACCCGAGGCCTGTAAACAGTAAATTAATATTAGACAAACATAAAGGTATGTTTTCAGGCACTCGTAAGAAATAAAGAAGTAGAACACTTGGACAACAGAAAAAACAACAGACGTGAGTGGCTTACCCAGGGTTCGAACCCCGTACCTTCCGTACGACAACTCCGCCTAGCTATCAAGCGAATCACACTGACCCCACGGCCAGCTAGGCATCCCCAAAAAAAAGATGCTTTGCTGGCTATTTATCAGTACGAAACACACAAGATAACACCGGAAGTATACAGTGGGCAACTCAGCCCTTAAATGACGCAATCACTTCTGTTGTTCTCCTATTAACAGTATGACAAGATTTCTTCTGATTTCTGTTTTATTCTGTTCAAAAGTATCCTTAACATCACCTTACTTGGATGACTAATAAGGCTAATGGTTCTGTAGTTCTTGCACATTTTTAGATTTCCTTTCTTTGGAAGCGGTATTACTAATGACTGCGTCCATTCTTTTGGCCATTTTTTTGTACTCCATATCTTCTGGCAAATTGTTGTCATGATTTTTACTATATCTGGTCCTCCATATTTCAAGAGCTCTGCTGGGATATTATCCACACCCGGTGACTTCCCTCCTTTCATCGAACATATAGCCTCTTCCACTTCTTCCCGTTGTAATATGAATACATTAAAGTACGAACCACACATTGTAATATAATGCGAATCTTGACATGTACGATATTCTGTAAATAAACATGGCTACGAATTGAACATGCTTTTACTGAGTGCTTTCTGAAACGTGTGTGCTTGTGTAGATGACGAGGTAATGATTATATACATACATCATAACATTACATGGTGGCAGCGGTCGATACCGGACTGACGCAAAACAGCTACACGATAACACGTGAGTACAGTTTATTCGGCTAATTTTCGTCATCGAGGTCAACAATGGCAGCTAAACATTACCGCAGCGCACCGCAAATGAGATTTGCCGGTCAAGATGATAAGAGTGAAGCTTTCTTGTTATGGCGCCAACGCATAGATCTATATTCCAAGACCACTGGTCTGGAAGGACAAACCCTAACTCCATATATCCTAGAAGCATTGGACGATGAAGGTTTGAAAATTTACAACAGTTTTGCTACCGCCATGCCGGTTGAGTCGGCAACCGACCCCGTAGCCATATTGGACGAATTTGAAAAGCGTCTGATCATAAAGCACACAAACTTTAGAGCGGCAAGATTAGAGCTTCACCACCTGCGACAGAAACGTGGTGAAAGCCTAGATGATTTCTTCACTCGCATTAAGGAGAAAACAAGAGTATGTAAATTTAGCAACGAAGAAGAAAAAGAGCGAATTATTGAACAGATTCTTCTTAGCACACCAATGCCAGAGTTCCAGAAATGGCTACTGAGCCAGAGTGATACGCTAACTTTACAACAACTTCTGGATGAAGGCAGGAAACACGAGGCACAAGCACTAAACATTAAACAAATTCAGCAAGGTACATTAGCAGCCCAAGTGGATGCAGTGAAAAGCTATAAACCTAGACACAACAAAGCAACTGGTTCGAAACAACAAGAAAAACACAACACAAGCAGAGGTGCTATGTGTAAATGTTGTGGCCTAAACCACATACAAAACCACTGTCCAGCTAAAGACTCTACATGTCATTACTGCAGAAAGAGGGGCCACTGGATAAAATTATGTTTCAAGAGGAAACAAGACAGTGCTCAACACAAACTTCACAGCAGAAAGTCGTCAAAACAAACACACTCTATGATGACTGAGGACCTTGACTCCAGTGAAGAAAGTGATCCTTCCACTTTTGATACTGTGAAGATACTAACTTTCAGTAATGAACCAAAGAGAACGCAGGCTTTCTGCAAGGTACAATTCCGAATACCAGGAATTAAAATGCACAAAGAAAGAAACATTCGGTTCAAGATAGACACAGGTGCCCAAGGTAACACTCTACCCTTAAGAATATTCAGACAGATCATGCCTGACAAGGTGGATGAGCAAGGATTTCCCACAAGGGATGTAAAACGTAGGAGTGGCAGGACAAAGCTAAGAGCTTACAATGGAACAAGTATAGACTGTTTTGGAGCAGTAACACTTGAATGTTCATACAGAGGCTCAGAATGGACATCGTCAACATTTTACTTGGTAGATGTTGAAGGACCTGCAATTTTGGGTTTACCAATGTGCGAAAAGCTGAGTGTGGTAACTATTAACAACATTAAAGAGGATATAGGTTTTGCAGATGCTCTCAGCAGACTACCAAACCCCAACAAGATAACAGATCTTACCCCAAACATCAAAGTTGATTTTGTCAAGTTTAGCGATAATCGGCTTGAACACATCAGAGAAGACACAATGAGAGAGATCCTATCCTTAACTCTCTCAAAGAACTGATATACCATGGATGGCCAAGCTCTATCAGGGAAGTTCCAACACACATCCGTCCATACTACTCGATGAGGGACGAGTTAAGCATCGAAGATGGTCTGATCCTTAAAGGAGATCGCATTGTTGTACCAGAAACACAACGCGATATCATCCTTAAACAGCTCCATAATAGTCACCTTGGTATTGTGAAGACACAACTGAGAGCAAAGAAAGATGTTTACTGGCCACAGATAAACAAGGACATAGAAACACTATGTAAAAACTGTTCAATTTGCCAAGAACATGCAAATAGGCAGTGCAGAGAACCTCTCATACCATCAGCCATACCATTGAGCCCTTGGAGCATTATAGGAACTGATATTTTCTCAATCGACAATAATGACTATCTTATTATTGCTGATTACTACAGCAAATTTCCCATCATTGAGAAACTTCCACAACCCTCACCATCAGCTGTTATTGCAGACATTACAAAGAAGTATTGCAGCATGTTTGGCATCCCAGATGAAATTAGATCAGACAACGGTCCACATTTCTCAGGTCAAGCATACAGAAACTTCACTAAGGACTGGAAGATCAAACACACAACATCATCACCTAGATACCCTAAATCTAATGGTTTCATTGAGAGACAGATACAAACTATCAAGTCAATCATGAAGAAAACAAGAACAGAGGATGTACACCTAGCACTCTTGAGATGGAGAACAACACCGGTAGACAGTAAGATCGACAGTCCAGCAGAACTTATGTTTGATAGAAGAATCAAAGACCTCCTACCATCTAAGGTCCACTTCCGTCCACAACATAGAGACAGCACATATGATCAATTTCAGCATCGTCAGCAAGTTCAGAAATCCAACTATGACAAATGTGCTAAAGACTTACCACCATTATATCCTGGTCAGCATGTGACTACCTACAACCACAACAATGACACATGGTCAAAAGCAACAATCATTTCCAGAAACCCTGAACCCAGGAGCTATACTTTAAGACCAGACAGCAGCAGCAACCTCCTGAGGCGAAACAGAGTGGACATAAGAGAAATCCCACAGAATACAACAGAACAGAGAATTCCCATGCTTTCAACAGACAATGCAGTAACTCCAGACCTTGGTGCCCCACAAAGCCAACAAGCGCCAAGGCCGAAATCACAACCAACTCAAGCTAAACCAGGGACTTTCGCAGAACCACCAGCACTTTACACCACTCGTTCTGGCCGTACAGTGACACCTCCCAGCCGATACAGACAGTGACATATATACTCACACTGAGCATTACACATACTTATCCTTTCTCACATGAAACATTTCGTTGGAAATGTTTGCACACATTTTTTTTTCAAAAAAGGGGGGATGTAATATGAATACATTAAAGTACGAACCACACATTGTAATATAATGCGAATCTTGACATGTACGATATTCTGTAAATAAACATGGCTACGAATTGAACATGCTTTTACTGAGTCCCTTCTGAAACGTGTGTGCTTGTGTAGATGACGAGGTAATGATTATATACATACATCATAACATTACACCCGTAATATTGCTGCATTTCCGAGTTCCTTGTTTTCGCACTTAATGTTGTTTAATATGCCTAAGTCAGTGTCAAGTTTACAGTTATATAATTCTTTACAATATTCTGTCCACCTTCTCAAATTTCTTACTGCCCCGAAGGAAGTAATGGAAAGATGGAAAGAATATTTCTCAGAACTCCTTGATGGTGAGCAAGGTCAAGCATCAGAAATGATAACCATTAGCACAGAAGAGGAAACAAATGGTGATGAAGATGACATAAAGATGGAAGAACTGAAGGCAGCACTGGAGAAAATCAAGATGGGCAAAGCAGCAGGGCATGATGGTATAACACCAGAAATGGTTAAGTACATGGGAGCATCAGGCGACCTATTACTCTTAAGGGTCCTACAGGCAGCGTGGTGCAACAAGACCATACCAAAGGACTGGGAGATTGCCATCATAACACCAATTTTCAAAAAGGGTGACAATCGACAATGTGGAAACCATAGAGGCATATCCCTTCTCAGTGTCCCTGGTAAAATCTACTCTAGAATCCTAGAGCAGAGACTCTGACGCCTAGCTGAGCCACAATTGGATGAGGTCCAGTGCGGATTCCGAGCAAACCGAAGTACTCAAGACCTAATCTTCACACTCAGACAGCTGAATGAAAAGGCCCTTGAGTATAAGAGTGAGATCCATCTTTGTTTCATAGATCTGGAAAAGGCATTTGACAGGGTCCCCTGGAGCAAACTTTGGGACTGTTTGGCAAGGAAGAACATTCCAGCACCTCTGATTCATGCTATACAGAGCTTCTACAAGTCTTGCAGAAATTATGTAAGGACAGCAAACCATAAGTCAGAAGAGTTCAGGACCACCACTGGTGTAAGACAAGGTGATATCCTGTCACCTTATCTTTTCATACTCCTCATGGACGATGTTATCAAGGCATGTAAGGAGAGAACAAGAAAGTATTCAGTGGGGTACTGGAAGATGAGACAGGTATGTATTTCAGAGCTGCCATTTGCTGATGATGTTGCCCTGATTGCTAAATCAGAGGCACATCTCCAATCCAACCTGCAAGTCTGGAAGGAAGAGCTGGAGAAGAGAGGGATGGTCATAAGCAACTCTAAAACAAAATCCATGGTGATATCACGAGAAGAAAGAAGACATCAGATTAAGCTGGGAGAGGAGGTCCTGGAGCAGGTCGACCACTTTAAATATCTCGGAGCTATTATAGACCGAAAGGGAGGCATCAAAGAAGAGTTGGCCACTCGAAAAGCAGCGGCTGGGAGACTTTTTCAGGCCATAAATCGTGGATTCCTCAGCAAGAAAGAGGTGGGTAAGAAAACGAAGATGGCTGTATACCGCTCCACCTATGTCCCAGTCTTGACATATGGATGCGAGTCATGGGCAATGACTACAACCCATAAAAGCCAGATCCAAACCTCAGAAATGAGGTATCTGAGGAAGGTGGTTGAAGTAACAAGAAGAGACATGGTCCGCAACCAGACGATATGCCAAGGCCTAAAATCCCACCCCCTGCAGACCCAAGTAGAACAGTCCCAACTAAGATGGTTTGGTCATGTCTGCAGAATGGGAGAAGATCGGCTACCACGACAAGCATGGGAAACAAAGAGCCAGGGATCCAGACCCCCAGGACGACCCAGAGTCCGCTGGGAGGACAACATTAGACAATCGTTGAAGGACCGAGGACTAGAATGGAACCAGGCCAGGAGGAAAACAGCTGATAGGATAGTCTGGCGCTCTCTCTTCCAAACCTTTACACCTCACGGTAGAAGGGGAATGACTAAGTAAGTAAATATTTTAAAATATGTATGTGAGAATGTACCCACATAATACTGTACTTTAGAAATGTGAGTCGTGAGAATGTACCCACATACCACTGTACTTTAGAAATGTGAATTTTTTTTTTACTGCTCAAAGACTTTTCCTGCCACAGAAGTGCGTAAGAAAGTGTTATTATTATTATTTCATTTTCCACCAAGAATGTATGGACATAAGCGAGAATGTGTTTATGTAATTTTTGTATTGATGATTGATGACACATTCATAAATACAGATTAATTGTAGACGGTTTGACCGCATGACTGAGTGTCGGTATACAGAATTTATTTATTTTTAATTATTGTTTTATTTATTTTATTTTATTATTACTTTTTTCCCCCAATTACTAGCTTGTTTGTTTCAAAAAAAAACCTACTCATTTTTTTTATGATGATTGCATACTGTAAATGAATGCTGTTATGGTAACTTTATAATGTTGCATTAAATTAATGCTTAAAGCATCATGTGGGAATGGAAGGATATAGTATGCAAGATTAATGAGAGTGGAAGGGCAGAATGTTAGACGGGCCTTCGCGCCCAATTCTTTACCATTCGAAAATAAAGTTCGTTCGTTCGTTCTACTACTTAGTAGCCTATCTGAGGCTTAGGAGACAAGCAGTTATATACATTTTTTTGCAGCTTTTATGTTCTTTATTTTCTTGTGTTTCATAAGGTCACAGGCATTTGCAGAATTAACATTTGCTGGCATCTTCTCTATCCAATCTTTAACTCAGTATCAGGAATTCACTTCTTTCTAAATTTTTAATGTGGTACATTTTCTTTGGTCCCATGACTAAAATAAGTACCTGAAACTATAATAACATAAAGCACTATTTTTCCAAGTGGAATAGCATGTCTTTCATATTTACAGGCCATTAGATTGGACAATAAAGCTTTAAAAAGACCTCCATAAATATAAATTATGAGAATTATAGAGATGTGGCTTATGGCTTCTGAATATTCCATGTTTAAAGATGACTCGGGACTGAATATAAATCAATAAGCAGTTTAGAATCATGACAGCGACTATAATGAACACAATACTTTGCATGTAAAAGAAGAATCTTCAACTCAAATGTCAAGGTAGTCCTACTATGTGACTCTTAAACATGGTAATCAGCAGAAACAACAACCAGAAAGTTATACTTTCATAAATTGTGCTTGCACATACTATAAGGATTGAAATATTATGATATCATCATCTGTGTGAAAGTGGGGGTTGGAACAGGCTAAGGATTATCAATCCAACAGAAATGCCTGACAAATTGGGACACAATAGGCCAGAGCTTTCACACCAAACCAATCAATCTGTCCAAAAGTGGTCATAGAAGAAGAAAACAAGACGCCATTCACTCTTTTCACTTTTAGATCCAACACTGCAGCCGGTCGGTCCCCTTGCAGGAGGTGCGATGAAGCAGGGTGACCTCTATCGATCATCGGTTCTCTACGGCAGTATCGGTATATTTGTGGAACCGATTTCTATTAGGTGCTGTCAATTATCGCACTTTTCTTTCTTTCTTTCTTTATTTGTCTGCTAAGTAGCAGATACGTGATTTTATCAAATCACCCTGTAGGTGATAACTATCACAGTTGTGACACTCCTTGCAAATATGTCACCAGTTTGTTACCTGGTCATCCCAGCCTACAAAGACCTGTGATAAGATAGTCGCCCGCGCGTTTAGATTGAACTGCTGATAAGACGACATTACCGTCTGTGTGACACGGGCGGGCAGACAGATGTGATGTAATTGCTTCCGGTCCTTGGTTAAAAAGTAATCATGGATTTATTACATTTTAGACAATATGAGTCTACAAATGTGTTTGCGAGAGTGTACGCAAGACATCAGATGTCCATATATGGTAATACATGACCTTTGCAGGCACGCACCTTATTTCACGTGGGACTTTTTTTAAAATATCACAGCCTATGCTGCATGATTTGAAATGATTGGATCTTTCTGATTAGATTCATAACATCACTGGAGGGAATATAGGCTGACAATTTCAGTTTTATTTCTCTGTGATTTGCACGCTCGCCAAGACATCAGACCTTCGCCAGAGGAAGAACTAGATTCCTAATTGTTATCCGGACCTTTTATTGGAGAACCAGATAAGACTTATAAAGCCCAGGAAATCTCTTTCAAATTTTAATAAGGAACAACGGGACTGGGAAATAAGAAACACGGAGTCAGAAGGGGCAATCTATGTTAAAGCTAAAAGAAATCCCAGACACGTGTTGTAAGAGAACGATTCGTCTCTTTTATTGATCTGTGCAACAAGTCTGTAGCCATGATTGGCTTATTGGTGGTACCAGCAGAACGTACTATTTCCGAAACAAGACAGGATCAGTGGCCTACGCTTTAAGACAAAGAACACTGTGTAGACTTTCCTTGAAGTTTCTTGGAGACGAGCTACACCCGACAACCTTGACCAGAGACGAATGATCAGTGTGAAAAGACAGAACCATCATTGGCAGCTAAGTTCAAATATGTGCTGCCATCTGAACTTTCTTACCTTTTTGCAATCCCCAAATATGAGGATGGGAGTTTTTCTTTATCCATAACTATTCAAATTATTTTCAAACTGTTAAAACTAAAGTGATTATTAAATTTTGTTATTTGTAACGTTACAAATTTACTTTGATTTGATCATTTTAAAGTTACTACATGTTTGTCTCAGTCAATTACTACACACATTCTAAACAGAGCTATACTTGAATAAGAGAATTCCACTGAGTAAATCAGGGGTGGGGGCTTAACGAGCTGATAATAAGTGCTTAAATTCTTCACAAAAGTGGTCAGCAGGTTACAGAATTAATGTGCTTAGCGGCAGCCAGCATTGTTTTTTGCTTACCTGAATTTCTTGTGAAGACTCCCATGTAATGGAAGCTTTACTACTCTTCTATCTACATTTCTGCCAAGAGTAATCTTGTGTACAAATAGACTCCATTGAAGCCTATATTAGATACTCTTGAGTTTTGGCCATTGTTGGACCACTACTGCAAAGCAGGGGAGGCAATACCATCACAGGAGGCTTGGATCAGACCTTTCATGTGCTCTTGTAGTGGTTGTTTCTGTAGAAAGCCTGTTTTACATGCTAAGGTTACCAGCTCCATGCACAAAGATACCTTTAACATGTTACAAATGATCAATTTAATACACACACCAGATGATACAATACACACACCAGATGATACAATACACACACCAGATGATACAATACACACTTCAGATGATACAATACACACACCAGATGATACAATACACACACCAGATGATACAATACACACTTCAGATGATACAATACACAAGCCTGTGCAGAGAAAATGAAACAAATAGTGTCTGTACGTGAATGTATATGTTTAATGTTGACAACTACCTGTTCACATTCAATAACTACAACAAGTAAATATGATATTGCCAGTGCTTACTTTGTCACGGGGACATAAACCAACTAATACACACTTTCAACAACATGTAACTACTGGTAACAAACTTATATCTCTAACAATAATAATACAATTTGAAAACTTGTGCAAGATCCAAGTCAAATTAAATGCTAGTCACGTTATCTTTAAGTTGTAAATGAGCTTTTAAAATGTTATAATGTAAATTTTATATTTTGTAAATATTTAAAAATTTGTTTTTTAACATTATAATAAAAAATTCCAGATCTAATGGTCCTTTATATTTGGACTTGCGCCCTAATATAACCGACTAGGTTGAACGAGACGCACCTCGCCAAAACTTTAGTTTAAAAAAAAAATTTTTTTTCTAGAAATCAAATTGTTATACAGTGGTCAAAAAAGAATAGGGAAATGAACATTCACCAAATACAAAATATCACTCATGATCCTTTAGCCCCCTGAGGAGCACAGACCTCCAACAAATTCTTGCCAAGCCTGTCTCTTCATTATCCGTTTCATGTTTGTCTCCCTTGTGTTACTGGGGCCTCAAAGGGAAGCATGGAATAATAACTCTGTACCCTACCATGCATGTCACAGGAGGCAACTAAGAAATGTTGGGCATGGGGGTCAGCTACCCCAGCCTTTAGAAATAAGTGGAATCAGAAAGGGAAGCATGGAATAATAACTCTGTACCCTACCATGCATGTCACAGGAGGCAACTAAGAAATGTTGGGCATGGGGGTCAGCTACCACAGCCTTTAGAAATGAGTGAGGAAAGCTGACGAGCGGTCAGTGAATTACATTGCTTCCGCAAGTCAAGGTCTTCATTTCTACACGTGCCAAAATGATGATGATGTAGAGTATTAGTGATATGAGTGACAACGTTAAACTCTCTGTAACATTTGTGATGACCTGGGTACAATTTTATATTTAAAACATTAAACAAGGTTTAAAAACACATCATGATTGGGTAAATAATGACTAGGAAATCTGAAGACAGAAATCTTAAATTACGTATCAACAAAAATTTCTCTTCTCCTCTACCCCCACCCAATAACAACATACTATTTGTGCTCAATATTGTAAAGAACGAATGAACGAACGAACGAACTTTATTTTCAAAGGGTTAAGAATTGGGCACGCAGGCCCGTCTGACATTCTGCCCTTCCTCTCTCTCTTATCATGTATACTAATATCCTTTCATCCTCACATTTACTTTAAGCATTATTAAGGCATTTATCATTATAAAAGTAATATTACATTTGCAATAATCATCATAATTAAAGTGTTTTTAAAATAAAATAAAATAATTATTAAAAAAAAAAAAAAAAAAATTAATAGTAATAATGAATTTGAAAAATAAATAAATAAATAAAAAATAAATTAATTAAAAAAAAAAAAAAAAAGAAGAGATAAGATCATCAGGAAAAAAATTTCGTTGTGTCTCTTATCAAAGTATTAGTAATGTCTGGTTGGTCTAGAATATGTGGTAACACATACCTTGTGTGTCTTATCAAAGTATTAGTAATACCTGGTTGGTCTAGAATATGTGGTAACACATACGTTGTGTGTCTTATCAAAGTATTAGTAATGCCTGGTTGGTCTAGAATATGTGGTAACACATACGTTGTGTGTCTTATCAAAGTATTAGTAATGCCTGGTTGGTCTAGAATATGTGGTAACACATACGTTGTGTGTCTTATCAAAGTATTAGTAATACCTGGTTGGTCTAGAATATGTGGTAACACATACGTAGTGTGTCTTATCAAAGTATTAGTAATGCCTGGTAACACATACGTTGTGTGTCTTATCAAAGTATCAGTAATGCCTGGTTGGTCTAGAATATGTGGTAACACATACATTGTGTGTCTTATCAAAGTATTAGTAATGCCTGGTTGGTCTAGAATATGTGGTAACACATACATTGTGTGTCTTATCAAAATATTAGTAATGCCTGGTTGGTCTAGAATATGTGGTAAAACATATGTTGTGTATCTTATCAAAGTATTAGTAATGCCTGGTTGGTCTAGAATATGTGGTAACACATACGTTGTGTGTCTTATCAAAGTATTAGTAATGCCTGGTTGGTCTAGAATATGTGGTAACATACGTTGTGTCTTATCAAAGTATTAGTAATGCCTGGTTGGTCTAGAATATGTGGTAACACATATGTTGTGTGTCTTATCAAAGTATTAGTAATGCCTGGTTGGTCTAGAATATGTGGTAACACATAGTGTGCTATGTCCCATGTTGTTCCTAAGGGTCTCTGAAGAGATAAAGAAAAAACATAATTACTGCTGCTCCCTCAGACATGCCATAAGAGAAGACTAATATGATGTTGTGCATGTGGCTGGTAATCTCATCATGTAAAACAGATTGATACAGAAATCAAAACTGCTGCAGCACATGAATTCTTAAGAGCAGGCATCAGTTGGGGCACTATAGTGAGCAAACAATTAAGTGATGATGACAGTGAGCTAAATGTTGATATTGTGTTGTGTTTTCAGAGGCATATGTGTAACACTAAGTTTGTTTAAGGCCTGTGCTCCATGAGGGGTGTCTGTAGTGTGATGATGATGATATGTAACAGTCTACTTGGCAACAGATGACTCCATATACATGACTAGGCCTATAATGATTGCACTTGTGTGTAATGAGGTGTTGTACGTATATGTGTGAAAAAGCTGTGTATGCAGTGAGTTGTCCTGACACAACAACCCAAGATATGCATCATCTCAAGCCACAGATGTATGTCTCTTCATTCTTACTTTGCATGCAGCTCCCCTTTCGTGGTACATTTTAATCTTTCAAGTTTTGACCACCACTGACCTAGCACATTTTATTTAATAACTAAAATAAAGTGAAAATAACATCATTAAAATAAGGGAAATGATGAACTGTGAATATTTTGGCCTGTAATGAAAGGGTGTAAAACTGACTAGACCGGCTTTTAAACGAGCATGTACAACTGGAATACAAAAAAACATACAACACAGTTGACCTTATGGTGCATATGCAATGCTAAAAGCATGAATTGCATTTGTAAGCCTAGCTTGTTATTTATTATTTCTAGTATGCTATTCTGATAATTCTGGCAAATAATGAGAAAATTCAATTTTGATACCAACATCATAGATATCATTGAAGCACTATACAAGGATGCAAGCAGTGCTGTTTTTGCAAGCAATGACATTGGAGAATTTTTCAAAACAACTGTAGGAGTTCGGCAGGGATGTATCCTGTCACCAGTGCTCTTTAATATATATCTAGAACATATTATGCAGGAGGTTCTCTACGATTATAAATTAACCATATCGATTGGAGGCCGACCTCTGTGTAATCTACGTTTTGCTGATGATATTGATCTGATAGCTGGAACAGAATCAGAACTTCAAGACCTTACCTCTAGACTGGAGAAAGTAACAAGAACGTATGGGATGGAAATTAATATAGTAAAAAGCAAGATATTGGTGAATAGCCATAAGAAACATGTTCCGACCAACATTACGTTAAATGGGCAAACGTTAGAAGAAGTTAACACCTTTAAATATCTCGGGTCCACTATATGTAGTGATGGAAGATCAAATAAAGAAATCAAGACAAGACTTGAGATGGCCTCAGCTGCCATGACAAGGTTGAATGTGATCTGGAAAAGTAACATCAGTTTTCCTGTGAAGATCAAATTATACAAATCACTTGTATTATCTATTCTCTTGCATGGGTGTGAGGGCTGGACACTCACTGCAGATACGGAGCGAAGGATTCAGGCTTTCGAGCATAAATGTTATAGAAGAATTTTGCGCATTTGCTATAAAGAGCACAAAACAAATGTCTATGTTAGAGAGAAGATAAACACCTATGCAGGCCACCAAGAACCACTTTTGTCAATAGTGAAACGTCGAAAGCTTGCCTGGTTTGGGCATGTAACTCGTCATGACTCCCTTTCGAAAACGATCCTCCAGGGAACAGTCGTAGGTAAACGGAGAAGAGGAAGGCAAAGAAAATCCTGGGCTGATAACATCAAAGAATGGGCAGGACTCGGTTTTTCCACACTTGTAAGAATTGCTGAGAATAGAGAGCAGTGGAGGTCCCTGTCTGCTGATGCTTCCACCATGGCACCCCTACGACCCATGACGGGTTATGGGTTGAGATGAGATGATGATTCTGATAATCTGGTATAAAACATGCTTTAAGCCACTACACTGAATAGAATTAGCTTTGGCACACATCTAAAAGACGATGATGTGAATCCTTCACGGAAGAGCTAGGACTAACAGCTAAATAAATAAAAACAGATTAACCCAAAGAAAAGTTAAAATGTGCAGGAACATGATTGTCTATTTATTAAATATTCCCATGGCCTGAAACTCCTTTTATACCTGAATTAGTGAGGCCACATTATAAGCAATGTGATGTAAATGTCACTGTCAGACCACAGCCATGATAGAACACCTTGACAATACCTCCTCTAGATATCACTACTAAACACTTCTTCACATAGACAGAAGAATAGAGGAAAGCTTGCAACGAAATAATGCGGAACTAAGAAATGGATGTTCGGAAAGTGGAAATCACCTAGTGGGGAAGCATGCACAAACAGAACAAGCTTAGCCAAGCTATTTGATAGCCTTTGCACTGGAAGGTGATAACAGGTGAAACAGCACATGCAATACATATATTAGGTACCACAAACTGCCCGGATATTTCACTGGAAAAATGTCCTTTGCCAGCAGAAAGGGGAAACTAGGTCTTCTTTGTTGTTTTGCTGTTCTTGCATCGATGTATGCATTGTAATAAAATTTACACAAGATAATTCTGTGTTCTTTTCTCTCTCAAAATATGTAAACTTGAAAACGGGTTGTATTTTGTAAATGATAGAAAAATTGCAAAGAAAAACATCAGTATATAGGGGTTTTCGATGTGCCGGCGAACTCTGGAGTTACCCGCATGTCATTCAAAC
The DNA here is from genome assembly GCA_024509875.1 of Oreohelix idahoensis. Classification (NCBI taxonomy): domain Eukaryota; kingdom Metazoa; phylum Mollusca; class Gastropoda; order Stylommatophora; family Oreohelicidae; genus Oreohelix; species Oreohelix idahoensis. Next base: position 501,596 of record JAMPIV010001214.1, on the reverse strand, counting down.
ACAAGTTGCTATATCAACAAAGAGCTATTCTCTCCAAATTTATGATCAATGGAAAGAAGAGTTATTGAGCCTCAGTTTCGTATAACACAAGCCTCAATTGGTGTCGAATTAGTTGCACAAATTTCTTAGTAATGACAAAGTTGTCTTTTTAAGTGTGCTTCCAAGAGCCAGATTCCTGCTTGTGTTACATCCATAGATTCGCCATCTATTTGACTATCAGTGTGCAAATTCTTATCATTTTCTGAGATTTGTTGAAAGAGCAAGCTTTCACGAACAATGAGCAACCCAACAAGTTTTTTTGCACTTGTTGTCTGGTCAGGAAGGCTGCTCCACCCGGGAAAGATCAACCACACCCCCACCCCCGAGCGTGATGTGAATGAGAGAAACTATCGGGCTATTTCTACTGAGCACACAAATAAGAGAAACTACCTGAGTAAATTAATGTATATTGATGAAAATTAATAACATTTAATTTATACTGAAATAAGTACGACCGTGATAACTAAAAAAAAAACCAAGGGAATTAGCAAGGGGAGTGCAGGTAGAAGATTCAAGGTTGGAACAGCGAAAATGTCATTCTCTCGATTTAGCTTTTGTTTCGGCAATTTAATTATATGAGGGCGATGTTAATATCGTTGGCAGCATTTGAAAAGCATCGTGCACATTGAATGTGGTAATTAGATACTTTTTAATCATGATAAATGCCCCAATCGCTCAAAAAACTCAGTCAATTTGGTGACCTCATTCAATGTAAACAATCATGGCAGTTGCACACTATCGGTTGTCTGCGAGACATTTCTAAAAGGTGCCACATAGCAGAATATGTCATATAAACATGGTTTATTTGAATTCAATTCCAAAGAGCTGTAAAAATGCTTTAAAGTGATTTATGATATGTGAATATACCGTAAATGGTTAATTGTTAACATTCGTGCACATTGAATGTGGTAATTAGATACTTTTTAATCATGATAAATGCCCCAATCGCTCAAAAAACTCAGTCAATTTGGTGACCTCATTCAATGTAAACAATCATGGCAGTTGCACACTATCGGTTGTCTGCGAGACATTTCTAAAAGGTGCCACATAGCAGAATATGTCATATAAACATGGTTTATTTGAATTCAATTCCAAAGAGCTGTAAAAATGCTTTAAAGTGATTTATGATATGTGAATATACCGTAAATGGTTAATTGTTTTTTCAATTCTTTGTGGGTGACAAAAATTAGAAAAATTGTGCATTTTCTTCACACAAGGCATCTTTGGGCCTATACTTTGTTTAACAAGTCAAAGTAAATGTGCTTATTTTTGTACTGCTGGAAAGTGCTTGAAAAATGCTTTAAAATGATACATGGATCATTACTGTAACTTCATTTGTAAATTGTTTCTGTTCTTTGTAAACACGAAGAAATCTTGACGAATTGCACAGTTTCTGCGGAAATCGGTTTTTTGGCTTTCTTGTCATTTTCAACTCATAATAACCTTGTTCAACATAATGTGACATGTTTAGAAAAAAATTGGGCTTGCTTAGTATGACTATGACATTGGATATCATGAATAATGAGTGTCTACAGTGCATAGATTTTGAGCATTGACACTTTAAAAATGTGTGTCGAGCTGATTTTGTAACCAAAAACACATGACTAACCTGATTTTCTTTAAATATCAAAAGAGCATATTGGCTTTTTTTATGTCCTCTGTGTCTTACATTTCTTACAATTACAAGTAGTTTTTAACACAAACATGACCTTATATGTGCTTATACATGTTATTTGTGATCCCTTTGGTGATGTCAAATATGGCCCATTTTCACTTTCAGACGGAGCGATAAAATTTCTAAGTCTAAAAATTAAATAAACATTCATAACTATTTTATTTATACACCGATTTTGATGATGTTTTTGTTTTGATCATTTTGGTTTTTTTTTTATGTACCGTACATTCTAAATATTTTACTGAATTATCTATTTAACAATTATGAAAAATCGGTTTTGTGGTACCTACATATATAGAAGGACACCCATCTTGACATGCTGAACTTTTTTTAAATGCAAAAAGTTTGTCAAAAAATTATAAAACACACATCTGAACGGCTAATTAAATTAAAAATTTCATATTAATTGTTGATCTGTCAATACATACAAATCAATTTTTAAAATAGGAATAAAAACTTGTTCAACTCTAGCTTTGGTTTTAAGAAAAACCAAATTTAAAAACCTAATGGTTTACAACGAATAAAAGCTGATGTAAATGTCATTTTTATAAATGTGATGGAATGTTAAATGAAATGCATAAAACATGCTCAAATCAGTAGATTAAATCAAATTACAAGATTATCTACACTGCCAAAGCAAATTAAAACTTTCAACACCCTCCAGATTATAAGCAGAAGATTTTGGATTCTAGTCACAAATTACCAGAATAACAAAACAATGGATCATGAACCCTGATGCTATACATCAAGAACATTCCATACGGAGCATAGGACTGCAAACGTTGCTCTTCACCAATTTCTATTTTGGACCATGTTCTTTATTTCTATCCAAAAGACTCCTATTGCTAAGGCTTCCTTTTCTACCATTCTTCTTCTGGTTCTCTTTGGCACTCCCGCTCTTCTCATCCATTGGGAGTTCCAATCAATCGTTACAGGCCTATCCATTTAATCTCCAGATTTCTGGTTGTTGAGTACATCAAAGACAAATAAAATGTTTATCAGATCAAAATAGCTTACAGCTTTGTTTAAAAAAAATATACAAGGAAACAGTCATAATTCATAGTTTCATACATTATGATTACAAACAAATAATGGCAACACGAACATAAAACATGCTCTTTACCAAGATGATTCTAATAATTTATAATCTGATAAAATAATAAGAGTGGTACTGGTAGTATTTGAACACTCTTCATCATTGTCTCTCATATAACCACATCTATTACTCTCATAATATGGGTGGTTGTCTTAAGGGTTCTGTCATATAACCACATCTATTACTCTCATAATATGGGTGGTTGTCTTAATGGTTGTCATATAACCACATCTATTACTCTCATAATATGAGTAGTTGTCTTGAGGGTTCTGTCATATAACTGTAACTGTCTTTTTCTCTTGTTGAGGTGATCACTTGCACAAGACAGTATACATGTTGTTAAGATGTGTAGTACTTGTAATGAGGAGCTGAGTGTGGGTGCACATGAAGGCGCGAATGTGTTTAGGCTCGTATATATTGTGTCATGCAACCCATACACTCACATGCAGTAGTCAAAGATGCTTGGACACTGCAGGCACGTTTCAAAACATTTATTGACGATAACACACATAGTAGCATCAACAGGAACAGTCAGTGTACACAAGGTCATGCTGACCGGAAATCGTTAGGTATACATCAGGCATTCAAAAAAGGCTGGTAAACATTCCAATATTCGTTCATGGTCAATAGTAGTATGTTCATGTATATACAGTTCTCAATGCCACTTTGGTACCTCTGACTAAACGCGTCAGATACCTTAATCACTTTGACATACAGGTGCAACTTGGCACTTCCCGCCAATTGCACATTATCAGGCTGTAATATATTAGCCTTAACACAGGCCTCGTTATGGCGTCATCTGTGTACTTCTTCTAAGCAGGTTAACATCAACCCTGCAGTAATGCTTATGTAGATATGAATATACCGCCAATCTGCGGTTTCCACAATATAACTTCGTCACTGGACTTCTGTTCGTTTAAAGACAAATAGTCTTACATAGCTATCTTTAGCATAATGTATAAGTTCTGTAATGTAGGATCGGTGAGCTGTAGTTCACAGTCTTGGTAACCTTGAACATGTTCTGCCACCGAATGCATAATAATGTAGAAAAGGTCGGTGTTACCTGGAACCGAATCCTCAGAACACAATAAGGAACTCTGTCGCCATTCCAACGCACAGAGATTCACTGGGGAGACCTGCCAACGCAGTCACTTCGAAGATTTTCCCCGAAAAACACAATGGACCTACACGTCCTCAGAAGCCAGGACTTCACAACTCAACCAGACGGAAGTCTAATCTCGCGCTCTCCACTGCGCATCGCATATAGCCCAGAACTGTATTACCTTTGACCCAAAAGGTCAAACACAATGAACGAACAAACAAGGGAAGACAACCCCTAATCAACCTGACATCACAAGGTAAAGACACAATTATTCTTATGAAAAAAACATAAGCAAATAACTTGACAGATGACTCTGTCAAAAATGACAGCAACAATAACCACATCTTTTACTCTCATAATATGGGTGGTTGTCTTAAGGGTTCTGTCATATAACCACATCTATTACTCTCATAATATGGGTGGTTGTCTTAAGAGTTCTGTCATATAACCACATCTATTACTCTTATAATATGGGTGGTTGTCTTAATGGTTCTGTCATTTAACCACATCTATTACTCTCATAATATGAGTAGTCGTCTTGAGGGTTCTGTCACATAACCACATCTACTTCTCTTAAAGTGTGAGTTTGTCCCTAGGTTTTCTCATAGCTTTCATATTAAGTTAACTACATCTATTTGTTTTTCCTAAAATAGGTGGTCTGTCCCAGGGTTCTCTCATCAACATACAGTTTCTTCTTTAGGGGATTGGTGCTGACCATGCTGTCAATCTGCTTTTCTCATGGAGCTGACATTCTTGGAGGACAAAGGAACACTCTAAAGTAAAACGCTTTACTTCAGATAATTTTCAAACTTGTCACTTGAGATGTTTATAAATGAGCCAGAAACTGCACAGTAGGATAAAAATGAAGCTAGCTGATCTAAAAATTCTAACTTTCATTTACAGATTAATGTTTATGTTATCCCAGTACACAATGCTTCACGTAAATAGCTAAAACATTTCATGATAAAATCTGTTTCATAATATTTAATTATAAGGCATATCTTGGAGTATTTTAATAAGTGTTGCCACTATAAATGTATTCCAGGAAACATTCAAAAGCGGTAAGCAGCAAAAATAAAGTATATATTTCTATTAATATCTACTCTGTGTTAAAGTAAAATAACCTGATTATTCTGTTTAAACTTTTTAAACACGACTGCTTCCCATAAAAAAAGATACAATATGCCACAAATGTGGCTGGCAGCTGATATAACTGCCAATGGTTTCATCAGAAAACGAAATAAAAAGAGGCTGAATTTTAAAATATGCAAGAGTAAACACAATGCAAATAATGCAATAAAAATTATCACAATAATGTTGAATTAATTGGGTAAAAATGATGAAAACTTAAAAAACAAACCTGGAATGTAAGAGAATAATGAATACTGATCACAGATAAAAACAATATTGCCCTTTCACACTAGCAAATACCTCAGATGCACATTTCAAGATTGTGAACAGTACATTTCTGAATATAGAAAACAGCATCTGTGCAGATCACATGTACAGAGTCATTACAATTACCAATGGAAGAAAAAAAGGGATATGGACAACAAATTTGACCCAATCCACTAGCTTCATAGACAGCAGCAGACGATCCTTTTCCACCTGACAACTGGCTACTGCAGATTATAATTAGGCTACCTCTATTGTCTCAGGATATCTCACACTAATGAATGTCCATGTGAATCAAGATTCCTGAACACATTCTCCAAAACTGCCCAGTCCATGATAATCTACGACACCAGAGCTGAGCTCAGGCGGAAACTATGGGGCAACTGCATGGACCTGGAAAAGACTGTCAACTTCATCCTGGCAGCAGGCGTGCAGATTTAGCATGACTAACAAATTGAGTGCAGAGGAGAAGGATGTACAGAGCTATGTTTGATTTTTCCTGAATTCCAGGTTCAATTTGAAAAATTTGTTAATAACTACAGTCACTACACATAAGTTTTTCACCACCAAGACAATCTTTATTAGTAAATGTTCAGAGACTTTGCTAGTGTAATGGAACACCCACCATGAATATTTACTTAAAGCAGAAGTACTTTTTAAATATCATTGGATGGCCAAAGGGTGTGCGTGAAGACTCAAGTTTGCAACGACTGAATGAAAATTAGAGATGTTTCAAAATGTCAGTGTTCTGGTGCTAGATGACAAAAACTGGAGTTATAGACAATTTCAGCTAATTAAAGGGGCAAAGTCTACAGACAGGGGGTATGATGTGCTGGTGTTGTGGGTAGTGGGTTTCCCCCCTTGCTTCACCCTAGGCCTAGTGAATTCTGTTCATGAAAGGAGCGACCATTGCGGTGTTAGTCTCTTGGCCTAGCAAAACCTCTCATACCCCAAGATCGTTGTGCGTGGTGAAGAGCCACACCCTCCTCGAGGTAGTCCTGGTAACTGAGGGTGCGAATCCTCAGGCTAAACACAACGGATCTAGAGGAGCAAACCTCGATAATAAAACCGGTGCACTACACCGTACACGCCCTCTGTGGGTGGGAAGGAGCCAGATGGATACTGAACAAGTCTTGGGAGTGGGAACGAGTGTGGACTGCTCCCTGAAGATCGGAACCCATCGTACAGGCACAGAGACTCAGGACGTGACGATCCTATTGCCTTCAACTCTTGGTCACATGCCTAGAGCCTCGGAGAACTCGGCGTAACCAGCAGGCAATTTGGTGGCGGGGAAAGAGCACTGTGAGCCCTACCTTGGCTACGTATCACAAGGAGACGCAGAAACACCCCCTTTATCTCCCCCAGAGCTGGCACAGTACACTTCTGGCTTCTACCCGGGGCGTTAGGAAATCCACAGGCACCCCAGCATCACAATGCCAAGAAGATGACAAAGTTGGAATTTACTAACTCAAACCTGGCAGAGCAAGTCCTCCAACAGATGTGGCCGATGCTGGGCCCACTGGCGCGTGGACACGTCCCGATCCCCATTGAGACTTGCCCGGGGAGCCCACCCCGGCTCAAAAAAGCAGAGAAGGCCACTCTCCAAACCTCCGATGTCTTGCGGGCAGTGTTAGGATGTGCAAGAACATGGACAGGAAGACTCCACAACTTCCCCACTAAAGACACGCCCACGGCGACCGTTGCCTCAACTGGCTGTGTGTGGTGTACCCGGAAACGGGGCCTCCCAGTACTGAGACACAGTTAAGTCCCCGATGTCATTTATCGGTGCAGAGTTGAGAGAGATGGCTGAGCATCACAATCCCCCCTGTGTTGCAGCATGATGAGAACCCAGAATTGCACACTGAGCTTGGGGGGAATCACTTGGGCACCAGACTTAATACTGGCTCTTGACTGGATGGCCGCATGCAGGAGATTTCTACAATGGGGGGTTGGCAGGTGGTGGGTATCTGGAAGTGGCTCTGTGCAGGACGTGAGGATTCCTTGGGTGAGCCCAGAACCAGAGCACAGCATTGTGCAAGCTCTGCATAGTTGGAGAGCCCCCTGGATGACGGGGAATGCACAGTGTGCTACCCCACCTGTCCCCAACTGCTAACTTAGAACCAGAAGTGGGGTCCTCTGTATGCGTGCCAGGCCAGGATAAAATGCCTGGGAAAGAGACTGGAGCTCAGAACTCCCTAACTCAAAGTTGCAGGATGGCAGGAAAGACAGGGCTATTTTGAAGATAATGCAACCATATTTTCACCATACGAGCTCGGACGCCGCCTCGGTAAACAAGGTCCGCGCAGAGCAGTGCCCCCCCCAGGCTGCTTGCGAATAGTCTACTACTGGGAACATAAACAGATTAGGGATGAGCCCACTCTCCCGTTGAACAGGTGCTAAAGTCATAGATACTGGGCCAGAAGGCGCACCGGAAACCACAGTATCACGCAACTCGCTTTTTTTTTCTATGGAGAGTACACCGTCAAATAAATCTCGTACTGGTGCTCGCCCTGTGGAGCTCCACCAGGCAGGTGCAGTGCCGGGCTCTGAGCCTCGACAGAGCCCACCCTCAGCTACTGGAGGACCCTCTAGACCGTCTTGTGGAGTCAGCAGACGGCGGAGGAGAACTACTGACCAAAACAAAACAGAAAAAGAGAAACCCAGAGTGCCACTTGTCATGATGCACTGGAATGCAGAGGGAGTGAACAGCAAGCAGGCTGGATACAGCAAAAAGACAGAGCTGGAAAACATCTTGTATGAGAAGCAAGTCAGTGTTTGCTGTATCCAAGAGACTCACTTGAAAGCAGATCAAACCTTTAAAATAAGGGGATATCAATGCTTCAGATCCGACAGAAAAGATAGACGAAAAGGAGGAGTACTTACTCTTGTAAGGAATAACATTCCTGCACACGAAAGGAAAACCTTCATGGATGGAGCAGAATATCAGCTGTTGCAGATAAAGGTAGACAAGATGGAAATAGAACTCCTGAACTATTACTGTCCGAACAACAAACCCCTGAGTCTCAGCTCTATACAGGTACCAGCCACCAACTTTATAGCAGTTGGAGACTTTAATAGCCACTCCCAGAGCTGGGGCTATAACCATCTGGATCACAGAGGTGAAGAGGTTGAAACTTGGCAAGATGATCACTCCCTAATCCTAGTCAATAATGCCACAGATACTCCTACCTTCTACTCCAGAGGATGGCACACAACTTCAACACCAGATCTTGCCTTCTCCACACCAGATATAGCTGGATCTATTAGTAGAGAAGTAGGAGACCAACTAGGGGGAAGCGACCATCGCCCAATCTTTCTTACTGTCCAGAGTGCAACTCTCAGTACAGGCCCAGCCATTACAAGATGGAACTACAAAAAAGCCAACTGGGGTTTATTCAGGCATCAGGTGAACACGCTGCTGTCTACCCTCAAGGTACAGAACAGAGACATTAATGAAGTGGTAAAAGACTTCAACAGATGCATACTACAAGCTGCAAAAGAAACCATTCCCAAAGGATGCCGGCGTAACTACATACCATACTGGTCCAGCACACTCCAAGAACGTCAGGAAGCCATGGATAGGGCTAGAAAGGACGCAGAGTCTCAGCCTTCACTTGAAACTCACAACAAATGGAAAAAGGCTGTAGCAGAGTTTCAGAGAACAAAGCTAGAAGAAAAACGGAAAAGCTGGAGAACTAAAACGGCATCGCTGAACCTTGAGAAAGACGGCAGGAAACTTTGGAGATTAGTCAAGTCTCTAAATGAAGAGCGTTCCTCACCTAGGCAGACTATCACATTGGATGAAGGTGGCAAACTTTTCAGAGGAAAACAAGCTGCAGACTTGTTTGCTAGAAGATACAGTTCAGAAAGCAACTTACCCATTAACATAGATCATCAGAGAGAGATAAGAAAAGAAATACTGGCAACCATGGGACAGACAGATACTCCTGCCCCAATGAGGGAACCCATCACACTAGGAGAAACTACAGAAGGCTATTTCCAAGCTTAAGTTTCAAAAGTCACCCGGCCCAGACAAAATCAGCAACGAAATGCTAGTAAATCTGAGCTCAGCAGCAAAGACAAAACTGCTTGAGATATTCAACCACAGCTGGTTGAAAGGAACGGTACCCCAAGTATGGAGAGAAGCCATCACAATACCCATACTAAAGAAAGGGAAATGTAAGACCGAGGCTGCAAGTTACCGGCCAATCAGTCTCACAAGCTGTGTTGGGAAGACTATGGAGCGAATAGTCAACCACAGATTGAAATGGTATTTAGAGTCTGAGCAGATCCTGGTGCCGGAACAAGCTGGATTTAGAGAATGCTACAGTATAGAAGACCAAGTTACTTACTTGTCTCAAGCAATAGAAGATGCCTTCCAGGAGAAGAAAAAGGTCCTAACGATCTGGGTCGACTTCAAGCAGGCCTTTGACAAGGTGTGGAAAGATGGCCTCATTGCAAAACTTAGGAGAAGTGGAATCCAAGGCAACATGATGAAATGGATCCAGTCATACTTGCATAACAGGAGAACTAGAGTCACTCTTGACGGTCTGCAGAGCAGAAAAGTGTTGCTCCATCAGGGGGTACCTCAAGGAGGAGTAATTTCCCCAACACTCTTCCTTGTTTACATCAATGACCTGGTGAAAGATCTCCCTGCAGGAGTTAAAGCTGCCTTATATGCAGATGACCTAGTACTCTGGTGCGCTGATGAAAATGTCACCACAGCAAATTATAGAATGCAGCGGGCAGCAGACATGCTAGTGTCATGGGCAGAGAAATGGCTTATCACAATAAATACAGACAAAACCTCCACAACACTGTTCTCCCTCGCCCCCAAGGACAAATCAGCTAACATACACCTAGGGACAACCGTGATCAAGGAAGAAAGCTACCCCACCTATCTTGGGGTGACATTTGACCAAAGGCTTACATGGAATAAGCATATTGAAAACGCAGAAGAAAGGCCCCGAAGACGGCATACTCAGAAAATTAGCAGGTACCAACTGGGGAGCAAATGAACGAAATCTAAAGAAGATTTATAATGGAGTAATAAGACCACACTTAGAGTTTAGCTCAGCAGCATGGTCATCAGCTGCTAACTCACATCTGCAGTCTTTGGACAGGGTGCAAAATCAAGCTCTCAGGCTCATTACAGGAGCCATGAAAACTACACCAATAACAGAGATGCAGAAGGTTGCTGGATTACAGACATTGTCCCATAGAAGAGACACAAAAAACCATGATCCAGATGGAAAAGTACAACAGTATGCCAATGCACCCAATGAAGGCAAGACTAGATGATCTGGCATTGGGACGTCTAAAGCGTAGCAGCTTTGTGCATCGGGGGAAAAGACTTATAAGACAGCATCAAGAGGACCTATCCATGAAGACAACACCACTGAAGCCCACCCTATACCCTGTACCATGGGAGCAGGCCAGCAGTGCCCTCCAAATTAATACATCAGTCAGTGGTCTCACAAGTGGATGTGAGTATAATGATCTGCAAAAACGAACTGCTACATTGAGTATGATCCAAGAAAGCTATCCCGATCAATCATGGATACATGCCTATACAGATGGATCAGCAACTAATGCTGTTAGGAATGGAGGTGCCGGTATCTTTATCTCATATCCTGACAACCACTATGAGACTAGGCACATTCCCACTGGTAAATTCTGTTCCAACTATACAGCTGAGGTTCAAGCTCTAGAGCAAGCTGCAAATATGATTTATAACACCAACTCTGACTGCCACCAGGTAGTCATCCTCACAGATGCACTGTCTGTCCTGCAAGCTCTCAAGGGTGGTAAACTCCCGCATCTGAGAAATGAACTAAACAATGTAGCTGCCAAAAAGAGAACCATACTTCAGTGGGTACCATCTCATTGTGGTGTACCCGGAAATGAAAAAGGCAGATAAACTTGCAAAAAAGGGAGGAGAATGTGAACAAGAAGATAATGAAGTCACATACTTTGAGAAAAAGAGAGCTATCCAGACTATCAGAAGAGAACAGAACCAACCCAAAGACGACTATCACACTCTCGACCGGCAGGGACAGATAACTATTTTTCGACTCAGGACAGGGCATAACAAACTGAATAAACACATGCACAAGCTACGATTGTCTGCTTCACCATTGTGCACATGTGGATTAAACGAACAAACTGCTGAGCATGTTCTACAGGACTGTCCTCTGTATGACCAGTTAAGAAAGATATACTGGCCGAATGACTCAACACTAAACTCAAAGCTATATGGAGTTAAAGAGGAACTTCAAACAACAGTCGAATTCATCATGAGAACTCGTCTGACGGTGTAATCATCAAAGATGCGATCGCAAGAAGAAGAAGAAGAAGCTAATTAAAAACACCTTTGCATAAAGAAGGCATACACTGGAAACTCATGAAGAATGGAATTAGAAACAAGATTAAAAAGGGATAAAGACATGGAAAAACCTAGAAGAGCAAAAACAAAGACAGGAAAACTTAGCACAAACTTGCTGCCAGCCTATGCTCCACAGAGAGTTAAAGGAAAATAAATAAATAAATCTGCAGTTATGCTGACTAGGAGATACGTGTAATCTGATAAACAGGGGTTATATAGACACAAATATTTACAATTTTTAAGAATATGAAAATGCATGTCCTCATAAACAAAACTATAAACTGATGACAACTTGAAAATATAAAACACCTGATAAAAGACAGGTTATGTTTTTATGTTAAAACATATTTCATGTATGTAAACATGTATACAAAATTAAATGATGATTTTTAAAAAAATGACATTTGGTCTTAGTAACATGTCCAAATACAGGTACTCCATGACTTAAGGCAACTTTTCCCATAAGCCCCATTTGCACTGTGCTACATTAAATTTCCAAGTTGGAAGAATTTTTTTACACTACTGACCTCAGTAGCAGTCTTTTGAAGTCCACAGAGGGGTGAATAATATGTTACTCTGTTATAGAGAAATTTATGAAGATAAGAAACAGGCTGCTATTCAGTCATCGATCAATAAGTTCATCAAGAAAATTGAACAGTCTGTTATCTTCCATCTTGTAACTAACTACCTTTCCCATCACAGGAACCTTCAATGCTAAAGTCTCCTACCATCTCAGCTTGCATGATACTAGGACTAATAAATATATAGTAAGTTATTGTTTTATTTCCAATCATAAATTTAAATTATTATTTTCAATGTTTCAGATTTTTTCCTAATTGTCCTTCATACCAAAGTAACTTACACTAATAACCACTTGGCATTAATAAAACATAATAGCTAACACATGATATAAATGGAACAGAAAAGTGTAGGTGCCTGTACATCCGTTATGGTGGAAAAAAATTATAAAAAGGAAGAGTCTGATAATAAGTTACGGATGTTTATAGACGGTTAGTCTGACTTGTTCAGTTCTGAGAAAACTGGCTTTAGCATTCAGTCACATTCCTGTTGGTGAGAAGTCAATTCTTTCAGAAGTGTTTTATATGAATTTAAAATAATCTCTAACACATGTAACCAACCGTATTTACTTACTTACTTAGTCGTTCCCCTTCTACCGTGAGGTGTAAAGGTTTGGAAGAGAGAGCGCCAGACTATTCTATCAGCTGTCTTCTTCCTGGCCTGGTTCCATTAGTCCGTAGTCCGTTCCAGTTCATCGCCTTTAGAATCAGTCTGGTTTTCTCTCTTATATTGCTTGTAATCATAGTTTAAGACAAACAGGTGATTGGCCTGTTGTGCCTTTGCATGGTGGAGGGGCTACTTCCTTACGGCCTCCATGCAGACCGCCCTCCTCCGTTTTCATCCGGGCTTGGGACCGGCATAGGCGGAGTTACCAACTGTATTTGATAGTTGAAAAGCTGGCATTTGATAAAACAGAAACATCTCATTATCCCTATTTCAAACAAAACCAAATACCCCCCCCCCCCCCCCCCCCAATTAAACATGTCAACATTTTACTAATTTCATTGGACCACATCACATTAATACAAAAGTAATAATTTACCCCAATGCATGCCAGTGTTTTTTTGTAAGTGGACGGTTCATTTATGTTGAGAACATTTTTAATAGATCAAATCCTGGACTGCCTATAGTGAAACTATATTAAAATCTGAAAGGACAGTCTACACTGACATATCTGCAAGAGAAGCTAACTCCTTTTTTTACTCTCCCTCTAAGAAAGTTGTTAACAAAAGTGATTTGACCAACATTATTGCACTGTATTTGTGTGTGTTTGTGTAAGGTATTATTTTTATTTATACAGGTACCAAAAGTAGGCTATAAGCATAGTGTACAAGTAATAATAATTACTATGTATATTTCATGCTCGCGGAATAAGACCCATACAATATAATAGTTTCAAAGATTAACCAAAAAAAAAATTATAACAGCAAAAACAAACTGCCACAAATTATCTCCCGCTAAAGACCATCACCTGAATGCAATGAATACAAAATTATGGAAAATTTTCAAATATTTAGACAAATTAAAATACTAAATTACACTAGTAACTTGTGGTGGAAAATGTGCTATTAAGATTAAGAACAGAATATGGGGGGAGGGGAGAGAGAAACAGTAGCGTGATATAAGATGAGAAATAACCTATGTAATAAATACTTGTGGATGAACACATTCAAGCGTGCTGAAGCGTTACATCAAACCAATTTTACTGCATGGAGTGAATCCTGACACTGATGACAAATGAGAAAATACTTGCAGACAACACAGATGCAATTTATCAGAAGGATGTTAATAGTCCCATGGATAGGTAAAATAACAAATGATGAACACTCAAGAACAGCTAATGAATGAAGAGCTCTAATCATATATGAGGAGAAGACAACATGTAATGAGACGAGTAGCACCCACAAAAATATGAATGGTCAAATAAAAAAGGGGCATGAGAACCAGAAGAATAATGAGAGAAGAGATAATGGGTAGCTTGATATGGGCAGAAGTCAGCAAACAGATGTGATGGACAGCATTTACTATTAGAACCCCTAGGACAAACATAATCACCTATACCTGGAGGCATAACATTTGATGATGATGGTAATGTAATACAAAAAAGTGAAGTAAAACAAGACACCTTGAGAAACTAAATGGAACAATCTATATATATATATATATATATATATATATATATATATATATATATATATATATATATATATATATATATATATATATATATATATATATAATAGTCTGGAAAAAACAGTGATGGAAGGCATGGTCCCTGGAAAAAGGGGAAGGGGTCGACCTAGACGACGGTGGACCCAGGACATCACAGAGAGTCTGAACTTGTCTTTGGCTGATGCAGGTCGACTTGCCCAGAATCGTGATGCGTTCAGAGCAGCTGTAATGGAGACAACGTTCTGGAAAGAATATGTCACATGATGATGATGATATATATATATATATATATGTATATGTATATGTATATATATGAACAGTTTTAAAAATGTGTAGAGCTTACTCAGACATCTCATCACAGTTATCCATTACAGACTTATACATGTAGTTAATTTATGTTTACATGTGATGGGTATTTATTCATTACCCTTCCACTCCCCAAGGAGCACAGGCCTTCAATATCCTACTGTCCTGTGCCATCTGCTTCAGATCTTTCCATGTCTTTTTTATCTCTGTCAGTTCTGTCTCCAGTTCTCTTCATGTAATTTTTTTTTTGGTCTTCTTCTACCTCTGTTACATCTGGGGATTCTAGAATAAGGACTGCCTTGTAATGCTATCAACAGGTTACCTCAATGTGTGTCCTATCCATTGCTAGCATCTTCTTATCACTTGTTCTACTGATAGTTGTCATTAGTTCTACATTGGTGGTCTTATCATACCATTTCAATCCTCCTATTCTTTGCAAGCACCTGTTTATGAAAACTGTAGCTTCTTGGTTGATGTCTTTGTTGTTCTCCATACTTCAGAGCCATACAATAAGGACTGACTTGACATTTGAGTTGAAGATTCAGGTTTTCAGTACTGGGCTTGGTTTCATTTAATGTCCATATATTTCCAATTGTTATGGGTATTATTAGCATTATAATATAATTTGAAAAGGCAGATGTATAAATGAATGATTTATCAACGTGGTAGGTAATATGATGATGGATTGTAAATGCTACCACTAGTAAATCAGACAATTAAATGCCACACTCACAGAACAGAACATAATTTAGCAATCTTACACGTACTCCTGAATTGTTCAACAAAGAATATAGAATCCAAACTTAAACTGTTCAGTCAAACATGGACTCTGGAGAAAACTACACAAAACACATAGATTTTCTACCTCTGTCTATATCAATACACATTAAACATTTTACAACAAATTAATTGTTACAATTTTCAGAAATGTCATCCATACTCATTAGAAATTATGGACTAAAGATTTACTTCATCCTTACAAATGAGTGACATAATTGAAGACAACATACTGACAAAATCTAATGTTAACCAGATTGAAATAAAACAATGTTAATGACAGAACTCATCAGTTGTGTGTATAAGCAAAGTTCACACAAAGCCATCATTATATCATCTACTTTATATGTTGACACAAACAGAGATGATGTTTTAAATTACTATAGTTTACAGATTACCAAAAAAAAAAAAAACATTATCCCTGCATTAGTTTTAAAAATGTAACCACTACAAGAATTTAACTAGTTCATTAAGAATGACTCGAATCAATATGTCAGTTGTGGGTAGTCAGATGTCTCTTTTTGTTGGCTGAAGGGAGGTTGCTGATAGGGGTCACCAGTGTCACTACCAGGGAAGGACCTATAGGGGGATGATGCATTTGGATCATGATTATATCCAGCAGCAAAGGCATCTTGAGCACCCTGACGGAAGCGACGCAGAGCCAGAAAAGTCAGCCCACCCTGAGAAATATTGAAAATTGTTGTAACGTTTTATATTAGATGCTACAGCCTATCAGCATTTAACACACTCACCACTGGTGAAAAATTACTGATGAATATTTATGTCCTTTTTTATTTTTTTATCCAGTAGGTGCTAGGAATGCATATATATGTCCTAACCATTTAATGGTTATTCTGTGCCTCTTCTTCTTCTTCTTTGATCCTTAGCCGCCGACCGTCAAAGCAGTCAGTGGCCATTATGCCTGGTGGCGTCTTGTAGGGCAACAACAAATTGATTCCACTTTGCTCGGTCGGTGGCCATCCTTCGAACAGTGCCCTAACTCTGGTTCATTCTTTGCATCTCAGCCTCCACAGTCCTCCGCCAAGTTGTTTTTGGTCGGCCTCTCTTTCGTTTTCCTTCAGGGGTCCATAGCATAGCTGTTCTTGTGATGGCATCGGGGTCTCTTCTGAGGACATGGCCAACCCAGCTCCAGCGTCTGCCAGCTATGATGGTGTGCATGTCCTCTTGCTTGCTCCGAGTAAGCAGATCTTGGTTGGTGATGGTATTCGGCCAAAAAATTCGGAGAATTTTTCTTAGGCATGTTGTGTGAAAAAGAGGACAATTTCGACATTTCCTTCTCTGTAACTCTCCAGCTCTCCGTGCCACAGAAAAGCACAGAAAGCACACAGCTCTGATATAATCCTAATTCTAATTTTGTGCTTGTGCTATTCTGTGCCTTAATGGTGCTTTTTTTCCAACCTTTTCTAAGTGTAAGGAAGTACTCCACAATCTCCAGTGAATGAAAACCATAAAAGCTACACATAGTTTGAACTTGTGTAGACCTTTGACCACACAATGGCATATTATATGCAGCAG
The DNA here is from genome assembly GCA_024509875.1 of Oreohelix idahoensis. Lineage (NCBI taxonomy): Eukaryota > Metazoa > Mollusca > Gastropoda > Stylommatophora > Oreohelicidae > Oreohelix > Oreohelix idahoensis. The sequence goes on along the minus strand of JAMPIV010001214.1, from coordinate 484,534 downwards.
TGGTTTGCCTAACTCAAACGTTGTAAAAATATGTAAATCCTTAAATTTTTTTCCCAGAACAATAACACATACAGAAAAGTAACTGCGGCATTTTAAAAATAATGATAAGGAAATACTGACAATGCTAAGTGTATATAACCACCTGCTGGTGAATCTGGATGTTCAGATTATCCAACATAGAACTACAAATTACTTAGCCCTACAATTAGCGCAGCTGTAAAATTTTCCGTTTTGTCATCCTTTTTTTTTTAATCAATATGCTCCTTAGATTGTTCATACATTAATTTATGCACAGAATCTAGGCATACACCACCATATTTGGTTCTTAAGGGCTTTTGGGAATAAAAAGAAAGAAAAGGAACCACTATTTAACTATGCATGTTGTTACAGTAGTAGCCTACTTCAGAACTATGGGAATGACAGGCCCTTGAGGTGATAACCTTCAGCTTACTTTTATTCTCTGGTGTTCCTTTCTGCGTGTTTTTTTCTCTTCTGCTTGTTATAAGAGTTTCTTTTTGCCCAATGTGAGATATGGCATCACATGGAGCATTACCACTTGGTGCAAGCAGCAGCTTATGTCCAGTACCTTCTCTTGCATACATCTTTGACCTTCTCTTGCATACATCTTTGACCTCCTCTTGCATACATCTTTGACCTTCTCTTGCATACATCTTTGACCTTCTCTTGCATACATCTTTGACCTTCTCTTGCATACATCTTTGACCGTCTCTTGCAAACATCTTTGACCTTCTCTTGCATACATCTTTGACCTTCTCTTGCATACATCTTTGACCTTCTCTTGCATACATCTTTGACCTTCTCTTGCATACATCTTTGACCTTCTCTTGCATACATCTTTGACCTTCTCTTGCATACATCTTTGACCTTCTCTTGCATACATCTTTGAACCTCAGCTGCGGTTGCTCATTCATGCTGTACGAGGTTACTAAAATGTTTACGTGCATGGTGCTAGCAATCTCATGGTGTACATCAAATTGGTACAAAAACTAAGATTGCAGAAGGAAATGAAGCACTTTCAGGCATGCCTCATGCATGGGGCCAGCTACAGAAATGACCCCATGATTGTTACTGAGTGATGAATGGATACTCATGCATCCATTTGTTTTTCTGCTTTAACCAAGATTTCCCAAAACTAAAATACTTTTTAACAACAAAGTAATGAGGAGAATGGAATAAAATATCTAACACAATTATGTACAGTGTTTTACCCATGTGAAAATTGAGAAAAATGAGAATGCAATGGCTGCTTGCACATTGTCTTTTCCACGATAACCATGGTAACTGCGTCGCCACGCATCTGCCATGTAGCAGAAACCAACAAACCACAAGAAGGTCCAAAGTCCTGAAGAAAATTAGCAGTTAATATCATTGATGACGTTCTTTTATTGTTTTAATGACTAGTTTTAAAATGAGCAGTTTATTTGACACACTAGTATATTTGCATAAGATAACTGACCTGCCCAGAGCTATGACCTGCCCAGAGCTATGACCTGCCCAGAGCTATGACCTGCTCAGAGCTATATAGGGGAGACAAATTAAAACACTGGAATACTGGCCCCTTCGGCATGTTATAAGAGTTATATGTTGTGCATTATCAGGCTGGCAACCTCATCATGTAGAACAAAATGCTACAAGAGCAAATGAATGTTCTGATGCATACTTCCTGCAAGCTCTGATGCATACTTCCTGCAAGCTCTGATGCATACCTCCCACAAGGTGATCAGCAACATGCTTCAAAATAAGCGAAAAGGGAAAGAAAAAAAAGACAAATTCACTTGGAATAAAAGTAGCCTTTTTTTTTCACTTTTGACCTATCAGAAACAGCCATGACATTCATTAAGTATAAACAGCTTTCAAGGACTATTGTATGGCATACAACTTTTCCCATAATATCTTTTTTGTTATTACAACATGCCTAAAGATAATGAGAATACATGCAGGAAATGGTAACACTCCATTTGAAGAAAGATCACTACAAGATGTAGAATCATACATATACCCTGGCAGCAGTATGGACACTGTTGGAGGGATGGACAAGGATATCAAAATGGGAGTGCAAAAGGCTAGAGAAGCTGTCACTGCACTGAGAAATGTATGAAGATAAAAAGAAATCAAGTCCAAAGCAGAAATCTAGGAGTCTTCAATGTGGGTTTAGGGTCGGCCCTGTTGTTTGGATCTGAAACATTGGGAACAAAAAAAACAAAACAAAAAAAACAACCAGGCAGCTATGGACTTTTATAGGTGAGTTCTTGTGTAGGGGTAGAGGGATTGAGCTGATGTAGCAGGATCACTGGTGTGGAACTGATGATAGGAGCCAGACGGGTGCTGTTGGAGCAGGAGATGAGGGGCCACTGAAGATGGATGGGGCAAGCGTTGAGGAAACCTGCTGATGACATTGCCAAGCGGCCCTTGTTCTGGGATCCCTAGGATGGGAGAGGTATAGGTAGACCGGGGTGCACTTGGAGAGGAGAACTGGAGACAGCCATGAAGGGTACGAAGAGGGCATGGAAAGACCTTGAACTGACAGCACAGGACAGGAAGACTTGACACAGGACAGGAAGACTTAGCATAGCATAAGTTTGTTGAAGGCCTATGCTCCCTGAGGCCTATGCTACCTGAGGAGCTGAAGGGTGATTATGATGGTGACATCATGCCTGATACAACTATCGCAACACAGTTTTTATACAAGCACATGAGCCATGCTTCCAAGCTGATACTAGAAACTGGTGGGCTCAAGTGTAGAATCACTGATAAGCAGTTACTGTAAACACATGGCTAGCATCTCATATTTCTGCAGATTGCCAGAGGTTCCTCATCTCCAGATGGCAGAAACCTCCTCTAAGTGCATATGGTTGGGATCTCCCTATCAATAGGTGTGTGTGTGTGGGGGGGGGGGGGGGGGGGGGGGGGTGGGGGGAGTGTCCTTTATCCATAGATGGCTACAGTCTCCACATCTCCTGTCTCTTCTTACCTTTCAGCTCCCTGTGGAACATAAGACTTCATTAAGTTAATGCAAAGCCGTCCTGTGCCCATCCAATCAAGTTCTTTCCATGTCTTCTTTATTTCACCTACCTTACACAGTCAAATCTTTCTAATCATAATGTCAAGGTAGGCCTAATCTACAAACAGTTAAACCAATTACAAAGTACATTCAAGGTGAAAAATCTTTATATGTTCAAATAAAACCTACCCGAGATTCCAAAATCGGCCAACACTGCATACTTTCTGTGCTGAATGTTGCTTAAGTTCTCAAAGAATGCATCCACAATCAGAAATCCTAGGCATATAAGAAATGCTAAAACTCCAATGCCTATGCCATACCCACAGGCATTATCATCCCTATTCATGATGCAATGAGTATCATACTCAGAATATCCCTCTGATGCGATGCAGCCAAAAACAACAATAGCAAATAACTGTGGACAGAAGCACAATAACAATTAACTCACTAAGGATGAATATCTTTGCCCACATATCTGTTCACATGCCTGTTTAAACATCTACCAATTAAAAAAAAAACAGTAATGGAAGGAACAAAACGAAATGACTATATTTTTAAAGGGTTGAGAATTGGGCATGCAGGTCTGTCAAACATTCTGCCATTCCTTTTTCTCATCTGAATTAATTTAAAATTTTTAAATTTTCATTGAAGGTCTTTGGTTTATTTGAGAGGGAAAACACTGTGCATATTTTCACTTCATTTATCTTCACTAGCCATGCTTTGGCTCACTCCTCCAGTGATGTTAGGGCTTCCAGCATCCTAATGCATGCCATAGTGATATATTCTTCAGAGATCCACAAGGCTAAGCCATCTGCAAAGGGGCACTGTGGTCAGAATAGTGCCCACCTGGACGGCCTAATAGTAACACTCCACAAGCTATGTCAGCAGTTCAAAAGAGTTGTGATACAGTGGATCCTATCTCACTGCAATATCCCCGGAAATGAAGAGGCTGACAGATGGTCAGACGAAGGTGGAAAACTACCTCAACTTGGCAAAATCATAATTTATAAAGAGGCCAAGAGTTTTGTCAACAGCAGAGGATTCCAATGTGTGTTTACAGCAGTCACACATTCTATAAATATTTTTTTGTGGTGGCAGGGTTTCCTAATTTTTTAATTTTGCCAGGGCAGTGGCCATATGGCTTACACTTTACGATTTCCAACTGTCGAGGGATTTTTAACGTGCGCAACTTGCACACAGGACCTCCTATTTTTTCGCCCTTATCTGAGAAGGCTAAGCATCTGATCTCACTACCCAGGAGATGGGGGGGTGTCATCATTAGGAACCATTGGCTTTGAAAAAAAAACTCCAATTATATTCCTTGTACTTGGGAACAAACCCAGTACTTACTTAGCATAAGTTAGAGGCAAATGCCATACTCCTTAGCCACTCCCACCCCCCTTGGTGACTTTGCTTACACTATATCTTCTTCTTCTTTGATCCTTAGCCGCCGACCGTCAAAGCAGTCAGTGGCCATCACGCCTAGTGGCATCTTGTAGGGCAACAACAAATTGATTCCACTTTGCTCGGTCGGTGGCCATCCTTCGTACAGTGCCCCAACTCTGGTTCATTCTTTGCATCTCAGCCTCCACAGTCCTCCGCCAGGTTGTTTTTGGTCGGCCTCTCTTTCGTTTTCCTTCAGGGGTCCAAAGCATAGCTGTTCTTGTGAAGGCATCGGGGTCTCTTCTGAGGACATGACCAACCCAGCTCCAGCGTCTGCCAGCTATGATGGTGTGCATGTCCTCTTGCTTGCTACGAGTAAGCAGATCTTGGTTAGTGATGGTATTCGGCCAAAATATTCTGTGAATTTTTCTTAGGCATGTTGTGTGAAAAGAGGACAATTTCGACATTTCCTTCTCTGTAACTCTCCAGCATTCCACACCATAGAGAAGCACAGAAAGCACACAGCTCTGATATAATCTTAATTTTGTGCTTGTGCTGTATTGGGAGGACTTCCAGATGTTGTTTAGGCTAAAGAAGGCTGTTCTTGCCTTATTCATTCTGATGTTGATGTCTTTGCCTGCCCCGCCGTCTGGTGTTACTATGCTTCCTAGGTATGTGAAGATATCTGTCTGTACCAGTTGCTGATTCCTTACTGATATGGGCTCAGGGTTGCTCACACTGTGCATATTCCAGATCTTCCAATGTAGAAAATGTTGTCCATCTTATTCCTCTTGGACTGCCCTCTGTTGTCTGGCACATCACCCAGTCTATGACTGTTAAAAATAGAGTGGTTGATAAGGGGCATCCCTGTCATACTCCTGTCTTCACCTCAAAGGTTAGGTTGCTCTGCCCAACACTACACGTAAAGTTGGCATAGAGGCTTTTTATGATTGACACTATGCAGCTTGGAATTCCATAAGCCCTCAGTATTTTCCATAAACTGTCCCTATGTATACTGTCAAAAGCCTTTTCAAAATCAACAAAATTAATGTAAAGCTGTCTTTGCCATTCTGAGCACTGCTCTATAATGTTCCTGAGAGTGAATATATGATCTACACATCTCCTGTTCTTTCTAAATTCTGCTTGTTCTTTCCTCAGTTTGTGGTCTACAGCCTTTGAAATTCTCTGTATAATTATCCTGCCTAGTATTTTGCTGGGAACTGAGAGAAGAGTGATTCCTCTCCAATTATTGCAGTCTGCAAGATCTCCCTTCTTGGGCAATTTGACAATTATTCCTTTGTTCCACTCTGATGGTGTTATCCCCGTTTTCCAGATTTGTGCAAATCGTGGTTCTAATAGTTCTGCTACTAGCTCAGGGTCTGTCTTGCTTACACTATATGTAAGACTGTAAATATATGTTATTCCTGGATTATTGTTATTTACTAACATCAGCACATGCTCTACTACATCATCAGTTGTTTATTAGTGGCGACTCTTTCTTGAGCCCAAATCATTATCTTAACACGTGATAAAATATATCAAAATGCTGACATTTTATCAATTTTGTAGTGCTTTTTTTTACCTCCCAGATATAACAAGACGAAATATCCATAAACTATCAACTCTGACTCCATTGTCAATTCTCTCTGATCTGACTCAATTGATGTTTGATCTGACTGTATCATGCAAAGTATGTCTCACAATGTAGTTTCAATGCTAAGTATTCTAGTAGTGGTAACAGAATCATTTATTCATTACCCTCGGCTCTCCATGGGGATATGCCTTAATCAAATTTACACCAAACCTTCCTATCCTGTTCCGTCCGTTCACGGTCTTTCCATACTTTATTTACCCCTTTAAAGTCTGCCTCTAATTCTCTTTCGGCATCCTTCTATTTCTCTTCCCTTAGGGACGTGGTAAGATATGCCGGATGTAAATTGTAAACAAACTGAAATTGCGCTAAGTAATCCTATGGTGCACGATCAATAAACTGTACAAAACTGCATTGATTATATATTTGTAATGTGATAGATAATACAGACACTCACCACACTAACTGCTCGAAGAATAACCTGTGGTTTTTTAACAAATTGCAACAGGTCAAATGGTGCTCCAGCTTTCCCTGCTCCAAACGCTCCAGCACCTAAAGTAGACATTCTATTCGGTTATTTCTTCGACAGATGATCGAACGTGAATTGGTGACGTCATAAATATATGGTTGATTTAAAAATGTGGATCAAACTATTTTATAATCTTGCGACAGAAAAATTAGGGGTACACAGAAAAATTAATAAGTTTAATGGCCGTTTCCGAATCGAATGTTAACTGTAATGAATCACTTATATTTTCTGCCTCTTGTCTTGACAGTACACTCTTACAAACTATTCATCTTTTGATGTTTCTTTCTTTCTTTCCTACTTATATCACTTTTTTTTTAAGACAAAGTTTACCGTTCAACCCTTGATGGTTTATAATTAGGATATCATCATCATCATCATCATCAGTTGCTATCTCCACAACGAAGGTTGGCTGTAATGGATCTCCAACGTCTTCTGTCTCTTGTCTTGGTGATGCACTCAGATAGACTCTTTCCTGTCCATCTCTTGATGTTATCTTCCCACTTATAGCGCTGTCTTCCCCTTGCACGTTTGCCTTCAACTCTCCCTTCTGTTATCGTCTTCTGCAAGGTGTTATGCCTTTTTATGTGGCCAAAGTATTTTAGCTGCCGAACTTTGACCTCCCTCATTAGTTCTCTTTTCATACCTAGATATTCTAGGACCTCCTTATTTGTTTTCATCTCTTTCCATGAGATACGCCCCATTCTTCTATATATCCACATTTCAAGAGCCTCAATTCTTTCTTCCAAATGCTTATTCATCGTCCATGTTTCTGCACCATACAGAAATTAGGATATACAGTGTAGTAAATTCAAGATAATAAAATCCGATTTCCGATATCTAGATATAGTATCTTCTACCCCCTCCATTCAGTCCAAACAGAGTAAATCAAAACTGTAAAATTGTGTGAATGTATGTGTGAATGCACCCCCCCCCCCCTTTTTATATAAATAAAAATAAAAAAACACATAAATACAAACAACAACAACAAAATAAATAATGTCTCACCTGGGTACTCAGAAATTGTTTAGTGTTGCCCTAATAAATATCGGGATTGCATTCTTATTTAGAATGATTTTATTCCCGCTTTGCAAAATATGCTTAGTACCTTTAGAACGTAACACAACAATCTAGCTTACGGTGGAGGGCCCTTCGAAGACTGTGTTTTCTATGTTTACCAAATTGCCTGCTCTAAATGTCAACATTGTGTATGCATTAAAAATTGTCGTCCATATATACTACTCGTCAAAAGTCAAGGGCCACCCTATTATTTTCAATACACTTTTATATAAGCGCATTGAATGATTAAATGAAGGAATTTTTAGTAAAAATGGGTGCACTATCTTCCTCTGACAGTCCTCTATGCACGTAAAGCATAAAAACAACTCACCGACAACCATGATGATCACGTGCAATTTGGTTTGCTGACCATAAATTCACATTTTTAATTTGTTTTTTCAAACTTCCGTACAACCAAACAGGTGAAGTAATCGTGCTGACTGACATTCCACTTGCAATGGCGACTTTTCGTGAACAGAGTTCACTCTTAATTTGTTTTACAATCAGCAGACTTAGGGTAGTTTCATCACTTGCAAAAACCATGCCACCGAGAAGAAGTCTTGACACCTTACAAAGAATGAGGGCTATAGCGTGGGTTGAAAGGGGTTTATCTGTCCGTGAGGTTGCTAGACGGCTTGCAGTGTCACACTCTACTATCCAAAGAATTTTGGAGAGATTTCAGGCCACAGGAAGTGTGGAAGATCGCCACCGGCCAGGTCGCCCTAGATGCACCAATAGACATGATGATCGGTACCTCTTGTTGTCAGCCCTGCGCCATCGAACAGTGATTTGTTCCACTCTAAGATGTCAGCTGAGACAAACTATAAACGTTAATGTCAGTCAAAGCACCATTCGCAGACTTTTACATGAATTTGGACTGGCTGCTCGACGTCCTGCAGTCAGAATCCCTCTTACTCCTGCTCATCGCAGAGCCCATGTTGCTTGGTGTCGCGAGCACATCTGATGGACAAGGCAACAATGGAGTCAAGTTCTCTTCACTGATGAATCTCGCTTCACTGTGTCATTCAATGATGGCAGGATTCGAGTTTGGATACGACCAGGAGAGCGATTTACTGATGACACAATTCGAGAGGTGGATCGTTATGGTAGGGGTTCTGTCATGGGCTGAGGAAGCTTCTACAGACACGGCAGGACCCCACTCTACATCATCCAAGCCAACTTGACCGGCCCAAGATACCAGAACGAAATCTTGAGACCAATTGTTCAGCCTGCTCTGGAGGCCATAGGTGGTAATGCCATCCTCCAAGATGATAACGCTCCACCCCATCGAGCTCGTGTGGTGAATGAGTTTATTCAGCAACATGGGATCATCAGGATGGCGTGGCCAGCTCATTCACCTGACCTTTCTCCGATTGAGCACCTCTGGGATGTCCTTGGTCGAAGATTGTCAACAAATCATCCCCTGCCAATGGATGTTGCACAGCTGACTGCATTTCTGCTTCAGGAATGGCAAGCTGTTCCTCAGGATACTCTTCGGACCCTTGTGGACTCGATGCGTCTACGCTATCTTGAATGCCTTGCTGCAAACGGTGGTCATACCCGATTTTGAAATGTCTATTTGTCCAATATCTATTGTGTGACTTTTGAAAAGATGGGTGACACACTTCACAGCTTCATTGCGTTTGAATGTGTGTTTCCATTTCTTTACGTGACATGTCAATTTGGTATTCAATAAATGCCGTTTTGACTGATACCAATTACGTTTATATCAGATTTGTTTTATGGTTTCAACCAAAGTTTTTCTAAGTGGCCCTTGACTTTTGACGAGTAGTATAGTTCCGGGGAGGTAACACAGAAAGAAGATGCTATTGCTCTCTCTGGCATGTCGTAAAATGTGACTATTATGATTGTGTGCATGGAGGTGGCAACGGGTTCATGAAAAGCTAATGTCTCAGAAACTACCGCTGCAAGAGCACGTGAATGCTTTGCTGCAGGTGACTTGAAAGAGGGCTAGCTGTAGTGGTGGTTCCATGGTCCGTAAGGAGGGAAAATGGAAATCTTCTTCGTCTTCCTCGTTCGTCCTGAAAAGGACGTTGGTTGCGTTGTGTCGCCGTTTACAGCGGGGCTGCGAAATGTGCGCCTTTTGGCCCGACACATCCGACTTCCGCACGGCATTTTTTGGGACTGGGTTTGCCTTCATTCTTCGATCCCTACTCTCTCGGCCAGACTGCAGTGATGCAGCCTGTTTCCAGGACCACTACTTGGAGGTGGAGTAGGGTCTTGGTCAGCTTTGGTTCGCTTACCCTGATGCAAGCAGTCAAGCTATGAGTCGCTGACTGCATTCATCTCTCTTGCTGCGTCTTCGGTCCCAAATGGAAATGATGATTGAAAAGTACAGCCCAGGATTTAAAAGATATCTAATCGACGTCAAAAATAAATATGAACAGTTACTGACAGAAAGCATGGAGCAGTATAGAAGAGAAAACCCAGAAGAAAAAGTAACCACAAAATGGGAATGCTTAAAAACAAGCATACAATCAGCAAATGAAAATTTACCTAAAAAGGAGCCTAAGAAAAATCAAAATAGGATGACAGATGACATCTTGAGTAAAATGGCAGAAAGAAAGAAAGCAAAAAACACTCCAGAATAAAAAACAATAGACAATGACATACGTACTATGTGTAGACAAGCAAAAGAACGGTGGATAGAAACAAAATGCAAGGAAATAGAAGACTTGGAAGCAAAGCACATGACAAGAGATATGCATGAAGAAATAAAGAATTTACCAAATAGGTCGCGGTTTGCACAAGGAGGAAGCTGTATCAAGAACAAACATGGTGTAATATTACTTGATGAGAAAGACATATCAAACAGATGGGCAGAATACGTAAAAGAACTATTCGAGGACAACAGAGGTAAAAAAAAACCATCACCAGATTCTAATGAAGGCCCAAACATTCTCAGATCAGAAGTAGAGAATGCCATACATATGATATAAAAAGGGCACAATGGGCTAATCACCTGTTTGCCAAGTCACTTCGATTACATGTCCTGCCCATGGGCCTTGTGCACTTGGGTCCCCTCTACACCTCGTTTCACGGGGTAGGAAGAGGTTCCGATTATGAGATGAGATGAGATGATATAAAAAGGAAAATCAGCAGGCACGGATAACATAAAAATTGAAATGATTGTCGTAAATTTATTTTGAGAGAAAGAGTCTTAGAAATAGTGGTCCTGTTTAGAGTGGAGAATGATGGTGAAAGCTCAGTGATAATAAGGGTTAGAAAGTAAATAGTTGCTTCACAGAGTGCTGGGGAGAGTAAGGACAGACTTATTTACGACAATCGTTCCTCTCAGTCTTCTCCTCAAACTCTCCTGGTCAAACAATTATTTGCCAGTTTCCAGACACACACCTGCGCTAACACCGATTTGGTGCTTCAAACACACAGACGCACGTGAATACAAACTATATTAAACAGATATGGGAAATTTGGGCTTTGGTATTTCAACACAGTACTAAATAAGTTTATGCTGTTTATTAACATTAAAATCAATCACAACAATTATCATGTGTTACAGGAAAAATATCATAAGTACAGAAAATACAATTAACAAGGTGGGTGGGGGGGGGGGGGGGGGTTGAAGAAGATTGGTATCGACTACGCCTTTCCCGCTTGTATTAGACAAAGATAAACCCAGTCCAAAGATAGATAGTTATCAGGAACATAGGTAATGTAACCCAACAGTGAATTTAAAATTACTCTGAAAGAGGTGTTACAATATTAGGTATGGGTGGTAGAAAAAAATCCTGTTATTCCCAATTGTTTTTCCCTTTACTAAGCAAAATAAAAGGGGGGGGGGGGGACAGCGTTAACAAGATATCCCACTTAAAGGAACAATGCAGGGTATACAGAAAATAATGTTTTACCCGGTAAGCAAGTTAACAAATGGTTTGCAAAAATTAAATCTCCTGTCATTCATGCACGCTCGTGAGGCCCCACACTCATATGCTCACACTCACTTACCGATTGTAGCATCAGGCACTCCATAGAATTATATAAACCGCAATTACACTCTTGACATATGAAAACGTCTGGTACTTCGATGTCCAGCCCCAGATTTAGCGAGGTTGGCTGATAACAAATATTCCCACTTATCGCCGGACGTGAAGCCTAAGAGTTCTTGTGTTTTACTATATAAAAGGAGTCTATGGGATGGCACTGTCACAGTTCGATACAGGGGTGAGAATGGAGTGGTCTCTTTAATTTCGCCGCTGGTGGTAAAATTCCTTCAATGCGTGATGATAGCAACTGACCGGTAAGTTTTTAAATCCAGTGAGGAAAAACTAGGCCCAGTCACAGTTCAGGTAAATATGAACTCTCTCACAGCACAGCAGTGAATAAAATATCGCTACTGGCAACTGTTCTTCTTCCAGTTTATCTTACAGATTGTAATTTAATTTGATGGTTTATTTAAATGTTCTTGGGTGGGCTTTCTTTCATGTAATTATGATAGCTAGGCCGCATCGGACCGCCACAAGATTATATTTAAAATGTTTCATCAATATATATGGAAGTTTAAGAACCGAGTCTGGAAGACTCTGTATAATTTCTTGCTGGGATCGCAAAGGTTATTTGATCATTCTATAGAAAAAGATAGAAAAACCATGACAACATAATCATACCGCAAAAATCAAATAATATTCTAACGCGCGATAAATTTACCATTAAGACTATTTATATACACTCGCGTATTTAATTATGTATTTAAGAAAACACTTCGCGAGTCTTATGGTTAAAACACACATCTATATATATAGGACTTAACTAAATTTATTAATTATAAATTCCTTCGCGACTTTAAAAGTTACTTTAGCATTTAAGCATCTATTATTTTTTTGAAATATTATAATAGATATATCATTAAATTTACCACTGGAACTTTTGAGATGAGTTTAATTTAATAGATTTAAATAAACACAAAATCCAGTGAAATAAAATGAAAGCACTAGACCATTGATCACTTTAACAAATATATTATACCGTGCACAGAAAAAGAAATCACTCCAATGTAGCCACCAGTTCAGATGGAAATCTAGCAAAATTCTACTATAGCTAGTGAATCTTAAATCTCTGGCGAACGAATGATAAAATAGCTTTCTTCGTGGTCTGTATATATCTAACTGGAATGCAACATTGGGGGGACATGTTAGAATTTAACACCTTTTTAGATCTCAGGAGACTTTCGGGGTTCTGACTGCCAGACTAAGGAGAGATGCCGCCCCTGGTTTTCCGTATCTCCGTTCACTGCGTCCTCTTCGGCTTTCCCGTTCGCGTCCACTGCGATCGGTTCTGTGGTTAACACAGAGATGCGAAATGCCGGCAAGAAACTTGCGTCGTTCGTTTCAGGGACCACTACTGCCTTTGATAGCATGCTGCTAGTCTTTCCTGAGATCCCTCAGTGCCTGTTTGATCGTGTGCCGCTACTTTCGTTTGATTCTGGCAACGAGCCCACTGGGCCGGCGTACTGACCAAGTTAATGAAAATAACTGCATATGATTGCTCAAGAGATATCCGTGGGCGTGATTTAACCTCTCCTTAAATCAATGCGATGACCAGAATGTACGGTAGATAAACTGTCCACATATTAATCAGCAAAGGTGTTGACAAGTCTACTCTGCTCAGACCCATATTAATGAGCAAACGTGTAACATCAGTTTTTATAACATTGCCAAAAAAAAAAAAAAACCTAATGCAACAGAATGTTCAGACTTCAGAACAGTCAGCCTGGTGAGTCATGCAATTAAGATACTGCTCAAAATCATACAGGAAAGAATAAAAAGTAAGGTAGACAGCGAAATCCAAGAAGAACACTTTGATTTTAGACGGAACAGTGGAACAAGAGAGGCAATATTTTGTGTAAGAATATTAGCAAAAAAATATACAGAGGTCCAAAAAAGTATTTACATGTGCTTCATTGACTATAAGAAGGCTTTTGACAGAGTCCATCGTGAGAAAATAATTGAATGCCTCGAAGACATAGGTATTGATTGAAAAGATATAAGAATACTCAGTAACCTTTATTGGGAGCAAACTGCCACAGTAAGATCTGGACGGAATTATTCACCATAGATAGACATAAAAAGAGGTGTCAGACAAGGTTGTGTGCTGTCCCCCTGCCTATTTAATTTATACACCGTAAAAATTTTCAAACAGATACAGGAAATACCAGGACTAAACATCAGTGGACGGTCAACAAACAACCTTAGATATGCAGATGATACCGTGTTGTTAGCTGACAGCGAACAGGAGTTACAAGAACTAGTGAAGCAAGTGAAAAGTATAAGTCATGAATATGGACTCGACATTAATATTGAGAAAACCAAAACTATGATAATTAGCAAGACAGGCGATAAACCCACATTAAAGATAAGCGTAAATGGGAAAATCCTGGAACAAGTCAAGAGCTACGTATATCTTGGTCATATAATAACAGAAGATGGCAGATGTGAAACAGAAATCAAGAAGAGAATAGGAATGGCCAAGGCTACATTCAACAACATGAAACATATACTGACCTCAAAACAGCTATCTCACAAATTAAAACTGAGAATCATAAAGTGTTATATATATTCTGCATTTCAGTATGGTGCAGAAACATGGACGATGTATAAGCATTTGGAAGAAAGAATTGAGGCTCTTGAAATGTGGATATATAGAAGAATGGGGCGTATCTCATGGAAAGAGAAGAAAACAAATAAGGAGGTCCTAGAAAATCTAGGTATGAAAAGAGAACTAATGAGGGAGATCATAGTTCGGTAGCTAAAATACTTTGGCCACATAAAAAGGCATAACACCTTGCAGAAGACCATAATAGAAGGGAGAGGTGAATGTAAACGTGCAAGGGGAAGACAAGCTATAAGTGGGAAGATACCATCAAGAGATGGACAGGAAAGAGTCTATCAGAGTGCACCACCAAGACAAGAGATAGAAGACTTTGGAGATCCATTACAGCCAACCTTCGTTGTGGAGATGGCAGCTGATGATGATGAACAGATCTCTACTGTAATGCTTAGTTTCTGAAGAGGCTGAAATTGTGCTATGTGATGCACGTGCAATAAACTGTACAAAGCTTTACTGATTATATAAACAAGTTCTGATAGATAATACAGACACTCGCCTCAGAAACGAATACCTCCCTATAGAGCTTACATCTTCAACAAACTCATTCCAAGTCCGTCCCATGCACAACCTCATATTAGTCGTCTTGTACGACATGCCTGACGGTGCAGTCGGCATATTCTTTATGTGGCTCTTCCGAGTTCCCCGGGAACTTTACGAGACATTCCAAAGTCATGATGTGTTCTTATATAGAAGCTGGCGTAGAAGTTGGCCTTTGTCTCAGCAATGTCTGTAATTAACTCGGCTAGTTGATTGGTTATTCTCATGCAGCTTTGCAATTCTGTGACAATGTTTGGTGCCTGAAATTTCTTAGCTTCATTCATCTTTTCTGAGTATGGATAAACTCTGTTAGCATTAACGGCGTGACATAGAAACCCAATAGGCCTTTTGGAGAATTCGCATTTCTCATAAAGGGTGAATCATGCCCCCTTTAGCTGAAGAAACTGCAGCTGAGGTTCACAGATATGTGCAAAAGAGACATGAGGACACTGGACATAAAGCCAGCAACCTGGAGGATGAAGCTGCCGATCGTACCAAGTGGCGATGCTGCCTACTGCGCCATATCAGATTGGGAGAAAGAAGCTCTCACGGCAAGCAGAAGAGAGGAGAAAACGTCGAAAGGAACACGAGCATCGTCACCACCATCAGATGCTGTACCATCAGGCCTAGGCGATAATATCTCTCCCCAGATCTCGGTCTTTTATATTGAGCGACCGATTAGCGAAGCGATTAGAGCGCTTTCCTCTCAGCACAGTTACCGGAATCTGAGATCGAAAACTAGTAGCGTCTCGATCCAGTCTACCCAGCTATAAATGGGTACGTGACTCTGTTCTTGAGTTATGGAAAGCAAAGGCAGCGAAGAAGGGAACTGATCACCTGACATCATATAAACCCGGACCTAACATTGTAAAGTCTCTAACACTTCATTCGCATACGACAGTTTCTGCTATGGAACTACATTTTATCAAATATATTCAGAAATAAACATGACGAGGAGGACAAGGTCAGACCTTGACCTGATGGCATACGACATAAGAACTTAATGTGCGTTAGCTGAAGTTTTATGTTCCTTGGAGAGCTAACAGGTATTGATTGATAAATTATATTTTTTCTCCCTACGCCATAGTTTGAACATGTACATTATCTTTTCAAATTTGCTGGCTTCAAATTCACGCGTAACTATAGAAAATAGGCAGACCAAGGGAACTAACCGGTTTCGGTACCTAATATAGTCAAACAGTATTTAACAAGAACAAAAAGTTAATATATAGTGATTGGTGGATATGTGGCAGGAAAAGTTAAGGTCTAGTAGAGGTCTTACTTATGACAAATGAAAGTCAATTAAATATTAAACTAAACATGTGATTTTACACTCCTCCACCGTATTTGTTGTTGTTGCTTGTTTTGTGATTTTGTTTTTGTTTGTTTTTATTTATTTATTTTTTTGTTTGTTAGTTGGTTTATATTATTTACTGTTGTGGTATTACACGATGACATGCATGATGAAACTATTTTAGAGTAGTAAACAAACCCAGGCGTTATTTGGTTTGCTCTATTAGTAACCCCCTTTAGTCATAACTGACTATGGGAACGCCCCTGAGGCGATAGCCCCCCATCTGTTTTGTTTGCCTGGTGTTCCTTTCGATGTGTTCTTTTCTGTTTGTTGTTAGAGCTTCTTTTCGCCCAATCTGGGATTGCGCCGTAGAGAGCATCGCCACTTGGTGCGATCGGCAGCTTCATCCTCCCAGGCTGCTGGATTTAAGTCCAGTGCCTTCATGTTTCTCTTGCACACATCTTTGAACTTCAGCAGTGGTCGCCCAGCTGTTTGATAAACTCTGTTTAGTTGTTAACTCATACTGGCTACTAGTTGTTGAATCATGCTTTATTTGCTAAATGATGTGAATGTCCACCAGTGGATAAATGTAGATGTTGGGACTGGTGTAGCAAAGTGTAACGATTGTCAACTCATCAAACCCAGCACAGTTTTGGTCATACAGGTCATCTTGTCCTGGAACGTGATGAGGCTCCGACAAGAATGTGAGTGTAAACAATGAGTATCATCTTAAGTTAGCATTCATGCTTGGCAAATATCATAATGGAGCATTCGTAAATAAGCATTCAGCGTTCCATCATGTAAATCATCTGGCTTTACTGACTGGGCACGTCAGACCATAACCAAGATATAGGAAGGCTCCTAAACCTAACCTCGTCTAGCGAATATTCCTTCACGTAAAGTTCAATATATATATATTTCATAATATAGGAATCCCAGACATGGGTTCTCACATGTAGCAGTGATCTCTTGGTTCATCGAGCGATAGTACAGGCATCCCTTTTTCTCACTCGATAAATACAAAGTATATGAATTTCAACATGGCTGTTCTCTCTCTCGTGAGCTTCACTCACTATAGAATATAGACCAAAATTGGTCATTCATTAAATGTCCTCATTTCTTCATAGGTTCTCTCATAGAGGTAATTGAATAATATCATACAATCCAGTGCTGATACATAGGAATGTCTTCTTCCTTTGAATGGATATTCTTTTTAAAAGTACCACTGTGCATCTGCTTATCAACAACGATGGCGAAGCCCAAGTTCATAATAAATTGTGGTTTTACCTTTTTATGCGAAATATAACTTTGCCATTCCTTGGCAAAAGAGAATAAACACTGGGGTAAAGTACATACAACATGTCTATATGACTATCACTTTTCCCCATCCATATATAGATCATTATTTCGGCAAAAAAGCCTGCTACAAACAAAACTCGGCATAAGTCACTGGATTTAGCCCATTGAAGTGACCCACCCCTTGCTAATTTATGACAAAAATCCCCAATAATACATATTTGCCATTTGACATTTTCTACCCATCAACCAAATTATTTCGCCACCTACAAAAAAAAAAAGATATCCATACTTCTTAAGACAAATCCTCTACTCCATCATACAAATTCACTACAACTCAGGCATAGATCATTCATAGCAACGAAATAAAACACCAAAAAACATTAATTGTTACCATTATAAAAACTCATTACCTAATCCAACCAAACCCATTTGGCTTAAAAAAATAATAAATATTATATTTTTAAAAAAAAATAAAAAACATTTCCTAATAATATATAAAATTTTATTTAATTTAAAAAAAATAAAAAAAACAATTTAAAATTATTTTAACCATAAATTCTTTCTTATTAATTAAAACAATTATATTTTTTTTAAATTTATTTAAAACATAAAATCAATATAATTTATTTTACCAAAAAAAAATTATAAAAATTTTAAAAAAAATAATAAAAAAAACATTTTTAAAAAAAAAAAAAAAATAAAATCAAAAATTAAAATTTTAATAAATAAATATAACCATATAAATCTTTAAAATAATCAAAAAAAAAAATTAAAAAAAACAAAAAAATTTTTTTTAAAAAAAAAAAAATTAATTTTTTAATCAAAATTATAAAAAATAAAAAAATTCCAATAAATTAAATCAAATAAAAAATTTTTAAAAAACATTAAAAATATAATAAAATTAAAATAAAAAAATTTAAATTACATAAAAAAAAAATAAAAATATAAAAATATTTTTTATTAAAAATTTTAAAAAAAAAAATTTAAAATTAAAAAAACCTACCAAATATTTTCAAAAAAAATATTTAAACTAAATAAAAAAATAAATCCAAAAATATAAATTTAACCTAAAAATTTTTATTCCAAAAAAAATTTTTAAATATTAATAATTAACATAAAAAAAAAATATATAAAAATTTTAAATAAAAAAAAAAAAAAAATTAAATATTAAAAAAAAAAAAAAAAAAATTTATAAAAAAAAAATTTATAAATTAAAAAAAAAAAAAAAATAACCCAAAATTAAAATTTATAAATTTATTTTCAATTTACCAAAATTTTATAAAAAAACTTTCCCATTTTATTTAATAACATTTTTTTCAAAAAAATAATTAAAAAATAAAAAAAAAAAAAAAAAATTTAAAAAAAATTAATTTTCCTAATACCTAAATTAAAAAAAAAAATTAATCAAAATTATTAAAAATTTATAAATATCCATAATTTTAAAAAAAAAAATAATTTTAAAATATCAAAAAATATTAAAATTTAAAATTTCATTAAAAAAAAAACAATTTTAAATTAAAATATATTTCTATAAATAATTAAAAAATTTAAAAAAACCCATTAAAAAAAATCAAATATAATAATTTTAAAAATAAACCCATAAAAATTTTTAATTAAAATAAAAAAAAAACAACTTTACTTTAAAAAAAAACAAAAACAAAAAACCCAAAAACATAAAACATACTTAATTAAACAAAAAATAAATTCAATTTTTAAATATATAAAATAAAATACAAAAAATCAAATCATCAATAAAAAATAAAATTAAAACATAAAAAAAAAAATTAAAAAAAATAAATAAAAATATAATTTACCCCCAAATAAAAAAAAAACCCCCCCAAAAAAATAAAAAAAAAATAAAATTAAAACCAATAAATTTATACCTAAAATAAAAATTTTTAAAAAAATAAAAAAACCATTTAAAAAATAAAAAAAAAAAAAAAAAAAATCCCAAAAATTTAAAAAAATAAAAAATTTATTACTTTTTAAAATTAAAATAAATAAAAAATTATTAACAAAATAAAAAAACCACCAATTATTTTATCTAAACCCCATTTTATTTAATACCTTAAAAAAAAATTATTAAAAAAAAAAAAATTTTAATTAAAAAATAATAACTTACAATTAAAAAATAAAAAAAATAAAAATTAAAAAAAAATACATTTTAAAAAAAAAATTAAAAAAAAAATTTAAAAAATAAAAAAAATACAAAAAAAAAAAAAAAACAAAAAAAAAAGAAAACTAAAAAAAAAATAAATAAAAAAAAAAATAAACCCAACAATAAAATTCTTAACTCAACTAAAAAAAACCAAATCCAACATAAAAACAAAAAAAAAACAATTCTAAAATAAATATTAAAAAACTAAAAAAAAAAAATCCCCCAAAAAAAACTAAAAAAAAAAAAAAAAAATACAAAACACTAATTAAAAAAAAAAAAACCCCAAAACAAATAAAAAAAAAAAAAATTTTTATTTAAAATAAAAAAAAAAAAAATAAAAACCCCCAACTTCAACAAAAATCAAAAAAACCAAAAAAAAAAAATCTAAAAAAAAAAAAATTTAATTAAAAAATAAAAATATAAAAAAAAATAAATTTACAATCAAAATAAAAAACAATTACACATTTCCAACCCTATATTCAAAAAAAAAACAAAAAAAAATCAAATTTATTGCCCCAATTAAAATAATACCCAAAAAAAAACCAATAAAAAAAAAAAACCCAATAAAAAATATTAAATTTTTCAAAAAAAAAAAAAAAAAAAAAATTTATTTCAAAAAAAAATTAAAAATTTAAACTTAATAAAAAAAAAATTTAAAAAAAACTTAAATTAAAAATTCAAAAAAATAATTTATAAAAAAAAAATATAAAAAATAATAAATCCTAAAAAATTAAATAAAAACAAAAAAAAACAAAAAAAAAAAAAAAAACAAAAAAAAACACCCCAAAAACATAACCATTAAACACAAAAAAAAAAAAAAAAAAAAATCTAAAAAAAAAATCTCCACATCTTTAAAAAAAAAAAAAAAATTTTTTAAAAAAATTTTTTTTAAAATATACTTAATCCCACCAAAAAAAAAAAAAAAAAAAAAACATTACCCAAAAAAAAAAAAATAACAAAAAAAAATCAAAAAATAAAAATAAAAAAAATCCAAAAAAAAAAAAACATACAAATAAAAAAAACCAAAACAATCAAAAATCATACTAAATCCCTTAAAAAAAAAAAACCTAAACAAACCTTAAAAAAAAAAAAAAAAAAAAACAAATTACAAAAAAAACCAAAAACACTAAAAAAAAAAAAAAAAAAATAAAAACATTAAAAAAAAAAAAAAAAATATTATCCCCCCTTTTAACTTAAAAAAAAAAAAATTTTACCCATTAAAAATAACTTTATACCAATAAAAAAAAAAAATAAACAAAAAAAAAAACAACACAAATTTTTAACAAAAAACCCTATACAACTTTAAATCAAAAAAAAAAAACCAAAAAAAAAAAAACTTAAAATAACCCAAAAATTACATTAAATTTTTAAAAACCCATAAACTAAAACAAAAAAACAAATTAACCATTTAAAAAAAAAAACATATAAAAAAATCACTCAATTAAACCATAAATTTAAACAAAAAAAAAAAAATAAAAATATAAAAAAAAAAAAATTAATAAATAAAATAAAAAAACAAAAAAATACCCCCCAAAAAATTTTTACTCAAAAAAAAATCCATTAACCAAACATTTAAAAAAAAAATTTTAAAAATTAATTTTTTTTAAAAAAAAAAAAAAAATTAATTTAATTTAAAACACTCAAAAACACCAAAAAAATTAAAAAAATCCAAAAATAAAAAATCAAAAAAAACAAATCAAAAAAACAAAATAAAAAAAAACTTTTTAAAAAAAAAAACATTAAAAAACCAAAAATATCAACAAAAAAAATCCAAAAAAAAAAAAAATTAATCAAAAAAAAAAAACCCCCAAACAATAAAAACATTCAAAAACTAAATTAAAAAAACTAAATTCCCCCCCCAAAAAAAAAACCAAAAAAAAACAAAAAAAAAAATCCAAACCTAAAAAAAAAAAAAAAAAAAAAACCAACCATACCCCAAAAAAAACAAAACAAAAATCAAATAAAACCAAAAAAAAATAAAAAAAAAAAAAAAAAAAAACAAAAAAAAACAAAAAAAAAAAAAAAACAAAAAAAAAAAAAAAAACAAAAAAAAAAAAAAAAAAAAAAAAAAAAAAAAAATTCCCAAAAAAAAAAAAAAAACCCCCCCTAACAAACCAAAAACACAAAAAAAAACCCCCCCCCAAAACCCACCCCAACCAAAAAAAACAACCCCCAAAAAAAACCAAACCAAAAAAAAACCCCCAAACCCAAAAACCAAAAAAATAACCAAAAAAAAAAAAAAAAAAAAAACAAAAAAACTCAAAAACCTAAAAAATTAAAAAATTACCCAAAAAACAAAAATACAAAAAAAACCAAAAAAACCCCCCACAAAACACCAACCCAAAAAACAAAAAAAACCAAAAAAAAAAAAAAAAAAAAACCAAAACAAAAAAAAAACAACAAAAAAAAAACCAAAAAAAAAAAAAAACCCCCCCAAAAAACAAAAAAAAAAAAAAAAAACCCCCCCCAATCCAAACCCAACCCAATATCAAAAAAAAAAAAAACAAAAAAAAAAAACAAAAAAACACAAAAAAACCAAAAAACAAAAAAAAAAATAAAACAACCAAAAAAAAACATCAAAAAAAAAAAAAACCAAAACATCAAAAAAAACACAAAACCCAAAAAAAAAAAAAAACACACCAAAACCCCAACACACCCCCAAAAAAAAAAAAAAACCCAAAAACCCAAAAAAACCCCCCCAAAACACCCCAAAACCAAAACCCCAAAAAACCCCCCCCCCAACAACCCAACCAAAAACACCCCAAAAACAACCACACCACAACCCATACAACACAAACAAAAACCCCAACCCAAAAAAAAAAACCAAAAAAAAAAAAACCCCCAAACAACACCCCACAAAAAACCCACAACACAAACCCCCCCCCACCCCAAAAAAAAAAAACACCCCCCAAAAAAACCCCCCCCCAAAAACCCCCCCCCAAACCAAACCCCACCACCCCCAAAAAAACCCAAAAAAAAAAAAAACAAAAAAAAAAAAAACCCCCAAACAATCAAAACCACCCAAAACCCAAACCCAAACAAAAAAAACCCAAAAAACAACACCCAAAAAAAAAAAAACAAAAACAAAAAAAACCCAAACCAAAAACCCCCAAAAAAAACCCCCCAACAAAATACCCCCAAACCCAATATAAACCCCCCCCCCCCCACCCCCCCCCAACCAACCCCCCCCAAACCCCCCCCCCCCCCCAACAAACAAACAACAAATCCCCAACCCCAAAAACAAACACCCCCAAAACCCAAAAAAAAAAACCCCCCCCAAAAAACCCCACCCCAACAAAACCCCCCCAACAACCCTTTATTCAAAACCCCTCAAACCACAAATACAAACCACCCCTCCCCCACCTACAAACCCCAACTTACCCAAAACATCCCCACAAAAACCTTTAAACAACCAACAACCCATACATCATATCCACATGACTAATTTATTCATCCATACCAAAAACCCACAACCCTACAAACATAAACCAAACACCATACAAACCACCCCCAAATCAAAAACCCACAAACATCATTCACAAACCAACAAAAACCATCTCCCCAATAACTATGTAAATAAACAAATTTCAAAAACCCTACAACCTTTTCCAATACACCCCCAAATACACCACAAAACAAACTTCCAATTAAACACAACCTTTTAAACCATTACAAAACTTCACCCAAACCCAAACCCCTAAATAAAAACCCAATACCCCAAAAACCTTTAATACTACTTACACACCTACCCACCCCCACATTCATTTCTTAATTCAACCACCTAGAAGTGGAGAGAAACTCATTCAACCGAATTATTTGACAGCACCCGAAAACTGTTCATTCATAAATAAACCCGTAAAGTTTATTCCAATACCCATTTTTGACGGCAAAAAGCCACAATTAATCCAAAAAAACCCCAATAATTTTAATTTAATAAAACCTTTTGATGTAAAAGTACAAACATCTTTATAAAACAAAAAACACCACACATGAAAAAACCTTTTCCCCTGCTTGTTATTAAACACGTGTTAACATATACAAAGTAGGTACAACCATGTTAATCCCCCACACGCTACATATCACATCACATACACATTATATTTAACCAACACTTACCCCTATTCATAAAAAAAAACAAACCATACAAAAAACCCCCCAAAAAAAAATTTATTTTCCAATCAGCCTAGCAAAAATTTTAATTTTGATAGACAAAAAAATATGCTTCACAAGCGCCCCATCCATCTTTACACTTCCCTTTAACTTTTCTCATTGCCACGGTATTCATAAAGGAATTTTTTTCATCATAGTTCTGTATCAGCAATACCGCATACTCTTTTCATATACCCTTTTGTATTTTGTTTTCCTCAGCTTCTAAACTTTTCTCGGCTCAGCTGCTAATTGAACTTTTCTTCAACCAATGAATCCCTTCTAGGAATAAGCATCAATTTTCTTTCTTCAGCAGCTAATGCTTTTGTCATATTGAGCATACTGCCCATTCTTTAAGAACCTGCATGCCTACCAGTCTTAAATATCAAGAGCCCCTTGCCTTGTGTGATAAAAAAGTAATCTAATGTAGACATCCTTGTCTAATAAAGATCAGTAATTTGCAAAAGTAAATAAATTCACTTTCGTAGTCTTAATCAAAGACCTTGTATGATAACTTTGTAACCTGTGGAAAATAGTACTTAACTATCCCAATCACTGTGGGAAACAAGCCTTACAAAGGTCTTATATAAATCCTTATATAATAACAGCTATAAGTTGCTGGTTCACTCTATAATATAAGTGCAGTGCACCAGAAATAGTGTTTTATATCATCAACTGTGTACCTTTAGTAATAGCAATTAACTATCAGTTGATTCTTGTACATCAATTTATATGATCAACTATATTTTTTAAATAGTGTATGTCGATCAGGCACCAAAAAAAAGGGTAATACAGAAGAAGACAAAACATTTGCGGATATGGAATAAATCAAATGAAAAAAACAATAAAAGATAAACCGCAAGAGGATAACAAATACAAATAACGCCACAGTATATAAATATAAATTGAGAATAGAACTGAAAGATAGAATAGGGTAGACCAACAAATTACAAACAAATCAAAACAAACTAAAGAACAGAGGAATATTACAAAAACAACAATGAGTACAGTCTTCACAGCTAACACTAATAGCAACAGCTGTCGCAGCAAATTTTCAATCAAGAAAATTGCACCTATAGAAACGCACACATCAGACCCTCTATTACGTGGGATACTCTGCTGTGTGACACCGCCCAACCGAAACAACAACCCGCTGGATACAAACAAATATCACATATAAATAGTTAAACATAAATACATAAATGCATAAATAGTATGGCAATATGATGTAAATAGAGTGTTGCAGAAAGAATGTGTTGGAATGAAGGCTCAGTTACACTGCCTAATAGTACAGTACTGTGGTACTTTATTAAACAAATACTTCTGGTCTAATTATTTTAAATTCAACACAGAAATAGAAGCTCCATCGTTGATTTGAATGATAACAATCAATGTAGGACTTCTCAGTTCAATAACATTTTCTTTCGCAAACACTGTCAAATATTCTCCAGTCCTGATGTGTAATGTTCTATGTTTCAACCAAGCTTGCCGTGTAACACTGTCAGTTGTATGGCAAATGTCCAATGAACCAAATGTCAACAAACCCTGACCTAGTTACTGCATACTCTCGACAGGACAGGTCACGCTGACATCACTGTAGAGTTGTACTGTTGATGTATTTGTGTGTCGTAACAGACCCCAAGGAACGTCTGGTCTCAGTAGTTTACTTCTCAATATAGTCACTGTGCAGGTTGACCCAGGAAGCTGGCACACCAGTTGTTAAAACTCTGTTTGTATAGTTGTTAACTCATACTGGCTACTAGTTGTTGAATCATGCTTTATTTGCTAAATGATGTGAATGTCCACCAGTGGATAAATGTAGATGTTGGGACTGGTGTAGCAAAGTGTAACGATTGTCAACTCATCAAACCCAGCACAGTTTTGGTCATACAGGTCATCTTGTCCTGGAACGTGATGAGGCTCCGACAAGAATGTGAGTGTAAACAATGAGTGTGTATCTGAATGTCAGTACGCGAATGGTAGAATGATTCGATAGAGTTGACAGGTTGGTAGTACATCACTCATACTCACACTGTTCGAATTCAAGAAGTACTGGAACTACGGTGGTCTTTTTATAACATTTAATGGGACGCACACTTGGACAGTACGTGTATGGTTACAGGAACAAATGTCGACATAGACAGCATAATGTTGATCACAGGAATATCATCTTAAGTTAGCATTCATGCTTGGCAAATATCATAATGGAGCATTCGTAAATAAGCATTCAGCGTTCCATCATGTAAATCATCTGGCTTTACTGACTGGGCACGTCAGACCATAACCAAGATATAGGAAGGCTCCTAAACCTAACCTCGTCTAGCGAATATTCCTTCACGTAAAGTTCAATATATATATATATTTCATAATATAGGAATCCCAGACATGGGTTCTCACATGTAGCAGTGATCTCTTGGTTCATCGAGCGATAGTACAGGCATCCCTTTTTCTCACTCGATAAATACAAAGTATATGAATTTCAACATGGCTGTTCTCTCTCTCGTGAGCTTCACTCACTATAGAATATAGACCAAAATTGGTCATTCATTAAATGTCCTCATTTCTTCATAGGTTCTCTCATAGAGGTAATTGAATAATATCATACAATCCAGTGCTGATACATAGGAATGTCTTCTTCCTTTGAATGGATATTCTTTTTAAAAGTACCACTGTGCATCTGCTTATCAACAACGATGGCGAAGCCCAAGTTCATAATAAATTGTGGTTTTACCTTTTTATGCGAAATATAACTTTGCCATTCCTTGGCAAAAGAGAATAAACACTGGGGTAAAGTACATACAACATGTCTATATGACTATCACTTTTCCCCATCCATATATAGATCACTATTTCGGCAAAAAGCCTGCTACAACAAAACTCAGCATCCTCACAGGATGGCAGCCATGAATCACACCCCTTCGCTAGCGATACTTCCGCTGCATAGCCTTTGACCTTTTCTAGCGACAACCAAATTAGTTCGGCTTAGAAATGCAAAGATATCCATATATAAGACAGACTCGTCCTACTCATACAAACACTACGTATAAATTCAGGCCATAGATATACTGAAGCAAGAACAATCTATTCCTACCCAGCCAAAGAATAAATCACAGTAGGCCTAGAGTCGTCTGCGGAGTCCGATCGAAGATGACGGACTATTTTCAAGGGAAGCAACCCAAAAATGACTTCTCCTTAAGCACTTAAAAAAGGAAATACTTTGCTTCCAAAATATTTGCGAACATAATAAGAATATAAATGTATTATATTGCAAGATAGTAAAAATTGCCCTTTACACTGTTCTTTTGCAATCTGGTAGTTATCCGTTGAAAATATCTTTGGGGACGCGACCATCTTTCATGCGGCAGACATGGCCAAGCCAGTTTAGTCTGCGCTGTCTAAGCAGTGTATACATGCTTTGAAGGCCAGCACGCGACAGAATCTCGACACTTGTCACTTTGCCCTTCCATGAAATACCGAGGATGTGACGTAGATGGAAGGAATTGAGCCTTCTTCCCTCCTTAGCATAGGTTTTACAAGCATCGCTGACATATAGAAGCATGCTTGTGACACAGGCATTACATACCGCAGCTTTGGTTTTCATTGTGAGTTTGGAGTTTCCCGAAACACAGGTGTGGCTGGCAAAGAATTGATCTACAGTACTTACAATGATTTGACAGCAGATATGAACAGCGTTGCTACTATTAGGTGGATTCACCTAGATCTAGGTTTTTTTTTAGATCCCATCTAGGTGTCATTTCCCTTCATTAGTTGAACAACGCAACCTAGATCAACTTTCGGTTTTCAGTTTTATCCCAAAGTAGCCACACACAAAATAAAAACAGTCTACAGTAGCTGTTCTTCTTTCTTCTTCTTTGATCCTTAGCTGCCAACTGTCAAAACAGTCAGTGGCCATCACGCAGCAACAAACTGCTTTAACTTTGCTTGGTCGGCGGCCATCCTTCGTGCAGTGCCCCGACTCTAGTTCATTCCTTGCATCTCGGCCTCCACTGTTCTCCGTCAAGTTGTTCTTGGTCGGCCTCTCTTTCGCTTTCCTTCAGGGGTCCATGGCATAGCTGTTTTTGTGATGGCATCGGGGTCTCTTCTGAGGACGTGACCAACCCAACTCCCCCCGTCTGTCAGCTATGATGGTGTGTATGTCCTCTTGGTTACTCCGAGTAAGCTGTTCTTGGTTGGAGAATTTACCTTAGGCAGATTGTGTGGAAAGATGACAATTTCGACATTTACTTCTCTGTTACTCTCCAGCATTCCGCACCATAGAGAAGCATAGAAAGTACACAGCTGTCATATACCGGTAATCTTAGGTTTAGGTTTTTGAACCCCGCACTTAAAAACTGGTGTTTTTTTGTGTGCAAGGGATACCCGGTTCAACCCCATGTGGGTTATAATTTGGTTATATAGTGTTCACCTTTCCATATAGTGTATTACTTTGTTGTTTGTGTTGGCTCTTCCAGGTTGTAATTTATCTGCCGTTTGCTATGGCAATGTTTAATGTCGAAAATATAAAAAGAAAAGGAGAAAAGAGGGAGATGAAGGGGTCCTGGTTGAGTCTTGGATGGAAGACGTAACAGGAGGTGTCGAAACGGGGCCAAGAGATTTACTCCGAGGAGAACAGATTAAGCGCGGAAATAAAAAAAAAAATATGTAAAACATTTGAAAAAAAAAAAAAAAAAAGTAGGCCGTATAAAACAAAAAAAATAAAAACAAGAGGGTAAAAAAACAATTAGAGAGATTCTCAAAAAGACGATAACAGGAAAGAAATAAATCCTACCTAATAAAAATTACATTATAAAAGAAAAACTAGAAACCATCAAAGGAACCAACACATGGCTAAAATGTAGGAAAAAAAAATAAAAAGAATTCGACATAACATAGAAAATGTAAACAGCAAGACCTCAAAGACACTAAAAAAAAATGATTATGTGTGTACCACTATTAATGTTTCTACAGTAAAGCTTTGTGTAATTGTAATGCCAGACAAAACTAACCTCGCGTGAGGTGCGGTACTACAAGGTAGTGAAATCAGAGGTTTGTCATCGCAATTGAACTAACACTCCGAACCATATGGCTCGAAATAAGGTGTTGGTGGGGGGTAAAATATAGAACAAAAAATAAACAATATTAGTGAAATATAACAAAAAAACGGAACAAGAACATCGTGCTTGTCATAAGTCCTACAATCACATGAGACTTCGTCAATAGTCCGAGAACAGGTATGTAGATATAATATGACTGTCATTTGGGTTCCTTGAGTAGTTGAATTTCATCAGGTGCTGTGTCTGCGCACATGCAGTGTAGGGGTTGGGGTGCTGTCGTGTTAGGTAGTGACTGGAAGATAGAAGAGTTGGGTAGCGCCCCAATGTCGCCGATTCTTACATGTGAGAGGTAGGGCGGATATCTGGATATGACAAAGCGGTAGGAAAAGGGGAGTTAACGAGACGTCTATATATCTATAAGGGCGTGCTTGAGGTTGGAGATAATAGGACTGGAAAGGGTAATTTTGCTCGGCAGGGGAAATTGAGGCTATGGAAGTTTAGGGTACCCATTTAAAAAAAGTGACGAAAATAGATAGAGCTAGAGAGTAACGACGGAAAGATAGATAATAAGATTCAATGAAATATATTTGGAAAATATAATAACACGAGGAGAGCTTCAGTTCCAAAGAGTAAGAAAGAGGAATTATAAAAATCAAATTCAAATATATAAAAATAAAAAAACCAATAGCCTAAAAAAGATAACAATATAGAATAAATAAAAACAATTTAAAATTATATGAACGTGATACATAAATTGGTGTTGCTATGATTGAGAAAAAAAGATTCGATGTAAATAAAAAAAAAAAAACCTATAAAACAGAAATTGAAAGTTTGAGATAGCGTTTCAAACAGATGATAACTATATATTAACCTTAATGGAAAAAGAAAAAAAAAAAAAAAAAAAATATAAAAAAATAAATAAAAAATATATGGTGATCTGCACTGTTAGCTGTTGGGCGTACTGTGAGTGTGGTGGGCGTCCGTTTAGCGCCTCTGGGTGTGTTTGGAGATGCAGACCGCTTGGGGTCCGTGGTTTTTGTCCGGGCGACAAAGATGGTGGGTTCGGGGTGGGGAACGTGGTGTGGGACGGGTGGGTAGAGACACGGTCCGAGGAACATCTATTTGTTCTTTTGGTTTGGGCTGGTGGTCCCAACTTATAAAGGATCAAGAGAGTGCTGGATGGATAAGAATTGGACTCCACATGCGTTTAAGCCCAGTAAAAAAAGCGCTATGTGTGGGATGTCGATAGACCTGGGGGGTTTTGCTCGTTTTACAGGAGCCATTTCGGAATGACTGTGGAGGGCGGAAGTACTGTCAGTCAAGTGAGTTTACAGCGGGGGATTCTGAGTGACGGGGCATGGTTGTGGTTTCCACGTGGGGGTTGACAAAGTTGGTTTTTGGCATGGTAGCGAGTCTTGCAGGTTAGTATCTTTGCTGGCGGAGTGTTCATGGTGTAGATGATGTGCACAATGTAGGCTGTAGTTTCAAATCTGGTTTTGTGTCGACTTGGGTGGGTGTTGGTGCTTGTCCTGGGATGAGCTGGGGTTCTGTTGGGTTTGGTTTTTGTTTTGAAACGGGTTTGCTAATATGACTGTGTTTTGGAAGTCCCACAGTTGATCGCATTTTATTTCCTGATTTCCAACTCGATTGGCAGTTTGTTGACAAGTGTAGAGCCCACCGAGCCCCCCACTGTTTTGACGACATCCGGTCTGTGATACATGGATCTTGCATGGAGTAGGTGGTATTTGGTATTGTGAAGAATCGTGAGATGCAGTTTGTTAGGCGGGTTTGCGTAATGGTCTTGTGGTGGTGTTAGTCATGTTGGTAATCGAGGGTTGTTTGGAGGTTTGATATGGGGTGTGTGGGGGTGGGGGGATAGGGGTCTAAAAGTGCGGTGTGTTGGGGGAGGGGGGCTATGACAATAGGCGGGGACAATGGGCCTGGGTAAATGGGTTAATTATGTTAAATAAGTGCTTAATGGTAACATTAAGGGTTTAGGGGGAGTGGTTTGTTTGTTGGGGGGTGCCTTAGGATGTGCTCTGGGAGGTATGTGGTGTGTTGATGCTCTTTAGTTAGGATAGGTGGGGGGGGGGGGTGAATGGGGGATTCTGACGGTGTTTTGGTTGGGTGTACAAGGTTGGTGTTGTGAGGAAGGGTTTACAGGCTGTTAGGATGTGAAAGAAAAATTTAAAAGGACCTGATCTTGGGTTGGGTGTTTGGGTAATCTAGGATAAATGGGTCTTGTTTTTGGGATGGTTATTTGATTGGTCTAAGTGTGCGCGGGACACACGGGTTGGTGTGTGGTTTGGTGGTAGGGGGGGTGCGTTGCTATAGGAATGGTTGTATGTAGTTGGTGAAGGGGGTTCTTGGGGTGGATGGTGGGGTGGGTGTTTTGAAATTTCGTCTGTTTGTGCGTTTGTGTGTATATCCGGGTGGTCCTATTGGCGTTGCTTTTTATGATTTGTCATAGTGAACCACTTTGACCCCACCCTTGAAATAAAGAAAAAAAATCTAACAATGGGTACGTGGGTCGTTGGCACACTGGTATCCACTCCTCATACGTTAGCTTGGCGATTGTAAATTATGAGTGAAACGCGCTACGCCGAGTAGTGATGGGGAGTATATAGCTAGATTTAGTCGACCTATGGGCATACTGTTTGATATTTGGGGGCATGCTGACGAGGTCTGCCTCTTGTCAGAACCCCACCATCAGGATGGGTTGTATAAGGCCGATTACGTGGACGGTGGGCTGAGTCCGGGTAAGTTGCGGGTGGGGGGAGATTTTGTGGACCCCGCCCCGCGACGCAGTCGCCCCCCACGGGTGACCCCTTTGTGCTGGTGGAAAGATGTGTAGAAAGGTGCTGGATAGTTCGATGGGTGGGATGGCGGAAATAGGGTACTGCGGGAGGGGGGTTTTCAATGGATTAGCGAACAACAATGTGGGCAGAGAGATGTAGGGGGGTTCCCATGTAGGTGTTATTTTTGTGACTCGTATCTCAGATGAAGTGGATATCCACTCGACACTGGGGGGGGTGGGGGAGAGGGGGGAGGAGGTGATTTGTTAGTGCTGGGAGGTTGGGCTAGAATCGGGGGGGGGTGGTGGGGGGGGGGGGTGGGGTGGGTTGGGCGGGGGGGTTTGGGGGGGGTACATGGGGCTGGTGTTTGTTAGGTGTCAGGGTCACTTGGGACTTGCCCTAATTCTATCGAGGCCGTTCGTATTCGCTCGCACAGTATGCCCCGGTACTGAGGAGAAGGGACCTGCGCGCATACATTGGTGTCACTGCCCACTGTTCCATCCCGATATTGTGGGGAGGGAGCTTCGTCTGTGGATTTTTCTGGGCGTAGGAATAGCTCACTGGATACTGTCTAATATTATTCGTCTCGTTGTACAGATGTTTGTTGCCTGGGAAGATACTTTTTCATGGGAATGTTCCCATTTGTTTCCTTAAGGTTGGGAATCGGACCACGTTGCATCGTTCTTATGGTTTTACTTTCGTTTGTGGTATCTGATTGGTGCAGTTGTGTAGGATAGAAAGTCGTGTGTCTTGTGGTATGGTTCGAGCTGTTTGCTTCATTGTTCGAATTGTGAAAGAGGGAGGGGTTGTTAGGGAGTTGCTTGGAGGTGTGGGTTTTAGTGCAGAAAGGATGGTGGAGTAGTGTAGGTAGAACATTGGGGAAGTGTATGATGAACATTCTGATTTTATATCTCTGATGGCGTGAGGGTATTGGTATCCTTTTTTATGAGTTTAGTGGAAAATTGAATAAGGTATGTTTGTAAGTGTGAGTGTTCTAGAGAGATAGGAGAGGAGAGAGAAGGGTTTCTTGTTATGGGTTGTTTGTTTGTAAGTTATGACTATGAATAGAATTAAGGATTTGTTTGTTTGTATGGAGGTTGAGAATGTATCGAGGGTTGGGATTGTGAGGGTTTAAGTATGGCCTATCGGAGTTATAGTGTTCGAATAGCAGGGAGAGGTTATGTGGGCAACGAGAGAGGTGAGTGATCTGATGGTTAGCACAGGAGATGGGGGGAAGTTAGAATTTAGGGAAGGCATTCTCATTAGGTTCCTAAATGCGATAGTAGGTAGCGGCGTTGGATTCTGTGAAAGTTTTTCAGAAAGGGAAGGGGGGAGGATTGGTGAAGTATTTGTGTAGAGGGGCATCTCCTTGGTGTAAGAGTGCGGGAAATAGGAAGATATGTAGGAGTTTCAGTATGGTTTATTGGGTTTGTAAGGAGGTAAAGTTTGGGGGAGAGGTAGGGGGGAGGCATAAGTCTCATTGGAGAGGGGATATTGGGAGTGGAAATAGATATTGAAGGATGGGAAGATTAGTGTGGATAATTTAATGGTAGGTGAGTAGGTGTTTGTTAGTGCGGTTGGCACTATGTAAGTCGGTGATGTTGGTTGCTGTAGGTATGTGGGTAGGAGGGGATTAGAGTAGGGAGGGTTGAGGTAGGTTTGGTTTAGCAGATGTCCCTAGGGTGAAAGGAGGTGGTTTTGGTGTGAGGATAGAGGTACGTACTGGTATATAGGTTCATGAACTTACGGAATTGTTAGATGATGGTTGAGGAGTTTATTCTGTTCGAGCTGCCGGGTGGAGGGTGTTTGAGTGTGGAATTATGGAGTAATCACGATAGGTGAATATCGTACTTCTGTTGTTTTTCTTCCCAATTAGGAGGGGATTTAGACGTGTAGTGTAGAGGTGGGTCCAGGAGCATTTAGATGGGGGTGGAATAGGTCTGTGTCTTTACTGGGTCAGGGGTTATATTGAGTATCGTAACTCGCTTGTAATGTTACAATGAGGAAGTGTCAGAATGTTGTTAGTGGTGATTCAAGATGGAATTATGAGAGTGCTGAGGCATTGCGCTGCTGTAGATATAGCTCTAATTAATTGTAACGAGCTCTGGAGAAGGGGGGTATTCGGCTCGGCGCTTCCTAGAGGAGTTTCTGGTTGGAGGATGTTGCTATTATAGATATATGGCAAGATGTTATTGCTCTAATCGTAACTGACAAGGGAAAGATTATTGTTCGAGTGGGTAGGGTGGGCAGTCGCCCCTAGTGGGCCATGTAAAAGGGTAGGGAAGTTAGAGTCCAAAAGTGAGGGTAATTATTATTAGAGAAGGACTTGGGATTAGAGGGTTTCCATTAGGTTAGGGGAGTGTTATTTGAATGGGAATGATTGGAGGGGGGGTTTGATGACACTTATTCAGATTATTAGGGGGGTTTAGAGGGTAATAGAGGGGGGTAATGTTCGATGGACCACCAAGATGAGTAGAAGATCAGCTGAGGAGATAGGCACATGATAGAGGGAGAGATATTCGGGGGGGTACAGTTGTGGTTGAAGGTGGTTAGTATAGTAAGGATGATGAAGAGGGTGAGGTTTACGATGTGGGTGGTGTGGAGTGTGGGTGGGGGGGTGGCGTTGGGATTGATAGGGCAGAGAGGTGGTGGAAATGTTTGGTGAATAATGTTGAGAGGTACTTTTGCTAGGTGGGTTTAATGGGAATGGATGGGTGTTAGTGAGGTAGCGTAAGGGTGTGGGGTGGTAGGGGGTCACTGGGGTATGGGGGGGAGGTGTGGATATGAGTGGTGGGGGGTGATGGGGGCATATAATATGGGAATATTAGCCCCCAGTTTTGGGGTGGGATGTATTATGTGGTGGTGTATAGAGTGTGGATTGGGTGGGGGGGGTGGATAGATTAATAGGAATTCTGGGGGTTGTATTGAATGGACTTTATTGGTTGGGGTTTGTTTTGTTTTAGGTTGGGGGCTTTAGTAGTCATTGGTGTAAGGTTCGTTGCTAGCTTGTGTGGTATTGTGGGTTTTTTGGGTTAGCATAGTATTTGTATGGATTTCGGATCATGGGGTAGATGGGGGTGGTATGGTTGTGGATTGCGGTCGGTGTGACTTTAGCCGTGAGGCCTGCAACCCCCGAACCTAGTGCCATTAGGTCTGAGGGATAGGGAGGTGGTTGGTGGGTTGGGGGTTTGTATTTTGGGGTTATGTCCCATGTGTGGGGTGGAGTGGTCTGGTGACTTATGTTGGGCGGTAGTGGGTGGATGCGATTTGGTGGGGTGGGGGGTAGGTGGTTGAGGTGTACGTATTGTCCCGGCTGTGGTATGCCTGTTGGTCCTGTTATTGGGTCAGAGCCACGGGGACACTGGATCCCACAACATGCCGATCTAAGGTCAGCGACACACACACAATCATAGATAGCCAAACCATTGTGGGTCATTGGTTGGCCCTCTGTTGGGGGGTGGTTGGGCAGAGGGGTTTTCTTTGCCATTGTTTCCCATCATGCCTGAGGTGGCGTCTTTAGGGCAACCGTGGAAGTCTGAGGGGATTGGGGGTGGGTCTGGAATGGGAAATGGGTGTTTTAGGAGTGGGTGGGGGGGGCAGTACGGGCTTGGGGTGGGGTTGTGGGAGTTGGGGTTAGGGTATTTGGTTAGTGTCCGACAATGAGCGGTGTGGTGGCCGGTGGAGTGAATGGGGGTGTGTTTGGGTGCAAGTGGGCGTATGGAGGGGGGAGTAGCGTATGGGTTGGCCTGCCGGACACATGTGTCTAAGTTGTATGGGGTTTTTGTTGGGTGTTTGAGGAAGTCTAATTAGTGTGGGGGTATTGCGTGATGGTATAGTGTTGTTGGGAGGGTACTGGGGGAGTTGGTGCTGGTGGGCCCGCATGTTATAGGTGGGGTGTAGTTGAGGGGGTATTGTGGGGTTTAAGGTTTTGTGGGAGATTGGGGGGGGGTGTGGTGCGGTCGCTATGGTGGTGGATGTACTGGGTGTTGGGTATGGGGGGGTGGGGGTATGGTGGGCTTGGGGTACTCGAGATTGGCGTTGTGAAGTGGGGTTTACAGGTGTTTGGTATGTTGGAGTGGAGATGACTAGGTAGTAGTGTTTAGTGAAGATGTGTTTGATGTCTGGGTTGCTAGGCGACGCTTCTTGGGTCATGGTTAGGGATCTTTTTGTTACTATGTGCTCTGATGCAGATTGCTGGCTCATGTATAAGCAGTGTCTTGGAGTGGTGCTATGCTGGGGAATGGCTTCTCTGTGGCGTTGTTATGTCTTAGGTTGGTACTGGCGTATTTGATCTGTGGGTTTAGGGTTTTGTAGTTGTTGGTGTGATTGGAGGAAATATGTGCGGGCGCTGGGTGCTAAGCTAGCAGTGTCATAAATGTAGTCTATGGATTCTATGGAGGGTTCATGGTTTTGGGAGGGGTTTAATCTGTGTGTGTCAGTGCTTAGTTCAGATCTAGAGACGGTGCCCGTAATAAGGGAGTTGCGAGCGTTGATTTGGATGAAGTCGAGGTGTTGAATATTTTTTGCAGGGCAGTGCAAAGAGGATTAAAGTTGTCCATGGGTGACTTTACAAAAGGGCTATCAGGAGAATATCGATTAGGTAACTTCTGTTTATTCGATGGCATCACCTCAGAAATGTATTACGAGCTTAGCTGTGATTAGTGAGACTGAGTCAAGTATGACAGACACGCTCCGAAATTATTAAGATGCTTATATTAAGCTAGAGGTTTGTAATAAACTAGTTTATGTTGCGTTTTTGGTTTTTTAAGTCTAGTCATTAGGCAGGTAGATCGATTCGTGCTAGTGACAATTGAATGGTATTTCAATGATGAGTGGCTATGTGGCATTGGGCGTTTACTCGCCAAAAGGGAACTGAAGATTTACCATCTTCGTATCGTACTAGAGGTTGAAATACTTGGCGAATAGGGATGGATGTCAATGATGTAACTGGGTAATGAGGCCCAAAAATTTATCGTAAGGAGCATAGTATAGAATTTTAAGCGCAAGAACGATGGAATAATCCGTCTACATCGTTGTAGTGGGAAGACATAATTTAGTCCTGATATCACTTGTTCGATCCGTAGAGTTTGTATATCTCTCTGGACATTGGATAGCTTCATATGGACTGACGCAGACATAATCACTGGAGGGCTAACAATAGGTTTTTAGACAGTGCGATCTGGTTTGATAGACACATCGTTAAAGCACGATGCTATTAGAAGAGTTGTGGTTAGAAAACATGACATGAGTAGCAATGAAGAGTTGTCTAGGCCGAGTTAAGTCGTTAAAGGCTTTTCTATGTACAGAAGTAGGCTATCGTCGAAGTAAATTGGTTTTTACATGTGAAATAGTGCGCTATGGAGTGTGGTGGAAGATCGCCAGTTTTTTGCATGAATCGCATTTATTCTGCACGTTGGAAGAACTTTCGTTAGTCGGAAATTCGCTATGATGGACTAGCAGCTGAGTCTCTAATACTTTAGAACAAAGTTCTTGGTCGTCTGTCAAGAGGCAGTTGCTATTAGTCCATGCTTTATGGTTTCCCAGCGAGAACGTACATTCACTCCGTTACAAAAAAGAAATGGAATTTTCTAGTGGCCAATAATTAATAGGCGACACGCATCCACATAACATTGTAAATCTAAAGGTGATTGTAAAGGGTTCCTTTGCTTTGCGCAATCCCGTAATTTGGACAATAAATGCAGTAAAGCGCGATAGTAGTGCATTATATCGTAAAATCCCCTAACAAAAACTATTGCTGTTCTATTAACTCATATGCATGCGGATTAAGTTTACTGTCAATTGAATCACTTGGCGAAATCCAATTTCTGGTGATTCTTCTTAGCGAAGATTTGAGACAACCTTATGAGTGGGATTAGACTAGCTCCCTATATAAGGTGTTGTGGTACAAAATTGCATAAGTAGAGAGTATCTCAGGAGAGGGTAAACCCACTTTTCATTTCCTGAAGAGCGTGTCAGTGTTTCTAGGCGCAACAAAGTAGATTAGTTCGCTATATCTACATGTGTACTTGGCATAAGACGAACGTGGGATACTGTCTTCGAACAGTTGGCTAAACTTAGTACTAATAAGAGCTGATAGGTATCGTGCTGAGCCATTAAAACGTCGTTGTTGATCTGGGGGTGGGTAAGAAGTGTCGGGGTAGAGATCAACACAATTAAAAGATAATATCAGCATGTCTAAGCTTCATACAGCGTACTGTGAGGATGACTGGGTATGTTCATGAAGTTGATATGCTGAAATCACTCATTAGCGCGTGTCAGCTGTCTGTCCTTGTCTGGGGGAGTGTATGGGTATTATTTGCGTGATTAAATGGAACCCCTATTGGGCTGGTAGGTTTGCGTATTACGTTACTAGATGAACAATCGGTTGTGGTTGGATGATGTCACGGCCACATGGGTATCTCCCGCGCTCCTCGCGGGTGCGCATACGGAGGGGTTATCTTGTAATTCTACATAGTCTTGGTAATGATACTCCGGCTCAATATTTCTGTTACAGACTGTCGCGTTTGAGGCACACTGGTAGTGGGGGGTCTGTGGTCAATCTTTAGCGTGCGTAATCCTCTTGAAGTTGCAATAATTCTAAGAAACGGTCGTTGTATATGTCTCGATGTTGGAGGAACCTTGGCGCATTGAACTTTGGATAAATTGCGTTCTACGTGCCTGTAGGTACGGGGCTGTGCATCATCCATTCATGTTCGGGGAGATGGTGCATGCTTTCTCTTATGAGTGAAATAAGTAATATGGCAGGACGCTAATGATGCGTTTTGTTGATCACGGAGTCTAGGAGTCCCGTATCCCCCAATTTCTAGTGCGGCTGGGGGAATTTGTATAAGATTAAGTTTTGCAAGCGTACAATGTGCGGAGTAAGTTGACTGCGAGTACAAATCCTTAAGCGTCTACAGTACTCCCTGATACTTCTCGAGGTAGCGTGTAAATGATGTGGGAATGAGCCATAAGTAGGTCTACTTAGTAAGGATACGCGTGGACTGATAGCTTGTCATAGGTAGTCGCAATAAGAAGATCCGCTTTAGGATTAATTATCCTTCGTTCTGCGAAGAAAAGTGTGGGTCCGAATCATGGTTACTTAAAGAATAAAGTGGAGTAGCAGATCAGTTATGGAAGTTACGGCGTTAAATCATGTACGAGTAAAGACATGAGCGACTACGTCGCACATTCGCAAATCTGTTAAATTTGTTTCCCAAGGAGCAGTAGACGGTCACAAATATTATTTTCATGCGGGAACAATAAAATATCTTATTTGCAGAACTTGGCTGCATTATCATAATCTGTTACATTTCGACGTTCAAAAAGTTAGCTCCATATTATAAGTCTGCAAGACTTAAAAAAAATTTTTTCTTCCTGGCGTACTTATTTATTTTAAGTTCCAAGTACTCTGCAATATTCCAAGAAATGTCCAAAATCTCCACATCCTTATGGTAATAGTAATCCACTTTCATAAAATAGCCAATGTTCTCATGGGTACTCATCATCATCTTTCTTTTTCTTTCTTGTTTTCTGTCATTGTTATTCTCTTATGTGAGCCATAACTTAAAATTATTTATTACTACTAGTCTTTTTATTTTATTTTATTTTTTTCAAGAAAAAATCAACTTTGCACTAACTTTGTTGCAATTATCATACATCAACTTATTCAATCAATCATCAACACAATATGTTTACAACATGTCATTGAAATTTAATATTGCCATTATTCTTCTTTTTCTTCAAGACAAGGTTCCTGGCACTCTGGTTACTATGTATCCCTGTTATCTTTGGTTACATGTAACATTTTTCTTCTTTTTCTCTTTTAAATTCAGTATATCATTTATGGCGTTCCAAAATTCCATGCCATGGAGATCCTGTTTAGTTCTCCTGTTATCACTAATAATACATCCTTAGTGAACCTTATGGGCTGTATCTGTCAATATTTTTTAAACAACACATGATACAATCAATCATATATATAACCATCAACTCAAATGTCTCAATTCTGTAACAGTATAAAAAACATTTTATATTACAGTATTTGCATTGTCAACACCAGTTCTGCCTTCGTAGGTCGAAGGTTTGTCAGAACTATATGGTGTTTATAACATCTGCTGCTACAGCCAGATGATCAATTTATTTATTTCTTAAATTCTTAACAATTTAAGTTAATTCCTATGGGGCATGAGGGTACATGTATTCCAATGGTAATCCGTGATTCAGCAATATGGATGTCCAATCTAGGTAGTCTTTTATAATATTATATCCATCCATTTTATATGGATCCATGACACGTCAATCCATGGGGTTACATTGTTCTTGGTCCATATATCGTAAAGGGCGATCCAAGCTCAGTATTGTCACAATGTCTCAATCATATTTCAATCCTCTGGTTTGTTTTATTATTTAATTTAAAATACCATAACCATTTCAATATAACCAGTAGCAAGCAATATTCATGTGCATTCTTTCTTATTATAATCAGGTTCACAATATAAGGCAAGTGGCAAAAATATCAAGAAATTTATCTTCTCCCAAAATGTGGAGGTATTACACAATCTCTTGTCTCTTATAATCATTTAATCAGTTCATTTCATTCCTTTATTATATTATTTTGTCCATAACCTCTGTGGTTCTATGGGATATTCATACTCCATTTGTGTATCCTTTGACCATGGGCGATCCAAATCTCGTATGGTTGCATTATGTGGCAATCCTTTGATTCGTTTAATGTCGATGGAAATCCATAAAATTTCCCAATTATTTTAACATCTTTCTTTCGTTTCCACGAAAAAGACTATAATATTTGTAACCAACATTAATGTGGGGAATTCATGCATAATCCTTATCTCAACCACATCCTTTGTATTATCATATAGTTTCATTATAACACTGTAAAACCTATATAATGTCACCGGCAACCTTCATAAAGAGGTGCTTGTTTTTTTTTTCTCATGTGTCAACAGCAGTATCAGGGAAAAGGTGGCAATGTATTATCTCTGTGGTGAGCATACACAGATGCTGTCAAGGGGTATTCTAATCTGCAGAATCAGCATTCAATCTTTTTTTTCCGTTTGATCTCCATTGTGTCCTTGACACCTTTGGTTCCATAGGATTATCATAATTCATTTGTGTCTCTTGTCGAATGATAATCTATACATTAATGGTTCTCATATGCAGCAATCATATTCCTCTGATTTGTTCTATGTTTATAGATTCCAGAAAATTACAATTATTTTCTCTGTTATTTCGTAACAACTTAAAATTATTCATTATCCCATCCCAATGTGGGCATTAGTGCATAAACCGCACAACAAAACATTAGTTGTGTCAACATAAAGTTTCACCATAATAGAAAATGGCATCTTCATCATCATTAAACAGTTGCTTCATCTTCTTATGTGCCATTAGTGGTTATCATCCGGTAATGGGGTGTTCAATGTGGGGTCAGCATATACAAATGCTATAGAGGGGTATTTCATTTGCTATGTCAGCATGTGCAAATGCTATTTTTAACATGGGCAAAGGCAGCATCAACAAATAGTTGCAATTTTATTCAATCTGGGGTCAGCAAATACAAATGCTCTCAAAGGATATTTCCATTTGCAAAAATTCAGCATGCGCAAATGTCATTGGGGTACTTGTCATAGGCAGTATCAACAAAAACTAGTTGCTCACTCTGATGTGGTGATTTATTTTTTCTCTTTTCTTCTATGTCAGCTGCTAATCTCAGGGCAGTCAATGTTATATGGCATTGGCCTATCATCATGTCATTATGCATGTGCTTAACAAATTTTGTAATAAACTGTCAATCAGTATCATTAAGATGTGCGAGGGTGGCATACAGACATATAACACATCTTATAAAAACATTCAAAATGTGTTCTCTTTTTATTTTTTTTTCTGTTATATCTTTTTTTATTTTCTCAATTTCATTTCTTTTTCTGTTTGATTTCTTTTCTTTGCATTTTCTGTTTTGTTCATTTTTTTCTGGTTTGCAAATTTTTTTCTTTCTTTTCAATATATCAAAATTTCAATTCTTTTCTGTCAATGTATCACAATTACAGGAGAATGATAATAATCAGTTTACTAAACACTAGAGATACTACCAATTCTAAACAACAGGGCTGCAAGCAATAGTTAAGGTCAGAAAAGAATTAACATAGTAGTATCTGTTGTCAATAAGGAGTGAGGAGAGGGTACTGTAAGTTCTTGATAGATAGGGGAAAATTTTAGATCTCCTGATTACAACATTATTGTAATTCGAAGGGATGGAAAATGATTTGGATAGAACAACTCATGTCTAGAATGTCATCTCAAAATAGTGGAAAGGAAAATAGTAAGTTCAGGAGGTGTGATAGTGGAGTAAGGAAAATCTTACAATGGTGAGTCACAGGTTGGATATACAATTTCTTGTGCATAATTTGAAACAAATTTCATATACATGCTAAAATAAATTCACCTGTGGATAAAATAGGATAGCATGCAATAATAATTACAGATGTCATAGTGATGTCAGTGTGATGGATCAAGGTGATAGATATAAAGGAGTTTAGCATAATTGAGATCAAAGATATTAGTATCAGGTAGGAAGAAAATTACTCGTACAAGGTGCCTGCATGAATGTGCGCTAAGATGCATGTAAAAGAAAACACTGGGCTCTGGAACTGTAAAGACAAGAAGTCTAGTGAATGAAGTGTGGAATATGATCAGTTACAAAAGTATAGATCAATGTTACAACAGAATCAGTGGAACACATGTGCCATAAGTGAGGTTGTGTAAGTTAACATTTTAAACATCAAAAACTGTCTGACTAATAAGTGTGTCTGTAAACAAGGAACATTGTATCTTTTGTGTCATCTTTATTTCAATAATCCAAATAAAAGGTCTAATTAAGGTAATCTGTGGGCTGTTCTTGAGTGTTCGCTGGTCATCAGAAGATTATGTCCGGGGAACAACTTTCTGGC
The DNA here is from genome assembly GCA_024509875.1 of Oreohelix idahoensis. Classification (NCBI taxonomy): domain Eukaryota; kingdom Metazoa; phylum Mollusca; class Gastropoda; order Stylommatophora; family Oreohelicidae; genus Oreohelix; species Oreohelix idahoensis. The sequence continues at coordinate 442,055 of JAMPIV010001214.1, read as the reverse complement.
ATTAGGTCATCTAGAACTGTCAATCTGAACATAGTCTGAAAATAGAGTACATTTAAAAACGTTAGTACATAATATTCACTTTTGCGTTGACCGTACATGGGATGGCATGTACATGAACACTTGGGCGTGTTTTAGGAACCGTCCCAGCCCCAGCGAGCTATAGCTGACCTCCTCATAGCCTCTGTCCGCTGGTTGATTTTTTTCTGCAATTCCAGCACTGCCATAAGGAAGGTCGAACTGGGATCATCCTGTGTGGTGGTGGGTGCAATACTGGGTATGGCGTTGTTGGCAGTGGGCCCAGTACTGGAGATGGCGTTGTTGACAGGGTTGACAGTGGGTACAGTACTGGAGATGGTTTTGTTGAGGTTGAGAGGTTGATGGGCAACTGAAGAAAACGTCAATGGTTGTACTGTAGCTGGAGGTGACATGACATTGACTGATTGTTGGGGCGCAGAGGAAATCAGTGATGATGGCAATGTAGCCTGGGAATGTGTGGCTGGAGGTGACATGACTGACGGTTGTGGCAGTTCTACAAATGTAGCCACAGGAGGCGATTCGTGAGGCTCAGGAAAAAACGATTCAACTGTGGTGTGAACTTGTACTGGTGGGATGCTGAATATTGACTCGATACCACTATCTGAGTCTGATACACAGGACATTGTGTCGTCATCGTGTACGTTGGAGTCTGGTACTAATAAGGTGCTATCTGCATCACTAGTACTGGCTGTGTCTGGTAGGTCAATGTCTGTTTCTCGTTCATATGCTTCTACCATTTCTCTGTCATTTTGTTCGTTGGGGTCTGACGAAACTGCACTGGGGTTGACACTGTATTTTCTCATTTCTTGTTGCGTTTCGTCTTCATAAGGATTTGTTGTATATGGTTCCACAAACTGTTTGGGGATAGTTTCTTCAGGATCTGATTTTTCAGGGTGATCAGCTGTGTTCCTGTTGTATAGCAGTGGTTGTTCTTCACTAGTATTCCAGCTGGAGCTGCCTGAACTGGGAGTGTGGTACGTATTGATTGACGAATGGTCACTGCGGGAGTAAGTTTGAGTGTGGATAAACGTTGACTTGGTATTGTCAGTTTGTGTTGCTACACAAACCATCGTTGTTTTTGCACAAATCATCTTGGTTTGAGGTTCTTGCGTTGTTGGCATGGGTTGATGTATCTTCATGGGGGTCAACTGTGTCTTGTTCTTATGGACGAAATTTACTTGTTGGTGGCTGTTATCTTTGTTTCCTGACCTTATTGGACCTATTTGTGCCCTCCATCCATCTTCTGTTGATATGAGGCAAACTTGTCCGTTCTTCGATGTTACGTTATGGAACTCCCAGATCTTTCTAGTTTTGATTTCATTTATAAAATTTCGAACAGATATTCTATGGGCCCTTTTGTTCAGTGTATCCCAATGTTTGTTTCGTGGTCTGCGCTCTGTTTCTTGGGAGATAAAATGTGGAGGTTTTCGCATTGAAACATAGGAGTGGTTTTGACTGGGGTTTGAACTAGGGACTGTCTCGATCTGGTACCTTCGTTTCTGCAAACCTCTACTTTGATTCTCATATCTAATTTCACTGGTGGCGTGTCGTTTATTTTGGAGCTTGTAATTATTGGCGGGGAACATGTGTGTTTGATGTCTCGTGTCAGGTGAAGGAGTTTCGTTCACGTTTCGAAAATAACAATAACGTCCCAGTTTCAAATCATAAGCAAAGACTGCCTCAGTCTGTGGACACGAAATCGATTCTCGTATATCTTGGTATCGTGGTATGAATACATCTTCGGTTCTGTTGGTAAACTGTGATGGGTAATGCGGGGTGTCACAGCGAAAACGTTTGCTGAACTGTCGGGGCTGCATGTAGGCCTGTCTCTGGTGTGGGTATTTTCTCCTTAGGTCCATCTTTCGTTAATGCTTATGCTTGTTTTTTCTGCTCTTTATAGAGGACTGGCACGGGCACCAAATATAACTATGTAGCCGCGTAGGGGCAGTTGCACGGCACCAAATATAACTATGTGGCCAGGTCCGGGTAGGGGCAGTTGGGGTTTGCTGTTTGTACAGAGAGTCGAGTTGATAGACTAGCTTATGCACTAGAGGTGGAGCTTTCTCTCTAACAGACTTAGAGTTCTACCAGGTTCTAGGACGATCCTCTACGGTGTGTTGTTAAGAGCAGTTTATAAGACATGATTAGTTTCCCAGCAGACATTCCTTCCTTTCTTTCAATTATATGTGTAGCGAAGTATTTAATAGACGATCTCCTTTTCTTTTTGTCTCAACGTGATTTTTATTCATCACAACGTATTTACATAATGGCATAAAGAATAATAGTATGCATATTTCGTTCATCCACAAATGCACATTGCTTTCATTAACATAGCATGGGGGATTTACATCAAGTGAATCACTCTGATTCAACTCTTAGCTACTTGTTCCTTCAAATATTAGCTAGCGGTAAATGCATACTAGCAGTTCCTCAGAGAATTAAACCATTTTCTCATTTCCTGAAGAGCTTCATGTTCTACCAAACTGTTAGTGTTTCTACATGGCTATTCAAAGACTTCATTCTGCATCAAAGTACAACTTGCAGCCATTTTACTGTGTGCTGCGGGGGCAAAAGCTATCTCTCTTCGACATGAAAAGGTTACAAGTTATTCAATCACTCTACTTACTGCTTTCCTTGTCAGAAGTAATGAACAATTTAAACACTAGAGCTGGGAAAATACTAAATGAAAAAAAACTCCTTTAGTATTATTTGAAATCCTCAAAATCTGCAGCATAAGAAAATGCGTCTGGCACTTAGGCTTCTAATCTGCAACTAAACTTCGGCCGAGACTTGCCCGCTTTGGTTCAGCTCAAATCTAGGTCAGCGTTGCTTCCTTTTTATTTATCTCACGATTGGATAAAATGTAATCCACGCTATTCTTTTTTTTCTATGGTCCGTTCCTATTATAATTTTATGATTAAATTTTAACTAATTTCTATCAACCAAGCTATAGTCTGTATTTGTTATAAATGAAAGTTCCTAAAATGACGCATTCTCTGTCACAGGAGGCATCAAAGAAGAGTTGGCCACTCGAAGAGCAGCAGCTGGGAGACTTTTTCAGGCCATAAATCGAGGATTCTTCAGCAAGAGAGAGGTTGGTAAGAAAACGAAGATGGCTGTATACCGCTCCACCTATGTCCCAGTCTTGACATATGGATGCAAGTCATGGGCAATGACTACAACCCACAAAAGCCAGATGCAAACCTCAGAAATGAGGTATCTGAGGAAGGTGGTTGAAGTAACAAGAAGAGACATGGTACGCAACCAGACGATACGTCAAGGCCTTAAATCCCACCCCCTGCAGACCCAAGTAGAACAGTTCCAACTAAGATGGTTTGGCCATGTCTGCAGAATGGGAGAAGATCGGCTACCACGACAAGCATGGGAAACAAAGAGCCAAGGATCCAGACCCACAGGAGGACCCAGAGTCCGCTGGGAGGACAACATTAGACAATCTTTGAAGGACCAAGGACTAAAATGGAACCAGGCCAGGAAGAAGACAGCCGATAGGATAGTCTGTCGCTCTCTCTTCCAAACCTCTACACCTCACGGTAGAAGAGGAACGACTAAGTAAGTAAGTAAGAAAATTTTGGTTGACGAGAAATAAATGCCTATTTTGTGTTTTTGACCGAACGTAGATAATTTATTTCTTAATAACTAAAGATACTTAAAATGAAAGGGATATCTCAAATTATAGCGCTGATATTGCTTAACATATACACATAAAGATTCCCTCATAAAAAATTGTTTATGGTAGTAGAAAATTTAATTTAGTGAGATTTTCACATCAGGGTAAGGCCCAATTTAATTACAAAAAAATTACCCACATTGGAATGCAAATGAATAACTAAAGGAAAACTATATAGAACGATAGAGAAAAATTGGCCGTTTAGTTATCACTTTTGATAATTAAAATCGGTCTACAAATAACTATGATATATAATGTTCAAATTTAGTCAGATCATACAGACACGCTTAGAATCGCATAAATACTAGAATCAAAAATTAACTTTTTGACTTTCCTCTGATTGGCTGGGTGTATTGCTATAAATAGTAACAAACTTTTGTAGTTTTCCGCCATTGAAATCATAAAAATCACACTGAGTTGACGTATACAAAAAGACTGTAGACCAAGCCTTTGCCGGTTGGACTGATAGAGCGGGCTAAGAACCCTTTTACAGCCAGTCAGCTTGAGTGTGTGTGAACTTATTTACCTGAGGGTAAGATTGATAATTTTATTTGCATACTTTGTTAAAGAATTGACCTGTAAAGTAAACAGGTTATGTGTGCCATATTTATTCGAAAGTGTAACTGACGACGAGATGTGTTGGGTCACGCTGACCTAAGTAGGAATGTGTGTAGTAGCAGACTTGTTCGAATTGAAAAATTGGTGTATAGTGTTTGCAAATTTACGACAGTGAGTGTTAGAAGCGATTTAATTTAGTATTTTCTTCTGGAGTGACACCCTGTTCATAGATCATGTAATAAACATATAGGGAAGGTTAGAATGAAGTAATCAACAGGTCACATGCTGTATTGTACTTGCCATGATTATTGTATGGAAGCCAAACATGGACGAGGTACCCAAGCATTGATTAAGCCAAAGAAAGAGTTATGGTATAAAAACTGATGGTAGATAATGGAATTCAAGGTCTTGTGCAACTTGTTAGCACAAAGGACTGACCATGGTAAGTTTTAATATTGTTAGGGGTGAATTGATTGAGGCAGATCTCTACATGGAAGGGGTTGTCCTTCTATTTCAGGTTATATCACGAATTTACCTCGTGGCTGCAATTACTTGAGAAGAAGAGCGTGTGGGAGTTGAGAGCTCCATCTAAAGCTTGGAGATAGACCTTATCTTCTCAGCCAGGAGTCACAGAGTTGGTGATCCTGACTACTATTCAAAGAACTGAAGCAGCAACATTCTGAAGATAAGTCCTTTAGAAAGGCAATGATAATTCATCCAAACTCATTCACCCAAATAAAACTTAACCATTGTGGGATGATGAAAGTAGTAAACCTTGCAGTGTAAGACTGGTAGCAGTATAAATATTAAAATCAGGAACAGTACGTGTAGTAATTCCAGTGACCCTTTAAAAGAAATGGAACAGATTTTCCAAAATATTTATTTCATGTTGTAAATAATCTTTCTTGAGTTTGATCATTCCTGACCCAAAAGATTGAGGTTCAGGACAATTAAATTGTACAGAAACTTTCATACAGCCTTGCTTAATTAATTTTTATTAAGTTGAAGTTCTGTTTGAAATTAATCATTAAATAAAGTAAATACATTTCCCCTAGACCTGTAGCTAAATCATTTGGGATCAGTAGAGGTAGCAGTTAGGGACTCAGAGATCATCATCATCTACTCTGAGAACTTACATAGCTTGACCCCATCTTGATTGTCTATACACCCTTGCTCTTTTCAGAGAAGGGGGTATTTCTTATAAGACCAGTCTCTTATCTGGCACTATCCTGGTATCCTCTGATACACCTATTTGTCCAGGATAGCCTATACATTTAGTAACATCAAAACCTCTTATGACACTTGCCCAACACTACATGTAAAGTTAGCATAGAGGCTTTTTATGATGGAATAATGCAACTGGGAATTCCATAAGCCCTCAATATTTTCCATAATCTTTCCCTGTGTATGCTGTTAAAAGCCTTTTCAAAATCAACAAAATTAGTGTATAGCTGTCTCTGCCATTCTGAGCACTGCTCTATATTGTTCCAGATGGTGAATATATGGTCTGCACATCTTCTGTTCTTTCTGAATCCTGCTTTTTCTTTCCTCAGTTTATGGTCTACTGCTTTTGAAATTCTTTGGATAATTATCCTGCTTAGTATTTTACTGGGAACTGACAGGAGAGTAATTCCTCTCCAGTTGTTGCAGTCTGCAAGGTCACCCTTCTTGGGAAATTTGACAATTATTCCTTTATTCCACTCCGTTGGTATCTTCTCTGTTTTCCAGACTTGCGCAAATAGTGGTTCTAATAGTTATGCTGCTAGTTCAGGGTCTGACTTAAATAACTCAGCATTTAGACTATCGTGACCAGGGGTTTTTCCATTCTTTAACTCTTTGGCAGCTGTGACGATTTCTTCCCTTCGTGGAATATCTCTATTTACGTCTAGCGTCTAGATCATTTTCAGCCTCAGGAACATTCAGCTGCATCTCTGATGATTCCTTATTCATTGTTTCTCTGAAGTGCTCTGCCCATCTTGTTTCCTGTCCCTGTGCTGTGGTGATGAGATTTCCTTGCTTGTCTCTTACTAACGTAATATTGTTTACACCCCGTTTTACGCTGATATTTTTAGTTATTTTATATACTGTGCTTTGTTCATTTCTCAATGCTGCCTCTTCTGTCTGTCTTGCAAGATCGTCCAGAAATTTCCTTTTGTTGGCTCGGGTTTGACGTTTTACTTCCTTGTCCAGCTGACTGTACTGTTCGCTATATATTTCATTTAACCTGGGAGACTTTGCTTCTATTTTCTTTCTTTTCATTTCTTTTGTCTTCACTTTGGTGTTTAACGTTTCTGGTGTAATCCAATATTGTCTCTTTCTCTCCTGGAATCCCAAGCATGATTCGCTGCTTTCCTTATATATAGTTGAAATGGTGTTGAATTTCTGGTCAACATCATCAGTCGCTGTCTTTTCCTGGCTATTGGCAATTTGATATCGTCTCTTTATATCAACCACAAAAGCTTTTCTGGTGAGGGTGTCTTGAGTTTGATGATGTCATACCTTTTCTGTTTAGTTACAATAGGTCCAGCGTTCTGAGTTTCACCTCCAGTCTTGCTACTACTAGGTGGTGATCGCTTCATACATCTGCACCCTGATAATGTCTGGTTATAAGACTGATAATGTCTTTATGATAAATACTGGTAGTTACAATCTTAAAGTCACAATCTGATTGTTTTACAACTACTGTTCGTTGTCTGATACTGACGTGTTTAGTGCTGGTGCGTTTGGTGAAGAAGTGAGTGTGTGTTGCAACAGTCACTCACAGTAACGTACATAAGAGTCATTGATTGCTGAAAAGCCTGGTGACGTTTCTCAGACACTTTAATCACGCCACAACACCATACAAATGACATCCACGAAATACAGTTATAATAGATGAAATAATCCCGGCAAGTTCTAAATGTTCACCCTGCATATGAACTAACAAATAACACAGGTAAGTTCTCAATGTTCATACGAACTAAAGGCTTGTATTCTCCTCTCGGCCTCGACGTATCGTCAAGAACTTTAAGATGTTCATGGATCCAATCAGCGCTATCTCATCCTGTAGGCTACCAACACCGCAGCCCTACCAATATATGTTCCTGGATCCACTCAGTAGTAATATATCTGAAATCCTTAGCGCTCTCCCTTTCTGTAGCCTGTAAAGATCACAGTGCTACTAATTTTCAATACTGATCCATGTATGGCCTCCAAAAAACACCTGCTGTCATAGCAGTGCAAGAATATATTTATGTTCATGGATCCGTCAAATAATGCATATGGCCTCAAATAATGTATATATCTCCATGGATCCTCTATCAACAATAATACGTATCAAATCACAGCCTGTGCACATCAAAGCCTATTACACAGCTGTATCAAATAATGGACATTATATCTGCAGATAAATCACATATTAACCTAATGGATTCACACATAAATATCCATTAGTAATTCTGGTACCAACATATTCCCAGGTACCCTCTGAAAAAACATGGCCACTACACACTTTAACATGGCCACACCATTCTTCCCCGAACACCCTCTGGGGACTCAATGTCACTCAAAAAACCTTTACCCAGAACCCCTCTGTCGAAACACCTGACCCGGGCAAGCTGGGCGAATATCGCTCACCTCAAAACTTAAACAAACTCATCTCACACGGGACACGCCGTGAGATGTTTGTAGCGATCAACACGCTATATTCTCGTCCATACGAGCAAACAATAGATTTATATTTTTAAATCAATTAACCAAGCGGGACAACCAAAATCCGGCTTGTATCTCCTAAATTCCTAACACTTAATTCCCTTGGACTAGGAGTGAGGTAATTCAGCCTGCAACACACCCCCTCTTACTTTCATGTATTGTAGTGAATGCCTCCATCTACCATTGACCATAATGTTGTCTATCTGGTTTCTGCCCGGGCCGTTTGGTGATTCCCATGTTAATTTGCGCATTTCTTTGTGTGGAAAGTGTTCCTCCAATGACCAAGTTGTTAATGCTGCAGAAGCTTATTAGTTTATCTCCAGTCTTATTTGCTGTTCCGCTGCCGCATTTCTCCATTACTCTTTCATGATATGTATTGTGTATTCCAACTTTTGCATTGAGGTCTCCCATTACTATGATAAGATCCTATCTAGGTGCAGTTTCCGTTTCCTTTTGTAGCTGTTGTTAGAATTCGTCCTTGACCTCTTCATCGCTGTCATTTGTTGGTGCATAGCATTGTGTTCCTGTGGTGTTGGTGAATCTCCGTCTCAGTCTTGTTCTTACCAGTCTGTTGTTTGTGGGTTTCCATTCCAGTAATGACCTTTCTTTTCCTCTGTCGGATGTCTGTCCCGCATTAAAGCATTTTCATTTGTTGATGTTTCTGTAACGATTATGAATTTTTTTTTTTTACATAGACAGGGGTGTCGGCCCTGTGCTAAAACCCCCAAACTGGAGGCCAGGGGGCAAGCTTTAGTTTGACCCCTACCCGCGCAGAACTGTCCAGGTTGGTAGAACCTGCCAGGAGTTGACAGGTACTCAAGCCGCCTTATCGAAGCATAGCTATTCTTGTGATGGCATCGGGGTCTCTTCTGAGGACATGACCAACCCAGCTCCAGCGTCTGCCAGCTATGATGGTGTGCATGTCCTCTTGCTTGCTACGAGTAAGCAGATCTTGGTTAGTGATGGTATTTGGCCAAAAGATTCGGTGAATTTTTTCTTAGGCATGTTGTGTGAAAAGAGGACAATTTCGACATTTCCTTCTCTGTAACTCTCCAGCATTCCGCACCATAGAGAAGCACAGAAAGCACACAGCTCTGATATAATCTTAATTTTGTGCTTGTGCTGTATTGGGAGAACTTCCAGATGTTGTTTAGGCTAAAGAAGGCTGTTCTTGCCTTATTCATTCTGATGTTGATGTCTTTGCCTGCCCCGCCGTCTGGTGTTACTATGCTTTCTAGGTATGTGAAGGTATCTGTCTGTACCAATTGCTGATTCCTTACTGATATGGGCTCAGGGTTGCTCACATTGAGCGTCATGACCTCAGACTTCTTTAAATTGATATTCAAACCCACCTGCTGGCTAAACTTATTAAGTCTATCCATTTTTTCCTGGATGTGTTGATGTGAATGTGCTAGTAGTGCAATGTCATCTGCATATTCCAGATCTTCCAATGTAGAAAATGTTGTCCATCTTATTCCTCTTGGACTGCCCTCTGTTGTCTGGCGCATCACCCAGTCTATGACTGTTAAAAATAGAGTGGTTGATAAGGGGCATCCCTGTCGTACTCCTGTCTTCACCTCAAAGGTTAGGTTGCTCTGACCAACACTAAATGTAAAGTTGGCATAGAGGCTTTTTATGATTGACACTATGCAGCTTGGAATTCCATAAGCCCTCAGTATTTTCCATAAACTGTCCCTATGTATGCTGTCGAAAGCCTTTTCAAAATCAACAAAATTAATGTAAAGCTGTCTTTGCCATTCTGAGCACTGCTCTATAATGTTCCTGAGAGTGAATATATGATTACACATCTCCTGTTCTTTCTAAATCCTGCTTGCTAGCTCAGTTTTTTAAAGTACCATCTAGTTTTTTATGTTTTTTAAAATTAATGGTGGCAACACTAGATATTTAGCCACTCTGGCACATGGGCAATTGAGCATATTATTTGACTTGAAAACACTACAGGCCCTATATCCTAATTATAACCCTTCACGATATATTTTTCATCATCAATAAAACAAAAACTTTTCTTGTTTGTCTTCTTCTACTTCTCTTTCCTTCGATCCGTTTTTCATGTTATTCGATAGTTTTCGAGAGATCCTCTCCCAACCACTTGTCTAGTGAACTTTGCATGCCTTCTCCGTTATATTTCTATTTTCTCTGGCAGTCCTTATAAATTGTAACTCTCTATTAACTTTCTTTCGAGAAACCACATTTCTGTTTCCTCTTAAGATTTTTATGTTTTTATTTGCACAATGCCCAGGACTGACTACCATACAATATACTCGTAATTGGTTCGACGTACTATTTCAACTATTGTAATTGTGTTCAACAACAAGGATATAATGCATACAGTATTTCTGGTTCAGATATTTATTATTTACCTGTGGGTTTTAGTTAACATCATATCATTTTAGACTGACCGTACTACTTGTGGGTACGGGTACTAGTTAACATTATATTTTGATATTGGAAGAAAGAATTAAGGCTCTCGAGATGTGGATATATAGAAGAATGGGGCGCATCTCATGGAAAGAGAAAAAAAACAAATAAGGAGTTCATAGAAAACCTAAGTATGAAAAGAGAACTAATGAAGGAGATCAAAATTAGGCAGCTAAAATATTTTGGCCACATAAAAAGACATAACACCTTGCAAGTAAATAAATGCTGCTACCTTCTTTTTTTTTTTTAAATTAATGAAGAAAAATATCCCGTTCAACCTCTGATGGGTTATAATTAGGTTATATCATCATCATGTAGCATGTCCTTTGCAGAACGTCGCTCTCATCACAGCCCGCCTGAAAGACTCTCGATCTCTAGCCAGCCCTCCTGCCTCCTCCAATGTCATGTTCAAGGTGTCTTCAATATCCTGTGTCCACCGTCGTCTTGGTCAGCCCCTGCCTCGCCTTCCAGGTACCATACCCTCCATCACTGCTCTGTCTAAGCTACTATGTCGTTTAATGTGGCCAAAATATTTCAGTTTCCGGGACATGATATTGTTTATGAGCCAGTTTTCCTCGATGTTCAGGTCGTGTAGGATGTCTATATTTTTCTTCTTCTTGGTCCACGATATTCTGAGAATTTTGCTGTAACACTTTGCTTCGAAAGATTCGATTTTTTTCTTTAATGTTTGAGTAATGGTCCATCATTCACATCCATATGTTGCTACCGGAAAGATGCACGTTCTCAGAAGTTTTACTTTGAATAATTTGCTGGTGTTAAGCCATAGGTTCTTCATTTTATTTAACCTCTGCATTGCTATGGCCAGTCTCCTTCTGACCTCTTTTGAGCAGTCTCCATTTTGTTAATTATGGAGCCAAGATATTCAAAATTTGTGACATTTTCAATTTCCTCATCATTGACGGTAATTTTTGGTTGGCATCTTGTTTTGTCTGTGGACATAATTTTTTTTTTTTTTTGTGTGTGTTCAGAAAAAGGTTCTGATCCTCACTGTGTCTTTTGACAGACAGGATTAACTGTTCTAGTCCCTTGGCACTGTTTGAAAGAATAACTGTGTCATCTGCGTACCTGAGTTCTGGGATCGCATTTTCACCAATTGTGAACGGATCGCAATGTTCACATTCTTGGTCACTCCGAACATTTCTCATTATATTTTCTGCATAGATGTTAAACAAGTATGGCGAGAGGATGCAACCCTGTCTTACTCCCCTTTTCACCTCAAACCATCCTGATGTTTCTCCCGCTACTCTGACAGCTGCTTATTGTTCATGGTATAGTGTTTCAATTAGATGGATCAAATGCGCTGGAAATCCCATGTCTCTTATGATGTTCCACAATTTCTGATGTTGTACGCAGTCGAAGGCCTTGGTGTAATCTACAAAACAGGCATGAAGATCTACATTGTATTCTCTGCATTTCTCGAGGATGTTTCTCACATTAAAGATGTGATCTCTCGTACCTCTGCCTTGTCTAAAACCCGCCTGTACTTCATGTATTTCATTTAATTAGGTTATATATTGTTTTCAATTCCAAATAATATGAGCAACTGCCGATATCAGAAAGTGGCATCACACTCGTCAAATCACTGTAAACAGGGAAAATCACAAGTATCAATTATGCCTATATGTTAAAAAAAAAAACAACAAAAAACGAACAAAATCAAGCCAACCTTCGATGTGGAGATGGCAGCTGATGATAGCGTTTGGTTATTTACTTGAGTTCTAGTTAAAATTATGTCTCATTCAGAAGACATTACTTATTTTTTGTACTAGTACAAAAGTGATTTCAGTGTTATAGCCACTTTATTATTATTATTTTTATTATCTTTGTTGTAGTGAGCTAGCAATGTTTGCTGACGAATTGTGTGTAGAATGCAGCGCTGCCACTCTTAGTTAGATCCACCTAGATCTAGGTTTTTTTTGGTCCCGTCTAGATGTCATTTTCCTTCATTAGTTGAAAAACGCCACCCATATTTCGCTAAAATCTCCCAAAAATACACAAATAGTCCAAAAATAGCCCAAGTCGCCGATATATAAGTTTTCTTTTTCTCCAAAATTGAGAGTGGCAACGCTGGAGGTATGTACTGTATCTTAATTTAACATTACTTTATTTAGCCGCATGACGTACTTCCTCTATTTAGTGTTGCACCATTCATGGAATAGAAGTAGACATATCGATATAAAACGGGAAAAGCCACGTATTATAACTGATTAGCGAAGGAAGAACAAGAGATTACGCCATCAGTGTATCCGAAGTGCATGTAAATTTTACTTCACTTGTAATTCATATTGAGAATATTGTTGAATTTGAAGTGTAAGCCATGTCTGCTCCGCTTGGACGCTCAGAAAGTGTGGACAACATCTGCCCGGTGTGTCATGACGTTATAGATATCTTCGCCATTGGGCCATGTGACCACCCTGTTTGCAGTCGATGCTCAACAAGAATGCGTGTCCTGTGTGAACAGATGGATTGTCCTATTTGTCGTAGTCAAAAGCCACAGGTAGAAAGAAGTAATAATTTTCTTAGACACAAAAATCAACTAATGCCAACATTACACAACTTATTTTATTGGATCTAATTCTGTTTAGGCCTAGCCTAAAGTCCAAACTAATCTTACTAGGCCTATTTGGTTTCATTTTCATTTTAATAAAATTATGTTATTGTTCTTACAATTTAGGCTAGTTTTATTTTCAGTTTAATAAAATTATGTTATTTTTGTGGGGATAAATGAAGCACAGCGGGACGTGTTCTGTGTCATCCAAATAGTTAAGCACGTTGTTAGGGTTCTTCTTTGGTCCTTGGTCACTGACTAACAAAGCCATCAGTGACCATCTCACCTGGTGGCATTTAGGACAGCAACACTCTCCACTTTGCTCAGTCGGCAGCTATCAAGGAAATAGCCAAGCTTAGAATAAATAGTATGCACATACTTGAACGGTAGGCCTACATAAGACAGTAAATGTAGGCTACTTAGTTACAAAATACATAGGCTAGATATAATATGCACATACTTAACTAGCCTATAGGGCCTACATAGGATAGAAAATACATAGGCTAGATATAATATGCACATACTTAACTATACACAGGATATATAATATTACTTCTACCTCGCTCAACCTCAGACTTTTACATTAGGCCCTAATGACTCTTATAAAGGTACTAGTCAGCTTAAGGTTCCTGACATCTCCAAACAGTTCTTCGTGGAGAGAAGTGGGTTGTTGCCATCTGCTACGTCGTTGACTGCTGTAAACTGGGCAGGACTGCAGCAGATGTTCAGCTGTCATGAGGCTGGTGCCACAAGTTGCAGAGATTTGTTGTGTGTAATATTAGATAATATTACACACACAGTAGGCCTACATAGGATAAACATGTTATACATACACTTACACCATACATCTGATCATTAATGTGCACATACTTATTTACTGTACATAAGATAGATAGACTGCATGCTTTTACACTGCACATGAGATAGAATAGGCAAAGATTAAAATCACACAGATGAATGCTTGAAAGCCCCTACCACAGAGAGGATAGTTAGTTGGCATAACTCACACACCATGAGGGGTAAATAGAGTTGGTGCAGGCTAGACCACATAGAACAAGTATAGACAATGTGGGCACATGCCACACAGAATTGATAGGAATGATGCAATACATACCATACAGAATTGATAGGAATAATGCAAGTACATACCACACAGAATTGATAGAAATGATGCAAGTACATACCACACACAACAAATTGTAGATGGTGTAGACAGTTACCCCTATGTCTTAGTCTTGACATATGGATGCGAGTCATGGGCAATGACTACAACCCACAAAGCCAGATCCAAACCTCAGAAATGAGGTATCTGAGGAAGGTGGTTGAAGTAACAAGAAGAGACATGATCTGCAACCAGACGATACGTCAAGGCCTAAAATCCCACCCCCTGCAGACCCAAGTAGAACAGTCCCAACTAAGATGGTTTGGCCATGTCTGCAGAATGGGAGAAAATCGGCTACCATGACAAGCATGGGAAACAAAGAGCCAGGGATCCAGACCCCCAGGACAACCCAGAGTCCGCTGGGAGGATAACATTAGACAATCTTTGAAGGACCGAGGACTAGAATGGAACCAGGCCAGGAGGAAGACAGCCGATAGGATAGTCTGGCGCTCTCTCTTCCAAACCTCTACACCTCACGGTAGAAGGGGAACGACTAAGTAAGTAAGTAAGTAGACACTTACCACACATAATAGATCAATCTGGTGCAGGCACACAGAAGAGAGAGGGTGTAGGCACATACCTCACAGAATATATTGAGACAGTGCAGATACATAATAGGCAGAACAGGTTGACCCACTGCATACACGTAACCAAAGAATAAATTGAGGCAGTATATGCACACAATGCACTGAAAGGTAGACACTTACCACACAGAATAGATCAGTGTGGTGCAGGCACAAAGAAGAAAGAGGGTGCGGGTATATATCTCACAGAATAGATTTGGGTAGTACAGTTAGATTGAGATGGTATAGGCTCATAAGACAAAAGAATTAGACAGTGTAGGCACATAACGCATAGAATAGATTGACACTGGCACGTAACATGGATAAGACACATTGTAGACACATATTACTTAGAATAGTTTGAGACATTGAATGCACATAACACATGTAATAGATTTAGACATTGAAAGCATAACATATGGAGTAGATCAGAGATCAGCAACCCAGTAGCTTTTGAGATCTACTTTAGTAACACAGGTCTCTAAAGATCTACCACTAACACACATGCCATATAAAAAGACAACACCTTGCAGAAAGCACAGTTGAAGGCTAATGTGCAAGGGGAAGACAGGGCTATAAATGGGAACATAACATCAAGAGATGGACAGGAAAGAGTATCAGAGTGCACCATCAAGATAAGAGACAGAAGACATTGGGGATCCATTACAGCTGATGATGATGAAATTGAATGTATCGGACAAAATGTGGGACTTACAAAACATGATTTAATGCTAATGATATGTCTGCTTTGCAGTTTATCATGGTGGTAATAGTTTTTTCTTGCTAATTGTATTTTTTCAGGTAGCTTTTGTGTACAAGAAATCACTGTTCAAGGACATTAACTTGCGTGACTGCATACCAAATCGCAAATATAAAATATTCTTTGAAGATAGAGATGTTGAAGACAGTTTTCTGGATCTCTTAGAGTTTCGCTGCAAGATGCCCTCCTGTCAGAACAGGCCTCCTGACCGGTCATTTGCTCATCTGCAGACACACATGCGACGGGAGCATCAGCTATTTGCATGTGACTTGTGTGTGTCTCATCTCAAGGTATTAACACATTTTTTCTTTACATTTATAAGATCTATGTGAATATCGTTACTTATTATATTAATACAGAGAACATTTTAAATTAACTATAAATAATAATGAGGGGTGATCATTAAACCAGACATACAGGCACAGATTTACGAAACTAGGGATAACAGCTCTCAGAGGGTGAGTGTAGATAATAAAGTCAACATGGGACAATATGGGTAAGTTAATTGAAGTACAGTAATAAAACATACAGACTAATAACTTCATTAGCAAATTGGGACTAGTATAACCATTCAGAGATGAGAACAAGAGATAAGAAGACACTGGATGATAGGACACACACATTGAGGAAACCAGTTGATAGCATTACAAGGCAATCCTTGTTCTGGAGTCCACAGGGTACGAGGTAGAGTGAGACCAACTAACACATGGAGAAGAGAACTGGAGATAGGCAGGAAAAGGATGAAGACCTTGAGCTGATTGCACAGGACATGAAGACAGCACGGGACATGAAGACAGCACAACTTATGATAACAAATCACAGCCCTGTACAGTTCCTGGGGTGGGGGGTCCCTGAGGAGTCAAAAATAAAGAATAGTGTTAAGGGGAGGTTTCACCCATATTTTGGCATTTTGTTTAAAAATTATCATTTTTGCAATATTGATGCTACAGTTTAGTGTCACCATTTTTTCTACCTAACGCTATGTTTTTTATTGCAGTTTTCAGCTTAAAAATATTTAAAATTAATTTTTCAAATATGTATGTTCAGCCACAAATCAGCTAATTATATATGCAAAAAAAATTATTTTGTTATAACTTTTTTATTTATTAACATATTTTAATAATTTTTTCGGTATTTAGTCCAGCCAAGGCATTAGATTAAATTTTTTAACAGTTATAAGCCTTAAACATAAAATAAAATTTCATTGGCTGAAACTTCTCATGAGGGTCAAAGATCGCCAGCTTCAACCAATCAGAATCAAGCTTACATCAAAATAGGCATGCTTGTATGTTTATACTGAATCGTGCTTCCTGTCAATTTCGAAGTGGAATTTGCGATTATGGTTAGATTTATAGTGATTTCTTATTTAATAAAATGGATTGTGTTAATAAATCAACAGCATCATGTAAAAGAAGGAAGGATAGGCCCATTAAGAGGAAATTTAGAGGTAACAGGTATTCTGGTTCCATGAAACTACCGAAAATCACGGCTAGGCCTACATGTCAGACAAATGAAATATCATTCTGTAAATTAAATAGTGTTACTTCTACAGCTGTGAAACACACTGATCCTGAAACTATTGAAGGATACAGAATTATCAGCATTGAAAGCGTCTTGCAGTTTGTTAAACAGTTCCCATGTCCATTATATGTAGTGATGGAAGATCAAGTAAAGAAATCAAGACTTGAGATGGCCTCAGCTGCCATGACAAGGCTGAATGTGATCTGGAAAAGTAACATCAGTTTTCCTGTGAAGATCAAATTATACAAATCACTTGTATTATCTATTCTCTTGTATGGGTGTGAGGGCTGGACACTCACTGCAGATACGGAGCGAAGGATTCAGGCTTTCAAGCATAAATGTTATAGAAGAATTTAGCGCATTTGCTATAAAGAGCGCAAAACAAATGTCTATGTTAGAGAGAAGATAAACACCTATGCAGGCCACCAAGAACCACTTTTGTCAGTAGTGAAAGGTCGAAAGCTTGCCTGGTTTGGGCATGTAACTCGTCATGACTCCATGTCTGCTGATGCTTCCACCATGGCACCCCTACGACCCATGACGGGTTACGGGTTGAGATGATGATGATGTCCAAAGTGTTTAACATCACCTGTCACTACGAGCAGTGAGCAGAATCAGTTTACAGAGTCTTTATACACAGTGAATGAGACTCACTATGGCCTGTCAAGTTCATTTACTTTCACTTGTTTATAAAAAGAAATACAAAACAGATGAAGAATTTGCAGTGTGGATGAAGGTCACAAATCAATGCCAAAAAAATCTGATGAAATCAAATGGAATGATTAATATTTTTAGAAGATCTGAGGAAAAACATGGTTTGAAGTATGTAAAATATCTTGGAGATGGGGATTCAAAAAGTTTTAAATCTGTTGCCGAGGCAAAGCCACAATGTATCCTGGACTTCAAATCGAAAAATTAGAATGCTGCGGCCATGTTCAGAAACGAATGGGACGACGTCTCCTTGATAAAGTTGCAGAATGTAAAGGCAAGCAGAATGAAGAAGATGGGAAAAAGTATAAGGGTATTGGAAATTTTGGAAGATTAACAAAGAGTGCTATTATGAGAATACAAGGTCATTACAGTGCCGCAATAAGAGGAAATATTGGTTCAATTTCCAATATGAAAAAAAGCATAATGGCCATTCTCAAGCACGGTGCTGGAGATCTGGAGATTGGTGCCCAAAGGATATAAACAAGGCTAACAAAAACAGGCTGCCTAAATTTGTCATTAAAGAAATTCAGCCTGTCTTTGATGAATTGTCTTCAGACTTCTTGTTGTCAAAATGTCTTCATGGAGGAACACAGAACTCTAATGAGTCTTTCCACAATCTGATCTGCAACAGATGTCCCAAAGCAGCATTTGTAGGAAGAGACAGATTAGAACTTTCAGTTTATGATGCTTTGATAGTTTTCAATGATGGAGAAACTTGGGAGAAGAGGAATTTTTGAAAATCTTGGTCTATCTTTTGGGAAATACTGCTTCAAAGGATTTTCTGGTTTTGACGCGGCATGGGTCTCTGCTTCCCTAAGATTATATGATATGAAAAAAGCAGAATACAGGCACAGAAAATCTTTCCTGGATTATAAGAATACCAACAAAGAGAATGGATATGCAATTGGTGGATTCTAATGTGAGTATGACTATTTTAAGGCATGTTTTCTCTGTATTTTGCTTATTTCTACGATATTGTTTTTCAGCAATTTTGATGACATCATGTCAGGATTACTCAAAAAGTTGTAAAGCTAAAGGCTTTAAACTTTGTATACTGTAATATCATACTATAGTGCTTGTCCCCTGCTAATTTTAAAAGTATAAACCTGTAACTTTTTGATCAGTGAATTTTTAAAGTATCTCTACCCTGTATTTTTATCAAGAAAAATGGGTCTAATTTTTGAAAATTCATAAAACATCACTCGGACAGTTTATGAAAATGAAACTAGAAGGGAGTCTTGAGAATGCTGTGATCTATGTGCAAGCCAAATTCCAATGTCCTATCTTTGCAAATAAAGTGTGCATCTTGACACAAAAAAGTTTCTATTTTTAGTAACAATATGCAAATTAGGACCCAATATAATTATTTTCCAATGATTGAGCATTTTTTATTAGATGCTTTGATGTCCTAAACATGCCCAAAAAAAAATTGGAGCTTGTAAAGACAAAAAATTGTCAAAAAGCATATTTTCCGCACTCCCCCAAGCTATGGTTTGCAAATTTGTGTTGAAAATGCAAGATTTGCCTCTCAATAATACCTTAGTTACGGTGTCAGCATTGTGGAGTATGTGGTATCGATGCAAAGGGAATGTCTTTATCTCCCCGATTATAGCAAATTCAAAACTTTTCTTTCTCATAGCTCTGCGTGATTTGGCATTCAAAACCCCCGTTATTTTACGCTAACTTCCTTATAAGGAGTGGTCATGCAGTGACCTCATTCATGACCCATTCACGTTTATCTTTTTCATTGGTCATAACAATGAGCTGAATGGCCAGCGCTATTCCAGAAGATAACCATAACTTCCGCCATAAAGAAAATAAGTCTTTGTTCAGTGCAATGTGATGTTTTTCATCGACAGTTCTCTCTTGATTACAGTCTAAATCTCACCAAATTGTGTTCTATTACTTCAAAATGGGAAGAAAAGGTATGAAAACAAGGCTAGAACAACTTGCTGCTGCTAGAACATGTCGGCAGTGTGTAATTTCCAGCAATGGTGTGACCGAATCAACGGTGAATGATAACCAAACTAATGTATGCTCATCATCAACGAATTTCTGCACACTAGTATCTGATTGGCCTATAGTTATAGTCACTGACCCAGTAGTGCCTTTTACTCATGGCCCAAGTCGATCTCATATAAAAATGAACTTGAGCACGAGCAAGAATGGTGCTCCACCTAACACTGTCTGTGCCCAACCTAAACCTATGTACAGAACCATTGTGGACATTTCTTTCATCAACAAGCTGCTCACCAATGTGTGCAAGCAAAGCACATTGCGCACAAGAACTGACAACACCAAGTCAAAGGGTTTCTCTCTCTTCCTGGAAGTTGTGTGCCACACATGTGAAAGAGCAATTTCTGGAACGTACACATCTGAGAGGGAACCAGAAGGCTGCGACCCTCGGGGACATGCAGTCAACAAATCTGCTGTTCTTGGTGCCCTCATGTCTGGAATGGGCCCATCTACGTTCAGTCTCTTATGTGAGAACTTGGACCTCCCTTGCCTGCACCAGATAACATTTAATAAATATGCAGGTCACATTTTTTGATCATTTGGATACCATAAACAACCCTACAGTATTTCAACTGTCTGAGCTGAACATGCTAAGAGTCAGCATCGTACCATTAATAAAAAAGAAGTCATTCACATCGCTGTCAGCTTTGGTGCAACTTGGCTAACTAGAGGTCATAAGTCACTGATAGGTGTTGGCGGTGTTATCGACATCTTGACTGGCATGGGCATCGATACGCACGTTATGTCTTCCTTCTGTCACACCTGCGAAACTACTGGACAGTGGCAACTGAAAAACCAGCCTGATAAATTTGAACAATGGAAAGCAGAGCATCTGAAGGACTGCTGTCGTAATTACGAAGGGTCAGCTGGAATGATGGAGGTAAAAGCCTGTGAGGTTCTCTGGCTTCGTTCAATGGCAAATCACAAACTATGCTACACTGTTTTGCTATCAGATGGCGATTACAAGGCCTACAACAGACTTTGCGACATCAAACCGTATGGTCCAGAAGTTGGCATAACCAAAGAGAAGTGATTCAACCATGTCGCAAAGCGATTAGGCACTGCACTGAGGACACTCATTACTGACTGCAGGAAACAAAAAGGCACCCTTTGGGGAAATCGCATTAGTCGTCTGACCCAAAATGCCATACGAAAACTGGGTATTTACTACACCAGCATAGTACAGCCCCAGAGATGAAACAAGCCATCATGGCTTCTCTCTACCATGGGTATTCAACAAACGACAAACTCCAACATAATTTTTGTCCGCCAGGCAAAAACTCCTGGTGTTTCTATCAGGCTTCCATAGCCAAAGGAGAAGTTGCTGGACCCCACGAGACCCTAGTTCACACTCCGCTATACTACAACTTGCTCCATAAACACTTAGCCCCTATTTATGTGCGTTTTACTGATCAACATCTGCTCAAGCGATGTGAGCTAGGTGCAACTCAAGATCCAAATGAAAGCCTCCACAATGTTATATGGAGTCGTTGCAGCAAGCGGAAATTTATGTCATTAAAAAAGGTAAAATTCAGTGTCCTTGTGGCCATTGGAGAGTTCAACTTTGGTCCATCAGCCAGTGCATAAATAAAAAAGCTGTATGGCCAAGCATCTGGAACAAACTCGAAATGCCTTTGACAGGTGCGACTAAGAAAACGTCTGGCCAACAGCCAGAAATATGAGGCTGACAAACTTGTTAAAAGAAAAAAAATTAGACAAGAGGCAAGACAAAGGGGATGAGAAGCTGAAGGAGGTGCAGCATATGGTGCTGGATAATTTTAGAGACATTTGGCCCCCCAGAATGGAGTATATTCGACAAGACAAGGTTATCGGTGAGTAAAATGCATTTTCCTCAAAATTAACTTTTAATATATTAAAAAATACATATCTCAAAACCTATTTGACAGATCATTATCAAATTTGGCATGGATGTAGTACACATATATATCTTTATTTTATCAGAAGAAAATTGTGATATTTTGGTAATTTTTTTCATACAGATGTAGTGGGTTTGTCGTCAACACGTTTTTTTTTTTAAATTATTAAAAATAGAATTTTAAACTAATCAAAATAAGCGTCTAACAAAATTTTTAAATTGTCAGTCACTACATGTGTGAGCAATTTGATAAACTTTGGACAACGGGAAACATATGATATGGTCTTGTAAAAATTTGTTTAAAAATCCAATAAGGCGGATGTGTTTTTTTGGTGACCATGGTAACCACATGTTTTTTAACAAAATAAACTGTAGAATTTGGTTCATGGACATACACGTGTGTCCTTTGAGTATATAAAAAATTTGAAAATGTTATTAGAACAAAAGTTAGTTTTCACTGTAGTGCATGCACTTAAAGAACCTGTTCATTGGACTAGGCAACACATCTAGTCTATCTTCACATGTCAGGGAATTGATGTCCTGAAAATATCACTTCTTATAGTTGGCGCAATTCCTGCAGCCCATAAACATAATCGATACATGAACATATTATTTATTTAATACACTTGCCTTATTGGAGCTCACATATCAACTGTAATTACACACTGTAGAAAAAGGCTTAACAGCCACATACTTGAAACACAGCCGTCCGCTAGCAGCATCACACACACTCTGCTTTTTCATCATTCCTAGTTATCAATTTCTCTCAGCAATGCATAAGCATATTTTCATCTTTCATGCATTCAGTTCAGGTACGACATGGTATGGAGAAATCCCAATATTAATAATAAATTCACTGGTATTAATTTCACACCATGAAGTGACCCTAACAAATAGGGACTAAAGCTGCCTCAGGTTATGTCATACGTGATGACAAGTATGAGCTTGTGCATGGGGGCTAGCAACCTCATGATGTTGCTCTAGAAACCACCACTGCAAGAGTTTGTGCTTTGTCATACTCTTCCTGGGGGGGAGGGGGGGGGGGGGGATCTGCAGTGTGGGGTTCATGCTCCATAAGGAGCATAATAGGAGGAACGGTGATGATAGCCACACAGAACAACAGTATCTTACCCTGATGATAGCCACACAGAACAACAGTATCTTACCCTGATGAAAAAAAAAAAACTCAGAAGAAATATTTTTAAATGCTAGTGAACAATTGAAGTTTTTTTTTTTCAGTGTGTTAATCTGATGTTCTTTTTATTGTTAATTGGTCCATGGTTGTTTGTCAGTAGACATAGACAGTTTTTTAAATACATTCTAAGTTTTTTTTTCTTTTGCAGCAGCACTTACTTTAGTTTGATTATATCTGAGTTTTGTATTAGTTGTTTTCAGTGATGCTAGAATGACACAAATATTGTTGTTGATTACAAATTAGATATTCCCATTTGAGCGCAAGTTCTACAACCGCAAGAGTCTGGCCATTCATCGAAGAGTAGGAGATGCAGATGACAAGTCATATAAGGGCCACCCGCTGTGTGAGTTCTGTGATGTCAGATACAATGATAATGATGAGCTGCTCAAACATTTGCGCAAGGATCATTTCTTTTGTCACTTCTGTGACCAGGATGGTACTAATGCTTATTATGAGTAAGTGTCACATTTTAATTTCTTATTTACTCTCTTTAATTCTTATAAACCTGTTGTTGTGTGTATGCATTGTGTTTATCTGTTCTGGTGTTATGTATCTGCACTGTATCAGTCTTTTCTGTGAGTAATGTGCCTGCACCCTCTCTCTTCAGATGCATTAAAAATTCAAGCTTGTTTTCTGATTGTTACAATATGGTTATTATCTAATATTGTTAATGTTATCAAACCTGAAGGTCTTTTATATTTTGGACATGCGCCCTAATATAACCGGCTAGGTTGAACGTATGCGCCTTGCCAAAATGAGACAAATTTTTTTTTTTTTTAAATCTAATGTCTTTACTACTTTACTATTAAGTTTTTTTTATGGTATTTCATTTCCCCTACCATTACATTTAGTTTTTTATGGTTATATCATTTCCCCTACCATTACATTAAGTTTTTTTATGGTATATCATTTCCCCTACCATTACATTTTAAGTTTTTTATGGTATATCATTTCCACTACCATTACATTAAGTTTTTTATGGTATATCATTTCCCCTACCATTACATTAAGTTTTTTATGGTATATCATTTCCTCTACTTCTTCTTCCTCGTTCGTCCTGAAAAGGGTTGGTTGCGTTGTGTCTGTTTACACCGGAGCTGCGATATCTGCACCTTTTGGCCGACACATCCAACTTCAGCACTGCATTTTTTTGGGACCGGGTTTGCCTTCCCTCTTCGATTCTTACTCTCTCAGCCAGACTGCAGTGATGCAGCCTGTTTCCAGGACCACCATGTGGAGGTGGAGTAGGGTCTCGGTCAGCTCTGGTTCGCTGACGCAAGCAGTCAAGCTATGGGTCGCTGACTGCATTCTCTATTGCTGCATCTTTGGGTCCCGTTTCCCCTACCATTACATTAAGTTTTTTTATGGTATATCATTTCCCCTACCATTACATTAAGTTTTTTATGGTATATCATTTCCCCTACCATTACATTAAGTTTTTTATAGTATATCATTTCCCCTACCATTACATTAATTTTTGCCCTGTTTAGCTCCTGGGTGGTCTCTGAAGAGACAAAGAAAAAATAGGCCTACTGCACCCTCATGCATATCATACAGGTTGACTAATATAAGGCTGTGCATTGTGCTGGCAACCTCATGGTGTAAAACTAATTACCATAGAAACCACTACTGCAAGATCATGTGACTGCATAGTGCAGGCTTCCTGCAAGGTATCCAGTTGCAGTTGTCTCCATGCTTCATAAGGAGTGTCAAGAGAAATGATGATGATAACAGAAATGTTTGGGTCAGGTTTTTTTATGCAACCAACCAACCAACATTTAGTCAGGAGCCCAGAGACATTGCTTTCATTAGCCATTTCATGAGAGCCTGTTTTAGACAGTGATGGAAAGTTGTCAAGTCAGTCCTATTATATAGCTCTGAAATATGGAGAACAGTAACAACAAAAATCAAGAAGTTACAGACTTTGATAAATAGGTGCTAGCATAGAATAGAAGGATTGAAATGGTACGTCATGAGTACCGATATCGAACTGATGACAAGAATTAGATATATCCTGGTAGAACTAGGGATGACGCTGATGACAAGATAGGATACACGTTGAGGAAACCAACTGATACCAGTTCAAGGCAATCCTTATTCTAGAATCTTGAGGTTAAGAGAAGTAGATAGCTAGAAGTACATGGAGAAGAGAACTGGAGATAGAAATGTCAAACAAGACATGGAAAGAGATTGAGCGGATGGCACGGGGCATGGGTCATGAGGACTTGGCTTAAGTTTGTTGAAAGCCTGTGCTGATTGGGGAGCTGTTGGGCAAATGAACTCATCCCTTAATAGTAGCAGAGTTAAGTATTTTCTTATGATAATGCATACGAATTGGAATGTAAACATTTTGTAGGTTTTAGTATTCAAACTTGTTGAGGGTCATAAGGACTACACCTTCCTTCCCATCTGGTGTTCTATATTCCTTGATGCTGAGTGTCTTGGTGGAAGAATTTCACAACTTCATTCTTCACTTCTTGTTTCATCCTGCAGCCAGTATCCTGATCTGATGAAACATTTCTCAGAGTCCCACTTCTTGTGTACAGAAGGAGAGTGTGGTAGTTCAAGTACCCGCTTTACACACGCGTTTGCATCAGAAATCGACCTCAAAGCGCACAGAGCATCAGCACACAATAAAAATATGTCAAAGGCTCAGTCTCGGGAAGTAAGGACCATTGAGTTGGATTTTCAAATGTCACGTAGACGAGCAGGAGGAAACAGGAGAGGTTAGTTTGTGTGATTTCTTATGTTGTATGTAGACTTACAATTGTGTGATTTATTAGGTCAGTTATTGATTCATGCTTCCTTCCATTGGCATTCATATAATAAATAATATTTATTTTGGTATTAGAGATAACTTTGCCAGAAATTTGTAAAACTGTGCTGATGTACATTACACAAGAACATTCACAATGTGTGTATGCATACTTATAACACTTGAACCAAAAGAAAGTTTTTAAGGAAAAGGCCAGTGTATTTATTGCATAGTCATTTTGTTTACAGGTCATCTGTCTTCTCTTAGTCATATTCCTCTGAATCCTATTTTTATGTTTAATCCCATCCCACTTTTTAAGTATGCTCAGTTCACATTCATTATTCGCCTGCAGCTGGTGCTTGCCAGTTTCAGTTTAGGGCCATATTTTCAAACTCTGCCCATGATAACCTGACTCCTCAGCTTCAACCTCACTGTTTTCCTGTTTTTGTTTGTTTTGACCTCCTTACTTTTCTTCCCCCCTGTAGGTTCTAGTTAAGCGCAAGTCTATACTGATTGAATGTTGCCTGGGAGTATGTCCTGTCCATCTCGTTTTCCTCTCTTTAATCTTCAGTTGCATCTGATTCTGTGCCACAACCCAAGGTTTATATTACATATGACCATTTGATATGGAGGTTGTGACAGAAGCATTTGTTGGTTGTGAATGTCTGGGGTTTGAATGCGATATTCTTGGTGACATTCCATGTCTCTAAGGACAAATTTTACATTTATGTTGAACAGCCTAATTTTATTTTTCTGGAGCTGCTGAGTTGCGTACTTGTTGAAGAGATTTGAAGCACGTTATGTTTTATTTAATCTGGCAGTGACATCTAAGTTTGTTCCTCTTTTCTGGATGTTGTTTCCGAAGTGGGTAAAGCTGTGTATTTCTTCATTCATCTGACTATTGGGAAAGCCTGAAGATGATCTAAAAAGTTTCAGGCTAATCTCACTGACTTCCAACATCAGCAAACTGGCAGAATGAATACTGAACAATAGAATCTGCTGGAATCTTCAAACTCTCTTAACCACTTTCAAGCAGGCTACTGAAAAGAATCAAGAACTGAAGACCAACTGTTCCTTCAATGTTTGGAGGAAAGGCCTATTTTTAAAGATGCAGAACATAGGCATACATGGGAAAATGCTCCAATGGATCAAGTGCTACATGTGCAACAGAACTATACAAACACAAGTAAATTAAAGACTGTCATCAAAACGTACTCTTGAAGGAGGACTCCCTCAAGACTCAGCGCTTAGTTGCGCATTGTTCCTGATCTTTATAAACGACCTATCAGACTTTCTAGTTAAACAACTACCTGGCACAAGGAAAAAACTCGTAACCTAGGGGATTGGAAAAGAAAGTCAAAAGTCAGTCATCTGACGTTGGGTTATTTTAAAGATCTGTTTAGTTATTTATTCTGATTCTTTTGTTTTAATTATGTTGATATATAGTCCTATATTTGCTGCTTGTGCTGCTGTTCTGTCCATCTTTTTCTGCTTGTCCTATGACGCGATACAAGTTAAGTCGTCTGCCAAAATCAGGATCTTCTAGCTGTTGGTAAAATGTCCATTGTATTCGTTTTCTTTCCATGACCATAAGGGAGAGCATTGGTGAAAGCAAACATTCTTATCTGACCCTTGTCTACTGTACAGAGTTCAGAGAGAGCAACGTTCACACCAGCTCATATATTTCATTATTTAAACTGCATATTGTATTTGTGAAGAACATAATTTATTCATTAATTCATTAATTACCCTTTAGATCCCATTGGAGCATAGGCCTCCAACAGATTGACACCAAGCCTTCCTGTCCTACCATGTCTTCTTTATATCTTTTATATCTGTCCATTTGATTTTAGATCTTCCTCTGTTTCTCTTACCTGGGGATTCCAAAACAAATACAGCCTTTTAATGCTATCAGCTGCTTTCCTCAGCAAGTGTCCCATACCATACCAATACCTTTTTCACACCTCCTGTGCCACTGGTATTTGTTGGGTTTATATCATCAGTTCCACATTAGCGATCTTGTCATACCATTTCAGTCCTTCTATTCTGTGCAAGCAACCATTTATGAAGGTCTGTTAATTTCTTGCTTGTCATGTTTTAGTTAAATTTTAGATACTTTTGTTAACGTTAGATCTGCACTCCTGTCTTTTTTCCCCCAACAGATGATTTTGAAGACACGAGAACAGCACAAGAAGGAAGAGGAAGAGGTGGTGATAGGTATAACAGACGGTAAGTTAAGATGTTCATTTGTGTGTACATCTTTATTCTTTCATCATCTCATCTCAACCCATAACCCGTCATGGGTCGTAGGGGTGCCATGGTGGAAGCATCAGCCGACAGGGTCCTCCACTGCTCTCTATTCTCAGCAATGCGTACAAGTGTGGAAAAACCGTGTCCTGCCCATTCTTTGATGTTATCAGCCCAGGATTTTCTTTGCCTTCCTCTTCTCCGTTTACCTTCGACTGTTCCCTGGAGGATCGTTTTCGAAAGGGAGTCATGACGAGTTACATGCCCAAACCAGGCAAGCTTTCGACGTTTCACTATTGACAAAAGTGGTTCTTGGTGGCCTGCATAGGTGTTTATCTTCTCTCTAACATAGACATTTGTTTTGTGCTCTTTATAGCAAATGCGCAAAATTCTTCTATAACATTTATGCTCGAAAGCCTGAATCCTTCGCTCCGTATCTGCAGTGAGTGTCCAGCCCTCACACCCATACAAGAGAATAGATAATACAAGTGATTTGTATAATTTGATCTTCACAGGAAAACTGATGTTACTTTTCCAGATCACATTCAACCTTGTCATGGCAGCTGAGGCCATCTCAAGTCTTGTCTTGATTTCTTTACTTGATCTTCCATCACTACGTATAGTGGACCCGAGATATTTAAAGGTGTTAACTTCTTCTAACGTTTGCCCATTTAACGTAATGTTGGTCGGAACATGTTTCTTATGGCTATTCACCAATATCTTGCATTTTTCTATATTAATTTCCATCCCATACGTTCTTGTTACTTTCTCCAGTCTAGAGGTAAGGTCTTGAAGTTCTGATTCTGTTCCAGCTATCAGATCAATATCATCAGCAAAGATGTAGATTACACAGAGGTCGGCCTCCAATCGATATGGTTGATTTATAATCGTAGAGAGCCTCCTGCATAATATGTTCTAGATATATATTAAAGAGCACTGGTGACAGGATACATCCCTGGCGAACTCCTACAGTTGTTTTGAAAAATTCTCCAATGTCGTTGCTTGCAAAAACAGCACTGCTTGCGTCCTTGTATAGTGCTTCAATGATATCTATGATGTTGGTATCAAAATTGAATTTTCTCATTATTTGCCATAAGCCTTCATGCCAGACTCGATCGAAGGCTTTTGTGAAATCGATGAAGTTATGGTATAAATCATGTTGATGCTGGAGATGTTTTTCGATCAGTAATCTAATATTGAAGATTTGTTCTGAGGTACTTCTTTTTGGTCTAAAGCCAGCCTGTTCCTCTGACAAGATTTCTTCTGATTTCTGTTTTATTCTGTTCAAAAGTATCCTTAACCTTATTCTTTAGGAGGGCATAAATTAACAAGATAGTTATATCATTATTGTTTGTTTTTTAAATAGTCTCCGCTGCAAATAGGCCATAGGGAAAGTCTTGAGTTGGGGGGGGGGGGGGGGGGGGGGGGGGGGGGGGGGGGGGGGGGGGGGGGGGGGGGGGGGGGGGGGGGGGACTGTTACAACATAAGGTCCGCGTATTGGATGAGATGCACAAGAGTAGCACAGACCAAGAATGTAAATGTTAACCGATCTTAATATATGACATAGTAAATTTAAAAATATTGAAACAGATGGCTTTAGTATATTGCTGAAACTAATTCTGGTAAAAAAGAGTTTGTAAGGACACAAGCAGTGACATACATTTTTGTGCATTATGTTGCTGAAAAAGGTGTAGTGGTTTTAGTGAGGGCTGTTTTCCTTACTAGCTGTTTTCATCTGCCCATTGTTTGATATTGTCTTACTGCACTTATCTTATTCTTAATGCTGTTTTAGGATGATGATGATGATGGTTGTTGTGTCAGGTTTTAAACGTCTGCAAGAAATTAATTACACACTTTAGGTTTGAAAACAAAAACCTTTTACATTTTGTTGCCAAATGCTTGAGATTTTTGTGTGTGTGTGTGGCCAGAGTGCACATTATAATCTGGCTGAATGCTGAGCTTGTTTTTGGTTAGATTATGGCTGCATTTAATTAAAATAAAAAAAACAGAACTCAGTGCACATATAGGCAGATTGCACTGGGAGAAACATCTGTACAGGATGTGGAGTCGTACACATTATGTCTTGGGAGCAACATAGACAGGATTGGATCAGAAAAAGAAAACTAAAGGAGTTTTTTTTTTTTTTTTGCAGTGGAAAATATACAACCAAAAAGGTACAGGGTTTCATAAATACCATATATACTCGAGTATACATTGATCCAACTATAAGTCATCCCCTTTACTTTAGGACTTAAAAATAACACAAAACAAAAGCCCCAATTATAAGTCTAATCAATATTTTGTTGATTCCAAATTTTTGCATTGCATTGGAATTTCCTTGGCTTTCTGCCAATTGTTTTCACTTTCAGCTTAACCCTTTCCTGTTTAAAATGCTTGAAATCACCCCATTAATATGTAAAATGCATGTGAGAATAAATGAATTCAATATAAAAGATGAGCGAACAGAAGGGCAGAATGACGGAGGGCCTTCATGCCCATTTCTCAACACTTTTAAAATAAAGTTTGTTCGTTCGCTCACCCGAAAAGTCTGATTACTGTTGTCGGTCGTGGCTAAGTAGATTTTGGTATTTAGTGAGACCTAAATAGATTTCCTTCACATTAAAATGCTTCCATTTTTCTGAATTTTATTTTAGAGGCCATCGATATTATTTTTTTTTAAAGTTCCGAGCACTCAAATCTTTGGGGTCTGAGAAGTGACTTGTTATTTGATGGAGATGCTAACCGAGCGGCCTATTCAGATGTGGATATTGAATAATAGCACGATTTTGACTCTGTGACACTGATGAAACTGAATCTAGTGAAAGAAATAATGGTATTGCTGATAGATCAAATGGAGACGGCTGATCAACAAGGCGTATTCCAGTTGAAATTTGTGACTTAATAAGAGTTCATTCATGTATTACTTAAGATATTTTGATAAAAACATTTAATGAAGCAGCAAGTTTATATCTGAAGGATACTGGGGGTGGCAACTCTGACCGGTTTCGTAAATCTTGTATATTTTTACTGGAATACAAATCGGGGTTTCGTTTTTTAAGGTCCAAAAAGGGAGAGAATTTCTTGACTTATACTCGATACAGTATCTACGATAAGTGCTTGTACTGAGTAGAAGGATTGACTTTGTATGACAGGATCTTCAATGTGGAACTGATGGAAAGATTCTCACAAAAATACTAATGAAACAAGACACAAAGAGAAGATGCTGGCATTGGGTTGGACACACTAGGGTGGAGGAAATGAAAATAGGTAATGTAAGCCTTACAAGGAGAAAGACATTGCCTGCGTTACGACCACAAGATTTTTGTCAGGGACAGGTGAATGAAAACAGTAGGGTAAAGAGAGTGAGAGTCAAAGACATAACAAATAAATGAAAATTATTCGACCTGTAATTGGAAACGTAGTCACTCTGGTAAGAGCTCAGTATGCATGTTATTGTCACTCTGGAAAATTGTAAAAATCTACATTGAGGAAACCAGTAGGTAGCATTACAAGGCAGTTCTTGTTTTGGAACCCCCAGAGTAAAGAGAAATAGAGGGAGACACAGAGAAAGGAATTAGGCATGAAGAAGACAAGTACCTTGAATGTGATGCACAGGGCAGGAAAGTGTGGCATTTATTGAAGACCTGTGCTCCATCAGGAGCTATAAAGTAGAGATCTAATTGAACAGTAATTTATGTTTTATATATTGTCAGGCACAATCATCTAATGACTTTTGTATTATGTGTTTCAGCCGAGATTATGATCCAGAAGATGCTGACTTACATCGTGCGATTGAAGCTTCTAAAGAATCAGCACATGCTGCACCAGTTCCTGAAGAGCGCATTCCTGACCCAGTGGCTGACTTCCCAGCCCTCAATGGTGCTGTTGTCCTGGTTACTATCCCACCTGTTCAGAAACCAACCCATAAACCTGAAGAAGATTTTCCAACACTTTCTGCAACACGAGGCAGCAAGCAGCAGACACAGCCCCCTGTCAAAGCATATTCTTCTGTAATGAATCGTCAGGTAGAGGCTAAACCAGCAGCCCCTGTCGTGAAGGAATCTAAACCTGTTTCTTTAGGATCTGTTTCCAAAATGTATCGAGACCATCCATCATCTGCCCCAAAGAATACAGAAGATGAATACCCGTCTTTAGGTGGCAGTATGTCTCCTCTGCATAGCTTGGTGCCAAGTGCTAGCTCCGTTAATTGGCTTAAAAAATCTCAAAATAACAATGTTGTAGTTAATTCAGGAGTAGCAACAAATATTAAGAGTCATACAAATGATAAGTCAAAAAAATTACAAAATTTAAATGCACTTATAAAAGATGAAAATCAGTTTCCCAAATTAGGTGCTAGAGGTCAACAGAAGAATGATAATGTGTTTGTTCAAAGTTTTCCTGATTGGAGTAAACAAAATGGTAGCAATGGTAAAAAGAAGCAAAAAGAAGAGAAAAAGTATGATGATTCATTTGAGTTGCCAGAGAGCTATCATAGATCTTTTGATGACACTTTGTCAGGAGAGAAAACTCTTAACATTGTTAAGACATTATCTGGTGCCACTGTGGCAGTAGACAGGCGCTCCAAACCTGCCCCTATTAACAGTCATGAAGAATTCCCTGGACTACCAGTCAGCACAAATAAGGTCAAAACCAAAGACGACAATAAGAAAAAGAAGAAACCTAAAAAAGAGGACAATGTTAAACCCAAAGCATCTGATGATACAAGTGCATGTTTGAGTGAAATTGCATTAACATTGATGCAACCAGGAAAAGACAGTGGCCAAAGTAAAGGGAGTTCATCCAGCAAGGATATTAAAACTAACAACAGACCTGCAAAACTACTGGACTGGTTTGATAATCCACCAGATTTATCTGAAGATACCAAACCCAAAACCCTCACAGTTGACGATGATTTTGTCGTAAAGAAAACTGAAACAGCCTCGATGCCTGTAGAAGATAGTTCTAGTTTTCCTTCTTTGCATGCAATGTCCATTTCCATCCAGCAGCCAAAACCACCTCCTGGTTTTACATCTTGTCCTCAACCTCCTGGCATGGCTGCAGTGTCTGTTCCCCCAGGGTTTGATAACAAGCCTCCGTCACTATCTTTCATTCCAGCTACTCCCCCACTATCTGCCATTCCAGCTACTCCTCCAGGATTTCCTGAGAATGTCACATACATCCAGCCTGCAGAGTTTAGACCTCGAAACCTGCAGTTGATTGAGGATATCCGTCAGGCCCTACTTGATGTTGAAGAAGGATTTTCAAGCTTCAAGGTCCTGTCTGGCCAGTTCCGACAAGGTCTGATGGATGCCAGTAACTACTATTTTAGTTGCCAGGCTCTCATGGGAGAGAAGGAATTTGCCAAAGTGTTTCCAGAGCTGCTGACCCTTCTGCCAGACATAGACAAACAACGTGAGCTGTGGAAAGTCCACCAAGCCCACAGTGGGAGACAGTTCACAGCTGTGAGCCCCTACAGGTTGTCTGATTGTCAGGTCTGTGGACAGGTGCTGGTGGAACAAGATGTCTCTCATCACCAGCAGCAACACGCAATTTCCAGCAACTTCCCCTTGTTGAATGAAGTCAGTAACTCCAAGATGTCAAATAATAATGGAGTAGGACCAGACTTGCAAATAAAGGAAGCCTGGATTAAGGCCAAGTAAACTTCTGTTTGCGTCTCCTCTTTCATTATTCACTTCATAGATGGAGCTCGTGGTTTCTGTCAGCTTGCAAATTGGCAGACTATGATCAGTGAGTTTGTGCTTTCGTTGGATGGATTGAGGAACCACCACATCTACATGCCCTAAATGCAAAGACCACTACTTTAATTATTATCATCTGGCAGAAAGTTACAAGTGCTTGTGTTTATTTGTTGTTATATAATATGTACATATCTAGTTATGTAACATCATAGATAATATTTGCACAGTCTGTTATTGCTAGAACATCTTATGTGTATGTAATTATAAATTTCTAAGAATATTTAATCTTATCCGAGTCTTTGCAGAGCCCGAGTTTCTGGTTGTTTTTTTTTAAGTGTTCTGATTCTTGTTGAATTGTTACTTGTTGATTAAAAGCTCGTAAATTTCTTAAGTTCAGACTTGCTGCAAATAGCCCAGAGTCAGTGTTAACAACATACTTTATAACAGCGGTTCCCGAACCCAAGATCATGACTCTTTATTAGACTCGCAAAGGTCTTCAGTAGGGTCACAGGGATGTCTTGTAAAAGCAAGGTTGCAACAAATAAAAATGTCACGGCAGCAGGAGGAAAGGGGATGCAACCTGTTCACTCCAATTACACCACTGTCGCGTTGTCATGCCAATCGATCATAGTGGTTAATCAGTACTTCAGTTGTTGACAAATAAATCACAATGGCCAGTTTTCAGTACTTTCATATATTTATGTATTTTGATTTGTCTTGTTATGAGTGTTTGTGAGTTAATCAAACATTGAGAGCTAGGCGTTTTAGTTTCTGGACTTGACTGACTTTTCCAATCCCTTAGGTTACAAGTTTTTACTCTTTTGGTTCTGAACCTCAACTATGAAATGCAGCAACAATCAACTGGAAAATATACAACAATTAGTAAGTCAGTGGACGATTTCAAACATGATCTTCTTTCTTCAGTTAGAATGTTGATGGTTTTATTTAAAAATACCAGCCATGGTCGATGTGAGAATATATGATTAAGTCTCCAAGACATAATAAATAGTACATATTTTGTATTTTCGGGATCTAGTTATCTGCACCAAAGGTGAATACTACTTCGTTCAACGACTTTCCTTAAGGTCAGGTCTTTTAATAGGAATTTCTATTGTTTCTTTCCTGAAATCTACCTGTTATACGAGTATCATTGCTGCTTGTCTTTGTTTATTAACTGCTTCTTTTTTAATGATCGCTTTCTGCAGAATACTAATTATTGTAGAACCCACCTGGAATGTGACATAACATCAGTAGAACGGCTGGAATGCGATGTTACAAGAAGCTTTCAAAATCTCCTTCCTGCATTCATCTTTACCTTTAGTAGTAAATCATTTAGTGACTGACTACTACTTTCATACTGGCACTTTTTTTATTATGGTCTACACGTTATCTTCATGGAGCACAGAATGTCCCTTTTGTTCCTGCCTAAGTTACTCAGATTTTCATGTCATAGGCTAGTGACGCGATTTTTTAAATATTTATTTATTGTTATATTGATTGATAGGGAATCTCTTAAGAAGTTTCTTGGCTCTAGCATAATCCTTGTTATTTAAGATGGTTATAGCATTGTATTTAGTTCTTCTGTCTCCACTTTGAGCTGATTGAGACTTTTCCAGTGACCACTGATATATGGATTTACTGTCCATATTTAATTTTGTATATAAGCCCCCACCTCAGTTTTTTTTTAGCTTTGTTTTGCTGAACTGTCTTATTATATATGACTGCAGTAAAAGTATTTTATTTAATGTCTGTCTCCGGTGAAGCTTCTATTCTTTGTTTGCAATTTCTGTAACAACTGTCCTCTTTGAGTTGTGGATAGTGTTACAGGCATAGTTCTTGTTTAATGATTTAACATAAGAATTTGCTTTATTAAATATGTTAATACTATTTTATTTGCAGCTAAGCAGACTGTTTGTAATTTGACTAAAGTCACCTGGTTTTAGTGCTTATAGTAGAATGGGCACTTAGATGGGGATATTGACTTGCCACTTTGTACAGTCAGTCGTCTCCTATTTCACTCTTTGTGTATCATGGATCTACTACTGCAGATGGTCCTCTTGAGGAAGCCTACACTAAAGGTCAAGGTCTTGCACCAGTTGTATCTTTAACAGTTTGTTTGACATGATGAGGTTCCCAGCCTCATACACAACCTCATATTAGTCACTTTTTTACGACATGCCTGAGGCAGCAGTAGTCCTATTCTTTCTTTGTCTCCTCAGAGACGACGATGACCCCCCCCCCCCCACCCTCCCCCCTTCGGACCTACATTAGGCACTGTGTCCTGCATGCCAGTTTTTATTTCTGTAATCTGATCATGAAAATAAGGAAATGGTAGTCAGTCACATGATAAAATGAGAACACTACACACAAGACAAGTAAGAAAAGTAATAGGCACTTCAGAGATTTGATCAGTGTCTGTCTGCTGTCGTCTGACAGTGAAGGTAACAGTATATGACAGATGACCACCCCAAAGATAGTGATCAGTGTCTGTCTGCTGTCATCTGACAGTGAAGGTATCAGTATATGACAGATGACCACCCCAAAGATAGTGATCAGTGTCTGTCTGCTGTCATCTGACAGTGAAGGTATCAGTATATGACAGATGACCACCCCAAAGATAGTGCATCGTTGAGAGCAGCCATTGTCACAACAGAACTCTTAATTATGTAATATTAAATGTGAACTGTTTTTGTTTGTCAGTGCCTACAATCTAGCTGTTTTTGTTTGTCAGTGCCTACAATCTAGCTGTTTTTGTTTGTCAGTGCCTATAATCTAGCTGTTTTTGTTTGTCAGTGCCTATAATCTAGCTGTTTTTGTTTGTCAGTGCCTATAATCTAGCTGTTTTTGTTTGTCAGTGCCTACAATCTAGCTGTTTTTGTTTGTCAGTGCCTATAATCTAGCTGTTTTTGTTTGTCAGTGCCTACAATCTAGCTGTTTTTGTTTGTCAGTGCCTATAATCTAGCTGTTTTTGTTTGTCAGTGCCTATAATCTAGCTGTTTTTGTTTGTCAGTGCCTACAATCTAGCTGTTTTTGTTTGTCAGTGCCTACAATCTAGCTGTTTTTGTTTGTCAGTGCCTACAATCTAGCTGTTTTTGTTTGTCAGTGCCTATAATCTAGCTGTTTTTGTTTGTCAGTGCCTACAATCTAGCTGTTTTTGTTTGTCAGTGCCTATAATCTAGCTGTTTTTGTTTGTCAGTGCCTACAATCTAGCTGTTTTTGTTTCTCAGTGCCTACAATCTAGCTGTTTTTGTTTGTCAGTGCCTACAATCTAGCTGTTTTTGTTTGTCAGTGCCTACAATCTAGCTGTTTTTGTTTGTCAGTGCCTATAATCTAGCTGTTTTTGTTTGTCAGTGCCTACAATCTAGCTGTTTTTGTTTGTCAGTGCCTACAATCTAGCTGTTTTTGTTTGTCAGTGCCTACTATCTAGCTGTTTTTGTTTGTCAGTGCCTACTATCTAGCTGTTTTTGTGTGTCAGTGCCTACTATCTAGCTGTTTTTGTTTACTGTTTACCACTCACAGGCCTCAAGTTTCCCTCTTTGTTTCCATACTTTAATAGTATCTGGTTAGAGAGTACATCCATACTGTAACAACACACAAGGTGTGAAGGTCTGTCTTGTGATACATCCATACTGTAACAACACACATGGTGTGAAGGTCTGTCTTGTGATACATCCATACTGTAACAACACACAAGGTGTGAAGGTCTGTCTTGTGATACATCCATACTGTAACAACACACAAGGTGTGAAGGTCTGTCTTGTGGTACATCCATACTGTAACAACACACAAGGTGTGAAGGTCTGCCTTGTGATACATCCATACTGTAACAACACACAAGGTGTGAAGGTCTGTCTTGTGATACATCCATACTGTAACAACACACAAGGTGTGAAGGTCTGCCTTGTGATACATCCATACTGTAACAACACACAAGGTGTGAAGGTCTGCCTTGTGATAGATTACCATTAAACACTAGAAACTGTCCTCCAGGAGAGAAGCGGACTAATGCATAGCCATACTAATTAATCTTATGGGAGAAACTGTATGACGATAGAGAAGCCAGAGACAGAAACACCCAATTTCGGTGTGTCTGTGTGTGTGTATAAAGGTAAAGGATCCCGTTACACGCCCATTGAGGCATATTGGGAATATGGTGTTAGGCCCATATTTATGCATCATTTTATGATGGACTGATGATGTGTGTGTATATGCATCATGGAATTATCCAATTTGTTGTGTGTTTGCCTGTGTTTATAATCTACGTTCTTATAACCATTCTGCATTTCTTCCTAATGGATCATATGTAGTTAAGATGTAATCATCATTTTATGATAGATCATCACTAAGATGTATGCATCATTTTATGATGGATCATCACTAATACGTATGCATCATTTTATGATAGATCATCACTAAGATGTATGCATAATTTTATGATAGATCATCACTAAGACGTATGCATCATTTTATGATAGATCATCACTAAGACGTATGCATCATTTTATGATAGATCATCACTAAGATGAATGCATCAGTTTATGATGGATTGTGACTGAGACACATGAGCTGCATTTGGAGCATGGAGAACAAATTGTTACAGCAAATTTGTTTTTAATACTAATAAAATGTATAGGTAACCAGTAGGCTTCTGCGGTAAACCTGATATGGTGATTAATAAGAGACAGAATGGTCTGTGTATGTCTTTGTCACTGGTTCAGTGGAAGGTAGTAGGAGACAGAGTAGTCTATGTCACTGTTACTGTAGAACCATACAAAATACTGGGGAGAAGTTACATTGATTTGTTGAAAAAAAATAATGTACATCTTTTTCTCTCTTACCACGTACACATCATCAAATAATAGATTACCACAAATCACTATCATGTTTCTCTTTTATTTTGTTAATTATATTTAAGTTTTTCAGTTATTCGGTCATATTGACTTTCTGGTAGAAAGTGAGGTTTTGGTCTGTTTACAGTTAATATTATAAAATTAATGTTTCATCTTGTAACACTTCGGCTGGACTAGCTAGACAGTCCGGATGTCTGGAATTGTCATTGAATGAAGTTCAGTTGCAATTTTCATAATTACTGATGTGATTTTTTTCATATTATTATAAGTGTAAATACATCATAATTACTGTTTCAGTATGTAATATTGTCATTTAAAAAAATCACCTAACATTTTTGCAGCCATTAGGGTGACTGTAAATCACTGCCGTCTGAGTCTCAGTTGTGTGGTCAAAGACCAACAATTCGAGTCTTGAGGCAATGTAACTTGTAGTTTTCATTGGGTGCATATTTTCCTATATATGCAGGAAAATTTGCATGAGGTGCTAATTGACAGTTATGCATTTGAAATAAAGGCTGATGGACGTTAGTTTTGTGATCCCTAGCACCTGTGGGAACTAAATTTTAAAAAAAGACAACATATGTTCCTCATGGTCAAAGTGTTGATTTTATTGTGTACGGGTTACTGGTGTAATACAAATTTCAACTTGGATGGACTGGTTTAGGGGACACCGTGAGATTTCAGTTTTATTTCCGCTGTCTTATCAAATTATAAGTTTATGATAGCAGTCTTAGCAATGTGTAGGGTAAATAATTGAGCAGTGTGCTTATTATTTATGGGAGAGGGTATTTCTGTAACCAGAACTGGAACATATTTTTCAGTGCAATGGCTGTTCTACTTCTTTAAGTATGGAAGTTCTTCAGTTCTTGGAGAACAAGAACAAATGGGGAAAAACCACTTAAACAGATTATCATTAGTAACATCATGAGATTAGTTAATGAAACTGCCAGATGGTCGAGGCACATGAAAGTAATGGAAGCTGGGGCATATGAAAATAATGGAAGTTGAGGCACGTCAAACAGATGGAAACTGAGACACAGACAAATGGGGCTTTTCAAACAAATGGAGGGTGGGGCACAACACAAATGGAAGCTGGGACACATACAATGAAGGGAAGCTGGGAGATGTAAAACAAAAAGAGATGGCATAGAGACAGGAAAAGAGTGTTAAATAGAATCAAGCCATATGACCAAGAAGATAAATTGTTGTCCAATAAGCAAGATGGATAGACAACATAAAGGTGAAAGAGTTGCTAATTGTAAACTGGCCAGAAACCATCAGTGATAGAGAACATAAAGCTGAAAGAGTTGCTAATTGTAAACTGGCCAGACACCGTCAGTGATAAAGAACAATGGAAATAGATTGTGTTTGAGGCACTAAACTTTAAAGGCCTGTGAAGCACAAGTGGCTAGGAAATGTGAAGTAGAAGACGGAAAAGGAACGTATACACTTGCGCAACATAATACAGGCACGTTGACTTTACGTATCATTAGTGATTATGTTTCATTCTCAATATCTGACTCTACAAATGATATTAAAACCCTTATAGTATTTAAAACAAAACGTTCACTCTTTATGGTGTTGTCAAACATGTTCCTTAATTATAGAAGAATATTCAAAATTCCCATCACAGACAGTGATAAGTAGATGTTGTAGTCTCCATATTGCTTGAAATCATGTGAGTTCTTAAAATAAGCACGTGGTATTTAAAAGAAGAAAAAAATCAACTTATGAGATTAGCATATGAATTTTCCGCTAATAAAAATTGTTGCCATTTGAGAAACTAGAAATTAATGGTCTTGCCTTTAGTTTGTTATTTACTAAAAAATTTACTCTTCAAAATGGGATAGTATCAATACTAATACTGTTTAATAAATGGGGCCTACATGAGGGGACGCATCACAATGTGAATAAAGCATCACAGGCTTGGTCATGGAACATCTTGATGTGAACATCTTGGTCATGGAACATTTTGATGTGAACAGTTTAACATGTTTTTTTAGTGTCATGTAAAAAGAGCTCATTTAACCTATAACCGCAAAAACCTGCACAAAAGCAGCAGAATTTGCCAGTTTTTTTTTTCCAGCATGTGGAACCCAAAAGTTTGTCATATGTTTACACCATCTGATAGGGCACATTATGGTTGTGACTGTTGAAAATCCTTTATTTCATTTGTTTTTGTCATTGACTTTGTCAAGAGATTTCCTTTTTTACTCCTTATGGAGCATGAAGTCACCTCTGCACCCTGTTCTCTTGTAGGAAACCTGTGCCCAAATATTGATGGGCTCTTACAGCGGTGGTGTCTGGGTCAATATGTTTGACATAATGAAGTTGTCAGCCACGTGCACAACCTTACAAGAACATGCCTGACTGAGGTAGTAGTTCTATTCTTTCTTCCCTGGGAACTGGGGGGGGGGGGGGGGGGGGGGGGGGGGGGGGGGGTAATTGATATTTGTTACAGTGACATTTCTTGTGTGAGTTTATCCCAGAATGTATGTGAGTAAAAGTGTACCAAGTTTGTTTAAGTATAAATATGCCGTGTTCTTATTACTACAGTGTTACAATGCACACATTCAGTGTTACAATGCACACATTTAGTGTTACAATGTGCTGTTGGATCCCTGAGAGTTTATTCAGCAGTTACAGTTATTTTTGTTACAGAATTCTCTTGTTAAATTTATCGAGAAAATTCTTACGTTAAACATCTTGACAGTAAATAAAGGGATATAATTTGCTAATGTTCAATATCATTGTCTATAGATGTGTAATACCTCATTTGTTCATTAAATATCTGCTAATTGAGAGTAGTTGCAATAAAAGGGTAACAAATAACTCTGAGACAAACACAGGCTGAAATATGAGTTTATAATTTCTTTGGAGTTGTCTTCAGTTTTGCTTATTCCATGGCAGAGAGAAAAGACTTATGTGAGCCATCCTGTTGCTGAAAGCCTGTGTGAACTTCACACATGTGCTGTCCCACTATCTGTGCCTTTCAAATGTATACACTGTCTCATTGTGTGTGAACACTGACTCAGGTGTGCTAGT
Organism: Oreohelix idahoensis; assembly: GCA_024509875.1. Classification (NCBI taxonomy): domain Eukaryota; kingdom Metazoa; phylum Mollusca; class Gastropoda; order Stylommatophora; family Oreohelicidae; genus Oreohelix; species Oreohelix idahoensis. Next base: position 400,675 of record JAMPIV010001214.1, on the reverse strand, counting down.
GCTTATAAACCTTTTGTGATTCTGTTCTCCCATGCAGGATTAAATGTGTTGTTTTCTTGGAGTTTATTTATAAATTATGTTGCATGTTTTTAGAGAATAAAGTTGAAATACCAGACACTTTGATGTTGTTTTTTGATTGATAAGTCTGAATTTTGTAAGAAAGTATGATATTTTTGGAAAATTCTTTTTAACCTTGGTTTATTTTATATATATAATATATATATATATATTTTTTTTTGGGTCAGATCAATAATTGGTACATGTTTCAGTAAATCAGTTAAAGTTAATCTGTCTAGTAAACTCTTTCTGTTTATGGTATTGTTTTTGTCACCATTATCAGTCAACTGTTGACTCCATAATGTGACAAAATTAAAATAAATGTCTTTGTTAAATTAGTTTTGAGACGTAATGGTCAACTAAAAGAAACATTTCCCAAAATGCAGCACCACATTAAATCAGGCAATTCTAAAACAGGTTTTTGGATTTTAGTACCTGGGCATACAAAAATATCAGACACAAAAGCAGAAATAATAACTGGAAATTCCTACAGAACATGACAGCCGAGGGTAACCTGGTCATCAGAAGCAGTCCTTGCATCCAATGAACAAACTTTATTTTCAATTGGTTGAGAATAGGGCATGACGGCCTGTCTTGTCATTCTGCACTTCTTTTCTCTCATCTTCTATACTGGATCTATTTACTCTCAAGTCAGGCAAACCCTTTATGACAGAGATTTATACGAATAAATAATAGAAAAATATAAGCAAAAAACGGTTTCACAGAAAAGGGAATCTAGGCAGCAACTCTGTTAACTGAAGTTAGGTTGATGGATATGAAAAAAATAGGTGATCCGTCTTACTGGGACAAAAGAAGGAAAATAGCCAACGTTGCAGTCACAAGGCCTTCGTCAGGGAAAGGAAAGAAAGTGAGGGCTAAGAACACATGAGAAAGATAAATAAAAATGAATACTGCCCGTAACATCTAGTATGTCCAGCGATACCGACCTAGTGTGTCATAATCCAGCGATACCGACCTAGTGTGTCATAATCCAGTGATACCGACCTAGTGTGTCATAATCCAGTGATACCGACCTAGTGTGTCATAATCCAGTGATACCGACCTAGTATGTCATAGTCCAGCGATACCGACCTAGTATGTCATAGTCCAGCGATACCGACCTAGTATGTCATAGTCCAGCGATACCGACCTAGTATGTCATAGTCCAGCGATACCGACCTAGTATGTCATAGTCCAGCGATACTGACCTAGTATGTCCAGCAACACCGACCTAGTGTGTCCAGCAATACCGACCTAGTGTGTTCAGTGATACCGACCTAGTGTGTCCAGTGACACCGACCTAGTATGTCCAGCGATACCGACCTAGTGTGTTCAGTGATACCGACCTAGTATGTCCAGCAATACCGACCTAGTGTGTCCAGCAATACCGACCTAGTATGTCATAATCCAGCAATACCGACCTAGTGTGTCTAGCAGTACCGACCTAGTGTGTCCAGCAATACCGACCTAGTATGTCATAATCCAGCAATACTGACCTAGTGTGTCCAGCAATACCGACCTAGTATGTCATAATCCAGCAATACCGACCTAGTGTGTCTAGCAGTACCGACCTAGTATGTCCAGCAATACCGACCTAGTGTGTTCAGTGATACCGACCTAGTGTGTCATAATCCAGCAATACCGACCTAGTATGTCCAGCAACACCGACCTAGTGTGTCCAGCAACACCGACCTAGTGTGTCCAGCAACACCGACCTAGTGTGTCCAGCAATACCGACCTAGTATGTCCAGCAATACCGACCTAGTATGTCATAATCCAGCGATACCGACCTAGTATGTCCAGCAATACCGGCCTAGTATGTCCAGCAATACCGACCTAGTATGTCCAGCAATACCGACCTAGTATGTCATAATCCAGCGATACCGACCTAGTATGTCCAGCAATACCGACCTAGTGTGTCCAGCAATACCGACCTAGTATGTCCAGCAATACCGACCTAGTATGTCCAGCAATACCGACCTAGTATGTCCAGCAGTACCGACCTAGTATGTCCAGCAATACCGACCTAGTATGTCATAATCCAGCGATACCGACCTAGTATGTCCAGCAATACCGACCTAGTATGTCCAGCAATACCGACCTAGTGTGTCCAGCAATACCGACCTAGTATGTCCAGCAATACCGACCTAGTGTGTCATAATCCAGTGATACCAACCTAGTATGTCCAGCAATACCGACCTAGTGTGTTCAGTGACACCGACCTAGTGTGTTCAGTGACACCGACCTAGTGTGTTCAGTGACACCGACCTAGTATGTCCAGCGACACCGACCTAGTGTGTCCAGCAATACCGACCTAGTGTGTCCAGCGACACCGACCTAGTGTGTCCAGCGACACCGACCTAGTATGTCCAGCAATACCGACCTAGTGTGTCCAGCGACACCGACCTAGTATGTCCAGCGACACCGACCTAGTATGTCCAGCAATACCGACCTAGTGTGTCCAGCAATACCGACCTAGTGTGTCCAGCAATACCGACCTAGTGTGTCCAGCGACACCGACCTAGTATGTCCAGCAATACCGACCTAGTGTGTCCAGCAATACCGACCTAGTGTGTCCAGGGACACCGACCTAGTATGTCCAGCGACACCGACCTAGTATGTCCAGTGATAAGAAAGCGAGCCACAAGAACATCAACTTTTATATGATGAGGTTGCCAGCCCCATGCACAACCTCATATGAGTGGCCTTGTACGACATGCATGAGGATACAGTAGTCATATACTTTCTTTGTCTCATAAGAGACCCCCTAGGAACTTGACAGGGCTCAATTATTTCGACCAAATAAAAATACATAATACCTTGCTGAAGACCATCATGGAAAGATGATGATGATATCTGGCACTGCTGGCAAAGGTGTCTGAGCAGTGGTGTCTGTTAAGGCACGTCATTAGACTTCTGACAACTTATTTATGAGTAAGTCACCCGCCAAAAAAAGGCTGGACATAATTACGTTGTGCTGTTTCTTGTGCATGTCCTGCAGACGACACAAAATTCTCCTGCAGTCTTTTCATTTTATTTCCATTTTGCTGCAGAAGTACGGAAACAGTGTAGCATGAAAGCATAGAAACTTTATCTATGATGAATAATGCGGCTGCACTGGCTAAATAGATCAATAAATGGTGGATACACTAATTCATACTATCCTGAACTACTTAATATAAATGGGGAAAATTCCAGAAATTTTGTCACCGAAGAGCAATAGAGGCAGGCGCAGGAATACCTCGTATGTCTAAACAAAATATCTCGCGAAGCACATTGGAAAGACGCGCACTGTTTCAACGCGTGAGCAATTTAGTTCCCAGGAACGCAAGATGAAAAGATTGGAACTTTGGTGCGACAAATGGAACATACGTTACCGTTAAGGCAATTCTCTAATAAATGAATTCTGTCAAAGCTGGAACGAGTCTGTAACATTCAAGAACTATCTTCCTTACTTCGGTTAAGGAGGAAGATGAGGGGGACTGCTGTAAGACGTGCAATAAGGTAGATGGATATAAACAAAACAATCGAAAATAGGTGATTTGTATTACTGGAACAAAAGATAAGGAAAATAGCCAATGTTGCGGTCACAAAGCCTTCGTCAGGGAAAATAAAGAAAGTGAGAGCTAAGAAGGACACATGAGAAAAATAAATACTTACTTACTTAGTCGTTCCTCTTCTACCGTGAGGTGTAGAGGTTTGTAAGAGAGAGCGCCAGACTATTCTATCGGCTGTCTTCCTGCTGGTTTGGTTCCATTCTAGTCCTCGGTCCTTCAAAAATTGTCTAATGTTGTCCTCCCAGCGGACTTTGGGTCGTCCTGGAGGTCTGGATCCATGGCTCTTAGTTTCCCATGCTTGCCGTGGTAGCCGATTTTCTCCCATTCTGCAGACATGGCCAAACCATCTCAGTTGGGACTGTTCTACTTGGGTCTGCAGGGGTTGGGTTTTTAGGCCTTGACGTATCGTCTGGTTGCGGACCATGTCTCTTCTTGTTACTTCAACCACCTTCCTCAGATACCTCATTTCTGAGGTTTGGATCTGGCTTTTGTGGGTTGTAGTCATTGCCCATGACTCGCATCAATACGTCAAGACTGGGACATAGGTGGAGCGGTATACAGCCATCTTCGTCTTCTTACCAACTTCTCTTTTGCTGAGGAATCCTCGATTTATGGCTTGAAAAAGTCTCCCAGCTGCTGCTCTTCGAGTAGCCAACTCTTCTTTGATGCCTCCCTTCCGGTCTATGACAGCTCCAAGGTATTTAAAGTGGTCGACCTGCTCCAGACCTGTTCTCCCGGCTTAATCTGATACCTTCTTTCTTCTCGTGATATCACCATGGTTTTTGTTTTCGAGCAGCTTATGATCACCCTTCTCTTCTCCAGCTCTTCCTTCCAGACTTGCAGGTTGGATTGAAGATGTGCCTCTGATTTAGCAATCAGAGCAACATCATCAGCTAAAGCCAGCTCTGAAATACAGACCTGAATCAATTTCCAGTACCCCACAGAATACTTTCTTGTCCTCTCCTTGCATGCTTTGATGACATCGTCCATGAGGAGTATGAAAAGGTAAGGTGACAGGATATCAACTTGTCTTACAGTAGTCTTCTTCTTCTTCTTCCGTCCTTAGCCACCAACCGTCAAAGCAGTCAGTGGCCATTACGCCTAGTGGCGTCTTAGGGCAACGGCAGATAGGTTTTCTTTGCCATTGTTTCCCATCACGCCTGGTGGCGTCTTTAGGGCAACGGCAAATCAACCCATTTGCTGTTGTTTCTGTAATCTAAGTGACTGGCAAACGGGTGATCAGCTCGTTGTATCTTACAGTAGTAGTGATCCTTAATTCTTCTGACTAATGGTTTGCCGTCCTCACATAATTTCTGCAAGACTTGTAGAAGCTCTGTATAGAATGAATCAGACGTGTTGGAATGTTCTTCCTTGCCAAACAGTCCCAAAGTTTGCTCCAGGGGACCCTGTCAAACGCCTTTTCCAGATCTATGAAACAAAGATGGATCTCACTCTTATACTCAAGGGCCTTTTCACTCAACTGTCTGAGTGTGAAAATTAGGTCTTGAGTACTTCGATTTGCTCGGAAGCCACACTGGGCCTCATCCATTTGTGGCTCAGCTAGTAGCCTGAGTCTCTGCTCCAGTATTCTAGAGTAGATTTTACCAGGGACACTGAGAAGGGATATGCTTCTATGGTTTCCACATTGTCGGTAGTCACCCTTATTGAAAATTGGTGTTATGATGGCTATCTCCCAATCTTTTGGTATGGTCTTGTTGCACCACGCTGCCTGTAGGACCCTTAAGAGTAATAGGTCGCCTGATGCTCCCATGTACTTAACCATTTCTGGTGTTATGCCATCATGTCCTGCTGCTCTGCCCATCTTGATTTTCTCCAGTGCTGCCTTCAGTTCTTCCATCTTTATGTCATCTTCATCACCATTGGTTTCCTCTTCTGTGTCAGTGGGTATCATTTCTGATGCTTGACTTTGCTCACCATCCAGGAGCTCTGAAAAATATTCTTTCCATCTTTCCATTACTAGAAAAATAAATAAATAAGAATGCGTACTGCCCGTAAAATCGACTGCGACCTAGTGTGTCCAACGTTAAGAAAGCGCGTCACAAGAACATAAACATAACATTGTATGTTCTTGTGGCTCGTTCGGGCTCTTTGCTTGAAGTGCCATATCAACAATCTGTGGAATACCAACGGTCACAACCGTAAGGGCATGTGAATGCTCTTGCAAAAAAAAGGGGGGGGGGGCTGCAGTGGGGGCTTCTAGCTCCATAGAGAAGGAAAATGATGAAGAAACTATTGTATCTGTGTCATGTTGATGTCCTTGAGAATTCTCTGTTCATTCCTTGGTTGTCTAGAGCTTCTTTATTTGTTTTCTCTGTCCATGAGATGCGCCCCATTCTTATCTACGATAAGATTTTTAAAATATAATTTTTCTATATTCTTGTAAAATGCTACAGTGAACAGTACTTGCAGAAATTACAGTGTGGTCCAACTCATTAGCGTGAAATTGACTCTCATAAGAGTACATAAAGTACTGTATGGGGTAGGGGAGCTATCACGAGACCGTACACACATTGAAAAGTTCCTTGAGCTGGCTCTTTCTGTAACTAATTGGTAGTTTCAAACATTACGACGATTTAAACGCTGGAAATGAAGATCACAACAACCAGTATATGAAGCCAATGAATAGACTGTCCGGTGGGAAAATGCAGATTTGAAAAAAAGAAAAAAATTCGTAATAAGATTTCCCAATCTTATTTTATCAAGCATTATATTTTTTTTTTGGTGTGCGAACGCTACTGGTCTATTGATACAATTTGTCGGTAGTTTACAATTTTGTACTATGTATGACAGACAATGGGTAATGGAAACATGTTACTTCAAGTCTGTGGTTTATAGGCACCTTTTGTGTCAGGTTCCGGTTTATTGGGCAGGTGTTCCAGATTTGCTAACAGCAGTGGGGGTCTCACTTAAGATAACATGAGCTGTTAGAGGTGTCCTTAAGTTTAGAGGTGCAGGGTGGGAAATGGTAAGGGAATATCAGAAAAGTACTGAGGAATAGCATTTGTGAGTTCATTGACATCCCCCTCTTCCCTCCCTCCCTGGTCTTATAAGCAATCAGTAAAACATGTGTCAAGTTTAACATGAAGTAACGTGTGAGTTTAATATAACCAAATTAGAAAAAAATTAAACAGGAACAGGGCCGTAGTATGAGGAGGGAGACTTACGTATATACACATACGGTACACACAAATATATATTTAGTTTTATTCTACTCTTTTAAACGTTTGATTACAAACTTGTTATGACATTTGCGTGTTCTCACCACGTTTTAAACAGTATGCCCAGTAACATGTAGAAGATGGGTTGACATAAGGTAGGTCGAGATCTGTCGAGGATCTATTGATATATCACAGGGGATTGTATAGTAGATATCTACGTGATGGAGGGGCAACAGAGACAGAATGTTAACACTAGAGACGTTCTGATCTAGCCCTCTCCAGCCGGCATGTTAAAGCGTGGTATGCCCAGAATGAAATATATTTTCCTGCGTTCCCAATGAAAACTCGCCAGCTAGCTCACAAACTTTCACTTTAATTGTGAACCGCACGAGCGAGACAAGAACGTGATCTTTTCTGTGAAGTGAAATTAACATTCGGTAAATTATCATTTAGTTTGAATTTCCCACCACACTGTTATTGGAACTACGGGTAGCAGAATGGTCGGCAAAAACGCAACCTACATAGGTTTCGCATCCGCCTCGAGTTCTAGAGGTAACGGGTTCGATTCTCAGTAGAGGGAATATAATTTTTGGAAATTTTTTTCAGAACCAGTGGTCCTAATGATGTCATACTCCCCTCTGATCTCCTGGGTAATGAGATCGGATGCCTAGCCTTCTCGGATAAGGGCGAAAAAATAGGAGGTCCCGTATGCAAGTTGCGCACGTTAAAAATCCCAATGCAGTTGGAAGTCGTAAAGAGTAGGCCATAAGGCCGCTGCCTTGGCAAAATTTAAAAATTAAAAATCTACCCACCAAGTATATTTATAGAATGTGGGATTCCTATATACACATTTTGGGATTCTTGTCGGTGCTACGGAGTTCATGCACTGAGCTGAGATCGTCCTTGAGTGATCTAAGGGAGGAGATCGGAGCACTGATGGAGTTGTCTGTGTGCAATGTAGATAGTCCTAACCAAACCAAACTAAACCAAAAAAAAAAAAAAAAAGAGACGATTTTATCCAAGTGGAGAGCATTTGAGAGCTCAGTTTCCTGACGTAATTCCACACCGTCATTGGGTTGTTCACAGATGATCTACAGCGTATTATAACATAATGGCAGTGGCGGCTTTCTTTAATGAGCTGTTGAGCTGCAGCACTCCCTAAGAAAAGGACTGCATACTGCTGTCTCTACTACATTATAATACATAATACGGACAGACCAAAATATTGAGGTTACACCAGAAGGGTTAAATACAAAAAAAAAAAAAAAAAATTATATTACACCGTATTGGGGAAAAGTGCTGCAAACGATTGCTGCTCAAGTGACCTTGACCTCTTATAAGCGAATGCTTGTCATACACACAGCTAGAGGCAAACTACGAATGGTTTGAATTTTTTAACCAGAGTTGCAGCCATCCACAGCTCAAGTGCAATGAGCAAATTAAAGGGAAGTTACAATGACAATTTTAAACACGAGAAATAGTAGCATACATGTCCGTGTAACCGGTTTGAGACTCGGGAAGCTGCTACGACTGGCAATGATTACTCCTAGTTGCAGTAACTTTTAAAATAACTTTTCAGAACTTCTTGACAGATTTTAGATGAGATAAGACACTAATCATTTGTGTCTGGGTTGATATTTCACATGGTGGTCACAATTTGTGAGTGTTATGTATAGTATTTTAAATGAATGAACAGTGCAGCACCCCCAATGACAACCCCCTGGAACCGCCACTGCATAATGGCTTATCTTGTGATGAAGAGGGAGAGGGAGGGTTCGAGACTCTTCCCCAAATATGCGTTACTCACACAAATAACTCACCTCGATAACAATCCAAAATGTGCCTCTGAACATGAACAACAAAGGACGTCAGAAATGCATACATTATCTGCCTACGATCTAAATTTCGTAACTATCTCCGTCATAAATGAACTGTTTCTTGTAGAAAGTCCTAAACTAGCTGGAGACCCGAATAAGAAATTCATTCACTGGATGTTTTATTTAGTGTATAGCTGACTTCCCCCCCCCCCCTCCCCCCAAACACACATATATACCACATACATACCACATTTCTTGTTTCAAAAAAAATTTAAAAAATTAGAGTGACATATTATATTAACGTCTTCTTCTTCTTCTTCTTCTTCTTCTTCTTCTTCTTCTTCTTCTTCTTCTTCTTCTTCTTCTTCTTCTTCTTCTTCTTCGTCCAGCCTCAGACGTCAACTTGAACATGTTTAAAGAAAGCAGTGGTCAGTCTGAGACTGTTGGTATCTCCGTAGAGCTTTTCTAGGAATGGTACTGGTGACGGCGCTTCCTCTGCTGCTCATATGTTGGGCACGTTTGAAGTAGATTTTCAGCAGTCATTATATCAGGGCCACCGTTACACTCGTCAGTAGTTCCTATCTTTAGCTTATACGAGGTTTTTCTAATTATGTCGAGGCATACTGCATCCAGGCTAGAGATAAAGGCAGCGATTATATTAGGGAGCATGTACATATAAGCTACCTTTAATGAGTTGTGGGTTGAACAGCAGGATACGTGATAGCCACTAATGACTATTTCTTTAGGATCCCCCCTTAAGTTGACGCCTATAAAAAGTTGGTTCACCTGTGTCTCGTGGTGTTTGTAGTTTCATTACTATATGGGTTGACGTTTACTTGAAGTGGTATTTGTAAACTACGAGTGTCTGTCTACATGTTACTTCTTTAGGATCTAAAATACATCTTTCACTCATGCGTCAAATTAGACAGTGTTATTACTTTATGCGACCTTAAAATTGTGCGAGGTGTAAATACAAACATATTGTAGTTCTAGGTGTTAATGGGTTTCTGAGGTGAAAAGGGAGTAAAAAATAAGAGTATGGCTTTCTTAGGCATTTCGTTAGAGGCGGCTAATGTGCAACCTCTCGTCGTGTAACATAAGCTGCTACATAAACCACTGTTGCAAGAGCACATTATTGTCTTGGTGCCGGCTGCCTGCAAGAGAGACAACTGAAGTGGTGCCTTCATGCTCCATAGGGAGCGAAAATGGAAATAAATGGATGTGTTAGTACGAAGCTGTTACATTTTACAACACCGACAACGATGTGTAAGTACGAAGCTGTTACATTTTACAACACCGACAACGATGTGTTAGTACGAAGCTGTTACATTTTACAACACCGACAACGATGTGTTAGTACGAAGCTGTTACATTTTACAACACCGACAACGATCAAGAAAAGTAGGTGCCAAGCCAATGTAAGCTGTTGTGTACTTTTGTGAGCGTGTGAATTGTGGCATCTAGGATCTTTTTATTCTCGTACTTAGTTTCCTTGTGTTTACACGGTATTTCTGTTTTGGATTTACCTTTACGTAAACAGCTATACTTCTTAGCGATCTGTATTTTTTTTATTTTTTATTTTTACAATTTCTATGAATTTAAAAAGGGTACTGCTTTCTTTTTTCTTTTGTTCAGCGTGTTTGTCCCTGACGAAGACCCTGTGGTCATGTCACGAGTTTAACTCTCCTTGCTCTGCAGTGATGGTCCAACAGTGGCAAAAATTCAGAGTATCTACTAAGGGTCTTCAAAGGTGTCTACCTTTCGCTCAAGATTACTCTTGGCAGAGATGTGATTTGAAGAATGGTGCTTCAATTCTAGGAAGCCTCAGGAATTTAAGACATCAAGTACTGCGTTTGATAGGATCCAGGCCGTGTAAACTTTATATCTTCCCAGACCTTCTATGAGTAAGGATTTTGCTCGTTCTGATGAGCCCCAACTGATTTAACTCAGTAAAATATTACTTTAATAGCTCTGTTATAAGTATTTAAGTGACTGAGATCTACGGGTGCAGTTCACTCGAAATGACTAAATCAACTATAAATTTGTATATTTACAGGTATAATATAAGTATTATATATATTTGAGGGACCTCCTAGTCCACAGCCGTTTGAAAACCGTCAACGATGGCCACTTTGGGACCAAGCCATGTAACCGAACACGATGTAAGACATGCCAGTATGTAATCGAAATACGTTCAGTCTCGTTCGCTAATGCCAAGTTCACCATCACCCATGGCTTCACATGCGAGTCACGCAACGTCATTTATGCTATTATATGCAAACGTTGCAATATTACTTACATCGGCCAAACGGGCACACGACTGGGCGACCGATTCTGCAGACACCTCTACGACATCTCTCAGTTAAAATCCACACCTGTGATCCACTTCAATGGCCCTGGCCACCACGGTGCCACTGACATCCAGGTGACAGCCATCAGATCCTGTTCCTCGGACGCCAATAGTCGGTTTCGCCAGGAACAACGCCTCATCCATCTTATGGGTTGCCTTAAACCACACGGTTTGAATACCCAACATTCTTTTGTAAAATTTTCATTTTATATATTATATATATTTATGTATATAAATTTTTTTAAAAAATATTTTTTTATTTTATTTTGATTTAATTTATTTTTTTATTTTACTTTTTATTTTAATTTTTTATTAATTTTTTTTTCTAATTATATATATATATATATATATATATATATATATATATATATATATATATATATATATATATATATATATATATATATATATATATATATATATAATTTATTTAATTTCTTTTTTAAATTTATTTATTATTTTATTTATTTATTTATATATATTTTTATTTATTTTTTTTTTCACTCTGTTTTCCAGTCCTTATTTTCATTATTTCTTATTTCTTAGTTTTTCATGTACTATCGACTTCCGCTTTCCGGTTTAGTGGTAGCCATCTTGCTGCATGTGACTGGACATAGCCTAAGGGAGTTTTTTTTTTTTTTTTAGTTTCATGTTCTCTACTTAATTCTCATTTTCTTTCCCTCCTGTCTCTTGTTTGTCTGTCCCTGACGAAGGTCTTGTGGCCGCAACGTAGGTTTTCCTTGTCCTTTCTCCTTGTAATACGTATTACCATTTGTGTGTGTGTGTTTTTTTTTCCCATTCAACCATATTTACAGGTAACAAATTTAATAATAAATTATTGTTAACAAATGTAAAATAACAACAACAAAAGGGGGGAGGAGGTGAATTTAGATAAGAGTCTTTAAAATTTCATCACAGGTGATGGTCTGATTTGAAAAGTTCGTTTTTAGAGAGTTCACTGGGCGGCTTGCAATGGGTACTTAGCTGCCAGTAAGATGTCGGTTAGTTTCTGCTCCAGCCGATGCTTGTTCATTGCAGGTTATGGGCTGGTTCATTCTCGTCACTGGTCAAGTCTGGTGGCCGCAACACGCCCCTCGTAGTATTGTGGGGTAATTGCGAAGATGGTCCAGCGTCTGTTAAGATCCGTCTGCTGTAGGTGTCTAGCTTTGACTGAAGGCCACTTATATTACACACTTGTTCCACAGATAACACCATCAATTGGTACTACCGATTAGTATCATGAAATAAGAGATAAACAAATACCCTCCTGAGTATTTGGTTTCCTGACACAAAATCATGTGTCTCTTCACACCCCCAATCCTTTTTTTTTCATTCCACCATCCCATTTGTCTCAGAACTTCACCCTTTCTGAGCACTAAAGTTAATCCCAGTGAGCGGAAAACATCCATTGCATTTATATTGAACATGTTTACATTTCAATATGGTTGAAAAAGTTAATATAATAAGTATGTACATCAGTTTTGTCATCATCCACTTCCTGTTCCATATTTTTTTTTTTTTTTTTTTTTTTGCGTACGCCCGCTATTACTCGAGGCGTAATCTCAGGTTAGTATGTCTAACCTGAGACTGATTTTTACGTGAGTATCCCTTTTTTCTTGTACAGAGACAGGTGTCCCTCGCCATTCAGGCAGATACTCGCCGATTTCGGAGGTACCCATTACAGCTGGGTCGGCTCAGGAGCCGCCAGTCCCTGGTCGACGACACTACTTCAAATGTCACGCCAGGGCTCGAGTTAATCCAGTCCAAATCCCGGTCGACGAAAAATCTTCAAATGTCCTCACCCGGGTTTGATCCTGTGTCACCCGGTCGCCAGCGAAGTTTGGTAACCACTACACCAGCGTGGTTCCCCCTGTTCCATATGGAACTTGGGACTACCTCTGCTTTTTTGTTCTCTATGAGAAACCAGCATAGCAGTCACCAGCTCTTGCAGTGGTGGTTCATGAAACCATCATTCTATATGCTGAGGTTACCAGCCTCGTATGACTTAAGACATCCATTAGCAATTTTCACATGTTAATAAATGCCAATTATAGAATTACTATCAACAACCCGCCAAAATTGGCAGGTTTTTAATTATAGTGTGTTGTTTCTGTTACATGTATTACATTGCTGCTTCTTCTATAGTCTCGCTTGCTCGCTGTGAATGACGCGATCATCTCTTCCTTTTAGCCATCTTATCATTTTGATCCATAATAATAAGTCTGCAATACTTTAAATTAAAATTCTGTCGTGAAGAAACAATTAAAAAACTTACATTTTAAGGTTATTTTTAAGAAACATGATGAGTTAAATCCGTTTCCTGGACAGAAGAGTATCTTGATTGTCTGTTGATTTAATGCACACCATCACACTTTTCTATTTTCGGGAGAGTACATATAAGGGGAAACAATACAATTGTTGTCTAACTTTCAACCACGGTTGCACCCCCTTAGCTGTGGTCGAAAGTTAATGCAGTCTCTCGAAAAAATAGAAAAAAGTGCGCAAATGAAGGTGTGCAAAGTGTGACAGACCGACCGACCGAAGTACCTTACGGCGGGAACTATGGTATTGGATAAAATGTACAACTCACCCCAAATATCTTTGGAAATGCAAACTTCTGGCTGAGAGAAGTAGTTACGGCAGCTTGATTAAGGTGGTACCCTACAGTGAAAACTAACTTTTGTTCTAATAACATTTTCAGACTTTTTATGTGCTCAATAGACACAGTGTATGTCCATGAACCAAATTCTACAGTTTATTTTGTTTAAAAAAATGTGGTTACCATGGTAACTAAAAAAAAAACATCCGCCATTTTGGATTTTCACCAATTTTCGAGAGCTAAAATCTTATGTTTCCCATTGACCAAACTTTATCAAATTGCACACACATGTTGTGACTGATAATTAAAACAATTTGTCAGAGGCTTTTTTTTTTTGATAAGTTTAAAATTCTATTTTTAATGAGTTTTTTAAAAAATACACTATATTTGTATGAAAAACAATGAAAAAAAAATATTTAAAAAAATATATCAAAGCAAATTACCCAAATATAAAAAAGCCTCTGTCAATTTAAAGGTATATATGTGTCCTACATGCATGCCAAATTTCAGACTGATCTATTAGATAGTTTGTAAAAAATAACATTTTTTGTTAATAAAATGTTAGTTTTGAGAAAAATGCATTTTAGTCACCGAGTGACTTGTCTTGTCCAATATTCTCCATTCTGGATGGCTGAATGTGTTTAAAATTGTCCAGCACTATATGCTGCACCTCCTTCAGCTTCCTGCAGCTCCTCCTCTTGCCTTTATCTTGCCTAATTTTTCTTCTTTCCTTCTACATGGTAACCAAACAAAAACATCCGCCATTTTGGATTTTCACCAATTTTCGAGAGCTAAAAACTTATGTTTCCCATTGACCAAACTTTATCAAATTGCACACACATGTTGTGACTGACAATTAAAACAATTTGTCAGAGGCTTTTTTTTTTGATAAGTTTAAAATTCTATTTTTAATGATTTTTTTATTTAAATACACTATATTTGTATGAAAAACAATGAAAAAAAAGATTTAAAAAAATATATCAAAGCAAATTACCAAAATATCAAAAAACGCCTATGTCAATTTAAAGGTATATATGTGTCCTACATGCATGCCAAATTTCAGACTGATCTATTAGATAGTTTGTAAAAAATAACATTTTTTGTTAATAAAATGTTAGTTTTGAGGAAAATGCATTTTAGTCACCGAGTGACTTGTCTTGTTCAATATTCTCCATTCTGGGGGGCTGAATGTGTTTAAAATTGTCCAGCACTATATGCTGCACCTCCTTCAGCTTCCTGCAGCTCCTCCTCTCACCTTTGTCTTGCCTAATTTTTCTTATGTCCTTCTACCATGGTAACCAAAAAAAAAAACAACCGCTATATTGGGTTTTTCACCAATTTTCAAGAGCACAAATCTTGTTTCCCATTGACCAAACTTTATCAAATTTACCAAAATATAAAAAAAGCATGTGACAATTTAAAGGTATATATGTGTCCTACATGCATGCCAAATTTCAGACTGATCTATTAGATAGTTTGTAAAAAATAACATTTTTTGTTAATAAAATGTTAGTTTTGAGGAAAATGCATTTTAGTCACCGAGTGACTTGTCTTGTTCAATATTCTCCATTCTGGGGGGCTGAATGTGTTTAAAATTGTCCAGCACTATATGCTGCACCTCCTTCAGCTTCCTGCAGCTCCTCCTCTCACCTTTGTCTTGCCTAATTTTTCTTATGTCCTTCTACCATGGTAACCAAAAAAAAAAACAACCGCTATATTGGGTTTTTCACCAATTTTCAAGAGCACAAATCTTGTTTCCCATTGACCAAACTTTATCAAATTTACCAAAATATAAAAAAAGCATGTGACAATTTAAAGGTATATATGTGTACTACATGCATGCCAAATTTTAGACTACTCTGTTAGATAGTTTGTTAGTAATAAAATTTTGGTTAATAAAATGTTAGTTTTAAGAAAAATGCATTTTACTCACCGAGTGCCTTCTCTTGTCCAATATACTCCATTCTGGGGGGCTGAATATGTTTAAAATCCTCCAGGACCACATGCTGCACCTCCTTCAGCTTCCTGCAGCTTCTCCTCTCGCTTCTGTCTTGCCTCTTGCCTAATTTTTCTTCTTTTTACAAGTTTGTCAGCCTCATGTTTCTGGCTGTTGGCCAGACGTTTCCTCAGTCGCACCTGTCCAAGGCGTATTGAGTTTGTTCCAGATGCTTGACCATACAGCCTTTTTATTTCTGCACTGGCTGATGGACCAAAGTTGAACTCTCCAACGGTCACAAGGACACTGAATTTGGCTTTTTTCAATGACACAAATTTCCACTTGCTGCAACGACTCCATATAACATTGTGTAGGCTTTCATTTGCATTTTGTGTTGCACCTAGCTCACACCGCTTGAGCAGATGCTGATCAGTAAGACGCTCATAAATAGGGGCTAAGTGCTTATGGAGCAGGTTGTAGTCTAGCGGAGTGTGAACCTTGGTCTCGTGTGGTCCGGCAGCTTCTCCTTTGGCGATGGAAGCCTGATAGAAACACCAGAAGTCTTTGCTTGGCGGACACAAATTATGTTGGGGTTTGTCGTTTGTCGAATACCCATGGTAGAGAGAAGCCATGATGGCTTGTTTCATCTCTGCGGCTGTACTATGCTGGCGGATGGCCCTGGTGTAGTAAATACACAATTTTCGTATGGCATTTTGGGTTAGACGACCACGGCCATTTCCCCCAAGGTGACTTTTTGTTTCCTGCAGTCAGTAATCAGTGTCCTCAGTGCAGTGCCTAATCGCTTTGCAACATGGTTGACGCACTCTTGTTTGGTAATGTCAACTTCTGGTCCATACGGTTTGATTCGCAGAGTCTGTTGTAGGCCTTGGAATCGCCATCTGATGGCAAAACAGTGTAGCGTAGCTTGTGATTTGCCACTGAACGAAGAAAGAGAACTTCACAGGCTTTTACCTCCATCATTCCGGCTGACCCTTCGTAATTACGGCAGCAGTCCTTCTGATGCTCTGCTTTCCATTCTTCAAATTTGTCAGGCTGATTTTTCAGTTGCCACTGTCCAGTATTCTCACAGGTGTGACAGAAGGAAGACATAACATGCGTATCGATGACCATGCCAGTCAAGATGTCGATAACACTGCCAACACCTATCAGTGACTTATGACCTCTAGTTAGCCATGTTACATCAAAGCTGACAGCGATGTCAATGACTTCTTTTTTATTAATGGTACGATGCTGTCTCTTAGCGTGCTCAGCTAGGACGATGCTGACGGAACGTTGAAATACTGTAGAGTGCATGGTATCCAAATGATCAAAAATTTGATCTGCATATTTATGAAATGTTTTCTGGTGCAGGCCAGGGAGGTCTAGGTTCTCACAGAAGAGACTGAACGTAGATGGGCCCATTCCAGACATGAGGGCACCAAGAACAGCAGATTTGTTGATTGCATGTCCACGAGGGCTGCGGCCTTCTGGTTCCCTCTCGGATGTGTACATTCTAGAAATTGCTTTTTCACATGTGTGACACACAACTTCCAGGAAGAGAGAGAAACTCTTAGACTTGGTGTTGTCAGTTCTTGTTTCCAATGTGCTTTGCTTACGAACATTGCAACACACATTTTTAAGAAGGTTGTTGAAGAAAGAAATGTCCACAATGGTTTTGTACGTAGGTTTAGGCTGGGCGCAGACAGTATTATGAGATGCAACATTCTTGCTCGTGCTCAAGTTAATTTTTATATCTGATCGACTTGGGCCAGATGCGAACGGCACTACTGGGTCTGCAATTTCAACCATAGGCCTATCGGATACTGGTATGCAGAAATTCCATGTTGTTTGTGTATCATTCACCGCTGATTCTGTCTTACCTTCTGTGGTAACACTGCTAGAAATTACACACTGTCGACGCGACCTGGCAGCAGATATTTGCTTTGATCTCTTACCTATTCTTCCCATTTTGAAGTAATAGAACACAATTCACTGAAATTTAAACAAGAGAAAAATATCGACCACGTTACACGCAAGCGAACAATTTTTTTGTGTACAGGCGGAAATGGCTGTTGTTATATTCCACATTTGCGCACGCAGCCAAAATGTTGTTATGACCAATCAAAACAGGTGTTTACGTTTGCGCCTTCAATGGGTCGGGAATGAGGGCATGAGGTCACCACGTGACCACTCCTTATAAGGAAGTTAGCGTAAAATTACGGAAATTTTCAAACACACATTTCTAAGAGCTATGAGAAAAAATAGTTTCGAATTTGCGATATTACGGCAGACAACAAAATTCCCTGTGTATCGATACCAAATAGTCCACGATTTGGTTAGCGTAACTAAGGTATTATTGAGCGACAAATCTTGCATTTTCGGCACAAATTTGCAAATCATAGCTGGGGGTGGGTACAGAAAATATGCTTTTTGATACATTAAATGCATTTTTTATGTTATAAAACCTTGCTCAATCGATTCCTCGATGATTATTTAATAAAATAAGCTCAAAAGTAAAAAATCGATATTTTGTACGTAAAATCCAGTTTTCACTACCGGGGACCACCTTAAGATGCCTCTTACACGTGGTATGGGGTGTTACTTTACAATAGACTTCCACTATGACTTAGTGTTCAGGTTCCTTGGATTCCGGGCTTTCCGTATTAATAAATGGAGAGTTGTAGTTGTGTAAATCTACAAGATGCTCAAACACGTTGTCCAGTCCTTCCTTCAAAGTGGAATCCTGATCCTATTCCTTACTCTGTCTTGTCTGGCTGTCTTCTTGACGAGTTGAATTTCACAGTGCCGTACTCAAAAGGCGCTAGATTATATGGCAACATTCGGCACACATCCAGATTGCTACTTTATGACGAGGCTCCAATCAGAAATGTTACCAGTCGCCTATCCATATTTAGTATGCCAGCTTCCGTCTATTATCGATCATGTTTACACTCAAGACTTCATACTGTATTACAGCCAATCTTTTTCAAGATGGATAATTATTCCCCGACACGTCTTGTCCGGAAATGGTTATGTCATTTACCCGGTCTTAGCCAACAATCAACAATCTGGTCAGACAGAACTATTATCAGAGATAATCGACTGTGGTCACCCCAAGGTTGTTTATTCACTAATCCGGTCGCTCCCCTGCACTTGTCTGATCTGACACGAAATGTGTTACACATTAGTAAACCACACTTCTCTCTACAGATCCCAGGTGTCAGTATAGGTTAAAACGAGTGATTGATTAGCCTAAAATCACTAAAAGATGGCCGCTGGAGTTCCCACATGACAAGAATTGAGGGAAGGGAGTGTCAACAATGATTAACTACAGAAAATGAAACGTGGCGCAATTATGTCGGCGATAAACATGAATGCTAGGGAAAGAGAACGCACAGTTCTGTCACAGGTCATGAAGTAGGCCTTTTCTATGCCCGTTGTCCCAGTAGGATTTGCATTACCTGTATTCGTTCACTTAATGGATCACAATAGTAGCCTCACTTTGCTGTGATATGAAAGCCTGGTTATTATAGGAATTGTAAGCTTTAGGGTGGCACAGAAAAGAATCATAGAGACAGAACAAACAAGAGCGATAACCTAGTCTGGCTCGCCCAAGACAAGCACCAAAATGGCAAGGAAACCAACCCCGACTTAAAGCTTAAAAGAAAGAGAGGAACCCCCCCTGCCGCCCCCCCCCCCCCCCCCCCCCCCCCCCCCCCCCCCCCCACCCCCCCCCCCCCACACACACACACTGTGTCGATGATCATACCAGCAGAGGGAAAGAGGAGTGGAGAGGTCACAGAAATTCCGGAAAGGTTCAAGAGAAAGTCAGAGTACGCAGTGACTGTTGGATGTATTTGAGAAGATGGCGAAAATTAGGAGTCTGTGACGAGAACCAGTTGTTGTCCTGTTTAATAAAGGGAAAGAATTGATGGACAGTGCCAATGATAACCTCATGTGATTTGTGATATATAATGGTGTATAGCGTTTCTTTCTTTTTATTTTGTTTTAATTCCAGAATACATACTCTGTTACAGATATTCTTTACTGATTACTTCAGACATAATTTCTGGTAATTTAGCTTTGATGATTTTCTGTGATCGTACTGTGAAGCTTCATTTTGGTGATACTAGGTGTTTTTCTTTGATGGTATGTATTTTCTTTGATGGTATTAGGTGTGTTTCTTTGATGGTAGGTGTTTTCTTTGATGGTACTAGCTGTTTTCTTTGCTGGTATTACTAGTTTTCTTTGAGGCATTAGGTGTTTGTTTTCTTTGATGGTACTAGGTGTTTTCTTTGATGGTACTAAGTGTTTTCTTTGATGGTATAAGGTGTTTTCTTTGATGGTACTGTAATGTTTTTCTTTGATGGTACCGTGATGATTTTCTTGGATGGAACTTGATTCTTTTCAATGGCACTTTGGTACCTTTTCACTGATGTTACTTTGATGCTTTTCTTTGATTGTACTTTGATGCTTTTTTATGGTGCTTGATGCTTTGTTGGTGGCACTCTGATAATTAATTTGATGTATTATATGGTCGTTGATGCTTTTTAAAATGGCACTTTGAAGCTTTCTTTTGATGGTACTGTTATAGGGTGGGCGAGATGATGATGATGCTGTTGTGATATGTGATCACTTTCTTTCACACTCGCACCGACCCGAACAACAATAAAACTCTGATTCTTAAGGCAGGGGCTGTATTTATTTATACAACCCAGTCAGTGATAAAGAGGGGAGCCGCGCTAGCGTAGTGGTTACAACACCGCTCTGGCGACCGGGTGATTCAGGATCAAACCCGGGCGACGGCATTTGAGGATTTTTCGTCGACCGGGATTTGGACTGGATTAACTCGAGACCTGGCGAGAACATTTGAAGGAGTGTCGTCGACCAGGTATTGGCGGCTCCTGAGCCGACCCAGCTGTAATGGGTACCTCCGAAATCGGAGAGTATTTGCCTGAATGGCGAGGGACACCTGTCTCTGTACAAGAAAAAGGGATACTCACGTAAAATCAATGTCAGGTTAGACATAAAAATAAATAACCTGAGATTTCGCCTCGAGTATTAGCGGGCGTACAAAAAAAAAAAAAAAAAAAAAAAAAAAAAAAAAAAAAAAAAAAAAAAAAGAAAAAGTGATAAAGAGCACACTGAAGCAAACATTAAACAAATAAACCAACAAACAAAACAAACACCCAGCCAGTGCTCGATTGCTAGTCTGAAGAAGCAAACAAAGCAACGACTAGTTAAAATCATAGTTAAAAATGAGAAACGATACTCTCACTTGCCAAACAGTCCTTCCACGCCACCTGACACACTCAACTATCACACACACACACACACTCATGCGTGTCGTCAAATGTGACTAGTATGGTGTTGTGCATGAGGCTGGCAATCTCACCATGTAACATAGATTGCTACCGAAACCACTCCTGCAAGAGCATCTGAATGCTTCATGCGGAGGCAAACCACACTGGTGGCCCCATGCTCCCTCAGGAGCGGAGAAGAGAGATATGTATCTCCAAGTGAGCCCACGTGCTCTCACAAACCATTCTACACATAACCATAATTAAATAATCATAAAATGGACATAAACTAATATTCAACTATATGTACAACAAATACTCTCAATAATGAGAATAAACCACCACCCCGCAACTGATGCATCTCACTATTCATCCCTGCACTCTGAAGCATGTCGTATATGCCGACTGACGAGATTGAGAACTCATCATATGAAACACATTGTTACAGAAACAAACCACTGCCATAGCAAATAATTGCTTCATGCAGGCTTCTGTTGGGTTCAGCCGCAATGATGTCGCCCTGCTCCACAAAAAGCAAACAGGAACGTTTATGTCTCAAATGTGCTTTACACACAAAGGAGTGGCATTGCGCTCACCAGAAATCTAAATGACTATCAAAGTAAACCACTAAAGATAAACAGTAGGATTATGATAAGTATCGTGAAATACACTCAATTACCATCGCATCAAAGAATAAAATATAATTATTCTTGACTTTAACAAAACTGGAACTAAATACATCACCTAAAGGAAATTTACCACGATAACTCTCTCTTCTATTACTGGGGAAAATTACATTAACCTACTTTCACCCACGTGTCAATTCACACAGTCTAAAATAGCGCAACATTATAGACTTACAACGCGTGGTAACTAAGCGTGTTATGCAGACTTGCTGGCGCCGCTTTTATACAGTCATCAACACGTGGCTGCCATCTTACCAATAGTTTAATACTATCTAAATTCCAGTTTCTGATAACATCTCTGTCCAGTTTCATGTACAAAATAGTTTCCTACTATATTTGCCCGGTCTGGTGAATGAAATAATTGATCTTAAGCTCTTTCTGCCGCAATCTGGACTTAGCACTAGTGAAATCTATCCACACATGATTTCCACTCATTTATAAATTAAAACTAAATCTAATGCCCTAAAAGAAATTTCCTCAGGAAACACATTCACTTATTTTATTAAACATTAGAACAGACTCTCGCTGAATATAATTTCAGAATTACAGAACACTAATGCTAATTTGCTTTGAAATCAAACTCACTGTTCAAGGCATATATACTGTAGATCTACTCTGTCCATCTGCTACCCACACAGGGCGCCTCGTCTCGTTTTCTCTTGTCTGGACGGATCTTCAAATAGGCCTTTCGCCGGCTCGCTATCTCTTTATAAAGGCCCTAGGGCGAATCACTCAACTTAGTGCGCTGCGCATATTGATTGTGCCACTTAAATAACACACGCAATTATCGCTCTAGAAATAGCGAAAACACACATATAACCCACAACTATCAAATATAACACACAACTATTTTTAGGCTTTATTGTGGCCTAGTAATAAATCTTCTTGAAGATAATGTGGTAAAAAGGCACTAAACCACGGAGACAATATGGCTGACAAGATGGCGCGGTTACATATTCCCCGCCTGATTTTGTTGTCGCCCCGACAACATCACTTCCTCTGGCGCTTCAGTCGAAATCTCTCAGATCGTTGGTGCTGCGCATGACTCTTTCTGAGCGGCGATGCTTTGGGCTGAGCTTCTGTAATAGGTACAACCCGGCGGGGGACCCTCTTGGTCGTCATGTCCCTAGTTGTACGTTGTCGGGCTGGCAGTTGCTGTGGTCTAGAAGATTCGCCTACTTGTGCCGCGTCGCTGCTTGCTTGTGACATCTGCATGTCAGTGCATGTAGCTGTTGACTTTGTAGGGGGATTGCTCCTGACGTGCTTTACATTCGTTTTGTATTGACGGTGGCTTACGTTCCCCACAATCTGCTTTAGATGAGTCTCCTTTTCTGAACCTTGATTTGCACTCCCTCCTATCTGCTTAGGACGGGTTTCCTCCCCTAGACGACGACCAATTTTCTCGGCGCCCTTAGCGTGACAGTTGTCGTGGCCACCTTTTGGCTTGCACCCTAAAGACAACCTAGTTGTGGCAGTACGCTTCGGGAAAGAGCTCCTTGAGGGACAGGCGGATATCAAATGTTCAGTGGACTTGCATTGAAAACATCTCTTCGGAAGCGGGCCTTGAGGGCACTTGGCTGCCATGTGGTCTGAAAGGTCTCCACAATTGTAGCATTTTATCTTTCTAGACTTCCTCTGTGCCATGGGTCGCCTCCTGCTGCCCTTACATTCCTGACCGTCAGTGCTGCATACAAAGACTGCTTCCATGCCCTGGACTGATGGTTTGCTGTCAAATGCTACTCGTTCATTCCTTGCCAGACTCCGGAATCCTTTCTGAAGATCTTGGTCTGATGTACGAATACATCAATACCTCCATCATCTGGCATGATAAACCCCCATCCCTTGTGGACACTATACCACTTGCAAACCCCGTGTCGCCTTGTTGGTGCAACTTCGTTTGTTGGTGCTGTGAGCTCACAGCTTTCCTTGACAACAGCCAGACTCTCACATACACGAAGGTCTAGTTGAGGTTCCTGCTCACACACCCCCTCGTCGTGCTCTGGCTATTCCCACGGTTGGCATGGTGCTTTCTTTCTCTGCACCTCCTCTTGTGCTGGCGAACTGGCCTGTGGTAGCTGTGCTAGCTGGGCCTTTAGGAGAGATATCTCTGCTTTGAGTGCCTCCTCTTCAGTGTGAACATCTACACTGGCTACCTGCACCAGTGTATTAGGCTGTTTGCCTTCACATAAAACATCATATTCCCTAGGCCCCTGACTCACGGTTTGGAAATTCCTGGTCATCTCATTGACTGGTGGTCGCTCACTGTACGCTTCTTCCACAATTTCCAGTAACTTCTCAGGGCTGGCCTTGGCTCCACCACGTATCCGTAATTCCATAGAGACCATGGGTGTGACATTATCCAGATAACGTCTAACTTGTCTTCTGCAGAAAAGGGTGCCATCTTCCACATGGCCTCTACATCTTCCACAAACTCTTGCCAAGTGGGACTTGCCTTTCCACCAAATCGCCTTACCTCTGGCACCTCCACGTACACTACCTTTTATGCGCATTAGCCATCTTGCTGCAAGAATGCACTGCTGGGTGTTTACAATATTATATTTGCTCGTTAGCCTTTTGCTCAGTGTCATTGTCTGCCTATCCTGTCGACGACGCCAATTGTGATAGGGAGGGAGAGATGATGATGATGCTGCTGTGATATGTGATCACTTTCTTTCACACTCGCACCGACCCGAACAACAATAAAACTCTGATTCTTAAGGCAGGGGCTGTATTTATTTATACAACGCAGTCAGTGATAAAGAGCACACTGAAGCAAACATTAAACAAATAAACCAACAAACAAAACAAACACCCAGTCAGTGCTCGATTGCTAATCTGAAGAAGCAAACAAAGCAACAACTAGTTAAAATCATAGTTAAATAATGAAAAACGATACTCTTACCTGCCAAACAGTCCTTCCACGCCACCTGACACACTCAACTATCACACACACACACACTCATGCGTGTCGTCCAATGCGACTAGTATGGTGTTGTGCATGAGGCTGGCAATCTCACCATGTAACATAGATTGCTACCGAAACCACTCCTGCAAGAGCATCTGAATGCTTCATGCGGAGGCAAACCACACTGGTGGCCCCATGCTCCCTCAGGAGCGGAGAAGAGATATATATCTCCAAGTGAGCCCACGTGCTCTCACAAACCATTCTACACATAACCATAATTAAATAATCATAAAATGGACATAAAATAATATTCAACTATATGTACAACAAATACTCTCAATAATGAGAATAAACCACCACCTCGCAACTGATCCATCTCAATATTCATCCCTGCACTCTGAAGCATGTCGTATATGCCGACTGACGAGATTGAGAACTCATCATATGAAACACATTGTTACAGAAACAAACCACTGCCATAGCAAATAATTGCTTCATGCAGGCTTCTGTTGGGTTCAGCCGCAATGATGTCGCCCTGCTCCGCAAGGAGCAAACAGAAACGTTTATGTCTCAAATGTGCTTTACGCACAAAGGAGTGGCATTGCACTCACCAGAAATCTAAATGACTATCAAAGTAAACCACTAAAGATAAACAGTAGGATTATGATAAGTATCGTGAAATACACTCAATTACCATCGCATCAAAGAATAAAATATAATTATTCTTGACTTTAACAAAACTGGAACTAAATACATCACCCAAAGGAAATTTACCACGACAACTCTCTCTTCTATTACTGGGGAAAATTACATTAACCTACTTTCACCCACGTGTCAATTCACACAGTCTAAAATCTTCTTCTTCTCTTCTTCGATCCTTAACCACCGACCGTCAAAGCAGTCAGTGGCCATCACGCCTAGTGGCGTCTTGTAGGGCAACAACAAATTGATTCCACTTTGCATGGTCGGTGGCCATCCTTCGTACAGTGCCCCAACTCTGGTTCATTCTTTGCATCTCAGCCTCCACAGTCCTCCGCGAAGTTGTTTTTGGTCGGCCTCTCTTTCGCTTTCCTTCGGGGGTCCAAAGCATAGCTGTTCTTGTGATGGCATCGGGGTCTCTTCTGAGGACATGACCAACCCAGCTCCAGACAGTCTAAAATAGCGTAACATTATAGACTTACAACGCGTGGTAACTAAACGTGTTATGCAGACTTGCTGGCGCCGCTTTTATACAGTCATCAACACGTGGCTGCCATCTTACCAATAGTTTAATACTATCTAAATTCCAGTTTCTGATAACATCTCTGTCCAGTTTCATGTACAAAATAGTATTCTACTATATTTGCCCGGTCTGGTGAATGAAATAATTGATCTTAAGCTCTTTCTGCCGCAATCTGGACTTAGCACTAGTGAAATCTATCCACATATTATGTCCACTCATTTATAAATTAAAACTAAATCTAATGCCCTGAAAGAAATTTCCTCAGGAAACACATTCACTTGTTTTATTAAACATTAGAACAGACTCTCGCTGAATATAATTTCAGAATTACAGAACACTAATGCTAATTTGCTTTGAAATCAAACTCACGTGTTCAAAGCATCTATACTGTAGATCTACTCTGTCCATCTGCTACCCACACAGGGCGCCTCGTCTCGTTTTCTCTTTTCTGGACGGATCTTCAAATAGGCCTTTCGCCGGCTCGCTTTCTTTTTATATAGGCCCTAGGGCGAATCACTCAACTTAGTGCGCTGCGCGTATTGATTGTGCCACTTAAATAACACACGCGATTATCGCTCTAGAAATAGCGAAAAGGCGTCTGTGGCCTAATGGATATGAACGCAGTTTCATAATCCAGATATACCAGGTTCGAAACCTGCTGCAGGAGGTTTGGTAGCAGATCGCTTTGTGTGGATTTTTAACAATGGTATAAGCGCCGTACCGTTCAGAAAGCAATAGCAAACTACTGAATGAAAAAATTGCCTAGAAAAATCACAAACAGCCAATAAAAGCTGGGGTAGATTGCCACGTCCTGTAAAGGATAAGCAACTAACTTATCAAATATAACACACAACTATTTTTAGGCTTTATTGTGGCCTAGTAATAAATCTTCTTGAAGATAATGTGGTAAAAAGGCACTAAACCAAGGAGACAATATGGCTGTCAAGATGGCGCGGTTACAGTACTTTAATGTTGTTTTTATGGTACTTGATGCTATTCTTTGATTATAGAGTACTGGTACATCTGTTCCATGTTTGTAATGATCGACTTCCTTATTAATCATGTGTTGGGGGAGGGGACTGTTTCAATTAACTTTAAGATTTAAACATCTTGTCATAGTTTTATATATTGTCTCTTAAATATATTATTATTTCGTCAGGTATCTTAGTTTTTGCGGTTATAACAGTTTGTGAATAGTCGTCTAATAACACATCAAATAAAATAATCTGCTACAGAAACCATCTCCTCCTTCTTCTTCAATACTTTAAACCCGCCTCCTACATTGTGTATCTCTCTGGACAGGTCATTGGTTATATCTTGTTTCATTACATTGTGTATCTCTCTGGACAGATCATTGGTTATACCATGTTTCACAACATTGTGTATCTCTCTCGACAGGCAATTGGTTAAATCGTGTTTTACTACATTGTGTATCTCTCTGGCACTGTTTCTCAAAAAATGTCAGGAATATGAGGGCGATTTCAGTAATAGCCTAAGTGAAGTAAGGTGGATGGATATGAAAAAAAAAAAATAACTGAAAAGACGTGATTCGTCTTACTATGACAAAAGGTGATTCGTCTTACTAGGACAAAAGGTGATTCGTCCTCACTAGGACAAAAGGTGATTCGTCTCACTAGGACAAAGGATGATTTGTCTTACTAGGACACAATACAAAGAAAATAGCCAACGTTGCGGCCTTCGTCAGGGAAAGGAAAAAGAAGTGAGAGCTAAGTAGGAAATTTGAAAATATAAATTAAAAATGGGTACTATCCATAAAATATACTAAGACCTAGCGTGTTCTTCGATAAAAGAACGCGCCACAAAAAGCACTAAAGAAAGTGTAGAGTAATATACCGTACTTGTCAGTATTCTGTTAGTGGTTTTCTTTGTTGTCCATGCTTCTGTCATCTAATACCATCTAGCATAGTGTATTTTCTATACGCCAGCGTGTATTACTTATATCACTAGATCTGCCCATGGGGGATTCATGCACAAAAATCGATTCCAGAAATTTACTAGTGCGGTAGAGGTAAACACATTGAATGCAGTACGTTTTCTTAGCACGCATACACGTATGAATATGTGGATCTGTGCACGTCTTTACACTCAGTGGCATAACCGAGAAGTGCAGACGTACATATTCAATATCCTGTCCGCCGAACAGAATATCAGCACGTCTTGATCCAGATTAATGTTCACCGACTTAGATCGCTAACTTATATTTTAGGACTTTTTTATGCAGACTTGTATAATCACTTATCTTTTTAAAAAATATTATTAAATGTGGTTGTCTATACATATCTATCTCCCACCGGTAACTGTTACTGGGAGTCAGTGAGTGATATAGTTGTCCCTATAGTTGGTCTTACTAGGAGTAGCAATAGCTATCATATCCTCATGACTTAACGCAAACGAAAATCTGTAATTATACAGGGTGAAAAAAAAAACCAGGCAATTAATATCATAAATATGCTCACCAAAGAGCCTAGGCTGACAACACCTTCATGCTAACTCTTCCTGTTCCGTGCCATCAGCTCAAAGTCTTTTCATGTTTTCTTCTTCCCCTTTATGTCTGTAACAAGTTCTGTTCTCCTTGTGGGTGAGTTTTTTTTTTTTTTTTTGGGGGGGGGGGGGGGGGGGGGGTGGGGGGGGGCTTTTTACCCTGAAGGTTCCAGAACAAGGATTGCATTGTAATGCTATCAACAGTTTTATCAATGTGTGTTCTATTCATCGCCGGCGTCCTCTTCTCTTGTTCCACTGTACACTATTAATACATGTTTATAGTGCCTTATGTAGTGGTTTTGATGGTATTGTATGATGGTGATATTACTAAGTGTAATGTATGAGGTCAGCTGTGAAGGCTCCTGAGATAAAATGTAGTTGTGAATTTTCAGAAGGGCCTTTCTTGCTACCACTACGACCTCACACCTATCTTTTTTCCTAATGAATGTGGCTACGTTATAATCTAGGGTACTGAATGTAATGTGTTGTATTGACATATACAAACACACACACACAGATATTAAATAATATATTATCAATAAAATTTAGAACACAATGAACTAAATCCAGCTGGTGAAATTTTAGAAAGTAAATCTTTTTTTAAATTTATTTGTTCTGAACCAAGGTTTTATTTGGCCAGAACATATGAAAAGATTTTGGAATTTATGAGTGAATGGCATGAATAAATGACATGATAAATAAAATGTGTGTACGTATACAAATTTTAAGATTAGTTAGTATTTCTACAGTTTATAATTTGATTTTCCCTGGGAGAACGATGAATAGATGTGCTGTTGGGGTGGCTTCATCCCTCCCTGTCTAAGTTTACCAAACATTGTCCATTAATGATGGAAGTAAATGGGATGTTTTAGTAGGAATTCACTTTGGGTGTTATGTCTATGAAGTTGGTGTAAATCCAGCAGACCAGCCTGCTTACGTAACTTTGAAGAAGTAGCGCTGGTGCTGGAATCTGGTGGCCCCACCTCTCCGTGCTTGGGGGCAATATATCGGGTGGCCCCACCTCTCCGGGCTTGGGGGCAATACAAGGCTGTTCTGCCGAGATGCGACACTGCACGGGTCCTCACTGTCAATTATCTACACAGCATTTGACACCACCTTTTGGTGTCAACATAAAAAAACTCACAGCTCTGAAATAAAGTATTGGTTTGGGTTCAGAACCTTACCTAAGGAGCCACTTCTACACGTAACAATTTACAATAACACCATTTAGACAGGGTCAGATCTCTCTGACCATACAACACATCTTACCAAGTTGGTTTCCCATAGGATAAGTTCTCCCAGACTACATATTCAGAAATATGTTTATTAGCTTCTTGCCCTAGGATAGGATAGGTGATATGTTCCACTGATCTCAACACTTGATCTGTCCTTCCTAATCCTTGCTGGAGTTTATATATATTGTTTGTCCCTAGACCCTGAACTAGGGCGGGGGGTCTAGAGCAAATCCTTACTTGTTTGTAAGGCTAGATTTCGATATGGCAGTAGCAAATCACTCGAAACATTAAACAATATTCAAAATATACAAAGAAATAATTTCAATCTTACCAGATTATGAATAAAGAACACAGAAATGCTAGCAAAACTCAGCTGAGCTGCTGGCTATAGTATGGCGTCCCTGAACTTATTTCAATTTATTTCATTTGGAAATCACCACACTTGAAATTTACTGTGTCTATCACTGGACAACTATTGAGGAATGGCCCCAAATGCGCGTCTGAGCGCCGATAATATGATTGTCTGTGGCCAATCAATGCCTTGGTTTTTTTAAATTCAAATTTCCTACACTAAAGTCATTTCAGTCATGCTTCAGTCAAGTATGGATTTTTATCTGTTAGTCCGTCCGTCTCTACTTGCGTTTTCACAAAAACGTACTTGTTTTTTTTGAACCAACCTATTCGTCCCCTCTACACTTTTTGTCTGTAAAGTTATTTTTAGCCACAGCTTCCACCAATTCCCCTTCTCTTTCATTCTAACTAGATTTGGACACTTGAGTCTTCAAGGTCGCGATTTTTGTGCAAATAGTGACTTGTTTGATTCAATGCAGTCTTTCGCTGATGTGAACAACAGTCTTTTGTCATTATCTTCATTATTAGCTATCCGTCTGTATAAATAAAAGCATATTATTTCACTGCTCAGAATGGGCCATCCGGCCAGCTAATTTTTATATTCCTAACATTAATATTAAGAAAAAGTTACTTTTTAAATTTTGTAATATTTCAAGCATCTGCGTTTGCCGCTGAATTCAAATAAAAGGCTTGGTATCGCAAAAGCGTCCCTTTCCGTACCTCGTGTCAATTTGGGGACGTGAATTTTTCCTCCCCCCCCCCCCAATTGCGTCTCCTTAGCCTTGCTAGTCTCACGCAATTTTTTTCAGTCATATTTTTTTTTCTTTTGATCCGCCGTTCTCATCCCGTTCAAATGGTAACCGTTTTGATTTCCCGTCTAGCAAGTCAATTTTTATGGAGGGTGATGACCCGCGGTCAGGGCGATCATGTACTATCAGCAGCTTACGCATTATGTTTTTATCCTTACATTTTATCCTTTGGAGATATTTTTACGTTGTATCACTTGTTAATTTTATGACACCTTACATAACATATTAACTTTCACACTAACGAATCAAGATACACTTTTATACTGGTGATATAGTAATACATTTTAAGTGTGCTCAGAATTAACAGCTATGATATTAGAAAGGTGTTCAGATACCGTCTGAGATGTGTCATGAGAGGACATTGTTAAACATATTAAGAGTACCACGGAGACAACAGAGATGTCGCTTCTACGGAAGAAAGTTATGGACAGCGAACAAGATTCAATATTAAGAATGCCCTGATATAAGCAAATTCATCGAGGAAACTATGCACAGCAGAGAAACTGCAGCTTGAAGAACCAACAGAAGAAACAAGTCCAATGTAATATGCTCTATAGAATATAGAACACTTTATACCCAAATTGTGGCAAATGGCAAAATTGATAAAAGAAACTAGAGGACATCAAAGAAATAAGATGCTGAGTCAGTTCCCTGTTTGTTCCTTATGGAGCATGAGACCATGGACCTATTACCAAAACATTCATGCGCTCTTTCAGTTGAACATGATGACATGAGTTTTTAAATACACAGCCTGATTGATAAATAACTCTAGGGGCTGTAAATTGTGGAGGTACATGGTTGCCTAGACCAGCTGACTGGCACTTAAAGAGCAAGATCTAGAACAAGATCTTATTACAGAAACAAGCTCAGAACAAGTTAATAGTCAATAATAATTAACCATTCTAATTGCCTTATCGGTAACGTTAGTCCCATCTTTTCCCACCAATGTTGCAATCTTTTATGGGCCGTTCGGGCCGGGGAACTACATAGCGAGTCCCTTGGGGGAAAAAAACGAACTTTTCTTTCCAGTACACTTCAATAGCGCGGGAATTTTTTCCCCCAAAATATTCCTGCCTCTGTTGCTTTTCGATGACAAAATTTACGGAATTTTCCTCATTTATAGCAAGCAGTTCGGGTAAGTATAAAAAAAGTATCTCCATCCTATATTTATATATTTAACCAGTGAAGCCTGACTAATCAACATAAATGAAGCTTCTATGTTTTCGTACTTGTCATGTCAAATGGAAATGAATAACATGGACACCACCAGAGAAGTTAGTGCATGCAGCAGATATAGGACAAAATAATTACTGCTCGCCATATTTTGGCAGGTGACCTACTCGCAGTAAATAATAAACGAAAATAAGTATGTAGCAGGCTCTCGTATGGAAGAAAGGAGAAAGTCACACAACAGACGAGAAGCAGACGTGATAGGTTTAATTGGGAATCGTACCAGGGATCATCTGACACGCGCCATTTTCGCTGCTGGATGGAATAGTGAAAGGACACACAGCCAACTCTGCACCCCAAACATAGTGCCGGGTAGGCAGTAGTCATTCTCACGACTATACTAGCAACTATGGAATACATGACTCGAAAAGGACCCAAACTATTTATAGACTCAATCCCCTACATCACTTTCATATCCACCAGAAGGGTGAGAAAAACGAGGGGGACTTGTAAGACGTAGCTTAGGGTGGATAGATCTGGGGAAAACATCGGGAAAAGGTGATTTATCTTACGAGGACAAAAGATACAGAAAATAGGTAATGTTGTTGACAAAACACCTTCGTCAAGGGAAAGGAAAAAGCGCGAGAGCTAAGAAGGAAACATGCATTATGGCTATTTGATATTTTCATTGCGCGAGCTCTGATTGACTAAATAGCCACGCTAGGCTTTAGCAGCTCTTACGGGTAGTACCCAGTTTTATTTCTTTTCTCACATTTCAAGCTTAGCTCTCGCTCTTTTTCTGTTCCCTGACGAAGGCCTTGTGGCCACGACGTTGGTTATTTTCTGTCTTTTGTCCTAGTAAGACAAATCACCTTTTTTCGATCTGTATTTTCATATCCATCCATCATTCCCCAGTCCTACATTTGCCAGATAATGCAAGACAAAGACAGTAATAGTAATACGGGGTCTCGCAAATTGTAGAAGAAAATGAATAGTGCAGAAAAGCATTGGTTTAATTTTGGGGTAACACACGTGTAAGCACAGAAATAAACAAGGAAATAAACCAGAGGCCCGCGATTTGGTAAATAATGATCATATATAGGTGCCCCGAGTAGTTCCTGGGGGCTGTAATATAATACATAAATACGAAACCACACATTGTAATATAATGCGAATCTTGACATGTACGAGATCCTGTAAATAAACATGGCTACAAACTGAACATGCTTTTACTGAGTGCCTTCTGAAACATGTGTGTGCTTGTGTAGATGACGAGGTAATGCTTATATACATACATCATAACATTACATGGTGGCAGCGGTCGATACCGGACTGACGCAAAACAGCTACACGATAACACGTGAGTACAGTTTATTCGGCTAATTTTCGTCATCGAGGTCAGCCATGGCGGCGAAACACTATCGCAACGCACCGCAAATGAGATTCGCCGGTCAAGATGATAAGAGTGAAGCTTTCTTGTTATGGCGCCAACGCATAGATCTATATTCCAAGACCACTGGTCTGGAAGGACAAACCCTAACTCCATATATCCTAGAAGCATTGGACGATGAAGGTTTGAAAATTTACAACAGTTTTGCTACCGCCATGCCTGTGGAGTCGGCGACAGACCCCGCAGCCATATTGGACGAATTTGAAAAAAAACGTCTGATAATAAAGCACACGAACTTTAGAGCGGCAAGATTAGAACTTCACCACCTGCGACAGAAACCTGGTGAAAGTCTAGATGATTTTTTCACTCGCATCAAGGAGAAAACAAGTGTATGCAAATTTAACAAAGAAGAAGAAAAAGAGCGAATTATCGAACAGATCCTTCTCAGCACACCAATGCCAGAGTTCCAGAAATGGATACTGAGCCAGAGTGATACACTAACTTTACAACAACTTCTGGATGAAGGCAGGAAACACGAGGCACAAGCACTAAACATTAAACAAATTCAGCAAGGTACAGTAACAGCCCAGGTGGATGCAGTAAAAAGCTATAAACCCAAACAAAACAAAGCAACTGGTTCGAAGCAACAAGAAAAACACAACACAAGCAGAGGTGCTGTGTGTAAATGTTGTGGCCTAAACCACATACAAAACCACTGTCCAGCTAAAGACTCTACATGTCATTACTGCAGAAAGAGGGGCCACTGGATAAAATTATGTTTCAAGAGGAAACAAGACAGTGCTCAACACAACCTTCACAGCAGAGAGTCATCAAAACAAACACACTTTATGATGACTGAGGACCTTGACTCCAGTGAAGAAAGTGATCCTTCCACATTTGATACTGTGAAGATACTAACTTTCAGTAATGAACCAAAGAGAACGTAGGCTTTCTGCAAGGTACAATTCCGAATACCAGGAATTAAAAGGTACAAAGAAAGATATATTCGGTTCAAGATAGACACAGGTGCCCAAGGTAACACTCTACCCTTAAGAATATTCAGACAGATCATGCCTGACAAGGTGGATGAGCAAGGATTTCCCACAAGGGATGTAAAAAGTAGGAGTGGCAGGACAAAGCTAAGAGCTTACAATGGAACAAGTATAGACTGTTTCGGAGCAGTAACACTTGAATGTTTATACAGAGACTCTGAATGGACATCGTCAACATTTTACTTGGTAGATGTTGAAGGACCTGCAATTTTGGGTTTACCAATGTGCGAAAAGCTGAGTGTGGTAACTATTTACAACATTAAAGCTGACAAAAAAGAACATCTTACTCTACACGTCACTGGAGTAGATGACCTTAAACAGCGATTCCCAGAACAGTTCGACAGAATAGGCAAACTTCCAGGAAAGGCAAGATTCTTTTTAAAAGACAACGCTGAGCCAAAGATAGACCCACCTAGAAAGTATCCTATACATGTTAAACAGAAACTTGCCACAGAACTAGAAAAGATGGTGCAGAATGATGTTATTAGAAAGGTTGAAGAGCATTCTGATTGGTGTAGTAGTATCACAACCGTTCTGAAGCAGGATGGTTCTCTTCGGGTTTGCCTTGACCCAAAACACTTAAACAACAGTCTAAAGCGCTGTCCACACAAAATGCATACAGTGGAAGAGATAACTCACAGATTCCACAATGCCAAATATTTTTCTAAACTAGATGCTGTACACGGATACTGGAGTGTTGAGATAGCAGAGGAAAGTCAACTCCTTACAACTTTTCGAACACCATTCGGCAGATATTGTTTCAAGAGACTCCCATTTGGTTTGAATGCATCACAAGACATCTTTCAGCAGAAGATTGACAACATTGTTGAGCAATGTTCTGGTACAGTGGCTATTGCGGATGACATTGTAGTCTGCGGCAGGTCAGAACAAGAACACGACCGTAACTTGATTAACTTGATGCATGTAGCACAGGCCAATGGGCTAACATTCAACAGCAAAAAGTGTACAATTAAGGCAACGGAGATACAATTTTTTGGATTGCTGTACACCCAGAATGGTGTAAAACCAGACCCTAAAAAGGTTGAAGATATTCATGACATGCCAACACCGGCTACAAAGAAGGAACTGCAACAATTCTTAGGTGCTGTCAACTTCCTAGCACAATTCATACCAAATTTGTCAGCTGCTGCAGAACCTTTGCGATCTCTACTACAGAATGAAACTCCGTATGAATGGTCAGAAGACTATCAACACATATTCAACCACTTGAAGACCCTAATATCATCTGATGCATGCTTGAAATACTATGACATGCAAGCACCCACTTTTCTCATGGTTGATTCCAGTCTGAAAGGCCTAGGAGCAGCACTTTTGCAACCAGACAAAAATCCTGAAGGACACTATGCCAAAGAACTTCGTCCTGTAGCTTACGCAAGCAAATCATTAAGTTCTGGCGAAAAGAAACTTGCAAACATTGAAAGAGAAATGCTAGCTGTACGTTTTGGAATCAAACGCTTCCACACATTTCTTTTCAACCGCCCATTTACAATTCTCTCAGATCACAAGCCACTTGAGATGATTCATAAAAAACCAATAGCTTCAGCACCACCACGACTACAAGCTCTGTTATTGGAAACACAAGGTTATGATTTTAATATTCAGTATATCCCAGGAGAGGATATAGGTCTTGCAGATGCTCTCAGCAGACTACCAAACCCCAACAAGACAGCAGATCTTACCCCAAACATCAAAGTTGATTTTGTCAAGTTTAGCGATAATCGGCTTGAACACTTCAGAGAAGACACAATGAGAGATCCTATCCTTAACTCTCTCAAAGAACTGATATACCATGGATGGCCAAGCTCTATCAGGGAAGTTCCAACACACATCCGTCCATACTACTCGATGAGGGACGAGTTAAGCATTGAAGATGGTCTGATCCTTAAAGGAGATCGCATTGTTGTACCAGAAACACAACGCGATATCATCCTTAAACAGCTCCATAATAGTCACCTTGGTATTGTGAAGACACAACTGAGAGCAAAGAAAGATGTTTACTGGCCACAGATAAACAAGGACATAGAAACACTATGTAAAAAACTGTTCAATTTGCCAAGAACATGCAAATAGGCAGTGCAGAGAACCTCTCATACCATCAGACATACCATTGAGCCCTTGGAGCATTATAGGAACTGATATTTTCTCAATCGACAATAATGACTATCTTATTATTGCTGATTACTACAGCAAATTTCCCAACATGAAGAAAACAAGAACAGAGGATGTACACCTAGCACTCTTGAGATGGAGAACAACACCGGTAGACAGTAAGATCGACAGTCCAGCAGAACTTATGTTTGATAGAAGAATTAAAGACCTCCTACCATCTAAGGTCCACTTCCGTCCACAACATAGAGACAGCACATATGATCAACTTCAGCATCGTCAGCAAGTTCAGAAATCCAACTATGACAAATGTGCTAAAGACTTACCACCATTATATCCTGGTCAGCATGTGACTACCTACAACCACAACAATGACACATGGTCAAAAGCAACAATCATTTCCAGAAACCCTGAACCCAGGAGCTATACTTTAAGACCAGACAGCAGCAGCAGCAACCTCCTGAGGCGAAACAGAGTGGACATAAGAGAAATCCCACAGAATACAACAGAACAGAGAATTCCCATGCTTTCAACAGACAATGCAGTAACTCCAGACCTTGGTGCCCCACAAAACCAACAAGCGCCAAGGCCGAAATCACAACCAACTCAAGCTAAACCAGGGACTTCCGCAGAACCACCAGCACTTTACACCACTCGTTCTGGCCGTACAGTGACACCTCCCAGCCGATACAGACAGTGACATATATACTCACACTGAGCATTACACATACTTATCCTTTATCACATGAAACATTTCGTTGGAAATGTTTGCACACATTTTTTTTCAAAAAAAGGGGGGATGTAATATAATACATAAATACGAAACCACACATTGTAATATAATGCGAATCTTGACATGTACGAGATCCTGTAAATAAACATGGCTACAAACTGAACATGCTTTTACTGAGTGCCTTCTGAAACATGTGTGTGCTTGTGTAGATGACGAGGTAATGCTTATATACATACATCATAACATTACAGGGGCCTATGAAGACACAAATAATAAAACTACTGCTTCCTGGGGCATTTCGTCAGAGGCGACTAATATAATGTTGAGCGTGGGGCTGGGAACCTCGTTGTGGATAACAAATCACTACAAAAACCACCACTACAAGATTATATTGCAGGTGTCCCTCAAGGCGACCTTCTGCAGTGGTGGCTCTATAAGGAACGAAAAAAGGAGATGATAACGATGATGATAGGGTATATGGTAAGCACTCGTAACAACAAGGAGATGATAACGATGATGATAGGGTATATGGTAAGCACTCGTAACAACAAGGAGATGATAACAATGATGATAGGGTATATGGTAAGCACTCGTAACAACAAGGAGAAAACTTAACAATAGAACAGTAATAGAAATCTCTGAAGTCAAGTAATCATTAAGTAGGTCGAATAAAGAAAATCTTAAAAACAAGATCGGAGACGCATATTCACAAAATACAATCTATAACTTGTCAAGATAGACCTCAACTTTGAAACTATGGTCGATCAACTCTGTTGATTAGTTTCAGTTAGCACGATCTGGTGTAATAGGTAAACTGCTGAGATTAAACGATTGAAGCCAGCCAAAAATCGATGAGATATTGATTACAACGAATCGATTATACATGCTTTGAATCGTTGGATTATTTGTGTTTTCTCTTCATATTTCTTGTTTATTTCTCTCATGTATGAGCTTTCTCTCTTTCGATTTCTTTTTGATCTGTCTAGTGCAGGGGTTCTTGACCTTTCTTACACCATGGACCCTTTAGATCGGCCAGTGAGTGCTGAGGATCCCTTTGATTGTCTGGGGAAGGCTACGGATCCCTTCTTAGGAAAAAAAAAATGTTGGTACGCGTAGATAATACGTAATTAAAATAATTGCATACAACTGAGACCTCTACACTTCACGGTAGAAGGGAAACGACCAAGTAAGCATACAACTGATACATTTTATTACAAAGACAAATAGTTACGCTTACATATAGTCATACTTAAATACAAAAACAATCTGTAAAAAGAACATAATATATTTCTTTAAATGACACAATCTATGATAGTCTTCTTAGTACAAATGTGGGTACAAATAACATTCAAATTGTTAGGTTATGTACACGGACCCCCCTAGGATCCATTCGTGGACCACAAAGAAACCATGGTACATATAGTGGCTTGTTTTCTCTCTTGTCTATTTCTTGTTTATCTCTCTCATGCCTTTTGTTTTCTCTCTGTCTATTTCTTGTTTATCTCTCTCATGCCTTCTGTTTTCTCTTTGTCTATTTCTTGTTTATCTCTTGCGTGCCTTCTGTTTTCTCTTTGTATATTTCTTGTTTATCTCTCGCATACCTTCTGTTTTCTCTCTGTCTATTTCTTGTTTATCTCTCTCATGCCTTCTGTTTTCTCTCTGTCTATTTCTTGTTTATCTCTCTCATGCCTTCTGTTTTCTCTCTGTCTATTTCTTGTTTATCTCTCGCATGCCTTCTGTTTTCTCTCTGTCTATTTATTGTTTATCTCGCGCATGCCATCTGTTTTCTCTCTGTCTATTTCTTGTTTATCTCTCGCATGCCTTCTGTTTTCTCTCTATTTCTTGTTTATTTCTCTCATGCCTTCTATTTTCTCTCTGTCTGTTTCTTGTTTATCTCTCTCATGCCTTCTGTTTTCTCTTTGTCTATTTCTTGTTTATCTCTTGCGTGCCTTCTGTTTTCTCTTTGTATATTTCTTGTTTATCTCTCGCATACCTTCTGTTTTCTCTCTGTCTATTTCTTGTTTATCTCTCTCATGCCTTCTGTTTTCTCTCTGTCTATTTCTTGTTTATCTCTCTCATGCCTTCTGTTTTCTCTCTGTCTATTTCTTGTTTATCTCTCGCATACCTTCTGTTTTCTCTCTGTCTATTTCTTGTTTTTCTCTCGCATACCTTCTGTTTTCTCTCTGTCTATTTCTTGTTTATCTCTCGCATGCCTTCTGTTTTCTCTCTGTCTATTTATTGTTTATCTCGCGCATGCCATCTGTTTTCTCTCTGTCTATTTGTTGTTTATCTCTCTCAAGCCTTCTGTTTTCTCTGTGTCTATTTCTGGTTTATCTCTCTCATGCCTTCTGTTTTCTCTCTTTCTATTTCTTGTTTATCTCTCACATGCGTGTTTTGTATGTGTCTATATTGTTGTATCCATCCCATGCGTGTTTTCTCTGTGTCTATATTGTTGTATCTCTCTCGGGCATGTTTTATATGTGTCTAGTTTGTTGTATCTCTCTCGTGCGTGTTTTCTATGTGTCTAGTTTGTTGTATCTCTCTCGTGCGCGTTTTCTATGTGCCTATGTTGTTCTATTTCTGTCGTGCATGTTTTTTATATGTCTATGTTTGTTGTATCTCTCTCATGCATGTTTTGTATGCGTCTGTGTTTGTTGTATCTCTCTCGTGCGTGTTTTCTATGTGTCTATGTTGTTTTATCTGTCATGCATGTTTTTATGTCTATGTTTGTTGTATCTCTCTCATGCATGTTTAATATGTTTGTTTTATCTCTCTCATGCATGTTTTCTATGTGTCTATGTATGTTGTATCTCTCTCATGCATGTTTTGCATGTGTCTATGTTGTTTATCTCTCTCAATCAAATCAATCAGAAAGCTACCAACACCAACGCAGGATGACTACCAAGCTATGAACAGATCAGAACAAATAGTCATTCTGCGCCTCAGAACAGGACACAACCGACTCCGCAGCCACATGTATACAAAATTCAAGATTGGCAATTCAGCCATGTGTACATGTGGACAGGCACCCCAGACTGCGGAGCACGTACTTCAAGATTGCCCCGAATATGATATATTGAGGCAAACCCACTGGCCCAGAGAAACAACACTAGAAGCAAAACTATACAGACCTCTGTATGAACTACAAAAGACAGTGAAGTTTATACAAGAAACAACATTGCAGATATAGACAATATATTTCAAGCAAACGAAAGAAGAAGAAGTATCTCTCTCATGCTTGTTTTGTATGTGTCTATGTTTGTTATATCTCTCATGCATGTTTTGTATGTGTCTATGTTTGTTGTATCTCTCTCATGCATGTTTTCTATGTGTCTAGTTTGTTGTATTTCTCGTGCATGTTTTCTCCATGTCTATTTCTTATTTATCCCTCTCATGCTTCTTTCCCCGCCTACTATTTCTTGTATTATATCACATTTGTGTTGTTTTCTCTATTGTTGTTTGCCTCTTTCATTTGTCTTTTCTCTTAGACTATTTCTTGTATATTCCGTTCTCTTTTATGTTTGCTGATGTCCTTTATTCTAATATCTCTCTATCACGGTTGTTTTTCTCTTAAATAT
Source organism: Oreohelix idahoensis (assembly GCA_024509875.1). Taxonomy (NCBI): domain Eukaryota; kingdom Metazoa; phylum Mollusca; class Gastropoda; order Stylommatophora; family Oreohelicidae; genus Oreohelix; species Oreohelix idahoensis. Next base: position 360,120 of record JAMPIV010001214.1, on the reverse strand, counting down.
TACACACACTTGTTTCACCAGCAAGGTTTCCACTGCCCTATGGTTTGTCCGAAACGCAACTGTCATTTCCTTCTGACCTGGAACCATTTTCGCACAGATAAGAAGAGTTTTTCCATACGTAAATAAAAACAAAGTGTTAATATAAAAAAAAGAAAATAATTTTCACACATACATTCACAGTAGAGTTTTCACATATAAAACAGAGCATTTTCACATTTAAAAGGAGTTTTCATCTATGGTATTTTTTTTTAACTTGATGATGAGAAATATGCCGTTCAACCTCTAATGGGCTATAATTAGAGAAAATATATTGTTTTCAATTCCAAATAAGATGAACAACTTCCGATAAGCGAAAGTGGCATCACATCTCCTGTCCAATCATTGCAAATGGGGCAAATCACAATTAACAAATTTATTATTTCTTTACCAAATTCACTTATGAATAAAAGAGTCTCAGATATTCAAGGAAAAGTTTTTAAATGCATACAGAATATTTTTAACAAAAGCAGAACAATATCAGAAGCAAAGAGAAACGTCTTAACATAAAAAAAAGTTGCACTGTTTCACGGTCAAGCAATCAAAGAGAATTATAAAATGATCCAGATGCGGAGAAACTCTAATTATTTCTGAAGTCATTTTCTTGATTTCAAATTTTTATTTTTCTGAAGATATTGTTTTAAATTAAGTCTGCAATTTCTTTGTCAGGTTCTGCACTGTGGACTATAACAGAATATTCATAACACCAGACGAAGCGTTAACAATTCACATGTTTATTTATGGCGTTACCCCACTGACACTCCTGCAGCAATGCCTCCCCTAGCATTGGTTATTCTAAAAAATGGAAACCAATACTCAATACATTACATTCTTATCATTTCGTTGGATTATTTCTTATGCATTTTTCACCATTTCGTATAAGATTATTTCTGAAGCTTTTTTTAAAAAATCTTTTCATTTCCAATTAGTAATGAATTCATTTTGAAAAATTCATTCGTTTCAAATTATTTCTGAAGACCCTTTGTCATCTTTTCGTTTCAGATTAATTGTGTCAGACCAGCAATCTTCGTAAGAAATTCCAAATTGCTCTTTTCTGGGGAATGAAGGAATATTCATGTAATAGTAGACTACCAGTTTTTGTTACACGTTAGAAGATCTTCGACATCGAGCCAACAGATCATGGTTTTGCTACCGGATGTTTCGTCCGACGTGGAAACGTTGTGGTCCCTGTCATAGAAAAAAAAAAAAAAACGTTATATGACCGATATACTTCTGGCAATGGTTTCATCTTAAATGACTATTCGCCGTTCATTAACCTGAAAGAGGGATCTATTGGGAAGAATAGAACCTTTGACCTCAGCAACCGAGTTCGAAGATCGCATAAGCTGTCGTCACAATTACCATAGAGCAAGACTGTCATTCTCACCGTAGTGCATAATTTCGTCACTCAACAGAGGGCAAAACTTCGTCACTCTCACCCGAGGGTAAAACTTCTTCACTCTCAATAGAGGGCAAAACTTCGTCACTCGCACCAAAGGGAAAAACGTCGTCACTCTCACCAGAGGGAAAAACTTTTTGTCACTCTCACCAGAGGGCACAACTTCGTCACTCTCAATAGAGGGCAAAACTTCGTCACTCTCACCAGAGGGAAAAACTTCGTCACTCTCACCAGAGGGAAAAACTTTATCACTCTCACCAGAGGGGAAAACTTCGTCACTCTCAACAGAGGGCAAATCTGTGTTACTCTAGGTCAAAGCATCGTCACTCTCAGCAGAGGGCAAAACTTTGTCATTTTCAACAATGAGCAAAATTTCATAGCTCTCACCAAAGGGCGAGTCTTCGACGTTTGTCATCGTCTGCCAGAAAGACACTTAAAAAGCATAGAAACAAAATTACCAAAAGCATAATTATTCCGAAACTAACAGACAAGAATATAATAGTGTAGGCATTCTCAGTTATCAAACACATGGTGACCCCGAAATAACCACAAGTATGATACTTGACCCTGTGACAACTGAAAATGTTTCAAATACAGCAGTCTTGGACAGTGCCGAAATAGAAAACAGCATGTCCTTCATCGCAAACCCAGATAATTATCCAGAAATCTCTCAATAATAAATCTGAGAAAAATCGCAAAGCTCGCAGAAGTTCCATAGGGCGAGCAAAAGATGCCTGTTAATGTACTACAAAAAAATCAACAGATTGCCAGCAAAACCTTTCCGTATGTTGTAAATTCAGATCTGGCACAGAAAGGTACAGCCATATTAATCAGACACCCAATCCTATATGTCATCAAAGCGACTGAGGAGTTAAAGTCATATACTGGTGACAGCCAATGACAATCAAGGGAGGCTATACTTCTGAAAGCCATAGAGTAATGACAACAACATATGTCGCAAACACTTACAGAATAAGACCTACAAGATCCAAGGGGAACTATTCACTTTATTGTAATAAAATAAGCATTAAAAAATAATCAGACTTTTCGAGGCGACATTGACGAAACAGACAAAAAATCTGTGCATAACTCAGGAGAGGCGTTAAATTTAGTAACTGCATTTTAAAAAAATAGACGGGGGAAAAAAGGATTGTACTAACATCAGACATATCATAACTCATAAAGTCTTCAAAGAAAATAAACTTTGATCTGAAGAACCAGAAAACAAAGCCTAAATTTGAAACAGGAGAACAACTTCTAGCACTAATATTTTGACGAACAAGTGTCCCATTTATACATCTCTAGATGGTAATGTTACTAACAACACATCAGTTGAATCTTCTGGTTTTCAGTTTAGTGATTGACAAACGGAACACTGCTCCCAGTGTGAGGTCAGATAAAACATATACTTTACATCGTGAATAAAATCAAGAAATACGATGCACTTCTAAACATAGTAAAGCCAGTAAATCGATGCAACAAACTGCTGAAAACATTGTTAGTTCATTCATACCGCAGTAACTAACGTGCAAAATGGCACGGTCAGGCAAATTTGATTATATTAATGAATCGTTTGAAGATGTGTTAAATGAGAGGAATGATATGATGAAATCTGAGAAGGTTTATAGAAAGAGGATAAGGCAACTGGAAGAAGAACTGAAGGGAATGGTCAATCAGTGCCAGATGATATCTAACGAGAACAAAGAATTAAGAAAAACTCTAGACGGAATCAAGAGAAATGGTGAAAATTCTGATGTCGTAGCCAAATTGACTAAACTAGAATCAGAAAAGGCCAAACTGGCAGCAGATTATAACACAAAATTGAAACAAATTGACTCTGTGCTGGAAGAGAATGCAAAATTCAAAAAAGAAAATGCAGAGTTGGAAAGCAAAGTGAGAGAGCTTCTGAAGCAAGTAAAACAACGTGGCTCGGATGATAAAATTAGAGATCTCCAAGGGTCTATAAAGGACTTGCAGGACGAAAACAAAGCACTGGAAGCTAAAGTCAAATCTTTGGAATATGACAACAAAACTTTAACTAATTCTTTGGAGAATAAACGCAAAGATTTCGATGAGCTGTCCCGGGCATTGCAAACAGAGACTGTTACAGAAGCAAATCTTAAAGATGTAAAAGAAAATGCTGGAAGAATTCAGGAGGAGAATGATCGTGTCAAACAAGAACTAATGGACGCGAGGAAAATATTAAGGGACTCAGACATTGGCAAACAAAAGCTACAAGAACAGCTTAGTGAAAAAGATAACAAAATTAAAAAGCTAGACATAGAAAACGAGAAGAAGGACAAGATGATAAGTGATTTAATGAAAGATTTGGAAGAAAGTAGACAGAAAATACAAAAGTTGGAAGAGTCACATATTGCGTCCAAAGATATGGAGAATGAATCTCTAAGTCTGAAGTCCAGGATAGGATCTCTTAAAACCGAAATAGACACCAGCTTGGCAGAAAACCAGAGACTTAAACAGGACAAGAAAGAAATGATGCAGATCATAGAGAAACTTCATCAGGAAAACTCAGGCACGACTGAAACTTATAGGGAAAGTAAGAAATATCTCAGGAACTGGGAGCAGGAAACAGAATATCGTGCCAAAGTTCAATCTGATTTAGCGAAGAAGACAGAGGAAGTACAACTACTCGAAGATCACTTGAAAGAAGCAGAGAACAAGGTGACTGTGTTAGACAACAAAATTAAGTCTCTTGAAGACGAACTGGTTCGTCTTAGAAACTTCAGTGAGAACGATATTGAGACTGACAATAAAGTTCTGAAAGATGGAAATATGAAATTGCGTCAGATGCTAGTGGAGAGAAACATTGAGCTTACAAACACAAAATATGAGCAGACGGTTGCTGATTTCCGTATTCGAAACCTGGAACGCAAGAAGAGGAATGCGGAGGTTCGCGTGCAGCAGCTGTCACAGTCGTTTGTCAGCGTTACCCTGAGCCCTGTCCAAGAAGGCAGAAGCCTCGAAGCCACAAAATTATTAAGCTCATCGAACAAGAGAAACCTGCCATCAGAATTACAGACCAGCAACCAGTCTAAGAATCGTTTAAAACAAAGTAAGCGTCATGCCACATTTGTCATGGAAGAATCTAATAAGGTTCTCGGAGATGATAGAAATCAAACAACTTCCAGTTTGCCTCTGTTAGAAACGAAATCTGTTATCTCTCCTCACACCCGCTCAGGTTACTTTACGCTTTACAGAGAGAAGCAAAAGCGCGTTAAAGAAAAGGGGTTTTGATGGTTATAACGCCAGATAAAAGGACCTTCCAAAGTAGCTTTTGCTTATTCTTCCAGTACCACGTCTCACAACAACTTCCTGTTCATACTGCTGTTTATCAGGTGTGGACTTTTTTCTCCCCATTCCGCGATGTAAAACTGTCGAGCATCTCTCTCTTTGTCGCCCCGTATATCTTTTGGCTTCGGTCTCTCCAGTTGTCACAATACATTCAAGCTTGCGTCTTTTTATTATATGCCCAAAGAAAATGGATCCCCTTCTTCTAATAGAAGGAACAGGTTTCATTTATGTACTGGTTTCTGTCGTACGGTAGGTTAATTGGTTATTGGGCCCAGTCTAAGTAAAGAGTGAATGTTGACAGATACACGAGAAAGGTATAGAAAATAGATTTCACAGGTGGTAGGTTGAGGGAAAGATATGTCTCTGAAGTGAGTAGGTTTCTGTCCTCCAGCCTATCCGTACAATTGTGCTTTATTACAAGACAGTCTTTGCCTCCCTATCTAAAATAAGATAAGTTACTCTACACACACACTATGTGACAACTTGACACACACACGTGAAAAACTAAGGATTAAGTATCGGTCCGACCAACATAAAAAGTTAAGTTTCTTTGTAGTTTATTATCACTAAACTTGACAACACCAATTATCTAAAAGATATCAAGAAATCAGTTACATACATAGGTAATAAAGAAGAGAGGTGCGCCTTCCCCGTATGGAGAGACAAACCCAAAATTATTAACCCAAAGGTTGAAGGTTAGCATTAGGTTACAAAATAAAACAATATTGGTACACTCTATAAGGCCAAGTAAAGTAAACAAAATTTAGACAATCAGATTTATGGATAATTCCCAGCAAAAAACAAGAAAATCATCATATACTCTCTCGCACAGTGGCCACTTCTCATACTCTTACCTAATTGGCTCCTGTAGTAGGTCTTTGGTATCCCTTGGTAACAGAATTATTCCATGAACATAATTCCTATTTCACTATGATTACACCGTCACCCCCAGCTGTCGACAATCCAAATTGGTCCCAGTTCATCCAAAAATAACTAGTGAGGTGAACGCCGAATATGGTGCTTCTGTCTGGATATAGGTGTTCTTACCAATAGTTGGAAATGTGAGAATCCTTGAGGTTTACCCTTGTGGCCGTGTATACCGCTATTTTGTCTAAAACAGACTATTGGTCTATAACTAAAACCCAAATATAACATAGACTGATAATTGGTAGGAAACAGACAATAGATATAATAAATAAAAAGTTAAGCAGTGATATATTTTATGAGGTTAGCGTAGCGTCAGAAAAAGATGCAGTTCAAAATATCACGCTTAGACACGTGCTATCCTTTAGTCCAACGATTATGCTCTGCGAGCTGAATCACGCTATCCCAGCAAAATTCCCCGGGAAAGAGTCAGTTGATTTGATAAGCCTGAAGAGAACAGATGTGTCTAGATAACGCTTTGATCATGTGGATCAAGCAGTGGTTTTTACTGCAAACTAATTCTATTCTAGACTGTGGGACTAGATAATTGTGAGGATTTTTCACCTAGTTAGCTTTCAATGTGCAGAAGCTAGTATCAGTATGATAACCAAGATGAAACGGTGTTTTTCCACGATTTTTCAACCAGATCGTAAGTAGACATGCTATAGACTATTATGCCTTAAATATTGTGCAGAGAAAACTATGTTCATTATTGCCCAAAAGTAAAGAAGTACATTGACTGAGATACAAAGAAAATGGCGACCTTGCTGAATATGAATTCCATGCCTGTAAATATCTGCTCTGTATTTTGTTCGTTTTGGTTGAACTGTTGTTGCAAATAAAATACATTCTTGGAAAATTACACTTGCTTTTGAGGAACTTGAATAACCTTTTACTGTGGAAATGTAAGACGTATTTAAGGATCATGCAGGAATTTATCAACACCTTACCTTACCTTATATAAACCCTAAATGTTGCCATGACCAGTCCTTCGAGGTAAGAGTAAGGAAGCCACTATACAATAGAAATGGATCAATTAACGTTAAATGTGCAGAAATTAAATGTGGGACAACGACAGACACAACGGAATTATTGTCAGAGGCGTATCTCTCAATTCCTCTCCCCACAGCTATACCCAAACTGCGCCCCTCGCTACCCCCACGTCTCTGACATACGCACACTGAGGATACGTCCCTTTGCAGAATATAAAAATTGTTACCGTCCAGGCGGATATGAACGTACCTATGATACAACGAAATCTACAGTAACATACGCGGATGCGAAACGTTACACTATGAACACTGTGAGAAATCTGCCACAATACCCACGTGACACATGGCAGAGCCAAAGGTATCCAGACCAGATCACGTACAGTTCAAACCCCAGTAAAGTACATTCATATGTACCGATAAGACACCCACACAGATATCAAGGACATACTGAAAGATACTCATCACAACACGCGAGTAACCTTCCATATTATAACAAGAGACCAAAGAGTACTCCATGTCACTACAGTAGTTGTGGTAGAAAACACTGGAACAGCCTCAACAAGAGAAATAGTCGTATCGCAGTCAGAAACCTTATCCACAGTATACAACATCAGAAAAGTTGGGAAGTCAATAATGTTGACATATCTGACCACCACACATGCATGATTGTATCAGAAGATGGTTTTCGTGCTCACATCAAACCACTTCAATCATGGCGATAGACACTTCACAGACGGCAGCAGGTTCGTGTTACACAAACGAAACCAAATGCGATGCTATGTACCCCATTCCGAATGAACTAACCCGACATATGCACATGAATGAACCTAAAATGATCTGCGTCGCAACACAGACAGATACTGACACATCGATTCAAGTTTGTGACCCAATAGAAACACACACTCGAACGGCAGTGAGACAGTCAGCCTTCATTCATACGCAAACATACTCTCGTAGCGAACACTTGTCAGCGGATATATTCCACATCCCCAGTTCAGAAGGAAATAGCAGTGAAAACAGACCCTTAATACAATACAGGAAAACAGTTGTTCCTTCCGAACAGATAGATCCTGAAGGAACCATCCCGAAGCAATTTACTGAAGCATCTACAAGTAATTGTAATCGAGATGAAACTGAACCGAAAATAAGGGAACAGCGTTTTAACCCTGATACAACATTACAGAACTCAAACGAACATGATGGAAAAACAATGTCGTATTTATACCAGCAAGAAACAGACATAGATTCGTCGGACTCCGATAGCGGTGTGGAATCTTTAGACAGCGCCCCATCCTCACACAGCGCCCCGCCATTACAACCCCACACCACTGTCAAATCCCCGTGTTTTCCGGAACCTGAGAAATCGCCTCCTGTTGCTACGATTGTTGAACTGCCACACTCGCCAGTCATGCCCCTTCCAGCTACATCACAATCAGTACCAGTTCCTTCAGTTTCCCAACAATCTGTCAACAACGCCATGTCCAGTACTGTACCCACCACTACACAGTGTGACCACAGTTTCATCGGCCAACACATAGCACTGCTAGAACTGGCGAAAAAACTCGAAGAGCTGGAGAGGGTTATGAGCAAACCACTTGTGTCTCCCTGGAGCTGGAAAGATTTCTGAAACCCAACCAGGTGTTTCCTACGCTTGCAAAATCCAAGCACTGTCAACGCGAATGTGAAATGATCCCCCACTTACTGACAGGGAAATGGAATGCTAGAAATGGTGAAAGAACTCAAAGAAATGGTGCAACCTCTATACACACACCCAGGTGTTTATGTGCTTGCAAAATCCAAGCACGGTCAACGCGAAAGTGCACTTATCCCAGTTAATAACATTTTAACCTTCTCATATACTCTCTTTTCAGACTGTGTTATAAGTTGAATTATAGATGACCTAATTCCAGAATGAGATGTCAAAGCCGCACCCAACAAGTTGTTCCACGGCCATGCTACTATTGATGACCAGAGTACCTCAAGAGCAGCCAACAGATGATTATAATTAGGCATTTTATTGATTGTGCAAATAAAAAAAAGACACAAACAGTTAAGAGTGTTGATCATTTGCAATCACACTTATTACAGTTTTAGAATGTTAACTTATACAACCCCAGTCATAACACATGTGTCACACAGATTTTGTTATAATATTGATCTGTACCTTGAAAATGATCACCTTACACACTTCCTTAGCTCGACTTCTTGTCCTTGCAGTTCCAGAGCCCAGTGATTCCTTTTACATGCATCTTGGTGCATATTCACGCAGGCACTTTGCACTAGTGGTTCTTCTCTTACCTGTTACTAATATCTCCTTTTCCCTATGATCTCAATTATTTTAAACTCATCTATACCTATCACTTTTATCCATCACAGTGTCCTACTATGACATCTGTTAACAGCATGTATAAGTCACATTATTACAAATTCATACCCAAAATTATTATTGCATGTTATGCTATTTTTCTCCACAGGTTTATTTATTTTCCAGTGTACACCAAAATTTTTTGACTTAAACCATCTTGTTAAATTTTTTAAGATTCTGATGTAAAATAGTACTGTTAAAATTTTAGACATTTTCCAAAAGAGATTGTATATCCAACCCTTGACCCACTATTATAACATTTTCCCCACTCCACCTCTCACACCCCCTTAACTTACTGTTTTCCTCTCCACTATTTTGAGAAGACATTCTAGACTTGTAAATGTTTCTATCCCAGTCATCTCCATCCCTTTTGAATTACAATATTGTTGTAATCGGGAGATCTTGTATTTTCCTCTATCAAGAAACTACAGTACCCTGTTGATAACTATGGAAATGTTACGGGATAGATTTCGTAAGCATCCTACTGTATAAAGTTTGATGTATGAATTGGACTGACACTTAAGACAGTACATACGCGAATGAAATAAAGAGTCTTGTATATTGTTAGATGTCTGGTCAGTACAGCATTACATATAATCGCAGGGGGGGATAGTCCTGGACATCAGCTAAAATGTTACATAGAGAAGTAAAGCAACTGTATAAAGTTTGATGTAATGAATTGGACTTTCGACACTTAATTATACGAAAATAACTGTAGAGTCACAGTCATAATTGGGGGGGGGGGGGGGGGGGGGGGGGGGGGGGGTGATAATCTCTTACGTAAGTTCTGCATAATTAGATATGTAGTACAGTCATCCTGGTAACAACTGCATTCAATGTAAGTGCGGCATTCACCCCTCGCACATAAATCTCTATCTCTGATCTATATTCAATGTAAGTGCGGCATTCACTCATCGCACATAAATCTCTATATGGTCTGTATACAATGTAAGTGCGGCATTCACCCCTCGCACATATATCTCTGTGGTCCTACTTTCAATGTAAGTGCGGCATTCACTCCTCGCACATATATCTCTATCTCTGGTCTAATCACCAGGCATCCAAGTTCCTCCAGAACTTAACAGCACGGGAAAATCACAACGCGCTTACGTAGACCTCCTATTGGCGCGGGAAAGCCAACAACGCGCATTCAAATAATAGCATATAATGGTCCTAACATAGACCTCCTTCTGACACGGGAAAACGACGTGTCTTTTTAATCCAAAGTGCGGCATTCACTCCTCGCACATATATCTATACCTCTGGTCTAATCACCAGGCATCCAAGTTCCTTTTGAACTTTACAGCGCGGGAAACCCACAACGCGCTTATAAATAATAATATATAAAGGCCTTGTAAATACACCTTACGCGGTACATCATCGCGTCACATCCAATATATTATAATGAAAATCACATACACTATTCACATACTCTAGAAACACTGACCGTCTCCCACGACGGATGGCCACAGACTCCCTTTTAACAACTCAGTATTCTTCTCTGACACGTATGCTAACTTCATTCACTTCGCACGCTTTTCTCATGTCCTGTAAACCTCAATTCACACATGAACGCCCCTGAGTAATCTTCAACCATACTTTACGTGCTTCTGACAGTGAACTTTTAAATGTAACATTCCAAGCTTGCATACTTCAATAATAATACACTCTAAACAGAGTTACACCATTCTCTACCCACACATATGTATATACACGTCATGTATCTCATGACCTTAACCTACTTACTAACAAACTCCAGCCCTGTACACCAAAATCCTTAACACCTAACTGTAACTTCGAATATGACTTAACACCTGTCCTTATACCAATTGACAACAGCTGCTACTACTATGTTTATTCCTTTTCTGAACTTAACTATTTCTTGCAGCCCTATTGATTAGGATTTACTACACCCCGGAGATCAGAAGCATTGGTAGTATTTCTAATACTTAGAGAACTGGTTATTATCATTTTATTGTAATTTTGGTTTATAAATTGACTGTCATAAAAAAAAAAAAAAAAACAGAAAACAGAAAACAGACAGAAAAGAAATGAAATTGAAAACAGAAAAGAGAAAACAGACAGAAAAGAAATGGAATTGAAAAAAACAGAAAAGAGAACACTAAGAGAAAAGACATAAACGAAAAGAATGATAAAAAAAAATTTTTGTAGCAATATTATCATTGATTACAGGATGTTATATATTTATATGCCACCCTAACACATTTTGATGACACAGATTGACAGTTTGTTATACATTGATTCTTCTTCTTCGATCCTTAACCACCGACCGTCAAAGCAGTCAGTGGCCATCACGCCTAGTGGCGTCTTGTAGGGCAACAACAAATTGATTCCACTTTGCACGGTCGGTGGCCATCCTTCGTACTGTGCCCCAACTCTGGTTCATTCTTTGCATCTCAGCCTCCACAGTCCTCCGCCAAGTTGTTTTTGGTCGGCCTCTCTTTCGTTTTCCTTCAGGGGTCCAAAGCATAGCTGTTCTTGTGATGGCATCGGGGTCTCTTCTGAGGACATGACCAACCCAGCTCCAGCGTCTGCCAGCTATGATGGTATGCATGTCCTCTTGCTTGCTACGAGTAAGCAGATCTTGGTTGGTGATGGTATTCGGCCAAAAGATTCGGTGAATTTTTCTTAGGCATGTTGTGTGAAAAGAGGACAATTTTGACATTTCCTTCTCTGTGACTCTCCAGCATTCCGCACCATAGAGAAGCACAGAAAGCACGCAACTCTGGTATAATCTTAATGTTGTGCTTGTGCTGTATTGGGAGGACTTCCAGATGTTGTTTAGGCTAAAGAAGGCTGTTCTTGCCTTATTCATTCTGATGTTGATGTCTTTGCCTGCCCCACCGTCTGGTGTTACTATGCTTCCTAGGTATGTGAAGGTATCTGTCTGTACCAGTTGCTGATTCCTTACTGATATGGGCTCAGGGTTGCTCACATTGAGCGTCATGACCTCTGACTTCTTTAAATTGATGTTCAAGCCCACCTGCTGGCTAAATTTATTAAGTCTATCCGTTTTTTCCTGGATGTGTTGATGTGAATGTGCCAGCAGTGCAATGTCATCTGCATATTCCAGATCTTCCAATGTTGAAAATGTAGTCCATCTTATTCCTCTTGGACTGCCCTCTGTTGTCTGGCGCATCACCCAGTCTATGACTGTTAAAAATAGTATACATTGATTGACATGTGATAAATGACATGATATGATGGGCCCATGCCGTATAACATTGACTGCCCTGATATTAGCAGCTGACATAAAGGAAAGAGAAGAAAAAAGAGAAACAAATCACCACATCAGAGGGAGCAACTAGTCTTTGCTCATACTGCCTCTGCCAGTCATACCCCCTGATAGCATTTACATGTGCTGCCCTTGCCCTGATGGTCTTTGTTGACAATGCCCATGTCATATAATACTGATGGAGATTTTTTTTTTGCATTTTGTATATGGTCCCAGTTGTTGAGAATTGTTCATGAGACATAGAAAGAAGGTGAACCATAAGTAATTGTAAACCCCATTGAGAATACTGTTAGACTTGGAATATTGCTGTCTTTACCGTGGCTACGGAGACGGAAGAAAAAATGATGGTTAATCTCAGACAGATTAATTAGATATGATTGCAGATGACGACGTTGTCTGAATATTGGAAACATAAGTGTACGGACACACCAAAGGAAAATAGTGATGAGGAAAAATAATTGGAAATAATGGAAGAATATAGAAAAGAGATACCTCCGTACAGGAGATGATATTCCCCCTGAATTATTCGCAAATGTCTATATTGTATGAGCATTCTTCTATGATGTATAGCCAAATGTTAAGTATAATGTATATGAGATGTGTATGGTACTTTAACATTTCTGTCTTACCAAATGACATAATGTGACAGAAGGTCAAGGATAACTGACGCATTTTGACAGACTAAGATTTGTTCACCCCTGAAGAATACATGAACTTAAAAGAATTCACTTCCCAAGGAAAATTCGTGTTCAGAACACACACGATAGATATATTATGAAAAAAGAGAGAATACATAGATCGAGAAGGATACCTACCCCAACAGAGATACTATGTTGAAGAAACATAGGACGAAAAAAAAATATGATGATCATTCACAGTTTGACATATGATAGTTGACATAGGATACCCCCGCCCAAAATGTCCCACATCGTGTAGTGAATGACTGAGAAATTTTTGAGGTTAGTGATGGACACTTAGAGATAACAGGGATACCTTGGGAAATATGGAACATTTTCTACAGAGATGGATACACAAATATAGAAGGAGTTTAGAAAATATGGAGCATTTTCTACAGGATAGACACTGGAAAAGAACTTAGACATTACTGGGAGAATTTAACCTACTATTGAATAAAAATAAAATAAGATCCCAGATAGTAAACACCCTGCTGTTATGCAAGTTTTTGTTTTTGTTTTTTTTAAATTGGTCGATTCTTGTAACATATTCATAAATAAATTAAGGGGCTGCTGTAAAACTGGTAAGGAATATAAGTTTATAAACTAATAAAAAGGTATTGAATCAGTTTTACAAATAACAGTTCACATGAGACAAGGTTCATGTGAACTGTTATTTGTAAAACTGATTCAATACCTTTTTATTAGTTTAGTAACATATTCATGTATTAATTGAGTAATCATAGTTGTCTGGTTTTATAATTTCTGACACTGTTGTAGTAAATATGGCTTCAACATATAGTAGGTGATATGTTCATACCTGATTGACCACGAGGGTGAGAAAGAAAGAAAAAGGAAACCAGTAACTAATCAGATGACTTGACAGTTTTTTTTAAATGAACCTGGATCATCCTTATAATACGGACCTGGAGATAACGTTGATCACTTTGGACAATTGCATACTAGGGATACTTTGATCACATGGACACATATTGTTTGGCGTACCGGGAAAGTTGTCCCAACATAAAGAATAAAGTAATACAAGGTCCAATTTGAAAATGTTTCCCACTCTGTACATTTATGATAACATGTTGTGGATATAGTAGTATGATGATCACTGCATTAAGGTTCAAGGACAATTTGTATAAATGAAATGTTTGATAATGTCTTAAATGTATGAAGATAGTTGAGGGATTATATGATACATGAGTACCTATACATAACTTGATTCCTTCATGGATTGGATCAACACCAAGGATAACCTAGGAATTTGAGGCCAAAATATTGTACATTCTACATGGTATAGAATATGAGCATGTCTAGAATATACTTTAAGAAAATAAATATTTTATACCATACGGATTATCTGACAATGGATTACATGCATATTAAGTGGAACACCAAGAGGAATTGATGACATGAAAAATTTGAGATTCTTTGAGATAAGAGCCCATAACGGGAGAGAGATGAGATAAAATTTTTCTCATTACTAACTTAGATAAAATGTTGTAAATTGTATTATTATACACTTAGAAAGATTGTTTTATAGAAACTGTCATTGGAAATTTTTTCAGATTGTTCAGGGTTCCCACTCGTGTATTTTTTTGAAGTGGCAACTCTATAGATTACAATGAGGAAGAAAGGTTTCTGTGATCCAGGGTTGCCAATAAAATTTTTTGGGCACATACCCTGAGATGATAGGAAACATTTTTGAAATACTTGTTCATTAATAAGGTTTAGTCAAGGGATGACGGTCAATAATATATACAGGAGCCCAAGTTTAAGACTTAGGTGAAATATTTTGAAAATTTTTGGACTTTGAAAATTTTTGAAATTTTTTTTTTGACTTTGAAATATTTTTCTTTTTTCACTTAGAAAATTTTGTGGATTCGTTTTGGATATTGATAGAACTCAAATGTCTCCCTGCGGGATACATTTGCAGGGCCTCGGGATCTATATGTGGCCGTGTATACCGCTATTTTGTCTAAAACAGACTATAGGTCTATAACTAAAACCCAAATATAACATAGACTGATAATTGGTAGGAAACAGACAATAGATATAATATAAATAAAAAGTTAAGCAGTGGTATATTTTATGAGGTTAGCGTAGCGTCAGAAAAAGATGCAGTTCAAAATATCATGCTTAGACACGTGATATCCTTTAGTCCAATGATTAGGCTCAGCGAGCTGAATCACGCTATCCCAGCGAAATTCCCCGGGAAAGAGTCAGTTGATTTGATAAGCCTGAAGAGAACAGATGTGTCTAGATAACGCTTTGATCATGTGGATCAAGCAGTGGTTTTTACTGCAAACTAATTCTATTCTAGACTGTGGGACTATAAGGACTGGATCATGGCAGGAATTTATCAAAAACAACTTACCTTACCTATACCAAAATAAAAAACATCTGGACTTAAAACTGCATCCCAGTCAACTAACAAAAACCAAACTCAAAAACCAAACTCACGCCCCAAGTGAAACAATAAGTAACAGCCAGAATACTACTCTACGGTTACATAATCCCTAAATGGTACCGTGCCCAGTTCACTAAGTCAGACTACAACACTGGGACGGTAACACCCTTTAGAGAGGGGAATATTTCCAGTATTGGGATACATCTGGTTACTAAAAAATGTTAAAAATGACGATGATGGTTCTTCTATCGGCCAACTCTGTGTCAGAGCGCCGATTCTGCACAGTGTATAAAGATATGTATATATAATCCACTTGAATACGACTGTCAGGAGTCGGGGAACAATAATAATGTTACATGTACACACCACTGTGGGCTGGTAAAAATGGTAATCTGGATTTTGTAAGTCCAGTATTTATATTTATTGTCATCCAATATCATCGGCGAGTACACGCTTATAAATGAAATGGATAACGAACCAGAAAAGTAAAAGACCGCTGGTTGCCCTTGAGATCAGGTCAGAAAATTCAGAACGAAAATCTCAACGAATCACTTATAAACACTTCCAACAAGAAAAATGATTCTCGGACTGTGCGCTAGACTATTCAAATTGTGACTGACTTCTGATGGTGGAGTTAAGAAAACAGCAATATATATTTCATTAGATTTATCTGATCTCTAATGGTGTTAATTTCGCGCTCCTGTGTGGGACGAAGATTCAGAAGCTAGAGCACAAGATGAAAGGCTTACGATTCAGACTACCAGAGTCTCTCGTCTGAAGTTGTTGACCGACATCAAAGACTTTAGTTCTGCTAACGGGTTTCTCTTTAGAATGCTCACGCCTCGAGATCAAAGAGCACAGGGGAGTTCTAGACTTTCCCTGAGTAAAACTACAAAGGGTCTGGGCCATCGCTCGCTCACGTGCTGTCTGTCTGGTATTATGATTGGCAGACAAGTTTGCCTGAGTGGAACGTGGTAAAACAAAGCGTGATTTGATTCCTGTTATGACTGACAGGTCAC
This sequence comes from Oreohelix idahoensis, assembly GCA_024509875.1. NCBI lineage: Eukaryota > Metazoa > Mollusca > Gastropoda > Stylommatophora > Oreohelicidae > Oreohelix > Oreohelix idahoensis. The sequence goes on along the minus strand of JAMPIV010001214.1, from coordinate 343,727 downwards.
TAAGATGGTAAACATTGCGTTAGCCTGAGTTTAAAGAAAAGAGGGCGGGACAAAAGGTGAGGGTCAGAAGTAGACAGGCAATATAATGCATGTTTTTAGCTAGCAAATCATAGAACAGCTATGAGGTTACAATAAGCTGTCAGATTACTGTAGGCTCTTTTCCAGTACACGTCACAGTTTCTTCCAGGACATCATAATTACTCTTTTTAGTTGCCTGTGGTATTCTTGAGAATCCGATTGACAAAGCGGTTAGAGAGCTGGTCTCTAGCGGCAACCGATCCGGGCATGATTATCGTCATGACCCAGTTTCAAATGGGTACCTGACTTTGCTCTAGAGTTAAAGAAGGAAGAGGCAGTGAGGAAGGGAACTGGTCACCCCACTTGTCGATGATGGACCTAGTATATTGAAGTCTCTAACACGGCACTCCCCGGCGGCAGTATCCTCTATGGGACTATCTTTATGGTATTCTTAGCATTCCTCACCACTAAGTATTAAAATGATCTGACTGAATGCAATGCCGACTTGCATCTGTGATCGTAACTCTCTATTTCCTATTGTCTAGTCTCTGGTGTCTTGAACCTCGTTCCATGTCTTGTGGTCGTCTTGTCAAGTTATTTCTCTCTGCTCATAGTCTTCTATTTGAGTTACATTCACCACTTGTTAAGATTCTCTAACCTCTCTCTTCTCATGACTTGCCCAAAAAGGAAGGGGGGGGGGGGGGTGGTTTGAGGAGACAAAGATGGAATATGATGTGCGTGCTCTCTCAGACACCTTGCAACAAGTGACAACATGAGGCATATAGAGTTGACAGTTTCATTATGTTAAACAGATTGTCACAAAAACTACTGCTACAAGAGCGCATGAATACTTTGGTGAGATCAGAGCTGCATGCTCCGTGGGGTGGAAAATGAGAAACGATGATAATGAATGACTTTATATAGTCGATGAACTACAAATTTAAATCTGTATTCTCCTTCCAGTTTCTGTTCTATTTTTGTTTAAAAATTAATACATAAAATTATGCTGTCCAAACGTAGATGCTGGAAACGTCAATATGTTAAACATATTGCCACCACTGCTTATGTGCAGGCTTCCTGCAACGAAACCTGTCTTTGCTTCCTGACTGGCAACATGATTTATAAACATTTATTTCCTAATGTATAACAGGACGCAGTAGACCACACATTGTAATGAGCCATTCTAATTTTGTATATATTTTTAATGCCTTAAATAATTTTACATATTGTATTACTTTAAAAAATTAAACAAATTTTCTACATCACAAGATTGTATAAACATATGGATCTCCATTGAATTTCATTTTTATGATTCATAACTTCTCATGATATAGATTGTCTACATCTGCTTTGAGATTCCACCATTTATTTATGTTTGTTTTACTTCAGTATCTCATATTATTATGTTTTAAAAAAAAAAAAAATTTTACCTTGTTTTAGCGTTTAACACAGTCAGTGATAGTAGAGCGCAAGTCCAAATATAAAACACCTTTAGGTCTGATGATGTTAGTTATTAATTCAGTTTCTCATAATTTAGTTCTCAAAAATTAGAATCAAACAACAGTATCTTTCATTAGACATGTAAATTCTTATAATACTTTTGATACCTCTGATATATTAGCTTTTGACTGGTTATATACGTTTTACAGCATTATTAAGAGGTGTTAAAAACCTACCTAAGGAACTTGTAATAAGAACAAAAATTATCCAACAGGTATCAAAGTATAAATTATCAGTTATGTCTCTTGTTGCTCCCATTAATTGTTGTGTAACATGTCATACAACATAAATTGTTGTGAAAGATGTCATTAACTGTAGACTGAGATGCCATGCTGTGGCAAAAGATTATGCAACAAAAAACTGTAGTTTAAATTCTTTCAATACATTATGTGGTGCTGTAGACTCTTGATTATCAGAGATTGCATTTACCGGGTTACCAAGACAAATACACTATAATTGGCAGGTCATGAAGTAGTAAATGACAAAGAAATTGTGTAAAATGTTACTGCAGAAAGTGAACCAACAGCTGCCAATGATTTGGATCAGGATGAAGACAGCCTCGTACAATAACAAAGAATCAATCACAGTGCCACTCTAACTCATTCTGAAACCCTGCTAGATTATTTGGAACAAGAAGAAGACAGTATCCTTGCTGAGAAATCAGCCCAGCACCAGTTGCTGAATGGTGAATGAAGGGGACAAAGCAAACTTCTTTGTTGACACATTTTAAACAATAGAGTAAGTTCATTTGGTTGTTTTTTGGTTCACTTTTCGCGAATGTTACAGGTTTTTAAAAATGAAATTTTTGTATAAAATTTAACCAAAATAATTGTTATACACTTCCTGTAGGAAGCAGCCCATTTTCTTCTGGCATGTTATGAGAAGAAGGCTGGAAAAAAATCGTGACTATAGGAAAAATTGCAGGAAAAAGAGACAGAGGACAACAAAGACAGAATATACTGGAGAGTTTGTCATAAGACATGGAAAGAAGTCAACAAAAGAATTGATAAATAGAACTGGAGACAGAAGTTGTGGAAAGACATGATCGCCTATGCCACCAGGCATGTTACCTGAAGAAGACGATAATCTATGGATAGTGATCAACTGAGATTAAATTTTCCTATATTATCCCGGATAGTCGAGCATCTACTGTATAAGAAATCACCACCAACATCATTTGTGTCATCATTATTTACACTTCCATTCACATGGAATTCCCAGCCGCATTGTTTCCATCATAAAAAGCCTCTATTCTAACTTCACGTGCAGTGTTGGATCGAGTAATGTAACTTTCGAAATGAAAACAGGAGTACGACAGGGATGCCCCTTATCAACAACATTATTTTTGACAGTCATAGATTGGGTGATGTGCCAGACAACGGAGGGCAGTCCAAGAGGAATTAGATGGACAACGTTTTCTACACTGGAAGACCTGGAATATGCAGATGACATTGCACTACTCGCGCATTCACATCAACACATTCAAGACAAAACCGATAGACTGAATAAGTATGGCCAGCAGGTTGGTCTGAATATCAATTTGAAGAAGACAGAGGTCATGACACTAAATGTGGGCAATCCTGAGACAATAACAGTAAGGAACCAGAAGTTAGAACAGACAGACACATTTACTTACCTAGGATGCATAGTAACAAATGACGGCAGAACAAGCAAGGACATTAACAACAGAATGAATAAAGCGAGAACAGCCTTTGCTGTTCTCAACAACATTTGGAAGTCTTCCCAGTACAGCACAAATACTAAATTAAGACTGTATGAGAGCTGTGTACTTTCTGTGCTTCTCTATGGTGCGGAATGTTGGAGAGTAACAGAGAAGGAAATGTCGAAACTGTCCTCCTTCCACACAATCTGCCTAAGAAAAATTCTCCGAATCTTTTGGCCAAACACCATCAGCAACCAAGAACTACTTACTCGGAGTAACCAGGAGGACATGCACACCATCATAGCTGGCAGACGCTGGAGTTGGGTTGGCCACGTCCTCAGAAGGGACCCTGATACCATCACAAGAACAGCTATGCTATGGACCCCCAAGGGAAAGCGAAAGAGAGGCCGACCAAAAACAACTTGGCGGAGAAGTGTGGAAGCTGAAATGCAAAGAATGAACCACAGTTGGGGCACTATACGAAGGATGGCCGCCGACCGAGCAAAGTGGAATCAATTTGTTGCTGCCCTACAAGACGCCACCAGGCGTGATGGCCGCTGACTGCTTTGACGGTTGATGGTTATGGACCAAAGAAGAAGAAGATTCACAGTTAAATAGTACCATATAGAAGGAGTCATCATTTTCATTGGTGCTTCTTATGGAGCAAGGAGTCATCATTGCAGGAAGCCAACACCAAGTATTCACATGCTTCTCCAGTTGTGGTTTCTGTAGTAATGTTTTATATAGTGAGGTTGCCAGCCTCATACTAGTTACCTTGTTGGGCATGCCTGAGAGAGACGTAGTGTTATACCTTCCTTCCCTGGGAACTACATGGCACATGTAGGAATACTGGACTAACAATACAGGTTCTACCACTGGACTAACAATACAGGTTCTACCACTAACCCAAACAATATTAGACATCACTGGACTAAACAATACAGGTTCTACTATTAATCCAAACAATATTAGTCATCACTGGACTAAACAATACAGGTTCTACCACTAACCCAAACAATATTAGACATCACTGGACTAAACAATACAGGTTCTACCATTAACCCAAACAATATTAGACATCACTGGACTAAACAATACAGGTTCTACCATTAACCAAAACAATATTAGACATCACTGGACTAAACAATACAGGTTCTACCATTAACCCAAACAATATTAGACATCACTGGACTAAACAATACAGGTTCTACCATTAACCCAAACAATATTAGACATCACTGGACTAAACAATACAGGTTCTACCATTAACCAAAACAATATTAGACATCACTGGACTAAACAATACAGGTTCTACCATTAATCCAAACAATATTAGACATCACTGGACTAAACAATACAGGTTCTACCACTAACCCAAACAATATTAGACATCACTGGACTAAACAATACAGGTTCTACCACTAACCCAAACAATATTAGACATCACTGGACTAAACAATACAGGTTCTACCACTAACCCAAACAATATTAGACATCACAGGATTAAACAATACAGGTTTTACCACTAACCCAAACAATATTAGACATCACTGGATTAAACAATACACGTTCTACCACTAACCCAAACAATATGAGACATCAATGGACTAAACCATACAGGTTCTACCACTAACCCAAACAATATTAGACATCACAGGATTAAACAATACAGGTTTTACCACTAACCCAAACAATATTAGACATCACTGGATTAAACAATACACGTTCTACCACTAACCCAAACAATATTAGACATCAATGGACTAAACCATACAGGTTCTACCACTAACCCAAACAATATTAGACATCACAGGATTAAACAATACAGGTTCTACCACTAACCCAAACAATATTAGGCATCACTGGATTAAACAATACAGGTTCTACCACTAACCCAAACAATATTAGGCATCATGACAAACTCCCCCTTTTTCATCCTTAATTTAAAACCAAAAAAATAACACCAGCTTTTACTGTTTTATTTATTAAGTCTACAAAACTACAAGTAAAAAACAAAAAAATAACCCTGTTCATAAGGTGAGCAGAAAGACATGTAACATCAATCAAACTCTGTTAAATAAAGTTATAATTCAGGCAGGAATATGGAATTGAGCAGCCAAACCTGTTACAAGTACATATTTTTAATGAAAAATATTGTACAAAAACACAAGCTGTCAATAAATGTTTGTTAACAATCTTTTAATGAAAAAAAAAAAAATTTTTTTTTTACAACAATTGGCATTCAGTCAGTATTGCAACAGAATAATTACAGTTTTTTTTCTAAATAAAAAGTATATTGCTCTATTGCAAAACTGGATCCATGTGTAATGAAGATGGTCCTTCAAACTAAAACTGTAACAATAACGACTTTTAATAACATTTTTTCCCTTTTCTCCAGTTTTAAAGAAATCTCATTTATTAATTACACATAAAGCATTTTAAAAATAAAAAAATACTGACCTAGAAAGCTCTGTAAACTATCCTTGCTCACTATTAATATCAAGGTTACTGAAGGTAAAAAATAAAGAAGAGTTTGTTCAATATGAATATTTTATATTTACAATATATTTACACACACACACAGATGTACACACACAGGTTCACTTATTGTTCTTGGTGCTCATCACAGCAGCTGGTCCCCTCGTGCAGGAAGCCTACACTAAGCAGTTCCATTTTCTTGTAGTGGTAGTTTCTTTGACAGTTTGTTTTACATGATGAGGTTGGCAAGCTCATACTTGTCATCTTGTACGACGTGCCTGAGGGTACACGTCTTATTCTGTCTTTCTCCCCTGAACGACCCCGGGGTGACCCTGTTCATGCCATCAAACTTTTTTTGTTTTGTTACACTGCTTGTTTTTGTTTTATTATAAATATTGTTTTTTTTAGTGGCACTATCCACAGGGAACACTATTTTTCCAAATATTTGTGACACTGCACGGAATAGAAGGAATGAAATGGTATGATAAGATCGCCAATGTGGAATTGATGACAAGAACCAGTGGAACAGAAGGTGAGAAGAAGATGCTGGTATCGAATATGATATACATTGAGAAAACATGTTGATAGCATTACAATGCTGCCCTTGTTTTGGAATACATAGGGTAAAGGAGGTTCAAGGAGACTGATAAAAATACTTGAAGAAAAGAACAGGAGTCAGAAATGTAATGGATAAGGAAGACACAGAAAGACCTTGTGTAGGTAGCACGGGACAGGAGTTGGTATGTATTTGTTGAAGGCCCATTCTCCTTTGGGATATCAAAAGTAATGAATGAATACATGACACTATATATGTCATCAGTATATACTTTTGTACCTCAAAATATAAAAAAAAGAAACCTCAAATTTTATACTTTCATTTGAGATTAAAAAACAAAAACTCATATTTTATATTCTCACCCAAGATAAGAAAAAAAGCCATCCAAATTTTATACTTTCACCAAGATTATAACTTGATGTGGTTTGGGGGGGGGGGGGGGGGGGGGGGGGGGGGTGGTGTTTGTTTACAAACACTGCTCCTTCCAGGCATGATGTAAGAGCTTGCAAGATGGTGAGGCTGTGCAAGGGGCAGCCACACTATGTACAAGAAACTTCTACATATATTACAACACCACACTACGTACAAGGAGCCGCGGTAGCATAGTGGTTAGTGCACTGGCTTCCTAGCGCAGTGGTCTATGGTTCGATCCCCAGATGAGGCGGAAAATTTTTAGGCCACAAACGGCTCCTGGGTCGACCCAGCCCCAAATGGGTACCAGAGCTACTCTGGGAAGGTTAAGGCGGCCGGCGTGATGCCGACCACATCACCCCTCGTGTGCCGACGGTCAAGATAATATGGGCCTAACACCATATTCCCAATATGCCTCAATGGGCGTGTAACGGGTTCCTTTACCTTTTTTTTTTTTACACTACGTACAAGAAACTTCTACATATATTACCACTGTAAGTGCACATGAAGTGCTTTTTGAATTAGGGGATCAACGGCATTGATAGTCCCTTTCTCCTTCAGAAGTGAAAAGGGCACATTTATTTTCAAAATTCAGTCAACAGAACTCTGCATACTTTCTTGTTCACTATTCAAAACAAGGCTGCGAATGATACGAGGAAGCAAAAATATAATTTATGTTTATAGTATATATATATATTCTGACTGTCCTCGACTTATAAGTGTTCCTTTATAACATGAAATAACAATACAATGAACACATTATAAAATTAATGGGATGGTCATTGTAAGTACCAGTGGTCATAAGTCGAGGATAATCTGCAATAATAATAATAATAATAAATTCTTTAAGCACCAAACACGGCGCATAAGGCAGAAACCAGTGCTCTCCAGGTTGTTCGTTGTGACGCCACTCCTCTTAGCTCTTGCACATTATTTAGGCCCAACGTTCTTCCTTCTCTTATTATTGTTCTTCTGAGTGTTTCTTTTGGTCTTCCTCTTTTCCTCTTACCCTCAGGAACCCAAGTGAGCGCCTGTAGTGGTATTCTGTTGTTTTGCATTCGTAGGACATGACCGATATAAGACCATCGTCTTTTCCTTATATAGTCGGAGACATATTTCTGCCTAGAGTCTTCTCTTATTTGTCGATTAGTCTTGAATTCTTTCCAACTGATGTTCATGAGTTTTCTAAGACATTTGTTCTCGAATGTATTCAGCTTGTTCTCCAATGATTTTGTTATTTTCCAACTCTCACAGCCGTATGTTAACACTGAGATAACATTTGAATTAAACAGACGAAGCTTGGTATGTATATTCAATGATCGTAATTTCCAAATGTTAGATAATCTATTGAAGGCGCTAGCTGCCAAAGCAATTCTAGTATGGATTTCTCTTGTTGTGTCACCATCCTGAGTCATTTTACTGCCTAAATAATTGAAACTTTCAACTTTCTGTAGTTTTTCCCCGTTCAAGATGATATCAAAGGTCTCGTTAGAAAAGTTCATAGCTTTAGTTTTAGAGGCATTTATTTGGAGACCTATTTTAATCGAGAGATGACACAAATTATTTATTGCTTCTTGGGATTGCCTTGGTGTTGAACTTAAGAATGCTACATCATCTGCGAAATCCAAGTCCCCCAGGAATTTTCCATTTGTCCATTTTATACCCAATTGTTCATTGTGGGTATAGTTTCTCATAACCCAATCAATAGCTATTCCAAAAAGTAGTGGTGACATAATACAGCCTTGTTTCACCCCTGTTTCTACTGTAAACCATTCTGTATTCCCTTTATTTGTTCTAACACAACATCTTGCATTGTCATATAGCGCTTTGATTATATTCACATATTTTGTTGGAAAACCATAGATTGTAAGTATCTTCCACAATGATGGGCGGTGTAGACTATCAAAGGCTTTTTGAAAATCGACGAAGGTGATAATAAGTGGCGATTGCCTTTCCACTGATTCTTCTATAATTGTTCTTAGTGTGAATATTTGATCAATACATGATCGTTTCGGCCTGAAACCCGCTTGTTCTTCTCTGATCTTTTCGTCAGCATGCAATTTAAGTCTTTCTAACATCATGCAACATAATAATTTTCCAGGTACTGATAATAGAGATATACCACGCCAGTTATTACAGTCTGATAGATCACCTTTCTTCGGTAACTTTACAATAATACTGTCTTTCCATTGTTGTGGTGGTTGTTCTTCTCTCCATACTTCATTTATAATATCTAAAATTCTCAAGAGGTTGTTGTCATTAACTGCTTTAATCATTTCCCCTGAAATTTCGTCAACTCCAGCAGCTTTAAAATTTTTAAATCTTTTAACGGCTTGTTTGATCTCGTCCAGCGTGAATTCATCGCAAGTTATTGGCAAGGTGGTTGTGGGGGTTTCATTATTAAAATCAGGTGTTACTGTTGGTGGTGGTCTGTTTAGCACCTCCATGAAGTGCTCAGCCCATCTCTTCATTTGTTCTTTTTCTGTTGGTATTGAATTCCCTAATTTACCTTTAACAGGTGTTTCCATAGCAGTAGGCTGGTGACATAGTTGTTTTGTAATCTGATAAAGGCACCTACTATTACCAGTTCTTGCAGCATTTTCAGCTTCTACGGCCAGTTCATTGATGAAATGTCTTTTATCTCTTCGAGTTTTTGTCTTCACTTCTTTATTTAACAAGTTATAAGTTAGTTTGCAAGATTCAACTGCATTATGTGTACTTGCCGCTAGTAGTTTAAGTTTTGCTGTTTTCCTTTCTTGTATTTTATCCCAAGTATCTTCTCTCATCCATTTTTTCTTTTTATGTACTAGGTATCCGGTGGTCGCTACTGCTGCTTCTGTCATTGCTGTTCTCAGTTGTTCCCATTTAGTATTGATTGTCTTGGTGGTGATATCGTTGTCAATTTTGCCTAAAGCATCGAAATAGTTGTTCATTTTGACATTATATTCCTCCTTTATATCATTTGATTGCAGTCTGCAATAATCTGCAATATTTTACATTAAAAAATTTGCACACATACTTTATTGTAAAGTAAAAACATATTTTGTTCCCTTATTTGGTTGCCTAGCTTATCTAAGGAATGTTAATGCTCACAGTTAATATTTGCCATTTGTCAAGGAAGTTTTAATAGAAATCCTTTTAAACTGAGCTGTTTCTGACATCATTCTCAGGGCCTACTCTATTTCCAAATGTACATAATACTGCATTTATCAACCATGATATCTATCCGTACTTATAAAAAAAAAATTCTTATTTCCAGCTACACAAGACATTATTTCTTTTTTTTCTTCAGAAATCTATCTACAAAATCAACTTACGTTATACGATGATGCTCATAGCCATCATAAATAAAACATGTCGTTATCGTTTGTCTCACTGCTGATTTTAGAGTTTTGCTTCGCTTTAACAAATATGCAAAAAATTTATAAAACTATTGCTAAATTGTTAAAATCCAATAATTTATGCAATAAAACTCTATTCTTTAAAAAGAAACCTGTTGCGCAATGAAATACTTATGTTTAAAAAAGATTAAGGCAATTTTATTCATACAGTATAACAAATAAGTTCCCCTAATGTGATATTATCATGTTTAAAAAAATCTCGTTAAATTTTGGGTGTGTCTTATATAGCGGGAAAAACTGTATACTATTTTATGCCCTCATCCAAGAAGACTAAAAATGGAGAAACGTTCAGCTAGAGCACAGAAAATTTTGGCTGCTCCAGTTTCTTTATTTATTTTCAATCCTAAATAAATGATCTCATACTAAATGTATAACTAGTAGATAAAATATCTAATATTTGTGTTCTATTCAAAACATGAGTTAATTTGTTTTTAAAAAGTGTTCTCATACATTTCCAGGGTTAGCTAAACTCGGGAAAAATAAGTCAAACTTATAAAAAATTGTACACCACTATGATGAGAGATTAGCTTCGGTGATGCTCAGGAAAAGAACAAATTTGTAAGAAACTGAAGAAAAGGAGTTACAACCAAAGGAATAATTAACGGTCACAAATGCTGTTCCAGAAAGGTCACATCCTTAAGAAACAGCAGGCTGTTCACAAACCTTTTTTTTTAACAAAATCAATGACGAAAAGTATACTGTTTTACCTCTGATAAGTTATAATTAGGATATACAATGTCTATAATTTAAGAGAATATGCTCCCTTGCCACTTTTAAATGTTCTCAAACTTCTATCACAACTTATAAGTTTATAAACTAATAAAACGGTATTGAATCAGTTTTACAATTAACAGTTCACATGAGACAAGGGACGTTTCGGGTTTTACCCTTCGTCAGCCATAAACAAGTGACAAAGACAAAAATTACATATAGGTACTACAAAACTATACGATGATGAGAAATATACAACAAAAGGGTGATACTTATATTCCTGACCAGTTTTACAGCAGCCCCTTAATTTATTTACTTATACTATTCTATCACAACTTGTTTGACCTTTCATCCCTAAGAGTAAGAAGTATTCACCCCTCACAAGGAAATGGAGACGATTCATGCATCAATTCTTCAGAAGATGCTGAACTCGAAAATAATTAGATAAACAGGAAAGATGTTTTTGTGATTTAAAATTATAATGAAATATTATTCAAGAAAAAGTTTAGGGAAAATTCTGAAGCGATGGAGTCTATTTGTAGCCTAAAGTTAGTTTTTTTATGAGGTCATTCACAGCTAACCACACCACATTCACGCTATTTGTGGCTTCGAGCATCCCTACATCTCAAGCTAGAATAAAGAGAATGTTTTTAACTTTTCGTGATGGGGGCCACCACCCATGCACTACTGCATGTACTCTTAAGAGACTCAGTTTTGAGTGGATCACACTGTAATTTTCAGTGATGCTCACTGTAGCATTTTACACATAAATTCATTTAGATTTAGAAATTTTTATTGTAGGTAATTTTGCCTTCATTCATGTAGAATTATAGATGAGCACTCAATGCACTGTATTTTGTTTTTTAACAAAGGAATAATTTAGGCATAAGGAAAATATCACTTACGTGTAAACAAATAATTTTTAAATTTGAAATTTTCTGTTTCATTTTTCTTGTTCTTTTACAATTTTAATGATACAAACAAACAACAAAAAATAAATTTTGATGCATAGTGTGACCCACTGCTTAGGAGCTGGCTATATAATTTAATATGGAGCCAGATTTAAACCTACATATTTCAACTCATAAACTTCATGTAAGTATAAAGTCAGCTGCCCAAATAGGCCCTCATGTATACAGACTAGCGCTAGTAACGAGGGAGTGGACTCCTTCAACTTCAGGACTGGTTGGGTTTGTGTGGAAATATAAATCTGGCTGGCGTTCTCTCTGAGAGAGGTCACCAGCAGATTCTCGTTCATCTATGTGACCAAGAGGACTGGAGACTCCAGAAACATTACCACTATCATCTCTTGCAGAAGTAGATGATGATGATGATGTGGAAAATGATGTATTTGAACTATGAAGTGGTGGGTTGTATCTCATTTGCTCATCAATCACATTATTTGTGCTGCCGCATTGGGGTGAAACACAACGAATAGTCAAGGACAAATTCCTGTCTTGAAGCATTGATTGACTGGTATCTCTGTCAGATTCCCGACTGTCCATCTCAACAGGCTCTTGTAACGGACGGTGAAGGACATCATCTTTGCTCATGTGTTCGGACAGACGATCAGTTTCACCTGTAATTAATTACATTTACATGAATATCTATTCAACTCCATACCCAACAACCCGATATTTATTATCTGTTCATCCATAAGTTTACATATTTTGAATAAGTGGTTGACCCGCCCACCTATTACATATCACCTATCTCTGGGTTTTCCAACCTTTTTCGGCCACACAACTTTTAGGACATCTTCCTGTAACTCCTATTCAATATGAGAGGAAACAAATTCTAGAGTTTACTGTGCATAGGCACATAAAAAAGTATATACACAGATTACTTAGTTTTTAATAAAGAAAACTTTATTTGGTACATAGCATATTCTAGTATACAGCTGATAATGTTAATCAGAATTAAAAAAAAAATATTTATTGAGACCCTTGATTCTGTTTCTTTTCAACCAACACTTTTTATTCTTAGTACAATTTTGAAAGAGATACCCACATACTATGTTCAGCCTAAGAGCATGCTTTTTGCATTGAATTTAATTGAGACCAGGATTCATCATTCTTTCCCCAGTCCACATTTTTTTTCACACTACTTACTCTAAATACTTTTAGAATAATATCAATAAAAGCTCAGTACACTTTTGACAAGCTCATCATACCACCTGGGAGTATGTGTACACCAAGCTGGAAACCTCTGAACTGTCTGAAACGGTTACTGGTTCATCTGTCTGAATACTCATTATTCATCTATCAGTCTATTCATCCATCCATCCATCCATCCATCCAGATTATCTCACTATCTTTATAACTAGAATACCTTTATTTCCATCTTTATGAAATCTCTGTTTGCGAATGAACTTTTTCCAACGTTTACAGCCCATGATACAAGGGCAGAAGTTCACAGTCAGTGAGATAGCCAGAAGGATGACTAAAAGGCAAATAACAGCTATGACCCATGTGTCACCAAAGGGGCTAACTGCAAGAGAATAAATCATTAGAGGATGGTTAGACAGAAGAAATTTGTAAACTGTAACTCACTTTAAACAACGAGTTTTTAAAAGTATGTCAATTCTAGTATTGCTTCTTTAACTTTTATTATTTCTTTCTTCTCTTTTTTTGCTGTTCGTTCTTTTCTTCCTTTAAGCGTTTTGTTTTTGTGCTTAGTGTGTGCTAAAGAAGGCACTTTACGCAAAGTTCATATGTCCACGCTTGTGTATCTGTAAATATGACATGCTTTACTTGTAATTTTCCTTACATGTTGCTAGTTGTCATCAGGAGTAGTAATTTTCATTCTTGTGTGGCCAGGACCATTCAATGTTTCTTCAGAATCTCTTTAACAGTGCATTCTTAACATATTCTTTGGCATTATATTGGTCTGCAGCAATTTTCTTTCAATAACAGCTTGCTCAGGAGGATGAGTTTGCTAGACTCCATTAACAAGATGTCTTAACCATTTTATTATGTTTCTCAATGTAGCAGATGTATGCTGTTGTCCATACAAACTCACTGATCTGATCATTTTTTCCATGTCTCTTACGTCTGCAGAATTTCTCAGTCACCTCTACTTAACAGCTTTCGCTTTGTCTCTATGCATATGTATGGCTGCCTGAACACTGGAGTTGGCTGGAAGACCATGACATTAGTCTTTTGATGTCTTTTTAAAATTTCTTTCTCCACTTTCCTTCCCCACCCCTTCTTTTTTTTTTTTTTTTACTCCTTATGGATGATGGGGACACCCCTGAATCAATCCTCTATGGAAGAAGCCTGCGACAAAGCACCAATGTACTCTTTCTGTGATGATTTCTGTAACAATTTGGAGGCAAAGAAAAGAAACTGAACCATTATTCCTTCAATCTTGCCGCAAGAAGAGACTAATTACAGGTTGTGCATGGTGCTGGTAGCCTCATCATGTCAAACAAAGTGGTATACAAACCACTACTGCTGGAGCACACAAGATGTTCAGCTGCTGGCTTCTTGCAGGAAGTCCAACTGCAGTGATGACCCCATTCTCCAGGGGAGGAAACAAAAAAAAAAAAGACTGAAGAAAGAAGCAGTTTACAATAATACAATTTGATGTTGGTGTTAATTTTTTTTTGCCGGGGGGGGGGGGGGGGGGGGGGGGGGGGGGGGGGGGGGGGAGGGGGGGGGGGGGGGGGGGGGGGGGGGGGGGGGGGGGGGGGGGGGGGGGGGGGGGGGGGGGGGGGGGGGGGGGGGGGGGGGGGGGGGGGGGGGGGGGGGGGGGGGGGGGGGGGGGGGTGGGGGGGGGGGGGGGGGGGGGGGGGGGGTGGGGGGGGGGGGGGGGGGGGGGGGAGGGGTGGGGGGGGCGGGGGGCGGGGGGGGGGGGGGGGGGGGGGGGTGGAGGGGGGGGGAGGGGGGGGGGGGGGCGGGGGGGGTGGCGGGGCGGGGGGGGGAGGGGGGGGGGGGGGAGGTAGGGGGGGGGGGGGGGAGGGGGGCGGGGGGGGGGGGGGGGAGGGGCGCGGCTATTATGGCAAATTTAATAACAAATTGGGCGAAGAGAGGCTCACACAAGAAGCAGAGGTGAGGAGAAAACGTCGAAAGGAGCACCAGGAAAATAAGCAGCTGAGGACTGCCACCTCAGGGGCGCATTCCCATAGTCAGTTATGACTGAAGGGGCTATTATTATTATAACAAATATGAGACAGTTAATGTATTATTATTATTTTTGTATTGTTATATTTAAATACTTCTTCTTCTTCTTTGGTCCTTAGCCGCCGACTGTCAAAGCAGTCAGTGGCCATCACGCCTAGTGGCGTCTTGTAGGGCAACAACAAATTGATTCCACTTTGCTCGGTCGGTGGCCATCCTTCGTACAGTGCCCCAACTCTGGTTCATTCTTTGCATCTCAGCCTCCACAGTCCTCCGCCAGGTTGTTTTTGGTCGGCCTCTCTTTCGTTTTCCTTCAGGGGTCCAAAGCATAGCTGTTCTTGTGATGGCATCGGGGTCTCTTATGAGGACATGGCCAACCCAGCTCCAGCGTCTGCCAGCTATGATGGTGTGCATGTCCTCTTGCTTGCTACGAGTAAGCAGATCTTGGTTAGTGATGGTATTCGGCCAAAAGATTCGGTGAATTTTTCTTAGGCATGTTGTGTGAAAAGAGGACAATTTCGACATTTCCTTCTCTGTAACTCTCCAGCATTCCGCACCATAGAGAAGCACAGAAAGCACACAGCTCTTATATAATCTTAATTTTGTGCTTGTGCTGTATTGGGAGAACTTCCAGATGTTGTTTAGGCTAAAGAAGGCTGTTCTTGCCTTATTCATTCTGATGTTGATGTCTTTGCCTGCCCCGCCGTCTGGTGTTACTATGCTTCCTAGGTATGTGAAGGTATCTGTCTGTACCAGTTGCTGATTCTTTACTGATATGGTTTCAGGGTTGCTCATTTGAGCGTCATGACCTCAGACTTCTTTAAATTGATGTTCAAGCCCACCTGCTGGCTAAACTTATTAAGTCTATCCGTTTTTTCCTGGATGTGTTGATGTGAATGTGCTAGTAGTATTTAAATACTGATCCAGTAAAACTCTGACTTAAATGTTGCTAAGGATGACAGTAGTTATGGGTTTGTGTTGACAAACGTTCACATATTTTCTTAGAGAATATAAGTTGGAGTTAAATATCTACATTAAAAAAAATAAAAACCCATTAAAACTCACAGCTGTCACTGGTGGAATTCTGGTGTTCTAATTTGCCAAATCTGACCATGCAAGCATGTCTACATGATGGATGTGGCCAACGTGACACATTGCTCACACGTTGATCCAGACACCAGTTGTGGAGTGCTGTAGCATGGTCCAAGATATTATTAGGAAAGCATGGCTCAACTGTTCTCGTCTGAGGACTGCAGTAACTTTCAGAATTATAACATCTTCCATAAGGCAGACATTTGTAAGCTCTCTCATCTGGGCAAACACTGCTTGTGACATCTTCGAGAGTTGGTTCGTGCACTGAATCAAAAAAAGGTCATGATGTTGAGTAATGATATTAAGAGACTTTTGGACAACCAATAATATTCATATTTCACAAATCTGTTCTCAGAATGAGTCAAGTGGGTTAGTTATTTAGGACAGGTATTATTTCATAATTTACATTGCCTGTTATTTCTAAATTTTGAAGCATCTTGTGCCAAGCAACACTTCCAACAAATAAACTATAAATTTTTCTCCCCACAACGTTTAATGGCAGACACAGAAAGAGAAAGTTGAAGTAAGAAAGTCACTCAGTTTGCTTCCAATGGTTTAATGTATTTGCTAACCTCGCAGTACAGCAGGGATCCATGATAAAGGGTGCGCATGACACAATGTTCAGATTTGTTAAAACTAACCCCTATTTTTAAGGTACGGGCATACTGTGGAAATAATTGCAAGGCCGTATTCCTTACTGACTAATGAATTCCTGCTCTGGTGGAAGCAGATATGGTAATAATGGGCCCTTGATTATCAAGTCAAGGGGCGACCTCAGATCGGTTATTTATGCCAGAGGTTTGTAATTTACTTGTTTTTTTTTTTGCCTCCACTAACCTTTTTCATTTGCGCATTTATAATTATTCATTTGCACATTAATAACAGAATATGTGCTTCACATGCATTCCTGTGTTATCCACGCAATTGATTCCTTGCCTTCACAAACACATGATAACTTATGTGGTCTGTGATCATAGATAGTTTAGACTAAACATATAACACTCCAATAGCGTTCTTTAAGGGTTTTTCCCTCACATCATGCCTAAATATTTAATGTTCATTTAAGTCACTGGGAGAAAAAAAAAGATTGGAAAAATAAATAGTTGAAACATAGGGTTTATTATTTATAAATTAAATATCATTTTTGCATCTTTTATCCTGTGTCAAATAGAATAATCAGTAATCCATTTTTATATCAGATTATATTAAATTTTGTAAAATTAAACTTAAGGAACATCTTGAGACCAAATTTCAAAACAGGAACCAAACTTGATCTGGCACTCTCATGTGTAAAAACAGAAGCATGAAAATTAGGGCTGGGATCATTACAATTAATTAATCAATTAATCGGCTAAAATTTGTTAAATCAATTAATTGATAAAAAGCACATTTTAATCGATTATTCCAAATTAGCTTAATTCTTTAAGTCCCAATCAACGTTATATTGGTTTTCCGGTTCAACTGACCCAATCAACGTTATATCGTATTTCGCATCTTTTGCTCCCTTCTAGAGCCGTTTTCTAATTTTAACAACCCAAAACGTCATTTCCGACAGGAAGTCCTTACTAGTAAATACCTCATGTGTTCGAGAGAACGTGTTTTTGTGGTTTGATATTAATTTAAGATTATTTAAGCGCATATTTTATAAGATCAAATGGCCACGCCCACTGCTTCTGGGAGACCTCTGAATTAACTTCAGAGCAAGCTAGAAAGTTATTTGAAGAAATTCTAGATAGTGATAAAATTCAGACTGTAGTATTTATTCACAGGATAGTAAAGCAGGAGCCTGATATCGAGTCCTCGGAAACCAAGGATGATAATGGAAGGTCTTCTTCTTCTTCTTCTTTCGTTCGCTTGAAATATATTGTCTATATCTGCAATGTTGTTTCTTGTATAAACTTCACTGTCTTTTGTAGTTCATACAGAGGTCCATATAGTTTTGCTTCCAGTGTTGTTTCTCTGGGCCAGTGGGTTTGCCTCAATATATCATATTCGGGGCAATCTTGCAGTACGTGCTCCGCTGTCTGGGGTGCCTGTCCACATGTACACATGGCTGAATTGCCAATCTTGAATTTTGTATACATGTGGCTGCGGAGGCGGTTGTGTCCTGTTCTGAGGCGCAGAATGACTATTTGTTCTGATCTGTTCATAGCTTGGTAGTCATCCTGCATTGATGTTGGTGGCTTTCTGATAGATTTGATCATCTTTTTCTTCTGATGGTACGTAACTGGTACATCCGGTTGTTCGTCTGCAGCACCTTCTTTAGCCAGTCCGTCTGCTCTCTCGTTTCCTGGTATTCCACAATGAGACGGTATCCACTGCATGGCGACCCTGCGCTGGTTGCACAGTTCAGAAAGTAGGGCCTGTATAACTGGCAATTTTCTGGACTGAAGTGCTTGGAGTGCTGATCTTGCATCTGTCAGGAATACTACAGGCTGTGGACCGAGATTGGTGTTCAGTAGTTTCTCAGTTGCCACCTTGATTGCCTGGACTTCTGCATCATAGTTGTTACAGAATTTCCCCGTTGGTACTCTGACCGTATCCCTAGTGTTGTTTGGGTATTCTATGTACACTCCTGCTCCTCCATTCTTTACTGCATTCTGTGCTGACCCATCCGTGTATATTCGGACCCAGAGGTCCTGTGGGTATTCATCATCCAGGAAACTGAGAGTGACTGTCCTACGTTGCACACTGTTTTGTTCATCCCTGTCGAATATTCCTTTCACTTTTGTGTGGATGTGTACTGGTAGTCCATGCTCCTCTCTCCAAGGGGTTTGTTCTGGCACAGACTTTAGAGGGCTGTTAACTTCAGGCAGGTCTGAGGTTTGTCTACGAAATCGTTTGGCCTGGTGGATAAAGCTGCTTCTTTTCAGTCGCCCCATTGCTAGGTTTTGGAATCTGTCCTTCATTGGATGGCTCGGCATACAGAGGAACTTTTCTGCCTGTGTTAGCACTTTCGTGTCTCTGCGTTCTCTCAGTGCTTGTATCCTTCCCATTTTCTCCATCTCCACTATAGGCGTTGATTTCATTGCCCCCCGTGATGACCCTAAGCGCCTGGTTTTGCACCTTATCTAGCTCTTGTAATGTGGTGTTTGATGCTGGACACCACGCAGCTGACCCATATTCCAGGTGTGGTCGTATGCCCTGCTGGTAAACTTTACTAAGTATTTTCCCGCTGGCTCCCCATGTGGTTCCACTTAGTTTTCTCAGGATGGCTAGCTTCCTCCTGGCCTTTGTTGCTGCCTTGTTGTGTGCTGCTTCCATGTCAGCCTATCATCGAATGTAACTCCGAGATAGGTGGGTTGTTTATCTTCTCTCAGGAGCTCTTCGTTTATCTTGATGACACCAGCTTTTTGTTTGGGAGAGAGGGTGAAGAGCGTAGTGCTGCACTTGTCTGTGTTGATGCTGACACACCATCTATTTGCCCATGAGGTTAAGGCATCTATAGCTCTTTGTAGCAGTTTGGTGGCCACTGTTGCATGCTCATCTGTGCACCATATTACCAGGTCATCAGCGTACATTGCCACTTTCGTTCCATGTGGTAGTTCAGCAACCAGGTCGTTGATGTAGACTAGGAAAAGTGTGGGGGACAGAACCCCTCCCTGAGGGACGCCATGACGCAGTAGAATTTTCTTACTCTTGAGGCCATTTAGTTGTACTCGGGCTCTTCTGTTATGCAAGTATGCTTTCACCCATTTGTACATCTTACCATTCACTCTACAATTTCTCAGTTTCTTCAGAAGCCCTTCTTTCCAAACCTTGTCAAATGCTTTCCTTAGATCTATCCATGCTGCTAGTACCAGTTTCTTATCTTGGAACGCATCCTCAATCTCTTGGGAAAGGTAAGTTGCCTGATCTTCGGTGGAATAACACTGCCTAAAGCCCGCCTGCTGTGGTACAAGAAGGTTTTCACTTTCAAGGTACCACTGTAGCCTGAGGTTGATGATACGTTCCATTGTTTTGCAGAGGCAGCTTGTAAGGCTGATTGGTCTGTAGCTGGAGGCAGTGGAACTGTCTTTTCCTGGTTTTAGGAGTGGTATCATGATTGCTTCCCTCCAGGTCTGTGGAACTCTGCCTGAGTTCCAACAGATATTGAAGATCTGCAGCAGCTTTGTTTTTGCTGCGGTTCCCAAGTTCTTAATCATTTCATTGGACACTCCATCAACTCCTGGCGACTTTCTCATTTTCAATTTGGATATTGCAAGCTCCAGTTCTCTGAGTGTGATTGGTGCCTCCATAACTTCAGGTATGGTTCCATCTCGTCCTGCGTGTTGTTTCTCACGAGTCTCCTGTTGCTTCTCTGGGCTAACTTCGATGTTGTTGTCTTTAGCAAAGGAGTCTGCAAAGTGATCAGCTGCCTGTTTTCCCATGAGGATGTTTCCATCTTTGTACAGAGCAATCCTTGAGTTTCTCTCTGTACCTTCATCGTTAAGTTGCTTTACCAGCTTCCACAGTTTCCTCATATCTCTTTCAAAGTTCAAGGACTCTGTTTTCTCCTTCCAGCTTCTTCGCCTGGCCTGCAACTTGGCAATGGAAGGTCTGATGTTGATAATGAAGTTATGGATACAGGAGCATGTAATCAGACTGTAATAAGTTCATAAAATATGTCACGATAAAGTAATGTTTATAAATAGTGTAAATATATTTGTGTGACCTTACGTGATTTGAGAAGAGGAGCAGATCAGCAAGGTAAGAATATATAATTTCATTTTTTTTTTTTTAACAACCATGTGACCTGTTGTTGTAATCTGTGAAATTAACCATTTCCTGACTGTTTATTGACTAAAAACTGATTTTCTTTGTTAGAATACTTCTGTTTGAGACATTTTGAAACTTTACCCTTGGATATTCTCCTGCGGAACAATTCTAGAAGATATTTCATTGAATACTTTTGCTCTAATTTTTCACAGGCTTATTCTTTCAGCCTCCATTTTACCTTGGATATTTAATAATTTTTCAATGAATGCTTTTATACTTGTAGCACTAGAGTAAAGTACATCCATTTACCTTCAGTTTCATATATAACAACAAAGTTATTTATGCATACGAAAATTTAAACAAATTATTTCCAAACAAAAACAATAAAAACACACTGAGGTGGCCATTTTTGTTTGGGTCAAACCCACTTTTTTGCTTGGGACTGAAAGAGTTAGCCTAATGCCAGAGCATTTATGTTAGAGGTTTGTGATATGGAATTTGGTATGTATAGTCAACAATAACAAACTGTTTGGTTGTAAAGTTTAAATATTTTCATTAGGCCTATATTTTTAGGACAATGTTGCTTATGATTTTTAAAAATAAGGTATCAAAGTGTTTGAAAATGATCGATTAATTTTTGATTAAAGAAATTTTATTAATTTTTTAACTCAATCCTAGCTTTTAATGAAAATACGTAATGCACATTATAAATAAATACATTATGCATAGGGCCTATAATAAATAGGCTACATTATGCGTAGGCCTATAATAAATACATTATGCACATAAGTCCCCTTATTTAGGCCTACTTATCAACCATTTAGCATCGCACAGGTAGGTCTACACAATTTCATCAGCAAAGAAATCGTGAAAGTGACAATTTATGAAAGAGAAAAAAAAAATACTTTCAGACGTGTTAAAGACAACTTTGATACTCTGTTGAACACTGCCCTCGCCAATGCGTTCATTTCTTGTTTCGTGATCATGATGCAACGACTCCACGTAATCGGAAATTTCCTGTTGCGCCACGCCTATTTTTAGACCCTTTCAATGGCGCCGTATTTGTCCGACACGCTAGGCATACAAGTATAAATATCTTCAGTATGATTTAAATACCCAATTATATATTAGGGCCTACATATTGTGCGTGTATTAAATGCCTGCACTTTATAGGTAGGCTATAGTTAGAAGTAGTCACATACAATGGTAGAAAAATTCAAATATTAATGAATGTCACCTCTTAATATTTATATAAAGAACATATATCAATAATAACAAACTTTCTAACTCATTTTCATGACTCGCTGTACTTACTTCTTACACCTGCCATTCTCCAAATGAGGAGGACACTTCATTATTGCTACCGTTTATATATAGGCTACAGGTACCAAGATGCAGCACGTTTCTAGAATATTCTATTAATCCAAGACGATCCGGGAATGTACCAAGATTCCCCAATTACAAATCCCGTTTCAGCGCTAACTGAATGCGCAGCTAAAATAATACCAATAGTTTCAGAGATTTAATGAGTTAATTTCCTTATATCTTCCGTTTAGTTTGGATCACTCACAGTAATTTTGTAATTATGTTTTCATTGTAGTTAAGTAGGCGTATGTATGTTAATAAATATAAAATATTAAGCAGCATGATTTATTTTTATTTATTACTAATCGAGTTCTATTTGTTGTTTCCGATTGCGAAAAACTGGGTTGCGTTGCGTATGAATCCCACACTTCGCGAGAGCGGGATCTGAAGCCCCGCCTTCAAAATATATGGTTGAAAAAACAAAATACAAAAACACACAAATAGAAATACGTGTGACAAAGAGAAAGGACAAGAAAAACCAAAAATATAGCGGACCGCAAAAGAGAGTGAACTCTTCACTAAAAAGAGGGCCGAATCCGGGCACTTTCTTGCTTCCGTGAGCGGAAATAGACTTGTCGAATAAATATTCGGTACATATTTTTATAGGCCAATTGATCGCATTATATTTTACGGTTAGTTCCCATACGAAAATGACGAACCCTCACGCGCTATATCAGTTTAAACTCATATCATTCCTATATTGTGTAGTAGAAATAACTATCTCTACACAGTTTTACAGGATATCTTCTTCTTCTTCCTCGTTCGTCCTGAAAAGGACGTTGGTTGCGTTGTGTCTGTTTACAGCGGAGCTGCGATATATGCGCCTTTCGGCCGGCACATCCGACTTCAGCACGGCATTTTTTGGGACCGGGTTTGCCTTCCCTCTTCGATCTCTACTCTCTCAGCCAGACTGCAGCCAGACTTTCATTCAGATCATGAGACCAGCAACTTATCTAATCTTTTACAGCGACTACCGATTTCGATTCCTTAAATAAGATATGAACCAGACAATGGAAGTAGCCTAGGCCTAATGGAGGAAATTTTGATGGTCTTGATATAAATGGTGAAAATTCTAAAGGAGATAAATGCCTTAGTGCACGACATGTAAGCTTCTTGCATACTATGATCACGTGAAATAGGTCACTATTTCTTTCCCTTAAGGTCTGCATAATAATAATAATAATAATAGCCCCTTCAGTCATAACTGACTATGGGAATGCGCCCCTGAGGTGACAGCCCTCAGCTGCTTATTTTCCTTGTGCTCCTTTCGACGTTTTCTCCCCTCCTCTGCTTGTTGTGTGAGCCTCTCTTCGCCCAATCTGAGGTGGCGCCGTAAATGTCCTCTCCAGGGCGCGAGCTTGGGCACAGTTATATGGAGATCAAGCTGTTGTCCACATAGCTGGTAGATCCAAAGGAACGGCATAGTATTGTCAAAAAGAATATAGTAATGTGCATGATGCTCGTACGTTTACAAACAGCCTTGTCAGAGGATGAGTCGTTTGATAGTTATAACAAGAGTAAGAATTAAAACATAGCCTAATATTTAAAAAAGAAATTAATAAATCAATCAATCATACAGTTAAAAATGTTCACGTAGGCCTACCATAGGCCTATATAAAATATAAAAAGTATGATTCAATATGCTGTGCATAACTATTGAGTATTATAGATACTAGGCCTAGGCCTATAAAGGGCCGGATTAAGCTAGTACGGGGCCTGTAGCATATGTTAAGAAAGGGGCCCTATATTTAAAAAAAATAATAAAACAACACAAATATATTTTAACACATACATTTTTAATTTGCATAGTAATTATCATTATCAAAAGTAACAACACAGTCAACATTATTGTTTAAATATTAATGTTTCTACATTTAGCATGAGCAAATTTGTTGATGATATAGGATGTATCAATTTCACGCAGAAGTTTATGTTCAATGCTCATTAGTGTGAAATTGTTCTCTTTTGACGCATGGTGCTCCTTAGTTTATTTTTTAATAAGTTTCAGTTTTGAAAATGATCGTTCTCCACTGCAGTTGGTTACCATTAGTGACAAATAGATGCGCAAGGCGATTTCTACATTTGGAAAACAAGACTCCAAAGAATTGTCAATTATCAAACGGTAAAACTGTAATTCTACAAGGTCTAGAGTAGTGCCAATATGAGAAGCAAGATCAGTTTTCAACAGTTCTGTAAACTGCACAAGTCCTTCACAAAGACTTTCTTCCAGATCTTCCGGATATGATTTAATAAGATTCGATGATCTCGTTACCACCTCTTCAGGTGTAAAAGACTGTAACTGACGAAGGAATCCAAATACATCATTCAACTTTTGATAAGCTTTCTGGCGTAGGCAGAGAGCAAGCTATCAATAAGGACAAGAAATGTTCGGCTTTTAAACTGCTGAGAAGGCGTTTGAGATTCAACAAGTGGATCAAGTGTGCTGGAACCACTGAAATCATCATACTCTCGATTTCGTTTGTGTTTTCTTCGAGTTTGTTCTTGATAATGTTCACACTCAGTCAGATCCTTGGCCTTTTGCTCTGTCTGCAAAAGTAGACCGCATAGCTTGAATATACCCCCGCAGGGATTCATAGAGTGCACAAGCTGTATTCAAATCTTGGTCAGAAGATTGCAAAGAAGAACTGGTCATTTGAAAACGCTGTAATACTTGATCCCACAGTATGATCATTATTCCTGTTTCTAACTTCATCATGATTGAAAGTAGACCACGAGCCTGTTGACGACCCTCTGCCTTCTGATCATTGTTATCTGAAATATCATCCAAGACTTGTTTTATTGCAGAAAAGCTGTGTAAAAGTGCTTTTGTTGCATCTGCCCGAGCGGACCACTTGGTATCTGACAGTCTTTTCACAAAGGGCAAATGGGATTTATTATGAGTACCGCCAGCACGTCGGCGTCTGTGGCCTAATGGATATGAACGCAGTTTCATAATCCAGATATACCAGGTTCGAAACCTGCTGCAGGCGGTTTGGTGGCAGATCGCTTTGTGTGGATTTTTAACAATGGTATAAGCGCCGTACCGTTCAGAAAGCAATGGCAAACTACTGAACGTAAAAATTGCCTACAAAAATCACAAACAGCCAATAAAAGCTGGGGTTGATTGCCACGTCCTGTAAAGGATAAGCAACTAACTTTAACCGCCAGCACATAATGCAGTAGAAAGGAGACCCCACCGGTAGGTAGAAGCAAAAAAGAAGGTGTACAGGCTTTCAACAAATCTAAAGAAAATGACTGCTTCTTGATAACCTTCAGCAGCACATTTTCCAACCAAATTTAGTGTATGTGCAAAACACCGAATGTAATGCGCAAACTTATTCATCTCTTTAATTCGTGCTTGTAATCCTATAAACTTGCCACTCATGTTGCTGGCGTTGTCATAACTTTGACCACAGCAGTCTTTAATATCAATGTCATTTGCCTTTAAAAAATGAAGTAGACTTTTAGTAAGCTGTTCAGCACTATGACCTTCCATATCCAAAAATGTCACAGATCTTTCAACTGGTCCAGATGGCAAAACATAGCGCAGTCAAAGTCAGCTGGTCCATATTAGATATATCTGGAGTAGAATCCAATGAAACGGAATAATACATGTATTTCTTCACTTCACAGAGAATGTGATCCAGTATGCTGGATCCAATCAGATTGATGAATTCCTCACACGTTGTTTTAGATAGATATGATGTATGTCCAAATCCTTTGTTTGCATGAGTACTTATATGCTCTGCCAGAAAAGGGTCAAACTTGGCCAGTAATTCTAACAACCCTAAATAATTCCCATTATAAGGGGACCCAACAATTTCATCACTGCCACGAAATGAAAGGCCTCGTTCTGCTAAAAACTTCACAACTTCAATTATTCGCTCTAGAAGTTTGTGCCAATACTTTTCTTGAATGTCCATTTGTTTCACAAGTTGGGAATCGACATGTTCACCTTTGTTTTTACGCATCAACAGTGAAATTAAAGCTTGTCTATGTGAGGAGCTTTCTTCATGTCGACGCAATAGATTGCTTGCATTTTCCCAGTCATTAAACCCTTCCACAGTAAACTTTGATGAACATTCTGAACTCATAAGCTTGCATGGGAAACAGAATAGGCGCCCTTTACTTTCTGAATAGCATAACCATTTTCTTGCATGTTGCTTGTTTGTAAGTTTATTAATATGTGTAAAATAAGACTTCTGACAGTATCGAGTTTTCTTTTCAGTGTCATACAATCGCACGGATGAAGAGAAGGCACTATCAACATGTTGACATTTTTCACTTCCCTTGGATATCCAATATTCACGCTCACAGTCACAGTCATCTATATTGTTCGGCCAGTCACCAATATCATTAGAATACTTCTTCGTTTCACTTATTCTTTCACATTCAGACTCAGTGTATACTGGGGTTTGCTGTATGTTTTCTGCTGCACAGCCTGCACTTGTACTAGTTGTTCCTGTACTTCCAGCTTCAGCGGTTAGAGTACCACCATCATGAACATCAAAATATTCTGTCAGCTTACGTGTTTTTTATATCACAAGTTGATCTCTTCTTTCTTTTTCTTCCTTTGCTTTACGTTTTTCACTTCCAGAAGCATAATTACGTCCAATATCTCTGTGTCTACTGGTCATTTTTTGAGTTTTCTAACCTTACAAATCAAGAAATTTTAATCAAGATCGAAAGAGAGTGCGAGCACGCCGTATACCTCAATTAAAACAGCTCTAACTGAAACAGAACAACGCTGGTCTCAAATTGAGAAGGAACTCTTAGCTATTGCATATGGTTTGGAACGCTTCGACCAGTACACTTATGGAAGGAAAGTTACAGTCATCAACGACCATAAACCTTTGGCAGCAATCGTTAAGAAACCTCTGAGTCAAATTCCTCGAAGACTGCACAATTTATTGATGCGCAGCCATCGATATGACTTTGAATTCCAATGGGTACAAGGTTCCGATCTTCTTATAGCCGACACACTGTCCTGAATTTGTATTCATAATGTCACATTGGATTCCTTAGCTGATAGAGAGAGCAATGCAGGAGCTGATGCACCTGTAAGATTACCTGAAATACCAGATGTGATGATGGAAAAGATTAAAGCTGAAACTCTCAAAGACAGCGTGCTTCAGAGGTTGAAGTCGACCATTTTGCATGGGTGGCCTAAAAAAAAGTCTGATGTACCAGCTGAGCTTATGTCTTATTTTGATATTCGTGACACTCTGACAACAGAACAAGGCATGATACTTAAAGGAGAGCGTATTCTTATCCCAAAAGCACTGAGTCCTGAAATCAAGCAAAAGCTACACGCTGCTCATCTTGCATTTGACAGCATGATGCGCTGGGCCAGAAGTTATCTGTTTTGGATCGGCATGACGGCTAAGATTCGACAGATAGCTGACAGTTGTCCAGAATGTCAAGAAACGAAGGCAAGGAATACTAAAGAACCTTTAAACCAACACTCAAGAGGTTTATCACCCTGGGAGAAAGTTGGCACTGACATCTTTATTATAGAAGGCCGGTATTATTTAGTTCTGATTGACTACTTTTTCAACTTCATTGAAGTAGACTTTCTACCTACAATGACAGCACAGTTAGTCATCAGGAAATTGAAGTCTCATTTTGCTCGTTATGGTGTTCCTAAAGTTATTGTATCTGACCAAGGTACTCAGTTTACGTCTGCACAGTTCAGATCATTTACTGCTAGATGGGGAATACTTCATGTTAAATCAGCATCAGGTCACCATAAAGCCAATGGATTAGCTGAATCTGCTGTGAAACTCATTAAGGGTATGATGAGAAAGACTGTTCAAAACAATACAGATGCATATGAGGCACTACTTGAACTTCGTAATACGCCAAGACAAGGGTTTGATCAAAGTCCAGCAGAAATACTGTTCAACAGGAAACTGCGTACACTGATACCTTCTGCAGTGAAACCCGTTGCATCTCACAGTAGAGTTATTGAAAGTAGAGGCAAGAAAGACAGATCAGTGAAGACGTATTATGATAAAACTGCTCATGATCTGCCCAAGTTGTCTCACCAGCCAGTCTACTATCAAGACCCTGAACAACCAAACTGGCAACCTGGAAGGATTGATAAGAGGCTCTCTGAAAGATCTTATTTAGTTGAAGGGGAGAATGGAGGTCAATATGTCAGAAACAGAATGCATCTAAGACCTAAAACAACACCTTTCACACCTGATCCCGCGGACCTGGAAATTGATTTCTCCTCTCCAGTTCTACCCGAGCAACAGGTTGTTTTGCCAGACATGGAGAACACTAGTGAAGTGAACAGTTCCAATCCTCCAGAAGGTAATCCTTCAACCCCAGCTACTTCTAGTCCTGGGAAAGCTGGCAAAGAACAGAAACATTCTCTCCTACCATCTAGCCCTAAGAGACCTCAAAGAGATCGCAAGAAACCCTCTTGGATGAATGACTTTGTTCACTCATAAAGAAGGGGGGATGTTGATATGGTCTTTGTGTATATATGTTATGTCTCCATAGTTACTGTGTTTCCAACTAGAGTTACTCGCCCTTAAGCTAACTTCCTCTTCCTCTTCCTGCTTCTACAACATGGCTGATTAAACGTGTCGAGTGTATCCAGTGTGTTCAGGCTTCGTGATTATGCTTCATAATGTGAGAATGTATGACAGCCAGCCACGTCTCATTACATTTAACAATATTTACTATACACAACAGTAAATATCAACATGTGGGCTTGTGAATATTTTCACTTAATACATTTATGGCAGAAAGTTCACCATCATATCAGATCACAAGGCATTGGAGTTGATATTTGGAAAAAGAACATCCAAGCCTCCTGCTCGTATAGAAAGATGGGTTTTAAGACTGCAGCAGTATGATTTCAATGTTGTATACAACCCTGGAAAGAATAATCCTGTTGATTACATGTCAAGACACCCACTAAAAGAGCAGTCTGAGAACAAAAACAGTGAAGAGACAGAAACATATGGGAGATTCCTAGCCATGAACAGTGTTTCAAAAGCTATGAATTTCAGTGAAATACAAGAAGAGACTGAAAGACCCATTATTACAAGCAGTTCAGTTTATAATCAGAAATAATAAAGGGAATAACATTCCTTATGAACAGATTTTTGTGGACCGTTACCATGTGGACAGTATATTCTTGTCATGTTAGATGAATATTCAAGATTTCCTGTTGCTGAAATCATTAATTCTACATCAGCAAGAACTGTCAATCCTGTTATTGACACGATATTTTCGACATTTGGAATTCCTGAAACTTTAAAAACAGTTAATGGTTCACCATTTAACAGCCAAGACATGAAAAATTGTAAATCCATGTTGGATGCAGACACAGAAGAATCACACCTTACTGGCCACGGGTAAACGAGGAGGTAGAATGGAAGATGAGAAACCTTAGGAAGGTCATTCAAATAGCCGCAGTTGAAGGAAAGTGCTGGAGACGACAGCTGTATGCTTTCCTTAGAAATTATAGGGCAACACCTCATATGTCAACAAGCAAATCAACACATGAGCTCATGTTTCAAAGAAAGGACTCGATTAAGATTCCAACAGTTGAAACCAAAGAGAGTCAACCAGCCTCATCAGATCTGCAGAGAAAAAAATGCACTGGTAAAATACAGAATGAAGCAACATGCAGACCGTAGACTACGATCACAGCCGTTTCATCTGAAAGTATGTGATTTTATTTTAGTACGACAAGAACAAAACAGCAAATCAACTCCAAGGTTTAATCCAGAACCTTACCAGATTCCTAAAATCAGGGGAAACATGATAAGTGCTTCAGATGAAGGCAAAGTTGTGACAAGAAATATGTCATTGTTTTCAAGAAAGTCAACGAAAACCTGGCCAGAGCAGCCAAGAAGAAATCACAGCCAGATGATGATTACTTAGATGACGTTGTCAGTCCTGAGTTGCGACCAACTGCCACAGAACCAGCTGACATCACTATGGACACCAACAGGCAATTACCGCATACAGGTAGACCACCGCCTAGACACCGAAATGTCACAAGAAGTCTCAATGACTTTGTTTTGTATTGACAATGACTCTGTCATTGGTGATGTTTGTAGAATAGTTTGAGTTTCAATGTGTTTTTGATATTCAAGAAAAGGAGAGAATGTAATGTCCTATCTAACATTTTAGAGATATATTTAGATATGAGAGGAAGAGTTACGGAACTTAGGATAATGACCGTTATGAGATGTTAGACATGTTTGTATCTCTATGTGTGTCGTGAAATATTCTAATCCCCATATATAAATAAAAACGTAAAAGTAAAAGCCTACTGCATCATTACACGCTTGCTTCAATAAAACGTGTACTGCCTTTCTAAGA
Source organism: Oreohelix idahoensis (assembly GCA_024509875.1). Taxonomy (NCBI): domain Eukaryota; kingdom Metazoa; phylum Mollusca; class Gastropoda; order Stylommatophora; family Oreohelicidae; genus Oreohelix; species Oreohelix idahoensis. The sequence continues at coordinate 313,364 of JAMPIV010001214.1, read as the reverse complement.
AAAACCTTGAGATACGCAAGCTGATTAATGACCTAAATTAATACTAGCATTAATTACACTACGTTACCATAAACGAAAGACAGATGGACTAAAGATAGAAAGAAGGGAGGGCTGAAAGCAGGGACACATGCAACACTAAACAACGCGTCGCGCGATACACAATTGCTGCCATCACGCGTGTAAGGCCACATGCACTAGTTTTTTTTCAAATCGACAGTGATAAAAACACTACCCATACCAGAGTTAGGTTTTAAAAACTTACAAAATTCTTATTAGGAAATATGACATTATACTGGTTTACGTTTGAAAACATGACAGTACCCAGACACCCTAAAGTTTGGAAGTGAGGAGGTAGTAACAGCACGACTATCCTAGAAGAAAATGCATATTGGCTCCATTAAATATATATATTTGGGTTCCTTAGGACTTGCTGACAAATAATATGTTAAACGTTACGCAAATAGTCTAGGAATTAACAAATTATAGCCAAAAGAAAATAGTGAGGGTGTCAGACAACACCAAATTCAGAATCGCTCAGTGGCAGAATTTCACCCCACCATTGTACGGGAAATAGGCTGACATGTTACCTCCTATTTGATTGGCGGAAAATAAATGTAAGGCTAAACACGATTAGTCGGACTATAAATACTACTTCTTTGTTGTTAGGGGAAACGTGAGAAGGGTAATATTTTTTGAAAAGTAGGTAAACATGGCATGATTGGTTAGAGCTGCCAATATACTCAATTCAGGGCGTCTGTTCCGGGCCACATCTTGTAATAAACCTACTAAGAACAGTGCGTTGAGCACCAGTGCATATTTTTTTCTAAAATAAAAGCCTGGGACAAGAGGCAGATCGGAATTTGTGCCTATTCATTGCCAGTCAACGAAACTGTTTATTATTTCCATTGAATTGTGGGACGGTGGTCAAAAGTCATTGAGGCAGCATTTGGCCTGAGTTACTGAATCCTGAGGCTGACAGCATACTACTGGGTCCAGATAGCGACCAGTGAGGTGGCTCCAGAACTCATTGAAGTAATCGAGCAGAGGAGTCTTTTACTGCAGTCATCACGAAAGTTAAGAAAGTGTGGCCATGGAGCTCAACATTATGTGCCCCCCCCCCCCCTATAAAATTGACAGTAAATAAAGAGGGAATATAAACTGTTTAAATTGACAGGAACTGTGAACTTTTCCCAATGATAAGACACTTGAAGTCATGATGACAAACAACACTCTAGCTTGAAAAACAAAACCAGTATTAACTCATATTACTACTTCACAACTGACACACATATGATAAAATTAATAAAATATGTCACTACAAGATTCATATTGATAAATTCTATATATATATATATAACTTATAATTGAAATTGATTGTGATTCCTGGTTCACTTTGTATTTGAATCAGGACACATATATATTAATGAAAAGTAATTAATACATATTGATATTTGAAAATTTACCAGTGACTCGTTTAAGATAGTCTCATAGAATGTTCCATGTATGTGAGTGTCACAGTGTTGTCAAGTGTGGTGGAATAAATTAAATTGTTTATCTGTCTGTTGTTGTGACTTACACTTCATCATATACATACCCTAGACATATAACGTAGTCATCACAATATTCCAGAATAATTCTGACTGAGGTATACATATGTGGCAGCAAGTAAGGTTATCTGTAAAACACTACACCTATTAGATACAGATACCTTCACAGCTGATCTCAGTCAGTACACTAAGTTCCCTATAGATATTTATAAAATCCCACTTTACCACATATATTGGGGTCTGGTCCGGGATATTGAACTTTCTCCTGTTATATATATTGGGAATTATAAGAATTAAAAGGTATCCTTGAAGAGGCCGAAAGAAAGTTAGAGGCTGAAAAGGAAATTAAGAGGTTGCAGATTGAGGCTGAGGCTAAGAGGTTGCAGATTGAGGCTGACAAAGAGGCTAAAGCATTGGAGGCAGAAAGAGAAGACAAAAGATTAGCTACAGAAAGGGAAGCCGAGGAAAGAAGACAGGCTGCAGAAAGAGAAGACAAAAGATTAGCTGCAGAAAGGGAAGCCGGGGAAAGAAGACAGGCTGCAGAAAGGGAAGCAGAAGATAAAAGATTACAAAGGGAACATGAGTTACGACTAAGGGAGTTTGAGTTTCAAGGCCATGCTCCTGAAAATGGTGCCAGTCCCTTTACCTCTGATGCCACCGCTAGCCAGGGAGCCTCAACCTCAGCTTTGAACTTTCATTTAGATCATTTTGTTGAGAAAGAAGATGATATTGAGAGCTATCTAAATAGATATGAACTATTAGCTACCACATATGGGTTAGAGAGAGAAAGGTGGAGCTTAAAGTTATCTCAAGGACTTCGTGGGGCAGCTTATGAAGTTTTTGCTAAAATGAGCAGAGGTGATCAGGAAAATTATGACATGCTAAAGCAGGCTCTTTTATTAAGGTATGAAAAGAACGCAGAATTTTATAGAAAAAAATTTAGGAATGCTAAACTACTGTCAGGTGAAACCTATCACCAGTTCTCTGCACGAATAGAGACATACTTGGAGAAATGGACTTCTCTGGGGAAAACCCAAGATCTTAAGGAAATGGTCCTTATAGAACAATTAAGAGAGTCCATGGCTCCAGACCTGAGAAAGTTTCTCATGGAACAAGGTGCAGAGAGGCTGGGTGAATTGCTAAATGTTGCTGAAAGATATCAAGCAGCTCAGGCAGAAGTAACAGGTAATAAAAAGAAACAGATAGATAATTTTAAGGCACCACAGAACTTTAATAAATTTGATCCTAGAGATCAAAACAAAGGTAAGCACCAATTTGATAGGCCACGGTATGACAATAAAAATAAAATCCCACAATTCGATGAAAGGAAATATGATGAAAGAAAATCTTTCAACCAAGGGACAAGGTGGTGTAAGAATTGTCAGATGAACAATCATGACACTGACCATTGTAGAAGGAAACCTGTGTATATGGCCACCCTTCAGGTCAGGTCGACCTCAAGACAGGAGGAGGATATTATGTTAGATACCACTCCAGAAGAGATGAGGAAGGCACAGGCTGGGGACAAGACCCTCAAGCCTTGTTTCAGGAAATTGTCAACTTGTCATACAACTCCAGGCAAGGGAGATTTTTACATGAAAAACAAGTTGATGTATAGGAAGACTGGAGCTAGATCCAAAGGTCAGGGACAGCTGGTACTTCCTAAAAGATATAGGGCAGAATTAATAAGGAGCCTACATGTGAAACCAGATGGGGACCATGAGAAAATTGGTACCATCATCCAAAAGGTGGCTCACAATTATTATTGGCCCAAGGCAAGATGGGACATTGAGAATTTTGTAGAAAGGTGTAGCATAGCACATGAGGGAACACCCACAAGTGGGAACATTGATCAGGACCTGGACACGTCATGGGGCAACCGTAGGCCTGACAATAGAAGGAAAAATAAATTTGATAAAGTGGACCAAATGGAATGGGAAGCCCCTTTTCACGGACAAGCTTCACTTAACTGTTTTACAATGGCCACTATGCGGAGAGTGCAAAAAGATGTCTTACCCCAGGATAAGCCGAAAATCCCTCAATCGGACTTAAACAAACTGGAGGAAGAGGATGTAGAGAGGAAATCTCTCATCAAGAATTTTAAGTGGGGAGACAGCCCCAAGAAAAGAATTGGTAGCGGTCGTTTTGTGAATGATAAATCTGGGAAGAAAAATCATCACTATAGAGCTTCCAGTGGAAGAGACCATATCGGTCCATGGACAAATAGGTCCACAAAATTAAAGGTCCATATGTAAACGCTGTTAAGAACGTGGACTGATGAAAAGGCAGAGGAAAATATTACATCCTCATACCAATATGTGAATGAGCTGACCACTCGTTTAAAAACTGGCTGGAAACTTGCCAATGAAAATTTGAAACAAGCCAGGAAGAAACATGCTGCCTATTATAACAGGAAGGCGAAAGACAGAGATTTGGCTGTGGGAGAGAAGGTACTGCTTCTTCTCCCCGGGAGTCAGAATAAGTTACAGATTGGATGGCAAGGTCCATATACAGTTCTAGAGAAGGTGTCTAGAACAAATTATAAGATAGATAAGAAGGGGAAAGAAAAAATCTATCATGTGAATCTCCTGAAGAAATATTTGGAAAGAGAACATCAGGAAGAGACACATTTGTTGACCTTGTCTATCGCCATGGAGATGAAAAAGGAACCACTTTCATCATTTGAATATCCATTACACCCCTGTGAGACAGCGGCACAGGTGAAAATCAGTACACATTTAACGAAAACTCAGAAAGAGAGAGTGCAACAGGTTCTAGATACTCATACAGAGGTGTTAACCGACCGACCTGGGCATACAAACTTATTGGAATATGATATGAAACTGATAGACCCCACACCTGTCTGTATGAAACCATATTCGATTCCTTTTGCTAAGGAGAAAGCTTTGAAGGAAGAGATAGACTATTTGTTGAAGGAAGGAATTATTTCACACAGTGAATCTTCGTAGAGTCTAGCATTATTTCATTTAGGGGACTAAGATAGAATACCACATCAGGCACAAGCCATTGCACTTGTCGCTGCAATTAAATTAACTAAAAGAATGGTAATGTTTTCATCATATCCACTGAGTTACAAGATGTACGCCCAGGGAGGTTAAAAAATTCAGAGAAAGGAATAGGTTGACGGACAGCGGGAAAAACGCCTGGTTAATATCAGGAAAGCAAAAACTTTGCAGAGGTTTTGTTCTTTTATTTCCTCTAAAGTTTGTGGTACGAAGCGAAGAGACCATTTGAGGTTCTACTCCACAATACCAATTATACTACTATTCTGTGGTTCAAAGCTTGTGATCGGCACAGGAAACCTACGTGCCACGGAAGGAATGGGGGAGGGGGTGGTGAAGATACCTGCCTTGACCAGCAGAGGATACCTCTTGAACTGATCTTGAGACGTGCCCTTGCCACAGAAACGAAATGACGGAAACAGCAGCATCAACACTTCACCGTTTTGGCAGTTAAGTGACATTTCTAGCAGGCCAAATACAGAAGAACTTAATCTTTTCTAAAGCCGACTTTTTCTAGGAAGACACTTACATTTTATTAATCACCAGCTCTTATTTATTTACATTTGTCCAAAAGTAATTGATCATTAAATATGTTACATGTTGTTTACAAATTCATAGGTGATTAGTTATTACAGAGAGAAGTGCACACGTATGAATCAAATTTTAATATTGTGACGAAATGGAAATATAGGTGTATCTAGATGATACCAAGCGATAGTGCCAGATAAGAATTCTGGACTTAAAGAAATACCCCCGTCTCAGAAAAAAGCACTGGTGTATAGATGGCACTGGTTATAGTCAGGCTGTAAAGTACTCTTATCCAAATAGTGATGTAACTGATCAAGAGCTTATGATGCCCTCTCGTTTAGACTACCCTATGCTTAAACAATAATGTAATTCCAATTAAAAAATTCAAAATTGGACAAAACTTGTAGCACGCTGGTTGTACACGACGGATGCATCCTCTCTCACTTCAATTTCTGCTAGTCCAACGTTTGATCCCAAACTCCAACAGCCTCAGCCTTGTTGGTTCATCTATTGCAGTATCATTATCCAGCACGCGATCATTAAAAGCACTTAGTATCTATCCCTTTATCCACGTCCAGTAGTGCTCTCGAGGCCAGTCTGTCAGTTCTGTCATTGCCGCATGACCAGTACAGTAGATCCACACCAGTTCTTAAAGACTTGAGGATTCTATTGATGTTTTTCGTTCCTGCCGCAGCCATCCGTTCTGAACTTTCCGAAGCATGGCTTGAGATTCTGACAATATAACTGCCTTGGTTAGGCTCCACTCTGTTCAGCGACGACCATGCCCTTTATTCTCGCAGAGAAGCCCCATTCTGATTTCTCACCACGCACTACAGACACATCAGTGTACACAACGGCGTCATCATTCCCAGCATGATCACTTATCAGCTGATTAACCTCCAGCTCTGCTTTTCCATTGCCCCAAGATCTGCACTCTCTGCCAAGGCTAATGATGACCTGCTGCTATCCAGTTTATCTAGTTCTCCCCTGACTTACTCCACTCTTCTCCTTTGGATACATTTTCAACCCTGGTCCCCCTCTTGATTCTTGCTCCTTTGATGTTAGCTACATTCTCATGTAGGGGGTGTCTTTTGTCGGTGTTTATCCGCATAAATGCTTTTGCCTGGTCCATTGCATATCTGGATCTAATCAACAGCAATCCGAGCATGTATCTCATCGTCACAATGAGGATATCATGGTACAACCCAAAACTAGTCGCATCCCTTCATTTTGAATGCGTTCCAGTCGTTCACATTGTGACACTGACAGCGTGAGTATTCCTAGCCCGTACTCGATTACTGAAATCACGAGCTGATGATACTCCAAGCAGAGCAGACATTGTTTTTAAGGCTACCAGTCCCCGCTTTGCACATCTGTATGATCAGTTCGACATAATACTTGAATGATAGCCCACGATCAAACGCTACTCCTAGATACTTCAGCATGTCTTGCCTTTCAATGTTCTGCCCATTGAAAGGGATGTTTGGAAGGTCTGCTTTCACCATGGAGTTGTTCAAAGAGCACCACATCACACAGGCCTTGTTGGGACTGACCTTATATATATACATACTTAGAAGTATTCTATTTGTTTATTACGAATCTACAAGCTCTAAAGGAGAAAGATTTCTGGTACGTCATACTTATTGTAGATAAGTATTTATATTTTGGGTTCAAGGAACCAGTAGTAATTGACGATTGAGAAAGTGATAGTAAACATTAACGGTAAGACATGGCTACTTTAGAATAATTTATTAAGATAGGACAAACCCTAGGAAAGGAAGGACAGGTTTTGGAAGAGTTTGCTTTCACGCAATTACGTGTTGCAGAAGATAAAAGAAAAAAAAAGATTACACGACATTGCTAGCGACGATAGCACGAGAGAGAGAACAGAACATTAAATTTTCTGAAGAAAGAACAAGATTAGCCGAATGGGTTCATTAACAGAAAATGGCAGCTATAGAGCTTGGGAAATTTAAATTACAGCAACAAGATAACCTTAGGAATCTTGAAAATTCTGGGTCGGCGAAGAAGGAACTCACAGCTAATTTTAATTTTCGCCTACCGAATTTTTCTCCAGGGGTAGATGACATTTCATGCTTCTTACACCGTTTTGAGTCATTATGCATATAATTTAATATTCCAAGGGCATCATGGGCAATTCGTTTAGAATCCTACTTGACAGGGGACTCGTTAACAGCGGTGTACACTTTGGACGAGGAGAATAGAAGGAATTACGACGCGGTCAGATCACTCCTGTTAAATAATATCATTTGGATGAGGAAGGCTATCGCCAACGTCTGAAGAACTGATACTAGAAACTAACAAGGATTTCGGAGAATTCATCTCATCGATTAAGATGTGTTTCAATCGTTGGTGGAATTGGCAAAAATTTCGAGGGATTACTGGATCTCGTGCTGAGGGATAATGTCTTATCATCTATAAGTCCAGAATTACTCGCCTACGTACACGAACGGAAACCGGATTCTCTTACAATGATGGAAACAATAGGACGCCAGTTTATGACGGCTCATCCGGGTAAGACAGTGGGTAACACTAGTTTTAAGGAGGCTCTACCTGTGTGCTGCGCTCGTCCCATGCAAACGGGTAATAATACAGTAGGTCTTGGACTCGAAGTGTGGATAGGAATTTCGATCGACATTCTGGATCATTTAGAGAGCGCTATAACTTTATGCACCGCCAATCTCCACATCGGTGTGATTTCCGCCGTTATTATGATGGTCGATCGCCTCGACATAATGACAGTCGAACCAATAACTCTTGGCGTCGGTACGATATCGCGTATCAAAATGGAGGCAACATAAATTATTACAAAGACCAAAACACTAATGCACCTAATTCTCTACATTGTCCAGGATGTACATGTCCCAAACATGTTAACAATCCACAAAATGGAAGAAACAGTCAAAGAAACTTTCATGGCAATGACTACTTCAGTCGTTCACGGAGTGTGGAACGCACATATGTGAATGCCTGTCAAGATAATAATCCTGACGTGGAAAACCAAGTTCATAATAATACCAACCATGCTAATGCGTGCAGTGTAGACTTGCATAATGAGGTATGTTGCACGGAATGTGAGACTATTTTTAAATCAGATGAAACTTCAAGTTTGTTATGCGGGCATCCTTTACCTGCACTGGCAGTACATGAGGGCACAGTGTCTTTTACTTTTAACAAAGGTTTTATCAATAACAGACTTGTTCCAGTCTTGAGGGATACCGGATGTACCACTGTAGGTGCTACAAAGTCATTAATTGATCCATCTTGTTTCACAGGTACCAAAGTTAAGTGTATAACCTTCGGGGGTACAATGGAGTACTATCCCGTGGCGGATATTTTTATTGATGCACCGTTTTTCACAGGAAAGGTTAGAGTTTATATGCTCGATCATCCAATTTGGTTTTGGGGAACATTACAGGCATAAAGGACTGCTCAAAACAGCTGGGAACGTCATCATATGATATCTACAAATGCTGTCATTACTAGAGCACAACATAAGTCGCAGACAAGGCGAGAATGTGATGAACAATGATGGAATGCAGCTTACCATGATAAGCAGAGCATTATTTAGTGCTGTACATTGACAAAACTTTTTTTTATTTGGCAACGTCAGGTAATATTAAATGTACAAAAACATCGAGATATTGGTTCCAAATTAAAAAAACGATACCTTGATCCGGAACTTTGACGATTTCACGACAGTACAGAAACAAATAATTGTACCCACGCCTTAGACCTTTAGTCTTGAGACATGCCCACGATGCAAACTGCGCAGGTCATATAGGTATCACGAGAACAAAGTATAGGATTTCAGCTCAATTTTACTGGCCGTACATCAATAAGGACATTAAAATATTTTGTCACTCTTGTGTTACATGTCAGCAAGTGGCGCGTAAGGGTGCTTACCATATGGCACCTATTCAGGCCACAGATGTCTCTGTGCACACGTTTTCTAAAATGGCAGTCAATATTATTGGCCCTCTGTCAGTCGCATCAGCCAGAGGTCACAAATATGTCCTAACGTGCATTTGTTGCAAGTGGAACTTATGGAAGGGGAAGTAATCTTTAGAATGGTTTTTTAGACATATTAAATTTCGAGTTGCAACGCTTGATTAAGCGGATACTTGTTTGACTTTAGGATAGAATTATCTTTTCCTATTTTTCGGGTGACAGAGTACAGATAAGCGTGTGAACGCTGTTTAATGTATTTATTCTGTACTGTTTTGAGTCATGTGAATAGCTCGCTAGTCTGCATGTGTTATCGAGAACGGTGTTCAAGACAGCCGAATCTCGTGACGGGTTTTTTGGCGGGACTAGTGTGTGATTTAGGGAGTTGTGTTTTGGGCGTGGACCGTGTAGGTCGAGTCCCAGTGTTTTTGGATAATGTATGCCTACGTAGGATTTGAGAAAATGTCGACTTATATATTTCGCTGTGTGTACAGCCTATGTGATACACTGCAGTGAAGATTTGTTTAGACCATATGAACCTTATTATAGCTGCCGTGTGATGCAGGCTTTGCTATGTATTGAAGTACTTTTGTAGGCCATATTGTGAAGATTAATGAAGCTGCCGGGTGATGCAGGCTTCGCTGTGTATTAAGGTACTTTTGTAGGCCATATTGTGAAGATTAATGAAGCTGCCGGGTGATGCAGGCTTCGCTGTGTATTAAGGTACTTTTGTAGGCCATATTATATATTAACTGCAGTGTGGAGATGTATGAAGCTATTAAACTATTATAAGTCCAGGATTAGGACAGGCCATATTATATATTAACTGCAGTGTGGAGATGTATGAAGCTATTAAGCTATTATAAGTCCAGGATTAGGACAGGCCATATTATATATTAACTGCAGTGTGGAGATGTATGAAGCTATTAAGCTATTATAAGTCCAGGATTAGGACAGGCCATATTATATATTAACTGCAGTGTGGAGATGTATGAAGCTATTAAGCTATTATAAGTCCAGGATTAGGACAGGCCATATTATATATTAACTGCAGTGTGGAAATTATATACTATGATTCGTGTTTTGCTGTCGAATGTGTGTCATCTATGTCATCGTATCTGTGTTGTAACGGAATAAACAGTATCGAACTGTTCCAGTCGTTTGCAACCCTTCTTGACTCCTGCATGTACCCTTATGTACGTACTGTGGTGTGCGAACATATCAACACACACCCAGGTCAACATCCCAGACACAGTGACAGGTCAGCAACACACATATATTGAATTAGCCTGTGTGGCGATGATATAGACCAAACCACTACACTCGCAACAGTGGGTGTAAACAGACTAATAACATTAACGTTTAATTACATTCAGTGAGAAACCAGCAAACCTAGTTTGTATCAGCATTGACATGTGCATACGGTGGACGGAGCTATTCCTTTGAAAAATATTGCAACTAAGGATGTAGCTGATGCACCTTTTCTCATTTTTTTGTCGCTTGGGATTTCCAGATGAGATATTGTCCGATAGGGGTATGCAATTTGTATCTGAGGCAATGTCTAAGGTGATGAGCTTATTTTCGATTGAAAGATCTCTGAGTGCGATCTACCATCCGATGTCGAACGGCATGGTAGAGCGTCTAAATTCTACATTAAAGCAACTAATAGGCAAAGTAACTGACAAGCATCCTCAGGATTGGGATAGATTACTGCCCGCAGTGCTGTTTGCTTATCGGGAGGTGCCGAATGAGCAAACAGGATTGTCACCATTTGAATTGATTTATGGGGCAAAACCTCGAGGACCCATGTTCATTTTCAAACAATTACTGCTGGGTTCGGAGAAAGATCCTGATGTGCAATATGCATATCAGTACATAGTGAATCTTATAGAAAGACTGATCGACGCATGTCAGTTGGCGACGGAATCATCTGAGTTGGCAAAAGAAAATGCACGATCATTTTACAACCAATGTAGGAAGTTACGAACATTAGCAACTGGAGATGAAGTCTATGTGCTATTATCAAAAAGGGAAAATCGTTTATTAATCTCGTGAAGTGGCCCATACACGGTCATCTCGAAAAGAACAGATGTGGACTATGTCGTTGGGGTGAAAGGGAAGAATAAAACATTCTACATAAATATGCTTCAAAAGTTTCATTCTAATTTACAGTTGTCTTTGATTCTGTCGTGGAACCTACAGGTAGTCTTGCTTTTATCGCTGTTATTAAGGAAGAACAAACTTCTTTCCAGAAAGTGTAGTTTATTTTATGCTTTTCCATAGTCGTCATTTGGAAGGATAAGTCAGTTCGAATTTGCGTAGACTTTCAGCAACTTAACAGTATTACGCTTAACTGATGCTGAGTCCATGCCGGTGCTGGAAGACTTACTGTCCCAACTCTCTGATGCTACTTATTTTAGTAAATTGGATTTGTCAAAAGGGTATTGGTAAATTCCGCTCACAGAAGAGTCCAAACTTTTCCTATATCTCGAGGGTTGTTTCAGTGGAACTACATGTGCTTTGGTCTGGTGAATGCGGCAGCTACTTTTGTACATATGATGAGAATGCTTTTGTCCAATAGATCTGATGTCATCACGTACATTGATGATATATGTTTGTATTGCAATTCTTGGGAGGAACATATTGCTGGTCTCCGGTCATTGCTCCAGATTCTACGGTTACATAATCTCACAGCTAAACCTTCCAAAAATCAGATAGGGTTTCAAGAAATTACCATCTTAGGACACAGAGTCGGTCACGGCTGTCTGAAACCTGAGGATACTACTGTGTCACATATCCTAAATCTCTCTATACCTACAGCAAAGAAGCAAGTTCGCAGTCTCTTTGGGTCTGAACTTCTATCATTAGTTTATACCAAATTTTTCGTCCATCACTTCAGATCTGTCCTCGTTAACTAGAAGGGGTTCTCCTAGTAAAATCCTATTCAAATGCAGATTGCGACAGAGCATTACACCATATTAAAATTTGTTTTTCTAACGCACCTATATTAAGGTTACCTAACATGCGTTTACCGTTCATTCTCAGGACTGACGCATCTTTGGAGAGAATTGGCGGGTGCATGATGCAGGACTTTCACGGAGCTATTCATCCAGTTTTATATGTTAGCCGAAAACTGAGTACGACAGAACCCAAGTACCCCGCCATTGAACGTGAATTACTAGCATTGGTATGGTGCATGACCAAGCTTCATCGGTACTTACTGGGAGCACATTTGTCCTGCAAACTGACCAAAAATCATTGACATATTTGCAAACTGCCAAGTTTCCAAACCAGCGTGTAGCCAGATATGCTCCCCTTCTACAATCTTATGATTATAGAATTCTTCCTATAAGCGGTAGCAGTAATGTGTTGCCCGACACGTTATCCAGATGTGTCATACATGATTAGGACAGTAACTTTGCATGGACATGATACACAGAGTAATAGTTGCGCTGAGTGTGTACTTATGAACTTATTTCGGAACAATAATATTGGTTAAACTCTTGATTTCTGCAAGAACGTTTAGTATCATTCATGGATTTTGTTTATTTACTTACAAGGGAAGATTTTGGTAAATTATGGGACGTTATTGGTAATTTTCTTGAATAGATTGCATATTACTGACATAGTGTGATTATTATTATTATATTTGACATCAGACATTGACGTAACAATATATGATATGACTTTGACTGCCACGCGAGGCTTCGGAGGTGCATTATTGGCTGTCCTTCTTGGGAAAACAGGTGGTTTTCTCTTGAGTGGGGGGGGGGGGAGAATAATGTTATCCCTCTTTTTGTGCACCTCAATGTTTTCATTATTTTCAAACACTGCGGTGGTCCACTAGAGTGTCATGGGAACAGATGTTGTGAACTGAGTTTTTGGTGTGTGTTATGATTGTGAGCGTGATTTGGGTAAATCCACGAGAAGAATGCACGTCGTGAATCGGGGGAAAGTTGGGTGATGTTTGGCAGTCAGTGGACTTGTGAGAAGTGTATTCAGCCGGTATGGCTGTGCTTGATGTGTATTTTTCCTGATATTCTATGTTCGCCAATGTGTATGCAAACAAGGAAAGTGTTTATTCATATATACACCAGATATTTATTATGTGCCAGGAAGTAATTTAACGATGTGTATGAGTAAGGAATAGATATTCATATAGCTGACCAGTTACAGGCAGACTGTATGGAGAGGTGACGAAAATACTGTTACTACTGTGTATTCCACATACATGAACGTTGATGGCCCTATGTGGGTGGACTTTGAAATTTAGGTGATCATGAATTGTTCATCGTGAATGGAGTACGTATTGGACGTAGTTGTCAATAAATTATATAACTGTCAGCAGTGTTCATCTAACATTACTTCGACCTGGGTTTGTGTGCAGTTCCATTGATAGATGAAGTAACATTTCCCCTAGAGATATTGCTTGACCACTCTTCTACCCACTCCACAAAATATACACGTAAGGAACACCACAATTATCATTTAAAATGTTGAATTTCCTATGTATGATGATTTCTGAACCTATATAATACAGGGAACACTGCTCAGTCAATACATACAGAAAACTATCAGCTACAGACTTTCAAAATTGGATGTGACCGCAGATTAGAAATACCTGAATGGTTTGAAAAGATCACCAATGTGGATTTGATGGAAATAACCAGAAAAAAAATCAATGGAACAAGAGATGAAGAGAAAACACACATATATTTATCGTGCTCATTTAAAACAACAAAACTGCCTCTGCTGTTCTCTTCCATGGGCATAGAAGAGTGCCCATACGTTAAACTTTAAAAGGAAGAGTGCCAACACATTAAACTTTCAATGGAAGAGTGCCCACATATTACACTTTAAATCGAAAAGTGCCCACACATTACACTTTAATTGGAAGAGTGCCCACACATTACACTTTAAATGGAAGAGTGCTCCCACATTAAACTTTAAAAGGAAGAGTGCCCACACATAAAAATTTTAATGGAAGAATGCCCACACATTAAACTTTAAATGAAAGAATGCCCACACATAAAAATTTAAATGGAAGAGTGCTCCCATATTACAGCTTCAAATGAAAGAGTGCCCACACAGTAAAATTTAACTTGAAGAGTGTCCACACACTAACACTTTAAATAGAAGAGTTCCCACACAATAAACAGAAGAGTGTTCACACATCATACACTTTAAATGGAAGAGTGCTTGTTATGGACTCGGGACCCCAGTATGTTATGGGTGCTTCGATGACTCCTAGTCTGTTGAGGATGACCAAGTTGTTATATGCGTGTTCTGTTTCTAGATACAAGATGGCGGCGTGGTAGGCCGCACTTTTTGTGTTGTGCATTTCATGTCGTCGTTTTGGAGTCTGCATCTGTGGTAGCAGCCCTCATTAATGCTGTATGAGTTTGTAGTGTGTTTGGCTCATTTTCTGGATTGTGTTGATAAGTATTTTAAAGATGAAAACATCAAGTTTGCCTGTCATGTGAGTTCGCTGTTTGTGTTTACCGAGTGAACAAGATGGCGGTTTTTTTTGTGATGTGTCAACCGGACAGTGTTTCAAAACATTACAGATTTATTGAGGGCTATTGTTACTGCTCCAGGTACATTTTTGTATGTACCTGCAAGGATACTTGGAGAGGAGATGGGCACCGCCAAGCAAACCTCTTGCCCACTGAAATGTTATGATGGAAAGTCAACTCAGTAATAATTTGCCGGATCGGCCGATGCCCGGATTAACAACGACCGCGCTCTCATTGCCCCTTGAGAGTGATAAGTCAACGAATGGGGTACAAACACCTGTTTTGAAACTTCCAAGAGAAAATTTTGTTGTTGGAACTTGGAATGTACGCACGCTATATGCGTGTGGAAAAGTCAAAGAACTAACACATGAACTTGTTAGATACTCGTGGGACATCCTGGGCCTAGCAGAAGTCAGATGGACAGGATTAGGTGAATCAATAACGGATGATGGTTACAAAATTTGGTTTAGTGGAGATGAGTCTAAACATCAGCATGGAGTAGGTTTTATCGTACATAAAGATAGATTGAACTCTGTCATCAGCTGCACCCCAATAAATAGCAGGCTTATCACCATTCGTATTGCAGCACATCCAAAGAACATCTCCATCATACAGGTATATGCCCCCACTACTGACTATGAGGATGAGGCAATTGATACATTTTATGACAATTTGGATGAAGCAATTAAGAAAATTCCAAAGAAAGATCTTCTCATTGTTCTAGGTGATTGGAATGCTAAAATAGGGCCAGATGCATACGGTCACTGGGCTGGCACAGTGGGGAAATTTGGGACTGGAGAAACCAACGATCGAGGACTAAGGCTACTAGAATTTGCCAGCAACTATAAACTAACCCTTGCAAATACACTATTTCCTCATAAGTTATCAAGAAGAACAACGTGGCATGCCCCAAAAACTGAGATACATAACCAAATTGATTTTATTCTTGTATCCAAAAGATTCAAGTCCAGCATTAATAAAGCCAAGACTAGGACTTTTCCTGGCGCCAACATTGGTAGTGATCACGACATGGTATTGATGACGCTCAAGCTTAAACTCAAAAAGAACTATAATCAAAACAGATGTTCTCAGTTAAGATTCAATTTAGACAAATTGAAAGATCCAGAAATCGCGGGAATCTTTGAGGCAACTGTTGGAGGAAAATTCGCAGCTCTCAACTTTTTGGAGGATGATATCAACTCAATCACAGAGAACATGAAAGACGTGCTCATTGAATCAGCAACAGAAATACTTGGTAAAAGAAAGAAAATAAACAAACCATGGGTTACAGATGACATTCTGAAGTTATGTGATACACGACGGGAAATGAAAAAGGTTAAGAAAGAGGTTCCTGAAGCAGCATGGCAATACAGTATGGTGAATAAAAATATTAGAAAGAAAATGAAACAGGCCAAAGAAAAATGGGTAGCTGATCAATGTGAGTCCATTAATACGGGGCTAATAAAAGGTAACAGCAAGGCAGTTTTTGACACATTAAGAAGACTATCAAAACCCCAACAGCCCAGGGTAACTGTCATAGAAGATAGCAATGGGGCTCTGCTCAATGAAAAAACAGCTGTAATGAGAAGGTGGACAGAATATTGTAAAGAATTATATAACTGTAAACTTGACACTGACTTAGGCATATTAAACAACATTAAGTGCGAAAACAGAGAACTCGGAAATGCAGCAATACTACGGGAAGAAGTGGAAGAGGCTATATGTTCGATGAAAGGAGGGAAGTCACCGGGTGTGGATAATATACCAGCAGAGCTCTTGAAATATGGAGGACCAGATATAGTAAAAATCATGACAACAATTTGCCAGAAGATATGGAGTACAAAAAAATGGCCAAAAGAATGGACGCAGTCATTAGTAATACCGCTTCCAAAGAAAGGAAATCTAAAAATGTGCAAGAACTACAGAACCATTAGCCTTATTAGTCATCCAAGTAAGGTGATGTTAAGGATACTTTTGAACAGAATAAAACAGAAATCAGAAGAAATCTTGTCAGAGGAACAGGCTGGCTTTAGACCAAAAAGAAGTACCTCAGAACAAATCTTCAATATTAGATTACTGATCGAAAAACATCTCCAGCATCAACATGATTTATACCATAACTTCATCGATTTCACAAAAGCCTTCGATCGAGTCTGGCATGAAGGTTTATGGCAAATAATGAGAAAATTCAATTTTGATACCAACATCATAGATATCATTGAAGCACTATACAAGGACGCAAGCAGTGCTGTTTTTGCAAGCAATGACATTGGAGAATTTTTCAAAACAACTGTAGGAGTTCGCCAGGGATGTATCCTGTCACCAGTGCTCTTTAACATTTATCTAGAACATATTATGCAGGAGGCTCTCTACGATTATAAATCAACCATATCGATTGGAGGCCGACCTCTGTGTAATCTACGTTTTGCTGATGATATTGATCTGATAGCTGGAACAGAATCAGAACTTCAAGACCTTACCTCTAGACTGGAGAAGTAACAAGAACATATGGGATGGAAATTAATATAGAAAAAAGCAAGATATTGGTGAATAGCCATAAGAAACATGTTCCGACCAACATTACGTTAAATGGGCAAACGTTAGAAGAAGTTAACACCTTTAAATATCTCGGGTCCACTATATGTAGTGATGGAAGATCAAATAAAGAAATCAAGACAAGACTTGAGATGGCCTCAGCTGCCATGACAAGGTTGAATGTGATCTGGAAAAGTAACATCAGTTTTCCTGTGAAGATCAAATTATACAAATCACTTGTATTATCTATTCTCTTGTATGGGTGTGAGGGCTGGACACTTACTGCAGATACGGAGCGAAGGATTCAGGCTTTCGAGCATAAATGTTACAGAAGAATTTTGCGCATTTGCTATAAAGAGCACAAAACAAATGTCTATGTTAGAGAGAAGATAAACACCTATGCAGGCCATCAAGAACCACTTTTGTCAATAGTGAAACGTCGAAAGCTTGCCTGGTTTGGGCATGTAACTCGTCATGACTCCCTTTCGAAAACGATCCTCCAGGGAACAGTCGAAGGTAAACGGAGAAGAGGAAGGCAAAGAAAATCCTGGGCTGATAACATCAAAGAATGGGCAGGACACGGTTTCTCCACACTTGTACGCATTGCTGAGAATAGAGAGCAGTGGAGGACCCTGTCTGCTGATGCTTCCACCATGGCACCCCTACGACCCATGACGGGTTATGGGTTGAGATGAGATGATAATATGTACATGAATATATTAATCAATAACAAACAAGTTCCAAGAACATGTGACAAAGACAGTGAAAACAATCAAATGAGTTACAATGAAATGATTTCTCAGTTATACGACAACACTTTACATTTATAAAGTAAATAAGGGAGACTTATACACAGTAATCAGTAAAAGAAAGAAAAGAATTTACATCACAAAAATATAACAAGACAAGTCGTCATAAACGAAACGTGTAGACAAAGAAGTTTTAGATCACACACGAAAACAATTGTCAACAGTAATGAAATGAGATTACGTAAATAAAGATGACGTAATTTACATAACGAAACTGCTAAGTACATAAAATATGGTTATATTGCGAACTGAAGAAACATTTATATCCTGACTCCAAAAAAAAAATATAATCAGTCAGATCCTCAGTCAGCGAATATAAGCATGCAAATCTAATAGAAGTTAACATTCACTGAAGTTTTCCTGGGGAAAATTCCAGTCAATATTAAACACGACGAATATACAAATATACGAATAAACATGAATGGGGAACACAGATGATGAGTAGAAAAGTAAGCAAAGTGATGATGAACTGTGGACCAAAGCTAATTCAAGGACGGTAAGATAATGTTCAAGCGCACAAGTAAAAATCAAGAACTTATCTGTTTAACTGTCCCTCTGAGAAATACATGAGTGCATGTAATTCTAATCCTAGTTCCGAACAGTGTCTTCAACAGCTGAAGTCCATTGATTGAAGACCTTGAACTTCGCAGTAGGACAACCGTTTGAAAGTATTGCTTCGGTTTTCGAACGTAGCTTCTTCAATCGATCTGCGTCGCAGCTTCAGGTGAATTTGCTGAAGAAATACATTCTTCACTGGTTCAGGTTCTCGAGTGGAAGATTTATGTTCTGCCTGCTTGGATCAGTCTCTTGTGGTGGAAGAACATAGTATTCTCTCAGGCAATGTTGTCTGCTAACGTTGACGGCATCGATATAGTGACGTCACTTACTGACATGCGCAATTCAATTGCCAGTTTGGCTGAATGAATGAATTTGCTTCAAAGCGTTCATCATCAGTTTAACTTTCTTAGATACTTGAAGGGGGGGGGGGGGGAAACCAGTATTCACGCAATCCAGACACTTTCTGACACCAATATGTTATGGACTCGGGACCCCAGTATGTTATGGGTGCTTCGATGACTCCTAGTCTGTTGAGGATGACCAAGTTGTTATATGCGTGTTCTGTTTCTAGAGTCGAAGTCCTTCGGGTTCTTATCGTTGGTATCGATCTTGTCTGCTTAACCCGTGTGATGCATTACCTGCTGAACATGTTTCATATTAAATATTCGATCATTGACTGACCTGTATTAGTCTCTTGTCTTATTGATTATATTAGCAGTGTGAGATGCAGTGTTTTAAGACATTAATCATCACTGGTCATGATTAGTTACTCCCGCTAGTTTATACTGTATAATATCTATCTATACTAGCCTTACACTATTGCTAGTACCATAATGTTCCTTTGGCATACCATGCCTGGCTAATCTGCCATAATTATGCAAATTGCGTTAGTAACAATACGACTTACGTTTTATTCACGAAATACACTGCTCAATTGGCTTTCCAGCCACACAATTAATAAGTGGACGACGCCACACACTTTCTAAGTGGTTATACCACACAATATAAGTGGCAATGGCCACACTTCTGAAACACACTGCCGTAGGGGTCAAAACCCACAAGTCGAATGTATAGTGGCTATGCCACACAATCCATAGTGGCGATGCCACGCATTTCAAACACTGCCGTTGGGGCCGAAGCCCACAAGTCGAATGACGTTACAAAGACATACGCGACATGCATAGTGATATGCATACTATGTCGTTACTATATTCAATTGCGATGTTCCATGGTGCAGCAATTCGAGTGTGATCAAAACTCAAATGCCTGCACACATGCAACAATCATCGACATCGGTCGATGAGATATATCTCTGTTTGTTTGAGGTGTTCCATGATACAGTCATTCGGATCGTGCACAAATCCAAATGCCTGTAAGCATGAAACAATCCTCAACAGTGCTCCCACATTAAACTTTAAAAGGAAGATTACCCACACATTAAACTTTAAATGGAAGAGTGCCTACACATAAAACTTTTAATGAAAGAATGCCCACACATTAAACTTTAAATGGAACAGTGCTCCCATATTACAGCTTCAAATGAAAGAGTGCCCACACAGTAAAATTTAAATTGAAGAGTGTCCACACACTAAAACTTTAAATAGAAGAGTTCCCACACAATAAACAGAAGAGTGCTCACACATGAAACTTTAATGAAAGACAATAAAATTATGAAGTACCTGTACACCTAGACAGTGCATCTAATTGGCTAAGTGGATAGCATTCTTTCCGAGTTAGGGAAGGCAAAGACAGCGAGGAAGGGAACTGGTCACCCCATGTTGTTAAGAAAACATCTGGACCTAGTAAAGTGAAGTCTCTAACATTTCACTCTGATATGTTTCTGGGACTACCTTTACCTTGTACACCAAGACTAGAAAACTGCAAAGTGCCAAACGATATTGAACTTATATACAGTGCACAACAACAGTAGGCAATCTGATCATCAGAAGTGATTCCCATCCAACAAGTGCTTCTACCCTATTACCCCTTTGTCACTCCAGAGAGAGCAGACCCACTTCAAAGAGCCAACCTCTTGTTTTTTTCTCCACCGCTGAGATGTGAACCCACTCCGCCTTGGCTGCAATTTCTGAATTGGCTATTTACTCCTGGATTTATCCATCACAACAACTTATGGAATACGTCCGATTTAGAGAGCGGTTAGAGCGCTGGTCTCTTGTGGCAAAGGTGCTGGGTTTCATTTATGGTATTGTCATGCTCCAACTACCCAGCTATAAATTGGTACCTGACTTTGTACCAGAGTTAGGGAAGACAAAGGCAGCTAGGAAGGTAACTGGTCACCCCACCTCTCAAATCTGGACCTAGTGTAGTGACATCTCTAACACTTCACCCCCTACAGCAGTATCTGCTATGGGACTACCTTTACCTACCAACTTAAGGCAGATGTGAAAGTAACAGTTTTATTGTACACAAATACTGTTGTTGTTCCGCAGCCAGCAAGATGCCTTTTCCGCAATCTTTAGTGTGCTACTGTTTTTGATAGCCCCTCCAGGACCAATTGTTTCAGTAGATATAACGAGACTGTCACTAAACTTCTTGTGCCCTCTTCTACAGATGATGTAAGCTGCAAACCCTTTATGTCTTACTTCTCTGACCAAATCATTACATTTTGCCATTTTGAAAGCATGCTGCTCGTCTAATCTGATTGAAATGGCACTATCAGCTCAGTCTGGTGTGATGACGGGGAGTTGCAGCTCACACACTAAAGGTGGAAGCCATAACTATTCATCAGCAGCATCATGCACACACTGTAACCTTTACAAGGAAACTCATAGAAAATACAAGTTTATTACAGAAAAAATAGTTTTCAGTAAGGCATTCTTATTTACAAATATGAAAATGAAACATGCTAAATGGAACAATTATATTCCTCTGGAATGTTCAGTTGTGACAAATAATAAAAATTCAGTAATCTGTACAAAATTAAGAACAGAAATGAAATAATGGCTGCAAAATTTATGTTTCAACAGAAGCAAAGTTTGCGAATGGAATTTTTGTTTTCTTCTCATCTGTTGCGTCAAAATTCATTTTCTCTCCCACAGTTCTATTATCTTATTTGGCTAACTACCCTGTCTATAATTAATTGAAATCTAAGAAGTTCTGTCACTTCTTCTTTGCAGGTTAGACATGTTTTCTGTTGTATGTATTCAAAAATGCTCATCAATGGCACAATGTTCTAGAATATTTAAGAGTTATTTTTATGACCAGTTTAAATGTTTAACTTTGACTTATGATATCAAGGTTAATAATTATATAATCCACGTCTAACTTATTAATATTCCATTCATCCTTATCACTAATCTTCAGCTTCCCAAGAACCACAAGCCTTCAACAAATTCATGCTTCTTCCTCCTTGTCCTTTATTTGATACTCAAGGTAGAAATGTCTTTACCTTGTATAAATAAACATTTTCATTTCTTCAGTTCCTTTAACTTTAGTCAGTACAAAATGTCCTTGGCCTTGTTCTGCTTCCATATGATGATGTTTTTTTTTCCTCAACATTACTCAACTAATTCCTTATATAGTGTAAGAAATCTCACCTCTTATTATTCTTAACATTTAGTTTATTGTCTCCTACAAAGCTAGGGACATGAATGTAAAATTAACATATCATTATTATTTGAACTTCTTTTAACCATAAAGGAATTAAATTAATATACTCAAAAAAGAATTAATGTCTCGCAAATCATAACTGTGCTGTTTATACTGCATTGATTTTCATGAGACAATTTCATCAAATCGTTTTATTGTCCATCAGAACAAATATGAGATACAGTGACAAAACAACAAAAATATCATTATCACCAAAAGATTGGAATGTACTCATTTGTATCTTGATAGCTATGGATATAAAATTCAGTGTTACAGCAATACACAAGGATCAAAGTTGTCAATATGTAAGCTTTTTTCTAATATATGTATATATATAATTTACAAACAATAAGAATGGGAAAACAAAAATTACTTAATACACATGTTAACATCAGGTCTTTTTGAGAAACGTTTAATAAAATTCAGAGTACATTATTTACAAAAAATACAATGGAAAAAAACAGTGGAATGTTCTAGAACATGGGTACCTAAAGTGATCAGTATCAACCTCAAATGATTGATATCGACATCCAGGGTGTCGATAAAGAGGATTGATCAGGGGTCGATTAAACTTTTGGGGTTGAAAGTTGACAATCATATCAGAAATAAAAATGACTGCTGTGACTCAATTTTACATGTCGAAATACGGCTATAAAATGCCCCAAGCTTTGTGCAGCTGTTGAATCATTTCTACTTACACTTCCCAGTTCGTAAATGTTTGAATCTGGTTTTAGCCACGCACCTGCAGTTTTATTAAAGCAAAGGATCAGACTGAACGTGGAAGAACGTGGTGACTTACGACTAAAACTCTCCAATCAAATATCAGTGTCCTTGCAAATGTTCATCAGTCACACCTTTCCCAATTTAACCAGTCCAATAAAAAGGTAATGTTAAATTTTTGTGCCTTATTATCACTTTCTTATTTTCGTTATTTATTTTTGCCTGGGGTCAATTACAGATCAAACATTCCATCAGGTGTAGGAATTCAAAACAGTTTGAGGACCCCAGTTCTAGAAGACCAGCTGTCAACATTTGTTTCTATAATGTACGACTGAACTTGCCTACCCTGTTGTGCAAAAGGAGGCCCTCCATGTAATTTCACTAATGACTGCAGGGAAAGGGGCCCCAAACAATGAGTTGCATGAGAGCCCTGGATCTGTTATCTATGCTACTGATTCACACCTATGTATTACTTTGCATCTACTGCAATTTTCAACAGATACTTTGGCAGGAGTGTTGGTCTTACTGATATTAATCCATCGTTCAACATATGAACAGGCTAAGAAACCTGTGGGGGGGTGGTGGTGGTGTCGGAGTGGCTAAGAGACATGGCATCCACTTTGATTTCTAAAGGTACCGGGTTCGCTTCCCAGTACAAGTAATAAAATTTATGGAAATTTTATACCAGAACCAGTGGTCCTAATGATGTCATACTCCCCCCTGAACACCTGGGTAGTGAGATTGGATGCCTAGCCTTTGTGGTTGCAATATATGCCACTTCTTTGTCACCTCCTCCCATCACAACCAACCAATGTGTTGATACTCCTGTCAAGTGATAGCCATCAGCTGCATCCTGCCTGGTGTTTCCATTCGATATGTTCATTTCTCTTCTACTTGTTGTAGGAGCCTCTCTACCCTATCTGAAGTGATGCCCTAGGGACAGGGCTGGATTAACCATTAAACAAAATAAGCACGTGCTTAGGGCACCAAGAGGAGGAAGGCACCACAGAATTTTCCTTCTACCTATCATGCCCTTAACTCTCATCTCTTTTTGACTGCCACAGTCGTCTTTAGTAGAATTTTTTTGTAATGTTCAATATCTGACGTGTTCGACTTTAATCCGAATTGTTAAAAAAATAAAGATATTTTAAAAAAAACCGTTTTCTTTGGTATGGTGAGTGACTGAAAGTGTCAGATATACACCTAGAGTTCAGTACGTTTGCCTGTCTTACCAACGTTTTTCTGCATGAGTTTCAGTGGAGTCTGGCCAGAAAGAAAATTGAATTTTTAGTCTCTTCAGCATTTATTGAGGCTTAATGTCTTGTCAGTTAAGCAATGGAAGCACCATTGGGGGGCTGTGCTTAGGGCATCAGTTGGCCTTAAGGAGCATCTCAACCTGATGTGATCAGCAGCTTTGCCCTCCCAGGCTACTTTGGCACACATCTTTGAACCTCAGTTGTGGTTTAAGTAAAAGGCATATTTCAGAACTTTCAGAGTGAACTGGGTGATGCCTAATCGGTAAAGATAATTATCTTACAAAACAAGTATGTAATTTAAAGTTTATCAGAATCAAACATGCACAACTGATGCATCCAGCACACACTAGAAAACATTTTTAATATGCCACTGTCTGAAGGATTATCCCGACTGTCTTACTTTCCCAACAGTGTTGCAAATATAATGAAGCAGAAAACAATTCAGAATCTTCAGCTGGAGATTATTACAGTCATCAAGGAACTCATCCAAAGTCTACAGGATGATTTCCCATTTGAAACAAAACAGGCTGACCTAAATGTTGGGGTTCACTTCATGGTGTGAAACAATTTTTATGAAGTTATTTTATCAGGATTTTTCACACCATGTCACATCTCAACTACAAGTAGTAAGTATGTGAAAGTACGTACGTATTATGATGAAAGTGTATGTAACTAAGCATGACGTTATTTTCAACAGTTGAGTACCAGCTATTCATTAGATTATAACCCCAACATCTGGGGAAACCAACCTCAACATTAAATGTGAAGTACACAAGAAAAAAAAAACATGTCTAGGCAGTCATGTCTGTAATTGTGTATATGACAAGTATGGGTGACGTTTGGCTCACCACATACACACTGGGTCTGCTGTTGTATGCACTGTGACCTACTACTGCAGATAACAGAAAAGAAAACCACCCCCTACCTAGTACGTTGTACAAGGTAACAAATGAAAGTTGTACAAGGGGCTATCAATCGTATCACATAAAACAAACTACTGGAGAAACAACTACTGCATGAGCATGTAATGTATTAATATATATAAAATCCCAGCCTTTTCTGTCAGTAATGCTCCCTAAAATAGTAACATTCGCCAAAGAAAAGTGCGCAAAGCACGGTGTGCATGCCCCATGTGAAAGGCGCAAGTGTTCAGACCTTTTTTTAACCTCGGATGTAAAACAAATATTTTTGTTTTTTAATACTATTCCAAAAATAGTAACACCCGACAAAGAAAAGTGCGCAAGTGTTGGCGTGCATGTGGGGGCAAACATTTGAACATGTTGGAATCTTTTTGAACGAGCCAGTCTTCTCTCCCAGCTGTACATCGCACTGTCTCGATTGAGAAACCCCAACAATGTAAAAATACAAATTAAACCAACAGGAAATCAAGGTGCTCTTTTGATGGACAATCGAATGTTTACAAGTAACATTATTTTTCCAAAAGTATCTGCATAATTAAAATTGCAGTTAGGTATTGGTGCTTTTGAATTTAATTCCCGTCTTATAACGGGCTTTTACACTAGTTTAAAAATAAGCTTCCTGCAACGGAGCTAACTGCAGTGGAGAAGAGAAGTTAAAAAAAGAAAAAAAAAGAACCAGTGCCAATATCTATTTTTTTTTCTTCCTTAAAATGTTCCCACTGAACACATATAACATATTTCTGCAGCATGTTAAAGTCTGTACGTGGTAGCCTTGCTCAAAATGTCAGTCATTTCTCAATGCTCTATCAGTCTACAATACAAGGGGAAAAAACTGCAAACTCCTGCCCTTCTGTTCCAAATGAAGCAAATTTAAAGAAATACAAAATTAAGTCTCAAACACAAAAATAATGAAATCTACCATATTAATGAAATAATAAAAATTACCAGCAAACATTAAACACACACACCCCCCCTCCCCCCCCCCCCCCCCCCCCCCCACCCCCCCCCCCCCACCCCATATATTAATCTTAACAAGAGCATAAATAAAATAGAGTATGAACTATTTAAATTTACTAGAATTTAAAAAAAATATTTAAACAAAAGTTTTTATGGGGCATTTTAGCTAATGTACATAGTGGTTTTTTTTTTTTTAACTTTGCTTTACTGAAATTTTTTAGGGTTACATTATATTTGTCTATAAGTTAGACTTAACTTTCTATCTGGCTTTTGTTCATCTTAATTTTAAAACTAGCAGATCTGCCATGCAGCAGAAACACTTGACTGTGTATGCATGACAGTAATTCTAGAAGTGTTGGAGAAATTTTATAAAATGTTTGAAAATTTCTAATCTGTTTAGTGTGCAAAAATAACACAGCTTTTATATGAACATATGTTCACATTACGTGTTTTAGATTGTTAAAAATGGTTTGATACAACACTTTATCTTTTGGTTAAGTACAGAATTCTTTAAAAAAAAAACCTAAAACCTTGATGGCTAAATTAGATTTGGAAATCCCATTTTTATGGACAGGTAATTAACTAGTTTTGCAGTACATATATGATTTATATTTGTCAACAGAAAAACAATTATAACATCAAGTGGAATGTTTAAATACATTTTATGAAAAAGTAAATGTACCCAAATTGTCTGACATTTAAACGCTGCAGAAAAAGTTTTATATATTCAATGTTTAAAGGAATGTATTCAGCAAGTATTCAGAACATGTTTGCAAGTTTACAGAATGAATATAACTTTCAAAGTGTTTAAGACAAGCACATGCAACATTCTGCCTCTTTATCTTAACATACTGTGTCCTAGCAAACATGCATTATTTTAAAATAACAGAAGTTTGTACATTTTCACTGCCATCAACATCAATTAAAGGTATTGGCGCATGTTCAAACATTTCTGAAGAGCTCGCTTATTTCCACATAAATGACCTGTCTCAAAAGTGTAAAGGAATTTTAAATATAGCTTAAAAGATTTTTGCATACAGAAAACACAGAGGCAGATACAACAGAAAAATAATACCATATCAAGAAGAGATCAACTACCAATTTTCAGACAGAGAGCAGGTTATTGCAGGCTCAAATACCCTCTATTCTACAAATTACCAATGGGCAGTCAAGACAATCTTCTATATGGAGAAGACAAGCAAACAGGAATGTCCTCCAAGAGTGTAGACTATGAGGATAAGATTGACAGCATGTCTGTTACCAACCCCATTGACAGAATAACTGTTTGACGATCAGAGAAGCCAGAGGTATACTGCCAACTTTATAAGAAAAACAGTCATGGCAATATAAGAGCGAACAGGGAGCCGCACTAACATAGTGGTTACCTCACCGCGATGGCGACCCAGGATCAAACCCGGTCGAGGATATTTGAAGATTTTTCGTCGACCGGGAATTTGGACTGGATTAACTCGAGCCCTAGCGAGAACATTTGAAGCAGTGTCATCGACCAGGGACTGGCGGCTCCTGAGCCGACCCAGCTCTAATGGGTACCTCCAAAATCGGCGAGTGTCTGCCTGAATGGCGAGGGACACCTGTCTCTGTGCAAGAAAAAGGGATACTCACATAAAATCAGTCTCAAGTTAGATATAATAATAACCTGAGATTTCGCCTCGAGTATTAGCGGGCGTACAAAAAAAAAAGAAAAAACAGAGCGAACAAAGAAGATGATGATTTTAAAATGCTATTTGGTGGAAGTTTTTCCTGTTTTAAATGACTAAAGCCAGTACTTTACAAATTCAGGAAGCAATGACCCTGTCACATATTGCATTTATTTTTTAACTGTTTTTTTTTATATATTTTAAATACACCATAAATGTGTTTAATTGTCTCAAGTCCAACAACGGATGGATGCTCTGAAACATTGATATATGGGTAATGAAGACTGAGCGTAAGACTGAAAGGTATTCTGTTATTTAGATATATGTCCTAATATAGAAAACAGACCTTTATCTGCCTCATATTTAAGAACAAAAAGCTTTTCAAGTTTTCATAATATAACATGCTTTTCCATAAAATCTTCTATGTCACAAATCAATCATCATTTTATTTTTAGCTCGAGTTCATTTAATACAGTGTCAATAATTATGGATAGAATTAGA
Organism: Oreohelix idahoensis; assembly: GCA_024509875.1. NCBI lineage: Eukaryota > Metazoa > Mollusca > Gastropoda > Stylommatophora > Oreohelicidae > Oreohelix > Oreohelix idahoensis. The sequence goes on along the minus strand of JAMPIV010001214.1, from coordinate 285,258 downwards.
AAGTGTGCACAAGGACTGATTTAAATATTACCTTAGGATGGTCAGTGGGCTGTAACATAAAACAATATGATATCTTGTGCCACAATAACTGACAGAATGACACAGTTTATGATCACATGGCACCATAAAAATGTGGAAGATGTCATCTTCTAAGTTCTTCTTTATACACTCTCAGACGTCATCCAATTGAATGCTTTCTAAGAAAGCAGTAGTCAGTTTGAGGCTATTTGAATATCTGTAGAGCTTTTCTGTGAATGGTACTGGTGTCGGCCATATGTGCTTTCTCTGTTCCGCATATGTTGGACAACTTTGAAGCAGATGTTCAGCAGTCATTTTATCAGTGCCACGGTTAAACTGGTCAGTAGTTCCTATCTTTAGCTTGTTGAACAGATGGTATCTCAATCTGTTGTGGCCAGTGTGGAGTCTGAAGATTACCGCTTGTTCTTCTAAGTTGAAAGTTTAGTTACTCATCACAGAACGTCTGTCATCATAGCAAACACTACTGCAAATACAGAATCATTACTCAAAACTCCAAGGTCAAGCATAAGATTACACTGATTAAGGCACAGTAGCCATAAAGGATAAACTCATGCACAAAATTCAAACATTTTACTTAGGTAGACCAAAACCAATTACAAACAGTCTTACAATCAATATAAAATCAATCGCAAATGTCTTACATTTAGCACAAAACTAGTCACAACCATCATACATCCAGCTTCAAACTAATCACAACCACTTACAACTAACTCTAACCCAATCACAACAGCTGTACAATTAACACTAAAGTGCTCAAAACACCAATGAAGATCCCTGGTAAAATGGACAGCTTTGCAGTTCCATTGCAGCCATCAGAGCTACAAGAGTACACACAGGCTCTGTACATTCTGTCATGGTCGGGGAACCAAATATCTTGACACTGATCCCCCATGTCCCTGGAGCTACAGAATCTGTGAGTTCCCACAACACCTGGAGACAGATCAGCACAATATTAAAAGGGCTCTCGAGATACTTTTTCTTCTTCTTCTTCCGTCCTTAGCCACCGACCGTCAAAGCAGTCAGTGGTCATTACGCCTAGTGGCGTCTTAGGGCAACAGCAGATAGGTTTTCTTTGCCATTGTTTCCCATCACGCCTATTGGCGTCTTTAGGGCAACGGCAAATCAATCCATTTGCTGTTGTTTCCGTAATCGAAGTGACTGGCAAACGGGTGATCAGCCCGTTGGTTCTCGAGATACTTATTAATTATTAAAGTGTCTATTGTGCAAAGGATTTTGAAATTGTGGGTCCTAGGATTGAGAAAATATTCCAGAAGTCAATAAAATTCAGGACAGTAAGTTTATATGTAATAAAATCTTTAATTTCTTAACCTTTAGCACGCTGCGGACGCAGCGTTGCGCCGAACGTAATCTATGTTCTCCATGCTGGAGGCGCAATGTTGCGCCTTACGGATATCACCGTTTCTAGCATGAGGACTTGTGTACACGTGATTTCAGCCCCGGATGTTAAGTTCTAATGTTATTTGCAAGAGAGCTAGCTTCCGTTTCCGATCTTAAAAAAGCGATGGGTGTATCCGCATTTATTTTTTGTAAATTTTTTAAATCGAAATGAATCGGCATCAACATGCGGCCATTTTTGCTCTAATTTTATTGGATTCTGACGCCATGCGGTGGGGATGAGATTTTTGTCTTTATAAGCGCTGATATCGGTTCTCAGAATATGTTTGATGGCCGAGATGGAAACGAAAGTAAAATGGCCTTTCAAGTATGTATAATTTTAGGGATTAGGATTAGGAATATCGGAAAGGTTTAGAATTTCGGCCGAATGTCACTGCTGACGAGAGTGTTTGTTGCTTTGCTACTGATGATGGGTGTAACGAAAAGATCGTCATTTGATTTGTAATGGTCTGTTGGTCAAATGACTTTCATTGAGATGCAAGGGATATGGACTCTTCGTGTGTTGGTTATTTTTTTTAAATTTTTTAATTAAAAAAAAATTATTTTTTATTATTTTAATTATTTTTTTCGTTTTTTTCATCTTTCCTTTCCTCTCTTCCTATCACATCTAACATGTACACAAACAAATTTTATATCATCAGATTCACCATTCATTTATTTATAGAAATTCCAAAAATGATAGCAGTTGACCAAGAAACACAAAAACTATAGACATTACAAGTCACCCACTATAAAAACGGGACGCTGTGAAAAAGAATGCAGTGGTTGGGCAAGTTTTCTGAATTTTTATGCAGCGTGCTAAAGGTTAAAGAAATGAGACAAATGACAAGAAAATTCAGAGTTACCTCCCCACATGCCAGTAACTTTAACACAAAACTGGGCATTCCAGAGGTTACAGACTTTGTATTTTTGTTGGTTGACCTTCAGGCTGTGGTCCCACTTTTCCTGACAGTTGCTGTCAAGTGTTGAGTCACACTGGTAACAGTTCAATGCATGACCTGTGACCAGAAATAAGTGTTCATTATTATTTCAAGATAGATGTGTATATTTTATTTAAGTGCTTTAAAAACAAAGAAAAATACAATTTCTTTTACTAATTTACCAAACGAGAGAGAGGAGAGAGAGATAAAAAACAATGATGGGAGAAGAATTAAAGCCAGCATCTTAAACTTTCAGCATCTGCAGCAAACCCTCTCTTTTCATTTTGATAACCTGTGTCCTAAATATACACTAAGATATGCATATCTGCAGTCATCCTTATATGACCACCAGCTAAGCACAATGCTATAGTAAACAGACGTGGAATTTTTTTATTTTTTATTTAATGTGTTTGCTACTTTTCTTTGTAGCACGCCCCTTTCAACCATCTACCATGTACATGGAGTTGTTGGTTATATCAGGATGTGTTTCCTTTATTGTAATATGTTTTTGTTTGTATTTATTTTATACTATATTATCTCTAGTCGGCATTTTTCCTTTTGTGGTTATAGTTCAACATGGTTTTTAAAAGAAATTCCAAAATATGCTATTTTCTAAGTTAGTATGTTTTTAATTTTCACTGGATGGTTTCTTTGGTTAGTCTGTATGTATCTGGGGCGAGTCTTTCACGAGTTTGGACTACTGACTCAAATCCTTATTTGTTTTTTATATGTTAGCTTTAGTTTTTGTAATATAGTGTTTTTATTAACTTTTGCATTTCTGAAGGGGTCTTTGTGCCTATGAGATTTTCTACCCTCATTTCTACATTGTGGTTACTACAGTATGTCTTAATGTTTTGCCTCTGTTGGTCATATTTCTTGCAGTCCACCAGAAAGTGTCTAATTGTGTTTGGTTCTTGACACTCTTCACATGTGGGTTCCTCAATCATGAAATATCCAGTTCCAAGCTTGAGCCTCAGCAATTTTTTATTAATTGGTATTTTTAGTTCATCTTTTATTTGACATTTTTTGCTTGGTTTTTTAAGGATTTTATATGAGTGTCTTGCTTTTTTACTTTGGTCCCATGCTGTTATCCACTCTTTAGTTATTGCTTGAGCAATTAAGCTCTTAATTTCAAACTTCCCTAAGCCTACTTCAATTTTGTTATGGCTAGCTCTCCCCCCTTTGGCTTCTTTGTCTGCAAGCTCATTTCCTGCTATCCCCACATGTGATGGTATCCATGTTAGTGTTGCACTGCATCCTATAGTTTGTAGATATGTATTAACCTGTAGTATTTCCTCTATAATATCTGGCCTGTTACATTCATTTCTGTTTCTGATAGCTAATACTGATGATAGGGAATCTGTGAGAATGGTTACTTTTTTTGGTGGATTTTCTGCAGCTATTTCTAAAGCTTTTAGGATTGCCACTAATTCTGCTGTAAAGATGGATGTATTACCTGTTACTTTGTATCTTTTATAAATTTTTAATTTTGGTATTGCTATTCCTGCTCCTAATTGTCCTTCTTCATCTTTTGACCCATCTGTATATATAGTTAGGCTATTATTTATATACCGTTCTATGTACTCTAGTGTTTTACTTTTTGCTGAGATTATGTCGTTAGATTTATTTATGATCTTTGTTAAGTGGGAGTCAGTTTCTGGCACTTTTAATTCCCATGGTGGGATCTTTGCTTTATACAGAGCACTACTGTTTATCGCCTTAAATAGGTCTGGGTATTGATCCACTTCATCCATTGTTTTCCACCCTGACGGGTATCTATTATGGTTTAGTGGAATGTGGCCTATGTACTGGTTACCCCTATCAAAGGTTTTATGTGCTGGGTGAGTTGGATCTTTTGCCACTCTTGCCCAGTAGCTGAATCTCATAGATGTGGAATGAACCTGTCTGTGAGGCTAAATACACCCACATTGGCTCTTGAAATCATCCACACACTTCAAGGGATTCTCCCTGTGTGAAACATGCAGAGAACCCAGCTTGCACACTAAGCTTGAAGAGTCACTTGAGCCCCAGATGTAGCTCTGGCTTTTACCTGGTTGGTTGCATGCAAGAGGATCCGACTATGGACCCATGATAGGCAGGAGGAGCTGAGAAGTGACTCTGTGTAGGACATGAAAATTCCTTGGGAGAGCCCAGAATCAGAGCACAGTATTTTTGCTCTGCGTATTTGGAGAGCTGCCATCAATGGTGCCTATACCTTGTAGCGGTATAGCGGCTTGTGTACCCTGACAACCCCCGAGCTATGCTAGTAGAAGTTTTACTCCAGGCAGGTTCTATCAAGCTGCACAGGTAAAGCTGGTACCCTGGTCCTCCAGGTTGGGGGTTTCAGTACACGTATGTAATCACGTATGTTACAGAAACAGCAACAAATAAACAAAGTTTGCTGTGGGATAGACATCCGGAATCTGAGGCTAGTATGGCTGTCAGTGGTGAAAGCCGAAAAGAAGTGACTGACATGAAAATGGACATCCTGACCGCTAAACACGAAACCAGAATTGGATTTTGGAATGTAAGAGCTGCTGGAAAAAAAATCAAGGATCATAGGAACATTTTGTAAATATATATTTAAATTTAAAATACAGTGCAGTCCTCCTGTAATGAAATTGAAGGGGCCAGCTTCCCTTTTTGTAACTAATAAATTTGAAAATTAAAAAAAAAATTATTACTAGTACATGTAAATTGACATAATTTATATACACTACAGGTTCTGTATCTCAATAATTATTGCAAGTATCGAGCAACCTTCAAAAAGAGAATATGGTAGAATAAGGAAATGAACGGCTACAGAAGCTCTCACAGCACTGAAAAATATATGGACATCAAAAGAAATCAAGTCCAACATATAAAAATCAGAATTGTCAATGCAAGTATTAAGACAGTCCAATTGTATGGCTCTGAAAGATGAACAACAACAACAACAACAAAAAACCAAGAAGCTACAGGGTAACTAACCCCCAACAATAAATGGAGAATAGAATTGGAGGCAGAAATCAAAGGAATAAAGAAGGCATGGAAAGACCTTCAGCAGATGGCACAGGACAAGAGGTTACTTGGCATGAGTTTGTTGAAGGTCTTTTGTGTGTGTGTGTAGGAAGCTCAAGGTAAAGAATGAATCAATTTAAGGGTTGATGTGAAGAATAGTGGGCCATATATTTGATACAGTCTCACAAAAAGATGCAGCATTAAGGGGTAGGGTATCCTAAATTCTAATCTTAATTATAACCCTAATGATGTCTGCGACTTATGCGTAAGACATAAAAGAACATGACCCACTGTTCTTCATTTCAACCAAATGTAAGTAAGATTGGTTGCATCAACCCATGACAACTTGGAATGGTTAACTCTTAGTATACGAGCGGCCTTCTAGAGAGGCCGATGATCGATCCCCGTCAATAGCGAAAATTTATAGCTGAATGCATGTTTAAAACCACTGAACAATTTAGTTACATGCATGATATAGGGGTTTCATTTCTTCACATTTTGATATATAACACTTATGTTATCTTTATAAATAAATTATTTATTGCAAAATCTGTAATGGTAGTCATGAAAGGCAGCTCGTATACTAAGAGTTAATAGGATAAATGGTTGAATTGAAGCACAGTGGGCCGTCTGTTCAATACGGCCTTAAGAATTCAGAGATGCAGTAAGAAGGGGTAAGGGTTAGGTTTAGGTATCCTAACCCTAACAATGTTGGTGACTTTACTGGGATGACATCAAAGAAGACGACGCACTGTGCTTCATGTCAACTAGGTAAACAAGAATGATGGAAGTTACCGCAGTGTTATAAACATAGCAGGCACTGTACAAACCAAACACTGCAACATAGGATTCCTAAATCCAACCCTAACCCTAATTACTGCATCTCTCAATTCTATTATAAGGCCATATCGAACACACAGCCCACTGTTTTTCATATCAACCACAAAGTCTTCCCCAGTGATCAGCAACATCGACATAATAAAAAACAAAATTAAAAAATGAAACAATAATTTTTTAAATTTTGTGTTGCCCATTTTGAGAGGACACAATAACAAACTTTTAAAACAAATTATTTTTACATGACAGGTACTGGCTCATTCAGTAATGTGGCTGCTTCTTGAGTAGGCCTAAAATGTCATTAAATATTTTGATTAAAATGAACTGTGGAACGTGTTCTTCAATGTCATCCTTGTAAGTTGTCATCATCATTAGGATTAAGGTTTAGGGTAAGGATTCCTATACCTAACCCTAGCTTAGGGTTCCCATAATGTTTTGTTTAAAAACCGGGACATTTCCACATTTTTACATTACAAAACCCGGGACATTTTGTACAAAAACGGGACATGTTAAGAAATAAGGTAAAGCACAAATAAATCTATTATATATTATATGTTGCACTTAAAATAAGATACTGGTATAAAAATACACACATTAACTAACACAAGTTCCTCTTTAAAAAAAAATTCTAAATTACAAACATACTTAATTAGAAAAATCGCACCTTTAAAAAATACACAAAAGTCAAGTTTATATTTCAGATTCATCAGAATATTTATCAGATTTATGGGCCTGTTCAAGAGGTTTTTTTTCTTCTGATATTTGGACATAGAACTCAGCACAAGAGAAATCCTTAAAATGGGTCTTTATAATGGTTAAAGCTTTCAATGTCTCAATTTTAAGTCTGTTTTTTTCGTCTGTCCAAAACGCATTTATTAATGAAAAAAGACGTTCAACAGCTGCATTGGATCCTGGGAATGCCAAACAAAAACTAACTAGGCATTTCAGGTTCTCAGCATTTATATCCTGCTTTGTAAAATGAGCGAACATCTCACACCATTTTTCACTGACACTTTGATCCTTCAGTTCACTCCACACATCAAATTTGCTTTCACAATATTTTTTCACACATGCAAACTCATCAAATAAGTCCTATTCATTCACAGTAAAATTTGGTGACACTGTCTTCATGAAAATGTAGCTTTCTTGGATGTTCTTCCAAGTCACAGACTCCTTTCCCTTCAAATTGATCCAATCCATAGACTGAAGAGGCGTAAGAAATAGTGTACACCACTCCTGAATATATTCAATGCAGGTGTCATAGAAATCTACTGCATAGCTTTGAAACTTTTCAACTGTTATGTGTCCTTCTTTTTCTAATTCTTGCAACTGTTTTTCCATTTCCTTTTCACTCTGGGTTTTCGCATTTAAGAAACGACTTATACTGCTGTTGGAAGCCTTACTTTCAACAGCACCTTTGTTTTTTCGTTTTCACGTGGTTGACTACGTCTGACCGACCACCATGTGAAATGCAAAATTTAGAGCTGCATAAAGTACATTCCACATTTTCATCTACACCTTTAATGAAGGGAAATTATCTTGTAATGTTATCATTTATACTGCACTTACGTTTCGGCATTATGCGGATGAAAAACGAGAAAAATACTGAATAATAATGCCAATACGCATTAAATCATTTGGTAGATGCTCACTGAACACTGTTTTGTTCGACTTTCAAATTTTTGTTCTAGATTCAAACCGAGGGTCCACTGTAACCAGAAATTGATAAAGTAACACTACTAAAACACGCAATAAAATCCGTTACCCAAAGATTTTTTTTTTCAGGAAGGACCCTTAAAAGGCGGGACATTTGGAATAAATTCGGGACACCGGGACATTTTATAAAAAAACGGGACTGTCCCGGGAAAAACGGGACGAATGGGAACCCTATCCTAGCTCTTACCCCTTATTACTGCATCTGTGAATTCTTCTATAAGGCCGTATTGAACACACGGCCCACTGATGTTCATTTCAACCAAAATGTCATGGACTCGTATTACTAAATCAAATTTAAGTCAGCCATTGTTTCTATTAGTTAATAATTCGTTTACGTCCCCTGTAGTTCCCGGAAATTCTCTGCAGAAACAAAGAAAGAACAGGTCTACTGAACCCCATATCATACAAGACGACTTATAGAAGGTTTTACTGGGGGTTGAAACCTCTTACTGTAAAACAAATTCCCACAGAAACCACCACTGTAGGCGCATGTTTGGTGCTGGCTTCCCTACACTGGCACCTGCCATATTAGTGGCTCCAAGCTCCATAAACAGCGCCAAGACAAACGTGATTCGTTTTGACATGGGCCGTACCAACAAACAACACGGAAGTGCCTGTTGAATAGATTGTGCCATGAGAGAAAGATGTTCCGAAGATGCAAAATGCATGATTTACCTGACTTGATAAGTGATAACAACGTCACAACCACAAGGGTTGTCCACATTCTTGGGTCCATGTTGTTCAGATTAAAATAGCAGACACGGCGCTGATTTCTCGTGAAGCCAGGACTTCTCTTTCTGAAACAACGGAAGTTAGATGTGACCTAGAAAAACAAAAATTTGCACCTGCGATGTATACGCCATCTGCTGTGGGCACGCAACTCTGCAAACATACATTTCACTATATATGTAGGAAGTCCGATAGCAGACACAACGGAGGAAAGACAACAAGGAAAAAAAAGGGCAACAACTCAAAACGAATAAATACTAATACAAATTAAAACCAAGCGTAAAGGACAATAGATATCTATAAACAATATAAATAAATAAAATAAAATTGACAAATACTAATATAAACAAAAATCAGCAACTGCAAAAGACTATAGTTAATTCAATTGAATGCAAATTAGTAAATAAAATGACACTAAATACCCCAATTATAACCAACTTTCAGGTTGAACAGGGTAGACCAAGATGGAACGTAAAGAGGCAATAACGATCAGATGTTAAATGCCGATCTACACCCATCAACCCATCAAAACAACAACAACAACAGCAGACACAACGGCAGTGTAGCGGTGTGAAGTCTTAAACAGGGGCGCCCATAGGCCGATTTGACCCCAATCGGGCCCTGCTCCAACAAGGGGCCCCACACTCGGGCTGCCACCTTCAACTTCGAAAAAAAGAAAAAAAAAAAAAGAAACGCTGGATTGGAAGATTATATTCAGGATCATTACCCGAATAAAATTGATGAATATTACGTCATTCCTTCCATTATTTACATACTCTTGAAATAATTTCACGCTTCCCACAGAGCGAGAGAGAGAGAGAGAGAGAGAGAGAGAGAGAGAGAGAGAGAGAGAGAGAGAGAGAGAGAGAGAGAGAGAGAGAGAGAGAGAGAGAGAGAGAGAGAGAAAAGCGAGCATGGTTCATGCCAAAAAAAAAAAAAATGCATATCGAGAACAAATGGCACAAACAGTTCGTTATGTTGATATTAATTTTCGAAAGAAAACAATTCATATAACAGTGTCCTTCCTTGGGTTTATCTAATTAAAACAGAAGATGCTGAAAGCATTGTGGAAGTAATTTTGGAACAACTGGAAAAAGACTAAATGCCATTAGAAGATTGTCGGTCTCCGTGCTATGACAATGCTGCAGTTATGGCTGGTTATAACAGTGGTGCTCAACGGAGTATTATTTAAAAAACAAAATAGCAAAGCTATTTTTGTGAATTGTGATAACCATTCTCTCACTGTGGCTGGAGTGTGTGCTGCTACCCATGATGCACTAATGGTGACTTTTTTGGTGTAATTGAGTCACTTTATTCATTCTGTTCTCATTCTACTCTCCGTTGATAACAGCTGAAAGATGTCATACCAATAGTTGTCAAATCTGAGTCTGAAACTCGATGGAGTTCTAGAAGAGAGAAGGTGAAGCCAGTTCACGAATGCTGATATTATAGTTAAAGTCTTGCAAAGCATGATTGATGATCAACATGAGTCGGACAGACAGACGGACGGACGGACAGAGGGATAGATAGATAGATAGCCATATAGATAGATAGATAGATATCTAGCTATATAGATAGATGGATATATATCTAGCTATATGGATAGATAGATATCTAGCTATATAGATAGATAGATAGATAGATATCTAGCTATATAGATAGATAGATAGATAGATAGATAGATAGATAGATAGATATCTAGCTATATAGATAGATAGATAGTAGATAGATAGATAGATAGATAGATAGATAGATAGATAGATAGATAGATAGATAGACAGATAGATAGATAGATATCTAACTATATAGATAGATAGATAGATAGATAGATAGATAGATAGATAGATAGATAGATAGATAGATAGATAGATAGATAGATAGATAGATAGATAGATAGATAGATAGATAGATTGGTAATGTATAGTATGGTCTGAGGTATCGGTCTCTGGGTGTTCCTTATGGCAGTTTTTCTTTAAAGTTATTTTTGAATATTGATTTGATCTTGTCATATGTTGCCCCCTGTCTTCAGTTTGGATTGTTCTTCCTCCTTCTATTGCAAGTCTATCTGCTGTCTCATGTCCGTATAACTTGCAGTGGGCAGAGATTCCCTGTACTTTTATTGTTTTGAATTTATCGCTGGTTTCCATTACTGCTTCTGCCAGGCTGCCTAATTCGTTGTTGTTATTGTTCCTGGGGGCAGTGATGACTAAAATTGAGCCTGTAAGGAACACTATCTTCTTTCTAGCAAAATGTTATTTTCCATAATGTTTTTAGCACTTCTGCCTCCGCTTTAAAGTTGTTTGAGAATTTTCCAGTGACCTTGAGATACATCTTTCCTGTTCATTCTTTAATTTTGTATATACATCCCCACCTTCATTTTTTTGTAGCTTTTGTTGCTGATCTTTCTGTACATATGTGGGTCCATTCTATGGTTGGATATGTCTTTCTGATATATACCATAACTAGATGTTTTCTCTCTGCATCTGTTTGACTGTCTTTTTGCATCACTTCTGGTGTGCTATCGATAAGCTCTGTGAACCTTGTTCTTTCCCATGATGGTAATGTGCTGCTAGAGACTAAGGGCTTTGTCTTTACGAGGTGTGGTACGGTGGGGGCAAGCTCTTTTGCTTTTTTGGGCAAAACAGCTTCTCTGGAGGCTGCGCCGGCCACATCTTTTCAGTACGTCATTCATTTGGTGATTTGTGAGCCTTTTCAATTTTTCTGCCTCATGCCGTACTCTGTAATCTCTTCTATTAACCGTAAATTGTAGTTTTGTTATCTTGTTCATTTCATTTATTGGTGTTGATACAATTGCTCCAGGAATTATTCTCCTTGCCTAGCTTTGTATTTTGATTGTTCTTGAAGCTGGTTTTTGAGACAGTTGCCAAGGTTGGCATTCCGTATTACAGCGCCTGCTAGACATTTCCTGCACATAACGTTTTCAGGATTTGGTGGTCTGCACCACGAGCACTTCTTGCTAGTTTTTTTTTTTCATTATAGTCATTCTCTGCTTTATTTTCTGGCACTTATCAATTTGGTTTTTCCACTTTAGTCTGCTGTCCATTGTGATTCTAAGATATGTGGGGCTCTTTGCTAGGACTCATGTCCATTTAATTTCAGCATGACTATTTGCTCCTTGTTTGAGAGTGTATACGTTGTTTTCGTCTCATTCATGTTTAGGAGCCATTCTTTCGTCCATCAGTCTATTTTTTTGTCAGGCTTCCTGCATCTTCCTATTTTGATATTTTCGTTAGCTACCCATAATGTTAGGCCATTAGCGTACAGCAAACTGTGGACCCTCTATGGCCTCAGTGGTAATTCATCTGTTATATCATTGATGTAGATCAGAAAGTGTAGGAGATATCACACTGCATTGGGGGCACACCCTGTCTAATTTCATTCTGTGAGTCATGTGTCCTTGTAATTGCACTCTGGCATGCCTATTTTAGACTGATCAACCACAGTAAAAACAATGCACACCAAAATGACGTGCACAGCTGCCAAAAAACGTTTGCCTGGATGAACAGTTTTGCATATATTTTGACGTCACATCCAACAAGCGCAGCGAAATAGGCTAGGTTCCGTTTAAAAACACAAGAATACAGAATAGACATGGATTAACATCAAAACACGCCGGATTAGGACATAAATGCACTAGAATTAGAACACAGACATACCAAATGAGGGCAGGCCTGGTATAAGACCTAACCAGAATTACATCGGACATTTTCACCCATTGATATAGCCGGCAGACGAATCCTTACCCTTAAGGCAACCACAACAAAGCTTCAAGAACAGGTTGTGCTAACTTAGTAGGCTATTTAGTGTGTTCGTTTTTGTTATTTAAAAAAAAAATGCCTTTGGTGAATTTTTATCTGCATTTATCCAGTGGCGATTGCAGGCATAGGCTCTTGCTCAGGGCCTCGCGCTTTAGGGGCCTTGCGCATACATATGTAATTGTCGATACAACAGGCATGTATTTAAAAGGTGCCTCGCAAGTTGACACTTGTTTAGGACCTCGCAAGTTCACGCTTGTTTAGGACCTCGCAAGTTGACACTTGTTTAGGACCTCGCAAGTTCACGCTTGTTTAGGACCTCGCAAGTTGACACTTGTTTAGGACCTCGCAAGTTCACGCTTGTTTAGGACCTCGCAAGTTGACACTTGTTTAGGACCTCGCAAGTTCACGCTTGTTTAGGATCTCGCAAGTTCACGCTTGTTTAGGGCCTCGCAAGTTCACGCCTGTTAAGAGCCTCGCAAGTTCACGCTTGTTTAGGGCCTCGCAAGTTCACGCTTGTTTAGTGCCTCGCACGACCTAAAGCCGCCACTCTTTCATTACAGGGAGCAAAAACATACAGCAGACATGCTTACAGAAAGCATAAAGGTATTGGCCTTTCGGCCCAGCACATCCTATTTCATTAATTATCTTGATCATTGCTCTTCATGTCCTCATGAAGCATATGCCTTCTACAAACTCATGTCTACTGATACTCCCTTCTACAAACTCATGTCTACTGATACTCCCTTCTACAAACTCATGTCTACTGATACTCCCTTCTACAAACTCATGTCTACTGATACTCCCTTCTACAAACTCATGTCTACTGATACTCCCTTCTACAAACTCATGTCTACTGATACTCCCTTCTACAAACTCATGTCTACGGATACTCCCTTCTACAAACTCATGTCTACTGATACTCCCTTCTACAAACTCATGTCTACTGATATTCCCTTCTACAAACTCATGTCTACTGATACTCCCTTCTACAAACTCATGTCTACTGATACTCTCTTCTACAAACTCATGTCTACTGATACTCCATTCTACAAACTCATGTCTACTGATACTCCCTTCTACAAACTCATGTCTACTGATACTCCCTTCTACAAACTCATGTCTACTGATACTCCCTTCTACAAACTCATGTCTACTGATACTCCCTTCTACAAACTCATGTCTACTGATACTCCCTTCTACAAACTCATGTCTACTGATACTCCCTTCTACAAACTCATGTCTACTGATACTCCCTTCTACAAACTCATGTCTACTGATACTCCCTTTTACAAATTCATGTCTACTGATACTCCAGCTTCATCAGTTGCAGCCATGTCAACAATCATTCTTGAGTGCTCAAAGCAGTCATGGCTATTTTTATTTCATAACAGCAGTGTCCCGAGTAGTTGCCAGCGGTCTGTGGGGAAACAAAGAAAGAATATTACATCTGTTACCTCACGATGTTGTAAAAGATGACTGATGTGAAAATCTGCATAGGGTGGTAACTCATCAGGTACAAGAACTTGCTACAACATGCACTGCTGCATGAGCACGGGCTTTTGATGTAGTTGTATGCTTGGGGATAAACAACAATTTTTGATGTAGTTGTATGCTTGGGGATAAACAACAATTTTTGATGTAGTTGTATGCTTGGGGATAAACAACAATTTTTGATGTAGTTGTATGCTTGGGGATAAACAACAATTTTTGATGTAGTTGTATGCTTGGGGATAAAGAACAATTTTTGATGTAGTTGTATGCTTGGGGATAAAGAACAATTTTTGATGTAGTTGTATGCTTGGGGATAAACAACAATTTTTGATGTAGTTGTATGCTTGGGGATAAAGAACAATTTTTGATGTAGTTGTATGCTTGGGGATAAACAACAATTTTTGATGTAGTTGTAATGCTTGGGGATAAACAACAATTTTTGATGTAGTTGTATGCTTGGGGATAAACAACAATTTTTGATGTAGTTGTATGCTTGGGGATAAACAACAATTTTTGATGTAGTTGTATGCTTGGGGATAAACAACAATTTTTGATGTAGTTGTAATGCTTGGGGATAAACAAAAATTTTTGATGTAGTTGTATGCTTGGGGATAAACAACAATTTTTGATGTAGTTGTATGCTTGGGGATAAAGAACAATTTTTGATGTAGTTGTATGCTTGGGGATAAAGAACAATTTTTGATTTAGTTGTATGCTTGGGGATAAAGAACAATTTTTGATGTAGTTGTATGCTTGGGGATAAAGAACAATTTTTGATGTAGTTGTATGCTTGGGGATAAAGAACAATTTTTGATGTAGTTGTATGATTGGGGATAAACAACAATTTTTGATGTAGTTGTATGCTTGGGGATAAAGAACAATTTTTGATGTAGTTGTATGCTTGGGGATAAAGAACAATTTTTGATGTAGTTGTATGCTTGGGGATAAAGAACAATTTTTGATGTAGTTGTATGCTTGGGGATAAAGAACAATTTTTGATGTAGTTGTATGCTTGGGGATAAAGAACAATTTTTGATGTAGTTGTATGCTTGGGGTTCCAAAGGTTGTTATTGCCGGGAGTTGTAGTGAGGATAAGCTCTCACTGCAGATAAAATACTTCTATGGCACGCACCTCAAACAGCCTCTGACAACCAAGTCCAGCTCCCGGCCTTCACGTGTGGCTCAATTTGAGCCCGGCGGAACTGTTTCCACTGACGGGAGAAGGGGCAAAGGCGAGCGACTGGCGCCTTAAAACCAGCAGCTTCGGGCAGATAGGGCTCGTGATCCTTGGTTGGTAGCTTATCTAAGAGAAGGAACTCTGAATTCAAACCACCGCTGCCTTGCGGGAATATCCATTTATGGAATTGGCTTCGGGAGTAAACCCTGAGGATAAATCCGGAGTCGGAGTCCCTAAGGCAGTCTAATGTCGATTCGACATTATTCTGGCAACTCCTGCGACATGGCTGGTACCAAACTGTATCGGCTACTGCCGTTCCTTTGGATTTACCGGCTGTGTGGAGAGGGGGAACATGCTGCATGGGCAACAGCTTGATCTCCATATAACTGTGCCCAAGCTCGCGCCCTGGAGAGGACACTCCAGCTTCACCCTATAGGTGTCGGCAAAACACGGGAAGTAGCAGTTACCGGTTATAAGCATTTTGCCCAACTGGGGTAGGGCATGGCGCCAGGGGCTACTGCCGACAGTGGGAGAGGTTCTAGGATCTCACTGGACAGCTACCGCCCGCTTCAAGCTGGGCAGCCCCCAGTCAATAAGGTGTTGTCCCGCCACTGTCTGCTTTCCTCATTGGGTGCATGGGGATTAGGGTCTAACCCGAACTGTGGACAGAAAATTTTGCACCAAGCAATTATCGAAAAAATAGAAATAAGCAAACTCTCAGATTGGGATGCTGGAACGTCCGGACTATGTTGACTGGACTATCCGAAAACCTACAGGATGTAAATGATGTAAGGAAGACAGCCATAATTAATGATGAGCTTAAACGACTTCAGGTGGATATAGCTGCACTTCAGGAAACGCGCCTGGCGGGCCCTGGAACGGTGAGCGAGAAGGACTACACATTTTATTGGCAAGGAAAAGATCTTAATAAAGCTAGAGAACACGGAGTAGGTTTTGCGGTAAAAAAATCGCTAACTAAAATGGTTGAACCAGGCGAGAATGGATCAGAACGCCTGTTAACGCTCCGCCTGCAAACTAGCACAGGTCCCATCACCCTTGTCAGTGTGTATGCTCCTACTCTGTACTCTGCCTCAGAAGCTAAAGATGAGTTCTACGAGAATCTAACAGCAATTATCAAAAGCATACCTAGGCAAGAACAGCTTGTTCTCCTTGGTGACTTTAACGCTAGAGTGGGTGCCGATAATGTTTCATGGCCTTCATGTCTGGGCAGGTTTGGTATTGGCAAGATCAATGAAAATGGACAACGGCTCTTAGAGTTGTGCGTCCACCATGACCTCTGCGTGACCAACACCTACTTTCAGACAAAACCCCAGCATAAGGTGTCATGGAGACACCCACGATCCAAGCACTGGCACCAACTTAACCTGATTCTCGTCAGAAGGCCACTCCTCATGTCTGTGCTCTCCACGCGCTCGTACCATAGTGCAGACTGTGATACAGATCACTCCTTGGTTTGCTGCAAAATCAGAGCACAACCAAGAAAACTCTATCGTGTCAGACATGAAGGGAAACCACGCATTGATACCAGCAAGATGTCAGACCCTTTCATGATCGCTCAATTCACTGCGACCTTCGAGAAAGTGCTCAGTAGCCCTCAGCATGGTGATACTATTACAGAGAACTGGGAGCATCTACGGAACACCATTCAAAGTACTGCACTTGCCACCTTTGGTAAGAAAACAGCAAAGTCAAATGACTGGTTTGATGCTTCATCAGATGGGATGGCACCTGTCATTGAAGCTAAGCGCATTGCTATGAATGAATACAAACGTTCACCGAGTGCCAGAACCCTACAGATCCTGAGGGCTACGAGAAGCAAAGTTCAACAAACTGCTCGACGCTGTGCAAATGACTACTGGCTCCAGCTCAGTGAGAGCATCCAGATCGCAGCGCAAACAGGCAACATTAGACAAATGTATGACGGCATAAAGAAAGCACTTGGCCCCCATAAAAGTAAGACGGCACCGCTAAAAACCATCAGCGGAGAGAAGCTAACCAATAAGGGTAAGCAGATGGAGAGGTGGGTCGAGCACTACTCTGAGCTTTACGCTAGAGACAATACCGTTACGCCTGCAGCCCTTGATGGTGTCAACAGTCTGCCAACTATGGAGGAGCTGGATGCCGAACCAACATTAGAGGAACTCAGCAAGGCCATTGATAGCTTGGCCTCTGGCAAAGCACCAGGCAGTGATGGGATTCCTCCTGATTTAATAAAATGCTGTAAGAGCACGCTGTTACATCCCCTGCATAGGATGCTGTGCCAGTGCTGGGAAGAGACAACTATTCCTCAAGACATGCGAGATGCCAAGATTGTAACACTGTATAAAAATAAAGGAGACAGAAGTGATTGCAATAACTACAGAGGCATCTCTCTTCTTAGTATTGTTGGTAAGGTTTTTGCCAAAGTCATCTTAATGCGACTACACAAGTTAGCTGAGCGCATATATCCAGAGTCACAGTGTGGATTCCGAGCTGGCAGATCAACAACAGACATGATCTTCTCTCTCCGCCAGCTTCAGGAAAAATCAAGAGAGCAGAAAAGACCACTATATATCGCCTTTATAGACCTCACAAAAGCATTCGACCTGGTTAGTAGGGATGGACTCTTTAAAATCCTCCTGAAAATAGGCTGCCCTTCTAAAATGCTGGAAATGATAAAGTCATTCCATAACGGCATGAAGGGAACAGTCCAATATGCTGGAAGCACGTCACAGCCCTTTGATATACGAAGTGGCGTTAAACAAGGCTGTGTTCTGGCTCCGACCCTCTTCGGAATCTTCTTTGCCTTACTCTTGAAACATGCATTCAGAGATGCAACTGAAGGAATATGCCTTCACACTAGGTCAGATGGCCGTCTGTTTAATCTTTCAAGGCTGAAGGCAAAAACAAAAATCAGAAGGGTCACTATAAGAGACTTGTTGTTCGCTGATGATGCTGCAGTCGTCACTCAAAGCCAACAGGAGCTTCAGAGCTTGATGAATCGCTTCACTAAAGCATGCAAGGACTTTGGCCTCACAATAAGTCTAAAGAAAACGAATGTGCTGAGTCAGGATGTGGGTGCTGCACCAGTTATCACTATCGATAACTATGAATTGGCAGTGGTGCACCACTTCACATACCTAGGGTCTACCATCAATGACAAACTCTCACTGGATACAGAAATCGACAGCCGCATTGGGAAAGCTGCAGCTACCTTTGCCCGCCTCACATCGCGTGTTTGGGGAGACTCTAAACTCACAATGAAGACCAAAGCTGCGGTATATAATGCCTGCGTCACCAGCACACTCCTATATGGCAGCGAGACCTGGACGACCTATGCTAAGCAAGAAAGAAGGCTCAATACCTTCCATTTGCGGTGTCTACGCCGCATCCTCGGCATCTCGTGGAAAGATAAAGTGACAAATGTCGAGGTGTTGTCACGTGCTGGCCTTCAAAGTATGTATACGCTTCTTAGACAGCGCAGACTTCGCTGGCTTGGCCATGTTCGCCGCATGGAAGATGGTCGCATCCCAAAAGATATCTTCTACGGACAATTAGCAGATGGCAAGAGAACAGTTGGGCGACCACAGCTGAGGTTCAAAGATGTGTGCAAGAGAGATATGAGGGCACTGGACATGGATCCAGCAACATGGGAGGATGAAGCTGCCGATCGCACTAAGTGGCGATGCTATTTACGGCGCCACCTCAGATTGGGCGAAGAGAGGCTCACACAAGAAGAAGAGGTGAGGAGAAAACGTCGAAAGGAGCACCAGGAAAATAAGCAGCTGAGGGCTGTCACCTCAGGGGCGCATTCCCATAGTCAGTTATGACTGAAGGGGCTATTATTATTATTATGCTTGGGGATAAAGAACAATTCGTGTATATGTCCTGGGGGTCTCTGATGAGATAAAGAAAGAACAGAACTACTGGTCCCCCAGGCATGTTGTACAAGGTGATTAAAATGAGGTTATACATGGAGCTGGCTACCTCATCATGTGAAACACATTACAACAGAAACCACCACTACATGAGCATGTGAATGCTTGGTGCAGGCTTCCTGTAAGGGGATCAGTTGTACAGGCGGGTCCATTGGAAGTGAAAAGGAAAATGATGATGATGATAAGCTATAATATTGACGAACTGGTATTTTCTGACTTAAGTCTCTCATTCATTTCTAGTTCTTACTATTTTCTGACTTAAGTCTCTCATTCATTTCTAGTTCTTGCTATTTTCTGACTTAAGTCTCTCATTCATTATTTCATTTCTAGTTCTTGCTATTTTCTGACTTAAGTCTCTCATTCATTATTTCATTTCTAGTTCTTGCTATTTTCTGACTTAAGTCTCTCATTCGTTATTTCATTTCTAGTTCTTGCTATTTTCTGACTTAAGTCTCTCATTCATTATTTCATTACTAGTTCTTGCTATTTTCTGACTTAAGTCTCTCATTCATTATTTCATTTCTAGTTCTTTCTATTTTCTGACTTAAGTCTCTCATTCGTTATTTCATTTCTAGTTCTTGCTATTTTCTGACTTAAGTCTCTCATTCGTTATTTCATTACTAGTTCTTGCTATTTTCTGACTTAAGTCTCTCATTCATTATTTCATTTCTAGTTCTTGCTATTTTCTGACTTAAGTCTCTCATTCATTATTTCATTACTAGTTCTTGCTATTTTCGGACTTAAGTCTCTCATTCATTATTTCATTTCTAGTTCTTGCTATTTTCTGACTTAAGTCTCTCATTCGTTATTTCATTTCTAGTTCTTGCTATTTTCTGACTTAAGTCTCTCATTCATTATTTCATTTCTAGTTCTTGCTATTTTCTGACTTAAGTCTCTCATTCGTTATTTCATTTCTAGTTCTTGCTATTTTCTGACTTAAGTCTCTCATTCATTATTTCATTTCTAGTTCTTGCTATTTTCTGACTTAAGTCTCTCATTCATTATTTCATTTTTAGTTCTTTCTATTTTCTGACTTAAGTCTCTCATTCATCATTTCATTTATAGTTCTTGCTATTTTCTGACTTAAGTCTCTCATTCGTTATTTCATTTCTAGTTCTTTCTATTTTCTGACTTAAGTCTCTCATTCATTATTTCATTACTAGTTCTTGCTATTTTCTGACTTACGTCTCTCATTCATTATTTCATTACTAGTTCTTGCTATTTTCTGACTTAAGTCTCTCATTCATTATTTCATTTCTAGTTCTTGCTATTTTCTGACTTAAGTTTCTCATTCATTATTTCATTTCTAGTTCTTGCTATTTTCTGACTTAAGTCTCTCATTCGTTATTTCATTTCTAGTTCTTTCTATTTTCTGACTTAAGTCTCTCATTCATTATTTCATTTCTAGTTCTTGCTATTTTCTGACTTAAGTCTCTCATTCATTATTTCATTTCTATTTCTTGCTATTTTCTAACTTAAGTCTCTCATTCATTATTTCATTTCTAGTTCTTGCTATTTTCTGACTTAAGTCTCTCATTCATTATTTCATTTCTATTATTTGCTATTTTCTAACTTAAGTCTCTCATTCATTATTTCATTTCTAGTTCTTGCTATTTTCTGACTTAAGTCTCTCATTCATTATTTCATTTCTATTTCTTGCTATTTTCAAACTTAAGTCTCTCATTCATTATTTCA
Organism: Oreohelix idahoensis; assembly: GCA_024509875.1. Taxonomy (NCBI): domain Eukaryota; kingdom Metazoa; phylum Mollusca; class Gastropoda; order Stylommatophora; family Oreohelicidae; genus Oreohelix; species Oreohelix idahoensis. Next base: position 264,521 of record JAMPIV010001214.1, on the reverse strand, counting down.
TTTCTAGTTCTTGCTATTTTCTAACTTAAGTCTCTCATTCATTATTTCATTTCTAGTTCTTTCTATTTTCTGACTTAAGTCTCTCATTCATTATTTCATTTCTGGTTCTTGCTATTTTCTGACTTAAGTCTCTCATTCATTATTTCATTTCTAGTTCTTGCTATTTTCTGACTTAAGTCTCTCATTCATTATTTCATTACTAGTTCTTGCTGTTTTCTGACTTAAGTCTCTCATTCATTATTTCATTTCTAGTTCTTTCTTTTTTCTGACTTAAGTCTCTCATTCGTTATTTCATTTCTAGTTCTTTCTATTTTCTGACTTAAGTCTCTCATTCATTATTTCATTTCTAGTTCTTGCTATTTTCTGACTTAAGTCTCTCATTCGTTATTTCATTTCTAGTTCTTTCTATTTTCTGACTTAAGTCTCTCATTCATTATTTCATTTCTAGTTCTTGCTATTTTCTGACTTAAGTCTCTCATTCGTTATTTCATTTCTAGTTCTTGCTATTTTCTGACTTAAGTCTCTCATTCATCATTTCATTTCTAGTTCTTGCTATTTTCTGACTTAAGTCTCTCATTCGTTATTTCATTTCTAGTTCTTTCTATTTTCTGACTTAAGTCTCTCATTCATTATTTCATTTCTAGTTCTTGCTATTTTCTGACTTAAGTCTCTCATTCGTTATTTCATTTCTAGTTCTTGCTATTTTCTGACTTAAGTCTCTCATTCATTATTTCATTTCTAGTTCTTGATATTTTCTGACTTTAGTCTCTCATTCATTATTTCATTACTAGTTCTTGCTATTTTCTGACTTAAGTCTCTCATTCATTATTTCATTTCTAGTCCTTTCTATTTTCTGACTTAAGTCTCTCATTCGTTATTTCATTTCTAGTTCTTTCTATTTTCTGACTTAAGTCTCTCATTCATTATTTCATTACTAGTTCTTGCTATTTTCTGACTTAAGTCTCTCATTCATTATTTCATTACTAGTTCTTGCTATTTTCTGACTTAAGTCTCTCATTCATTATTTCATTTCTAGATCTTGCTATTTTCTGACTTAAGTCTCTCATTCATTATTTCATTTCTAGTTCTTGCTATTTTCTGACTTAAGTCTCTCATTCATTATTTCATTTTTAGTTCTTTCTATTTTCTGACTTAAGTCTCTCATTCATCATTTCATTTCTAGTTCTTGCTATTTTCTGACTTAAGTCTCTCATTCGTTATTTCATTTCTAGTTCTTTCTATTTTCTGACTTAAGTCTCTCATTCATTATTTCATTTCTAGTTCTTGCTATTTTCTGACTTAAGTCTCTCATTCATTATTTCATTACTAGTTCTTGCTATTTTCTGACTTAAGTCTCTCATTCATTATTTCATTTCTAGTTCTTTCTATTTTCTGACTTAAGTCTCTCATTCGTTATTTCATTTCTAGTTCTTTCTATTTTCTGACTTAAGTCTCTCATTCATTATTTCATTACTAGTTCTTGCTATTTTCTGACTTAAGTCTCTCATTCATTATTTCATTTCTAGTTCTTGCTATTTTCTGACTTAAGTCTCTCATTCGTTATTTCATTACTAGTTCTTGCTATTTTCTGACTTAAGTCTCTCATTCATTATTTCATTTCTAGTTCTTGCTATTTTCTGACTTAAGTTTCTCATTCATTATTTCATTTCTAGTTCTTGCTATTTTCTGACTTAAGTCTCTCATTCGTTATTTCATTTCTAGTTCTTTCTATTTTCTGACTTAAGTCTCTCATTCATTATTTCATTACTAGTTCTTGCTGTTTTCTGACTTAAGTCTCTCATTCATTATTTCATTTCTAGTTCTTTCTTTTTTCTGACTTAAGTTCTCATTCATTTCTATTTTCTTTCATTATTTCATTACTAGTTCTGATTTTTCTGACTTAAGTCTCTCATTCATTATTTCATTTCTAGTTCTTGCTATTTTCTGACTTAAGTCTCTCATTCATTATTTCATTTCTAGTTCTTGCTATTTTCTGACTTAAGTCTCTCATTCATTATTTCATTTCTAGTTCTTGCTATTTTCTGACTTAAGTCTCTCATTCATTATTTCATTTCTAGTTCTTGCTATTTTCTGACTTAAGTCTCTCATTCATTATTTCATTTCTAGTTCTTGCTATTTTCTGACTTAAGTCTCTCATTCATTATTTCATTTCTAGTTCTTGCTATTTTCTGACTTAAGTCTCTCATTCATTATTTCATTTCTAGTTCTTGCTATTTTCTGACTTAAGTCTCTCATTCATTATTTCATTTCTAGTTCTTGCTATTTTCTGACTTAAGTCTCTCATTCCTTATTTCATTACTAGTTCTTTCTATTTTCTGACTTAAGTCTCTCATTCATTATTTCATTACTAGTTCTTGCTATTTTCTGACTTAAGTCTCTCATTCATTATTTCATTACTAGTTCTTGCTATTTTCTGACTTAAGTCTCTCATTCATTATTTCATTTCTAGTTCTTGCTATTTTCTGACTTAAGTCTCTCATTCATTATTTCATTTCTAGTTCTTGCTATTTTCTGACTTAAGTCTCTCATTCATTATTTCATTTCTAGTTCTTGCTATTTTCTGACTTAAGTCTCTCATTTATCATTTCATTTCTAGTTCTTGCTATTTTCTGACTTAAGTCTCTCATTCGTTATTTCATTTCTAGTTCTTGCTATTTTCTGACTTAAGTCTCTCATTCATTATTTCATTTCTAGTTCTTGCTATTTTCTGACTTAAGTCTCTCATTCATTATTTCATTTCTAGTTCTTGCTATTTTTAACTTGTCTCTCATTCATTATTTCATTTCTAGTTCTTACTATTTTCAGTCTGAAAGTACAAGCAAAACATGGCCAATCTCATGCCCAGAGCTGGTATCACCACACCCGTTTCAGAGCACTTTGTTAACTACCATGTGGTCCCCAAGCCAGAACCTGCATACCTATCCTGCTTTGATCATAACAGCACCTGTAGTATGAGACCGAAGTTTGTATGTCTAGGTCAGCCTGCTTTCAAAAGTTGCCCATGTGCTGGGCACAGCCTTTTGCCTTGCCCTCCATGTCCAGACAGTGTGGAGTGTTGCTTGAAGACCTCATGTCCAGTCCCAAAGACATGCTGTTTCCAGCGTAAGCCTAGCCACGGGTGTTCCCTCAGTAGAGAATGTTGCTTGAGGACAACATACCCAGTAACAAAGAAGTGTTGCGTGCCAAAGCCACGTTCTTGCTGCGTCTGCTGCACAATGCCAAAAGAGAATACTTTAAGGTAACTTCTTCTTTTTAACTTCTTATGGAGCATGGGGTCACCACTGTAGCTGGTCCTTTGCAAAAGCCAGCATCAAAGCATTTATGTGCTCTTGCAGTAGCGGTTCTGTAGTGATTTGTTTTACATGATGAGGTTGCCAATCTCATGCACAGCCTCATAAATAGGTAACTGCAACAGCAATAACACTATCAACAGCAATAACACTATCAACTGCAATAACACTATCAACTACAATAACACTATCAACTACAATAACACTATCAACTACAATAACACTATCAACTACAATAACACTATCAACTACAATAACACTATCAACAGCAATAACACTATCAACAGCAATAACACTATCAACAGCAATAACACTATCAACTACAATAACACTATCAGCAGCAATAACACTATCAACTACAATAACACTATCAACAGCAATAACACTATCAACAGCAATAACACTATCAACTACAATAACACTATCAACTACAATAACACTATCAACAGCAATAACACTATCAACAGCAATAACACTATCAACTACAATAACATTATCAACAGCAATAACACTATCCACTACAATAACACTATCAACTACAATAACACTATCAACAGCAATAACACTATCAACAGCAATAACACTATCAACAGCAATAACACTAACAACAGCAATAACACTAACAACAGCAATAACACTATCAACAGCAATAACACTATCAACAGCAATAACACTATCAACAGCAATAACACTATCAATAGCAATAACACTATCGTAAATGGCTTCTTTGTCTTCATTTAACATTTCTATCCCAATGTAGGATATAATACTCCCAAGGGCCACCTAGTATGCCAGCTTGGCTTTGATCATATTTCCTCATGTCTGCAGTTTAAATGATGTAAACCAATTATATAAAACAAACAATATAAAACAATCTTATTTATTGCATTGAAGACTTTCTTTTTTCGTTGTTCCTCATATTTTGGGCATCTTTGAAGCAGATGTTCAGCAGTCATTTTATCAGTGGCACAGTTACACTCATGGGTAGTTCCTATCTTTAGCTTGTTGAATAGTTGGTATCCCAGTCTCTATGGAGATACAAATAACTTCAAGCTGGCCACTGGTTTCTTTGAAAACATTCAAGTAGACGCCTGAGAGTGTACAAAGAAGAAGAAGCATACAAGACTTATCGGGACATTTCAAAATATTCTTCAGCCAATTGACAACAATTATTCCGTGTAGTTCCTGACAGGTCTCTGAGCAGACGAGGAAAGAATAGAAGTACTGCTCTTTCAGGAATGTCACAAGAAGCAACTAACACAGGGATGTGCATGAGGCTGACAACCTAGTCATGTCAAGTCAGGGATGTGCATGAGGCTGACAACCTAGTCATGTCAAGTCAGGGATGTGCATGAGGCTGACAACCTAGTCATGTCAAGTCAGGGATGTGCATGAGGCTGACAACCTAGTCATGTCATGTCGGGGATGTGCATGAGGCTGACAACCTAGTCATGTCATGTCGGGGATGTGCATGAGCCTGACAATCTAGTCATGTCATGTCGGGGATGTGCATGAGGCTGACAATCTAGTCATGTCATGTCGGGGATGTGCATGAGGCTGACAATCTAGTCATGTCATGTCGGGGATGTGCATGAGGCTGACAACCTAGTCATGTCAAGCCAGGGATGTGCATGAGGCTGACAACCTAGTCATGTCATGTCGGGGATGTGCATGAGGCTGACAACCTAGTCATGTCAAGTCGGGGATGTGCATGAGGCTGACAATCTAGTCATGTCATGTCGGGGATGTGCATGAGGCTGACAATCTAGTCATGTCATGTCGGGGATGTGCATGAGGCTGACAACCTAGTCATGTCAAGTCAGGGATGTGCATGAGGCTGACAACCTAGTCATGTCAAGTCAGGGATGTGCATGAGGCTGACAACCTAGTCATGTCATGTCAGGGATGTGCATGAGGCTGACAACCTAGTCATGTCATGTCTGGGATGTGCATGAGGCTGACAACCTAGTCATATCAAGTCGGGGATGTGCATGAGGCTGACAACCTAGTCATGTCAAGTCGGGGATGTGCATGAGGCTGACAACCTAGTCATATCAAGTCAGGGATGTGCACGAGGCTGACAACCTAGTCATGTCAAGTCGGGGATGTGCATGAGGCTGACAACCTAGTCATGTCAAGTCGGGGATGTGCATGAGACTGACAACCTAATCATGTCAAGTTGGGGATGTGCATGAGGCTGACAACCTAGTCATGTCATGTCAGGGATGTGCATGAGGCTGACAACCTAGTCATGTCAAGTCAGGGATGTGCATGAGGCTGACAACCTAGTCATGTCAAATCGGGGATGTGCATGAGACTGACAACCTAATCATGTCAAGTCAGGGATGTGCATGAGGCTGACAACCTAGTCATGTCAAGTCGGGGATGTGCATGAGGCTGACAACCTAGTCATGTCAAGTCAGGGATGTGCATGAGACTGACAACCTAGTCATGTCAAGTCAGGGATGTGCATGAGACTGACAACCTAGTCATGTCAAGTCAGGGATGTGCATGAGGCTGACAACCTAGTCATGTCAGGTCAGGGATGTGCATGAGGCTGACAACCTAGTCATGTCAAGTCAGGGATGTGCATGAGACTGACAACCTAGTCATGTCAAGTCAGGGATGTGCATGAGGCTGACAACCTAGTTATGTCATGTCGGGGATGTGCATCAGGCTGACAACCTAGTCATGTCATGTCGGGGATGTTCATGAGGCTGACAACCTAGTCATGTCAAGTCAGGGATGTGCATGAGGCTGACAACCTAGTCATGTCAAGTCAGGGATGTGCATGAGGCTGACAACCTAGTCATGTCATGTCGGGGATGTGCATCAGGCTGACAACCTAGTCATGTCATGTCGGGGATGTTCATGAGGCTGACAACCTAGTCATGTCAAGTCAGGGATGTGCATGAGGCTGACAACCTAGTCATGTCAAGTCGGGGATGTGCATGAGGCTGACAACCTAGTCATGTCAAGTCAGGGATGTGCATGAGGCTGACAACCTAGTCATGTCAAGTCAGGGATGTGCATGAGGCTGACAACCTAGTCATATCAAGTCAGGGATGTGCATGAGGCTGACAACCTAGTCATGTCAAGTCGGAGATGTGCATGAGGCTGACAACCTAATCATGTCAAGTCAGGGATGTGCATGAGGCTGACAACCTAGTCATGTCAAGTCAGGGATGTGCATGAGGCTGACAACATAGTAATGTCAAGTCAGGGATGTGCATGAGGCTGACAACCTAGTAATGTCAAGTCAGGGATGTGCATGAGGCTGACAACCTAGTAATGTCAAGTCAGGGATGTGCATGAGGCTGACAACCTAGTCATGTCAAGTCAGGGATGTGCATGAGGCTGACAACCTAGTCATGTCAAGTCAGGGATGTGCATGAGGCTGACAACCTAGTCATGTCAAGTCAGGGATGTGCATGAGGCTGACAACCTAGTCATGTCAAGTCATTGCCACAGAATTCACCATTGTAACAGCATAAGAATGCTTTGGTGCAAGCTTCCTGCCAGAGCACCAGTGACAGTGCTGCCACCATTCTTCATAAGAAAGGAACAGGAAAAGGAAAATGAATTTACAACAATAATACAAAGAGAGAGTCTGTGAAGTGATGAAAGGAAGAAATGACACAGCAAAGTAATAATAAAATATGGACACTTAATGAAAATAATGAAAACAAATAGTAGCAAATAGCTAATTTGAATGAAACAGTGTTCATAGATTCACTTTTGTTTGTCTGTTTGTCATTTATGTATTATTTTTACTTTGGGCTCAACAGTGTAGTCCTGTTTGCTGTGATGCTGGCTATGGTTATCTTTGACACTTTGTGATTTTGTTCCTTAACTCTTAGTATACGGCAAGCCAGTTGAAGTGGCTCACGGTTTGGCCTAAGAATACGGGAAACCACTTGAAGTGGCAGTTGCGTCTCAAAATTTACTCACTACAATAAGCTCGTAAAAACAGGGATTTTGAGCGCGTATACTAAGAGTTAATGTCTCAAATAATTTTTACTGACTGCTACACAGTGTCACTGCAATCACTTCTTTTAATCTAATTGATCTGCTACAGCTGCTACTGAAAAGTGAAAAAAAAAAAAAATTTTTTAAATGCAGTCGTATTAAAATCAATTTTACAAGTAAACAATCTAACAGAATTGTTATTGTTAATTAGAATCGACCTCACTGCACTCCAGGCAAGCCCATAGGTGCTCAGTCTCCCTCAGCAAATGTAGAAGAGTATGAATGCTAATTGTACCTGTGGCACGCTGGTTGTACATATGACGGATGCATCCTCTCTCACGTCCATCTCTGCTAGTCCCACATTTGATGCCAAACTCCAACAGTCTCAGCCTTGTTGATTCATCCATTGCAGTGTCATTATCTAGCAGGCGATCATTAATTGCCCTTAGTATCTCTCCCTTATTCATGTTCAGAGGCCCCACTATGGGTGCACTCTCATTGCCATGTACCTCTGCATGACCAGGACAGTAGATACACACCAGTTCTTGAAGACTTGAGAATTCTATTGATGTTTTCCATTCCTGCCGCAGCCATCCGTTCTGAACTTTCTGAAGCACGGCTTGAGAGTCTGACAATATAACTGCTCTGGTTGATGGAGTTTCAGACAGCCACCTCAGTGCTGCAGTATCTGCCTCTACCTCCATTCTCATGCTGGAGGTTGTTGTCATGTAGGCTCCACTCTGTTCAGCAGTGCCTCTGCCCTTTATTCTCGCAGAGAGGTCCCATCCTGATTTCTCACCACACACTACAAAACCCATCAGTTTACACAATGGCGTCATCATCCCATCATGATCATTTATCAGCTGATTAATCTCCAGCAATGCTTTTCCATTGCCCCAAGATCTGCACTCTCTATCAAGGCTAATGATGACCTGCTGGTAGTTTATCCAGTTCTCTCCTGACTTACTCCACTCTTCCCCTTTGGATATATTTTCAACCCTGGTCACCTGACCAATCGTAGTCTCTGCCTGTGCCATCCATAACTTCCCCTCTTTATTCTTGCTCCTTTGATATCAGCTACGTTCTCATGTAGGGGGTGTCTTCTGTCGGTTACCTGCATATTGGCTTTTGCCTGGGCCATCGTATATCTGGATCTAATCGACAGCAATCCGAGCATGTATCTCACTGTCACAATGGGGGTATCACGAGTACAGCCCATTTTGAATGCATTCCAGTTGTTCACATTGTGACACTCACAGTGTGAGTATTCATAGCCCATACTCGAATACTGAAATCACGAGCTGATGATACAGGAGAAACAGAAGTCTCTGTTCCAAGCACGCAGCAGCCATTGTTTTTAAGGCTGCCAGTCCTCGCTTGCACTTCTGTATGATCAGCTCGACATGATACTTGAACGATAGCCCTCGATCAAACGTTACTCCCAGATACTTCAGCTTGTCTTGCCTTTCAATGTTCTGTCCATTGAAAGTGATGTCTGGAAGGTTTGCTTTTACTATGGAGTTGTTCAAAGAGCGCCACATCACGCAGGCCTTGTTGGAATTGACCTTTGATCCGCTTTCCTCACACCATTTAGAAACTGCCTGTAGTGTCTCATGTATGCCTTGGACCATTCCTGTCTGTCTGAGCCAGTTCTGTACATGAGTATGTCATCTGCGAAAGTTAATGTTCGTCCCAGTCTTGTTGGTTGAAAGGTTGCTACTTTTGCTGTGTAGAATTACTGAACGTTTCAGGATTACCCTTCATCAACTACAGTGACAAACAGGCAAACAAGAGACAAAGGTGAGAAATACAGAAAGGCTATGATAAAAGAACAAGTAGGCATGTGGAAAAAAAAGTAATTAGTTAACAACTAAAAATAGAATACAAGAAACTAATTAGTCCCTGACATCGTTTAAGGTGATATTTTTAAGAAAAGCCATTAATGTTACCAGGAGAGACAAAATGAGAAATTATGCCAACCAAACAATTCTAGGAACTACATCCTGCATCAAGTATATAGAGAGACAGAAAATTGAAGCCTGATAAATTACTACTACGCGCCAACAATAGTAGAAGATCTGGTTTCAGGTCACGGGGAAAGCCAGGAGGCAGATGGATAGACAACATCACAGACATCCTACAATGACATGAGCTCATAGCAGCCAATGCCCCAACTTTGGCTCAAGAACACAAAACTTGAGCTCCCCACTTAGCTTCACGGTAACAATGGAACAAAAAGGTAAAAGTAAAGTAAACAGGTTACATTATTCACACATGCCACACCTCGGAGCTGAAAAACCTGTACAAAAAATCCAAAAACCTGTACAAAGACCCACAAAACCTGTACAAAGACTGAAAAAACATATCAAAAGAGTTAATTCATGTAAAAATATTTTCAATTACAGTGGGCTGCATTATAAAAGAAGCACGATGACTTTGCCTTTTAAAGCAGGTCTTCACTTATTTTAAAACCCAAACATTAAATGTCTTAGTTTTTTTTACACTGTAAAAATATTGTGACAGTGTCATCATTTAGTCTATTTCTGTGCTTAATTATCACTTACAGACTGGGAAATCCTGTGTTCAATAGGACCTTATAAAAGAACTCTGAGACACAGTAATAATGGGAATGGGTTAGAAAACCTGTACAGAAATTATGTACAGGGTGTACACATCTGAAAACGCAAACACCTTGTACAGATTATGGGTAAACCATAGCATGTGGCATGTATGCATTATTTATAGTACCATTTACTACTGGTGCTACAGTAAATTTATTCAAGGCACTGTCATTGTTATGACTACTCTATTTTTAACAATGACACCATTGCAAACAATAGTTTACTTTTACAACTATGACTTCTACTACTGTATCATTCAAATCTACCACTACTTTTACCAGTGTATTCTTAGACCACTACTATTACCACTACATTCTGAGGCTACTACTTTACATGTACCAGTCTGTTCATGGACCACTGCTGTTACCACTCTATTCTCAGACCACTACTCATACCAGTCTATTGACAAACTACTACTATTAGTACTACATTATCAGACCCCTACTATAACCACTGTATTCACAGACCACCACTTTTACCATCATATTTTCATACCACTACTGTTACCACTACATTCACACACCACTACTGTTACCACTACATTCACACACCACTACTGCATTTTCAAACCAATGTTATTACTACAGTATTCACAGATTACTACTGTTATCACTGTATTAACAGAACAAACAACTGTGATTGCTCCTTGTCTGAATGTGATTATGCTGGAGACCATAAATATGCCATTAGCATCGTCCTGCCCAGATGTGACGACCAAGCCCTGGAGCAAAAGATGCATAATAAGCTGTGCAAACTGAAGAAAGATATTTATTAATGTGCACTGACCATCTTAATGTGCACTGACCGAATCTTTTTTATGGCACTAAATGTATCATATTAATGTGCACTGACCAAATCCTATTTCACTTTCTTTGAAGTGGTTACTTTGTACATGTAATAATAACAAATGTCACATTTATCCAGCTCTCCAACAACACACATACCTACCAACCTAACTTACACTATCTACCTGTCAGTTTTTTTACCTAATACCCATCTACCTACCAAATACTTACCTAGCTACTGACCTATCTTATGAACCTACCTACTTACCAGATAATTATCAAGCTACCCACCTTATGTATCATATCTGCCTACCTACCAGATACTTGCCTAACTTGCAACAATTCCAATATATCTGTCGACTTATCTACCTACCGAATAATTGTTACTTATCATTCTGTTAGAATTGCAGGGCCAACAATGTGTCAGAAAGAGAAAGTGTGAAAGCTTCATCCAGACCAACTGTCTTTTAAAGTTGCTTCAGACCTTTGTTATCAATCTTACGTAACCATACCCATCAGCCTTCAAACATTTGTTATCAATCTTACGACACCATACCCATCAGCTTCAAACTTTTGTTATCAATCTTACGTCACCATACCCATCAGCTTCAAACTTTTGTTATCAATCTTACATCACCATACCCATCAGCTTCAAACTTTTGTTATCAATCTTACGCCACCATACCCATCAGCTTCAAACCGATGATATATTAAATGTACAAAGTGAGTTAGTGATTGCACGAAACAGCAAATCCATTGTATATAAAAAGACAGTTCTTGTACTATTCGTTCTATATATAATGGTAAGTATCATGGGGGTAAAAAATGTTGTTAATTTTGCAAGATATGATGTTTTCCATCTTCCTCACATTTCTTTGTCTTGCAGCCAGGTTTTTAACTGTTGAAGGCTTGTGATGGTAGCTGATTAGGTTGTCTTCTGGTGAGGTGTCCAAACTATTATATTTTATTTCTATCTGTTGGTTCTATTCCAACAATTTTCTCACCTCATTTGTATTTGACAGTGAGAGCAAAGAGTTGATGTACTAAGAAAGCCATTAATTTCCTCAGATTTTCATGTATTATCATTGTTGTATCTTTCATGAAGCCCTGTTTAGCTGAACCATGTACATTCCAATACTGCTGCAAAAAAGCCGTGCCTTGTGACTTGTGTTACCTGCCTGTGATGTCCAGTAAGAAACAGGCCTGTATGCCATTTTTTGGAATGAAAAAATCGTATGTATTTATTATAACTTGCAATCTATAGTTATCATATAACGATAGAAAATAATCTGATCCCTTTATAAAAGTAGTATAAACAGTAAATTCATTCATCACCTTTGACCTCGTTCTTGAGCCTTGAACATATACATACCAAACCTTCCTGTCCTGTTCCATCTTTTTGGAGTTTTTCCATGTATTCTTTAATGGTTCACGCCTGTTGCCAATTCCTTCTCCATTCATTTTCAGGTCTCCCACTATTACTGTTACCCTGGGGATTCTAGATCAAGGTTTGGTTTAAGGACTATCTTCATTGCACACGGACTACTCCATCAGTGCTCCGATCTCCTCCCTTAGATCACACAAGGAGATATCAGCACAGTGCACAAACTCCATAGCACCGACGAGAATCCCAATGTGTGTATATATGAATCACACATTCTATACATATTTTTGTTGTGGGTAGGTTTCTAATTTTTAAATTTTGCCAGGGCAGCGACCTGATAGGCCTACTCTTTACGATTTCCAACTGTTGTTGGATTTTTAACGAGCACAACTTGCACACGGGACCTTCCATTTTTTTGCCCTTATCCGAGAAGGCTAGGCATCCGATCTCTACCCAGGAGACCAGGGGGAGAGTATGAAATCATTAGGACTACTGGTTCTGAGAAAAAATTTTTTCCATAAATTATTTTCCCTCAACAGGGAATTGAACCCGGTACCTCTAGAACTCAAGGCGGACACCACACCTCTTAGCCACTCCAACCCCCTCTAGATCAAGGACTACCTTGTAATGCTATCAGCTGGTTTCCTATCCAGTGCCAGCAGAACTAGAGGGAAGAACAATACAAGAGCCCAGAAACAATGTACCATAGAATAAATGGTCTTGAAATGGTAAGACTCAAGCGAAGCAACTTTGTAGAATCAGCCAAAACAAAGATGAGAGCAGATCCCATAAATGTGATATCAACAGCTAAACCCGTCTATACTGCACACAAGCTCCCAGCTTGGAAACAACAGCGCTTCCCAGAAATGATAGAAAACATTCCTGGTATTGAGAGAAAGAAGAGCCAGACTGAAACAGATAGAAGAGCTATAACCTCAGAGTACATACAGAAACATTACACAAGCAACACCTGGATTCATTCTTACACAGATGGATCAGCAACACCTGGATTCATTCTTACACAGATGGATCAGCAACACCTGGATTCATTCTTACACAGATGGATCAGCAACACCTGGATTCATTCTTACACAGATGGATCAGCAACACCTGGATTCATTCTTACACAGATGGATCAGCAACACCTTTATTCATTCTTACACAGATGGATCAGCAACAAATGCAAAAGAAGATGGAGGGGGAGGAGTGTTGCTGAACTTAAGCACTGGTACACAAAAATGGCTGTCAGTGGCAATTGGAACATTCTCAAGTAACTTCAGAGCAGAGGCAGAGACCTTGAAAACTGCAGCAGAGGTTATAATGGAAGAGGAAAGCACAGAGAGACAAGTTGCTTTCTTCACAGATGCGCTGTCAGAAATTGCAACGCTGAAGAGCCAGAACAATGCAGATCTGGATGACCTAAGAGTAGTTCTCCACAAACTGAGCCACCAATTCAAACGAGTTGTAGTACAGTGGCTCCCATCTCACTGCAACATCTCCTGCAATGAAGAAGCTGACAGACTGGCAAGGGAAGGTGGAAAGCTACCTCAGCCTGATACAAGTATAACTTTTGAAGAGGATAACAGTTTTATTAGAAGCAGATACAGGAACATATGGGAGAAGCAGAACATCTAGGCCACACATAAAATGTTGCATGTTACCAGCAACAGAAAACAACAAGAGATAATCTTGAGACTCCGCACGAGCCACAACAGATTGGGAAACCACCTATTCAACAAGCTAAAGATAGGAACTACTGGTGATTGTGGCACTGATAGAATGACTGCTGAACATCTGCTTCAAAGATGCCCAACATATGAGAAACAGAGAAAGCACATATGGCCATCACCAGAACCATTCTTGGAAAAATTCTATGAAGATAGAAATAGCCTCAAGCTGACTGCTGCTTTCTTTGAACTTGTTCAAGCAGACGTTTGCTGTCTTTGAGCATATTCAAGCGGACGTGTAAGAAGAAGAAGAGGAAGATCATTCTAGATTTTATTCTATGTTTTTTTTTTTTGTTCTAGAAAAATGAAAAAAATAAAATGGCAGCTATTTGTCCTTGTTGTGGCATTTGTGTCTTGTGTATCTAATACAAACAAGTCAGGATATAAGAAGTTAAAAAAAGGAAAGGACTTTTCAATCACTTCGTAGAATCCTCAAGTATAATAAATAGAGGGACACCCTCAAGTATAATAAATAGAGGGACACCCTCAAGTATAGTAAATAGAGAGACACCCTCAAGTATAATAAATAGAGGGACACCCTCAAGTATAATAAATAGAGGGACACCCTCAAGTATAGTAAATAGAGAGACACCCTCAAGTATAATAAATAGAGGGACACCCTCAAGTATAATAAATAGAGGGACACCCTCAAGTATAATAAATAGAGGGACACCCTCAAGTATAATAAATAGAGAGACACCCTCAAGTATAATAAATAGAGAGACACCCTCAAGTATAGTAAATAGAGAGACACCCTCAAGTATAATAAATAGAGGGATACCCTCAAGTATAGTAAATAGAGGGACACCCTCAAGTATAGTAAATAGAGAGACACCCTCAAGTATAGTAAATAGAGAGACACCCTCAAGTATAATAAATAGAGGGACATCCTCAAGTATAGTAAATAGAGAGACACCCTCAAGTACAGTAAATAGAGAGACACCCTCAAGTATAGTAAATAGAGAGACACCCTCAAGTATAGTAAATAGAGAGACACCCTCAAGTATAGTAAATAGAGAGACACCCTCTTACTTACTTAGTCGTTCCTCTTCTACCGTGAGGTGTAGAGGTTTGGAAGAGAGAGGCCAGACTATCCTATCGGCTGTCTTCTTCCTGGCCTGGTTCCATTCTAGTCCTTGGTCCTTCAAAGATTGTCTAATGTTGTCCTCCCAGCGGACTCTGGGTCGTCCTGGAGGTCTGGATCCCTGGCTCTTTGTTTCCCATGCTTGTCGTGGTAGCCGATCTTCTCCCATTCTGCAGACATGGCCAAACCATCTTAGTTGGGACTGTTCTATTTGAGTCTGCAGCGGGTGGGATTTTAGGCCTTGACGTATCGTCTGGTTGCAGACCATGTCTCTTCTTGTTACTTCAACCACCTTCCTCAGATACCTCATTTCTGAGGTTTGAATCTGGCTTTTGTGGGTTGTAGTCATTGCCCATGACTTGCATCCATATGTCAAGACTGGGACATAGGTGGAGCGGTATACAGCCATCTTCGTTTTCTTACCAACCTCTTTCTTGCTGAGGAATCTCGATTTATGGCCTGATAAAGTCTCCCAGCCGCTGCTTTTCGAGTGGCCAACTCTTCTTTGATGCCCCCCTTTCGGTCTATAATAGCTCCGAGATATTTAAAGTGGTCGACCTGCTCCAGGACCTGTTCTCCCAACTTAATCTGATGTTTTCTTTCTTCTCGTGATATCACCATGGATTTTGTTTTAGAGCTGCTTATGACCATCCCGAGAGACACCCTCAAGTATAGTAAATAGAGAGACACCCTCAAGTATAGTAAATAGAGAGACACCCTCAAGTATAGTAAATAGAGAGACACCCTCAAGTATAGTAAATAGAGAGACACCCTCAAGTATAGTAAATAGAGAGACACCCTCAAGTATAGTAAATAGAGAGACACCCTCAAGTATAATAAATAGAGGGACACCCTCAAGTATAGTAAATAGAGAGACACCCTAAACATATGGGGTGGGTTAATGGAGGCACAGCTAAAAAGAAAATGGAAAGAACTTGAATGAACGATACAGGACAGGAGGGTTTGTCATGAATTAGTTGATCTGTGCTCCACAGGAAGCTGAAGGATGGCGATGATGTTTATTTGCCAGTTAAATTGTTTACATAATCATCTCTAAGACTGGCACTGATGATTCATCACATTAATTTGGGGGGGGGGGGAATCTGTCATGAACCAACAGATAATTCCAGCCCATGTTGCCTCCATGCTCATGTCTGGACTAAAAAGCCTGCTTCAGGGCGCAGCGTGCATTGATTGGAGAATATCATGCTTTGCTCAGATACTAAAGTGCTCCCACTTCCGCAACATCACATAGTAGGAGAAGAAGTAGCAGTATAAGTAGTAAATCTATTAGTAATAGTAGGCACAGCAGTAAGAGAAAAAAGTAACAGTAGATGTAGTAAAAGTAGCAGTAGCCACAGTATTAGGAGAAGTAACAGTAGAAGTAGTAAAAGAAACAGCAATATTAAACACTGTAGTAGGAGAAGAAGTAGATATTGTAGTATTGTAAGAACAACAATAGAAGTAACAGTAGAAGTAGTAAAAATAGTAGCAGTAATAGTAAACCCATAGTGGGAACAGCAGTACAGTAAAAGAAGTAAAAATAGTAGCAGTAATAGTAAACCCATAGTGGGAACAGCAGTAACAGTAAAAGAAGTAAAAATAGTAGCAATAATTGTAAACCCATAGTGTGAACAGAAGTAACAGTAGAAGTAGTAATAGAAAGCACTGTAGTATGACCTATATAGTGAAATAGCCTTAGCTTTGAAAGTTATTTATCTGTACTTTTCCTGATACACAGTTTTGAAACTCATAGCTATATCCATTCTACTTTTGTGTATATCCATTCTAGTTCTGTATATATCAATTCTAGTTTCATTTAATTTGTTTTCTCACTGCCTAATTCTTTTGCAGGGATTTTATACCTCCCAAATGAAGCTGCTGAGTGGAGGAAGTAAAAAAAAAGACACCTTGTCAGAAAGTGTTCACAAAATTTGCTAGGAGATCACACTGTATATGAAACTGGTTAGCAAATGACAATGTTCATTAATATTCTTAATGAGTGGAATTGGTTTTTGAAATTTGTTAGGTGGTAACAGTGTTCATGAGATTAAATAGGAGATGAAACTGTTCATGGAATTGGTTAGCAGAAGATACTGTTCATTAGTATTGTTAGCATAAGAAATTGGTTAGATGATACTGATCATGAAGCTGGTTAGATATGACACTGTTACTGAAGATCGTTAAGAGATGAAACTGCACATGAAGGTGGTTAGGAGATAACATTGTTCATAAAGTATTTTTATGAGATGACACTAGTCACGAAACTGATTTAGAGATGATACTGATCATGAATATGGTTTGGAAGCAGAACTGTTCAGAAAGTGACAATGTTCTTGAAAATGAATTTGAGAATATAAGAACATACTTTTTATGAAATATGTGAAGAGATGAAACTTTTAATGGATTTAGTAAAATAGAATGAAACTTTTAATGTCAAAATTCAAGCTTATAGCTGCTTGTCAAGTTAAACAAAATATTCGCAATCACATTTTACGCCATATGTCTTCTCAGCGAAGTGAAAAATTTAGGACATGTACTGATGTTGAGCTGAAACTAGAACGCAGTTAAGAAAAAGATCAATTTTTTGTCAGCATGACAGATAAACAAGACCACATCACTAGTGTTTCAGCACAACCTCTGGTAACTTGCATATGGTGATCATCACCATCATCATCATGAGTTCTTTTCACTTTCATAGAACAGAGGGCTGCAGTTGTTGCTGGGAAAATTTCTATTTCTTCAGCTCTGACCTTCCATTCCACTATTCCTCTCTGATCGTATGCACATATGGCTGAAGTTGGGTAGTTGCCCTAACCTTTTAACCTGAAGGAAAGTTTCTTCCCTGTTAGTGTGACCCCCCCCCCCCCCCCCCCCCCCCCCCAAATGACCTCCCTAGTTTCTAAACTTTTCTATTCATAATTTTATTGTGTTTTACGTTTTATTACTGTATTTTACTTGCTGTCTTATTACCCTGTTTTTACGCAGTATGTAAACTAATGAAATCTTCTCACTGAAACACTCAAGCAGTGTTCTTCTTTATCTGTAAATGCTAGTTTCACTCATCTTTCTAATATAAATTCTATTACACTGTCAACGTAAACTCACCTGGAAGGTAAAGAAAGGCAGTTAATAAATAATGTGCACAGGCTTATCAGGGAAGAAAATAAAAACAAGCTTTATATGTTACAAATATTGGAACTATAAAAAACTACGATGTAACAATAAAGTGGCATATTTAATTCACATAATGTTGTTGTTGTTGTTGCTGCTGTTGTGAGATTTTAGATGATACTTTGACTTTTATGATTATGTCACGTAGGGTTTATATTCATTTAATTTCCTACATCTTCTTCCTATTCTTTCACCGAATTCTCTCTTTTATTATCTCTGTATTTTCCTTTTTCCTGTATATTTTTCATCCATTCGTTTTGCGAATATTATTTACATATAATTCGCAAACTTTACCTGTTTTCCTTTCTCTAAAACTGAGAATCGCGCTAGGACGATATTACGTAGATGTCAGGGCTGCAGGGCGTCAGAAGGCGTGATAAGTCGGTTCGCTGAACATAGGACGTAGCAAATCGTCTACATTCTCACCGAGCGCGCGAGCTTCTTCTCGGCATAAGTCCCGGTGAGGTGTGATACTTTACATCTGCACCGGTCAGTATCCAGACATTTGTCTGGAAAATCCCAAACTGACACGGCGCTCACGGTGGGCCATGGTCAGCAGTAGTGTGAAAACTGCCCTGCAATGGAGTCAGGCGGTCTGGGATTTGAAACTGACATGCGTACATCGTGGTCAGTAGGTGACAGTTACGACACGCGTTAAGCGGACGTAAATGTTGGGAGTAGGGGAGATAATTTCGCTTGGCGAAATAAGTTTGGGCCCTTTGTCTGATTTTAAGATATTGGCCAAGTTTGAAACTTTAATTTCATTCTGGCTCATAGACTCACAGTAGATAGGTTGCTCGTAACAGAATAGCTGTTAGCGAAGATCTCAGTTTGTTTCGGCAATTTGTCGAACTTCTAGACTTCCAGAAATATTTTCAGCATTTTTTATTCTTAAGTTGTGCGACTACCTGTAATTCTGTGGTTGAGGTAATTAATATGATATATATATAGATTTTGTGAGTGTTAAAGTGTTAAATCGCTTAATTCATTTTAATCTATTTCTTTAGCGCAGAAGAGAAATAAAGTGGTAGGCTATTATATTTTCTAGGGAAGCATTCAGTGGAAAGCAGAATAAAATTAAAATTTCTAGCTTATAACGGCAATTGTAGCTATTTATGAATTTAATTTAACTGCTAATACTCAGTCGAGTGTATTTTTCTAAACTAACGTATAAACTCTAGAATCGAGCCTCATGAATGGTGACGGGATACGCACGTGTTCCTAATTCATGAGAATTGCTGATTTTTAAATATAACTTACGTCACGGGAAGTTTAAATGATAAGCAAAGCTCTCTGCTTGCAAGTTTAAATGTAAGTTATAACCAGTTCAGATTCTGTTTATTATATTATATGTGTTATTTTTCCTCCACACAGTGAAAGTTTTGGGGTGACCCTAACTTTACCAGCACCTAGTAGTAGTTTCCATACTTGTGAAGAAATAGACAGTCTTATTTTGAACCACGTGGGTTTTCTCAAGTAACACTGATCTGACGGTGCAAGTTAGACAGAAATACTAATATCCCAATAACGGGTTTTCAAAGACTGTAATGATAAATACTGGACCTTGGAGCCAGATCTTAATTTCTTCTAGAAACTCTACGTAATCTTTCTGCCTGGTGGCGCGAAATACTTCAAGAATTAACTAACATTTCCCGACTATCTATATATATATTTTTGTGGACAAAATCTGTGGTGTGACTAAAGTGAATCCTATACTGAGGGAAGGCACCGACCTGACATTCATCATTTCTAGAAACCTACGCTATTGACACTGTGCTCTGCTAACTCCCGCACCTGGAATAATTGTTAGGTGACTTAATCAGACATTTGAACAAATTTGCACACCCAAGTAGTCGTTCCCGGAGACTCCGAGTTAAATACGTCTTTTGGAACTGGGGACTTCTTGGCAGAAGACTGCATTTTTTTTGAGTCTGTGTAAAGATCTAAAATCAGTGTGTTCCAAGAGGCAGCGAGCAAAGTCGTGAGTACATGAATGAGAAGCCATGGCGGAATGAATGAGTGTACGCTGGTCTGAGTGATATTTTCACTATTATATTTTTGACACCCTGTTGCTGTCCAAATTTTCTTTTCAATCTGCATAATTTGTTGCTAAGGCTAGAGTTCTTGTGTTGTTGTCTTAGGTTAAATCAGATTTGTTTTCCAAACTCTGTGCATATAATTACGAGATAAAACAAAGAAAACTCTTAGACTCAAACCCTATGTATCTGTGACTCTGGCGCCATCATCTGTTCTCTTAACGGGGCTGGGCTAAACCTAGAGTTAACACTATAACGGGGCTATCATCCTTGCAACATTTCCTTGAATTTTTATGACTATGTGTATATGTATTTTCCTTGATGTACTTTCTTTGATGTTGTGAGCCGATTTTTCCTGATATTAAAATCGCTCTTGAACTTAATAATCGTGTTTGGTCAGCTCGTTCTAGATAATATATATATCATTGTTATAGTTTTCCCACGTCTGTGTGTTTACCTGTCGTCACGTGTATGTGCGTGCCTGTGAGTGATAGAAATATACGTAATATGTATATTGGTGTAGTCTGTCTGACGCTGTAACAACTGTTGTAGAAGATAGGTGAGAGAGAGAAGAATTCTTTTCGCTTTCAGAGACAGCCACTATATCAAAATCTATCATCTCACGTGTGTGGAAATTCTATTACCTTTCACTAACTCTCACTGAGTCTATCACCTATTCAAACCTATTCAGAAGGGACCAAACCTAGTCTTAATTCTCCTATCGAAAATCTACGACAAATGAGGGCTCGTTTCCGGTCTTTGAACTTAGAATAGGAAGACGAGTACGACAAACGTGGACTCGTCTATCTGGATTTTGGACTTAAGATTCTGTATTCTGATATAGAGTAAGAGTGTGATGTCTTTAGAGTTGTTATATCTTTAAAAAAAAAAAAATATTACCCCCTAGACTAGCGATCTGTTTACGGGCGTGCTGACCACACAAACTAATAAGTTTTTTTTTCCACAGCATCTTTGAATAATATACATTTTGGTTACAGGTTGATTTTGTCGGGATATATGTTAACTGCTGATTGTAATACTAAATGCTGGTAAAGTGGTGAGTGTATAACATTCACTGGGTACTGAGGCAGAACGGCGTTTGAACTAAGTTAAGGAGTGTGTTTCGGACTTTTTGTCCAGATTAATTCCCTCCCTTACCCGATCTGACTTCAGGGGCGAACTTATAGTGGATTTTTAAAAATTAAGGGATTATTTTTCTCTTTAATTTTTGCAATATTCTTTTGCTTTTCCACTGTAGCAACTTATTTTTCAGAAGTAATCTTAACTACCATTTATTTGGCGTAGTCGTGTTGTGCATTGAGTGCTTTATTGCCGATAATAGCAGCGATAGTTAGATTTTATTTTGGAGGAGGTATCCCAGGGTTAAGGATATCAGCTTTTGTATTTTTGGAATTTTTTTCTCGTAAGTGGTAGGAACCAGGTTATTCTTTTTCCTATTTTCTATCTCCACGTGTCTCAGTCACTGACATAATATGGCCGAGAGGGCAAAGCTTAGACAACTTCTCAGGGACGAAGCGAGAGAGGAGGGACTGGAAGGAGAGGAAGCGAAAGCATTTGTCAGAGACGAACTCGAGAGATATGATGCGGAGAGGAAAGCAGCTGAAGCTAAAGAG
Organism: Oreohelix idahoensis; assembly: GCA_024509875.1. Taxonomy (NCBI): domain Eukaryota; kingdom Metazoa; phylum Mollusca; class Gastropoda; order Stylommatophora; family Oreohelicidae; genus Oreohelix; species Oreohelix idahoensis. The sequence goes on along the minus strand of JAMPIV010001214.1, from coordinate 242,796 downwards.
GAAAAAGAAGAAGCTAGGAGGAAAGAAGCGGAAGACCGGCTATTACAGCAGAAGAAGATGGATGAGGAAATGGAAATCCGCAGGGAGAGGGAAAAAGAGAAGGAGAGACAGCACGAGAAGGAGAGGGAGGAGAGACAGCATGAGGAAAAAGAGAAACAGAGACAGCATGAGTTAGCTCTTAAAACTCTGGAATTCCAAAGTCGTGGTGCCGCCTCTACCTCCAGCAATGGAGAGTCTTCTCCTCATTCTTCCTTAACTGACCCTGCTAACACTCAATCTCTTCAACTAAATGCTATGTCTTTCACTCTTGAATCTTTTCCTTGTCCAAATGAGAAGATTGACACATGGTTAGAAAAATTTGAGAAAATTGCAACTCTGTACGGGTTAGAGAGGTCGCGTTGGAATATGAAACTTTCCCAGGCCCTAAAAGGTTCTGCTTATGATGTTTATTCTAAGCTGGAAAGTAGCCAACAAGACGACTACGATGTGTTGAAGAAAGCGTTACTGGAGCGCTTTGAAATGAACGCTCGCAAGTTTTTGCAACTGTTTCGCAACAGCCGGAAAGAGAATTCTGAAACTTTTCACCAGTTCTCATCTCGTCTTAAGGGATATCTAACAAAGTGCCTTGAGCTTTCGCAGCTCCCCTCTACATATGAAGGTCTTGAGGAACTTGTTCTAACTGAACAAATAAAGAACACTTTGTCTGCTGATACCCGGAGATTTCTCGCTGAGCAGGGGGCAGAAAAACTTGAAGACATTTTGGAAAAGTCTGAGCGTTATCACAATGCGCTGGCTGAACTACCGGCCACAAAGCGGAAACCGACAGAGGAGCATTTTCGAAAACATAACCTAGAGCAATCTTCTCAGGCTTCTAACCTAAATAACCACAGAGAAACTGGACCTCAAAACCCCCCTCCTGAGAAATCCAAGTTCTACAAGAACAAGTACCCCAACCACCCCAAACAGTCCGATCAACCCGACCGCCCTACATGGCAGCGTAGCCAGAAAGGACAAGGTGGCAAAGGGAGAACCCCTGAGCACGGGACATATGATCAGACCGAGCACACCGAGCCGAAACGCATCGGATGCTTATTGACAGTCTCGCAAGGCGGAATTATTGACAGTGATTCCCAACCTGTTGGGGATAGACCCTCAACGCGAGGTACTGTTACTTTGAACGGTTCTCAAACTTCTTGCTTATTTGACACGGGGCTTTCTTATGATTGCATTGTTGCCAGGAACCTGGTCAAACCCGGTCAAGAGACAGCAGAGACCGTCCAACTTTGTGGAGTTCGTAAGAGTGATGCACCTACAGCGCTTCCCATCGCATTGGTGGAGATACACTCTGACTTTGTCAGAGGCGTGATCAAAGCGGCTGTTATGGATGATCCCATCTACCCAGTCATACTTGGCGGGAGATACGTGTGTATTGGGAAACCGGAAGAGCCGATTGTGGCAGCGGTAACTACAAGAGGGCAAACCAAGAAGGAACGGGAGCCTGCGCCTAATTTGTTACCTATGGAACTTAAAGAAGCGCAATACAAGGACCCTACTTTGGCACCCTGCTTTAGGAAACTGCCCATGGCTAAGGAACCCAAACAGCACGGGGACATTTTTTCTAAGGATGGCGTACTTTATCGGAGAACGGGCAAGCCTGACCAAGGTTACAACCAGCTCCTAGTACCGAAACAGTACAGAAGCCAAATCCTAGAAATGGGGCACTCTCTTCCCTTTAGCGGACATATGGGACAGAACGCCACAAACCAACGTATAACCACTCATTATTGGTGGCCAGGAGTAAATACTGATATTATCAGATATGTCAAATCCTGTGCCCAGTGCCAACGTGTGCCACCCAAGCAACGGACACCCCCAGTCCACATGGGTGAAATGCCAATAATGGGAACACCATTCGAACGGGTTGTGATCGACATTTTAGGGCCTTTCGAAAGGACTAAAAGAAGGAACAGGTTCATCCTGACCTTAGTCGATACATGCACTTTATGGGCAGAAGCTATCCCGCTAACATGCGCAGATGCCAAGCATGTCGCAGAAGCCCTCGTGCAGATTTTCACTCGGTTGGGATTCCCTCAGCAAGTGTTGACGGATAATGGATCTCCATACCGAAACCTGTTGATGGATGAGATCGTTAAGATCTTGAGGACCCAGCACATCCACACTAAGCCATATACTCCGGCCGGAAATGGGCTCGTGGAACGTGCTAATGGAAACCTCACCATGATGCTAAGTAAGCTGGCACAAGTGAAACCTGAAGATTGGGATCTCTGTATTCCTGCAGCATTATTTGGCTACAGAGAATCTCCTCATACTTCCACAGGATTTCCGCCAGCTACACTTTTATTCGGCAGACCCATTAAGGGCCCGCTTGAAGCCTTACTTCAGTCTCTGACAGACGAGAAGGCTGATGAGACAGTTGTCTCAGCCAGTAAATATGTGTCGGTTTTAAAGGAACGGTTGAAACTAGGGTGGGACCTAGCAACGACTAACTTTAAGCGAGCACGCACCAAGCACGCTAACCGATACAGGAAAGTCGCGGAAGAGAGAGAACTGGAAGCAGGAGAGAAAGTTTTGGTGTTGCTCCCTACCGAGAACAACCAACTGAAGATCGGATGGCAAGGGCCGTTTACCGTCCTGAAAAAGATTTCTAAGGCTAACTACCAGATCTCTATTGAAGGAAAGGAGAAGGTTTTCCATTTAAATCTCTTAAAGAGATACTTGGAAAAACCAGTGCCAACCTCCGACCATCTCCTGACGATCGCCAAAACTGACGAAGATGACGATAGTGGCAGGGATATTCCACCGCTATCACAGGAAATCTTTCAAAAATGTCAGAAGCGGCGACGCTCTTTCAAGCGCGCATATGAGACATTCCAGGGGAAGGAAACGTTGGGGCAGACTTCATGAGTAGGACTTGCACAGAGATGGAGGGGGAAGAGGAGAGGGAAGAAGACAGACACCCCGAAGGTACGGTTATAGGAAATTAAACTCCATAACGTAGACATGGAGTGCTTCCATATCTTAAAGGGGGGAGGCTCTGTCACGTAGGGTTTATATTCATTTAATTTCCTACATCTTCTTCCTATTCTTTCACCGAATTCTCTCTTTTATTATCTCTGTATTTTCCTTTTTCCTGTATATTTTTCATCCATTCGTTTTGCGAATATTATTTACATATAATTCGCAAACTTTACCTGTTTTCCTTTCTCTAAAACTGAGAATCGCGCTAGGACGATATTACGTAGATGTCAGGGCTGCAGGGCGTCAGAAGGCGTGATAAGTCGGTTCGCTGAACATAGGACGTAGCAAATCGTCTACATTCTCACCGAGCGCGCGAGCTTCTTCTCGGCATAAGTCCCGGTGAGGTGTGATACTTTACATCTGCACCGGTCAGTATCCAGACATTTGTCTGGAAAATCCCAAACTGACACGGCGCTCACGGTGGGCCATGGTCAGCTGTAGTGTGAAAACTGCCCTGCAATGGAGTCAGGCGGTCTGGGATTTGAAACTGACATGCGTACATCGTGGTCAGTAGGTGACAGTTACGACACGCGTTAAGCGGACGTAAATGTTGGGAGTAGGGGAGATAATTTCGCTTGGCGAAATAAGTTTGGGCCCTTTGTCTGATTTTAAGATATTGGCCAAGTTTGAAACTTTAATTTCATTCTGGCTCATAGACTCACAGTAGATAGGTTGCTCGTAACAGAATAGCTGTTAGCGAAGATCTCAGTTTGTTTCGGCAATTTGTCGAACTTCTAGACTTCCAGAAATATTTTCAGCATTTTTTATTCTTAAGTTGTGCGACTACCTGTAATTCTGTGGTTGAGGTAATTAATATGATAGATATATAGATTTTGTGAGTGTTAAAGTGTTAAATCGCTTAATTCATTTTAATCTATTTCTTTAGCGCAGAAGAGAAATAAAGTGGTAGGCTATTATATTTTCTAGGGAAGCATTCAGTGGAAAGCAGAATAAAATTAAAATTTCTAGCTTATAACGGCAATTGTAGCTATTTATGAATTTAATTTCACCCGTGTGTTGCCGGGGCCCGAAAGGGGAGCAAAGAATAGTAACACTGCACCCTACCACGCATGTCGTAAAAAGCGACTAAGGAGGGTTGGGCACGGGGCTGTTTACCCCATCCCGTAAAAACTTCGCACAGTGGGCTGATCACCTGCTTGCCAACCAATCTGATTACGGAAACAACGATAGATTGTTTGGTCTGTTTCTGTTCCACAAAGACGCCACTAGGCGTGGTGGAAACAGCGATAGATTGATCAATTTGTTGTTGCCCTAAGACGCCACTAGGCGTACTGGCCACATACTGCTTTGCCGGTTGGTGGCTAAGGATGGAAGAAGAAGAAGATGAATTTAATTTAACTGCTAATACTCAGTCGAGTGTATTTTTCTAAACTAACGTATAAACTCTAGAATCGAGCCTCATGAATGGTGACGGGATACGCACGTGTTCCTAATTCATGAGAATTGCTGATTTTTAAATATAACTTACGTCACGGGAAGTTTAAATGATAAGCAAAGCTCTCTGCTTGCAAGTTTAAATGTAAGTTATAACCAGTTCAGATTCTGTTTATTATATTATATGTGTTATTTTTCCTCCACACAGTGAAAGTTTTGGGGTGACCCTAACTTTACCAGCACCTAGTAGTAGTTTCCATACTTGTGAAGAAATAGACAGTCCTTATTTTGAACCACGTGGGTTTTCTCAAGTAACACTGATCTGACGGTGCAAGTTAGACAGAAATACTAATATCCCAATAACGGGTTTTCAAAGACTGTAATGATAAATACTGGACCTTGGAGCCAGATCTTAATTTCTTCTAGAAACTCTACGTAATCTTTCTGCCTGGTGGCGCGAAATACTTCAAGTATTAACTAACATTTCCCGACTATCTATATATATATATTTTTGTGGACAAAATCTGTGGTGTGACTAAAGTGAATCCTATACTGAGGGAAGGCACCGACCTGACATTCATCATTTCTAGAAACCTACGCTATTGACACTGTGCTCTGCTAACTCCCGCGCCTGGAATAATTGTTAGGTGACTTAATCAGACATTTGAACAAAGTTGCACACCCAAGTAGTCGTTCCCGGAGACTCCGAGTTAAATACGTCTTTTGGAACTGGGGACTTCTTGGCAGAAGACTGCATTTTTTTTGAGTCTGTGTAAAGATCTAAAATCAGTGTGTTCCAAGAGGCAGCGAGCAAAGTCGTGAGTACATGAATGAGAAGCCATGGCGGAATGAATGAGTGTACGCTGGTCTGAGTGATATTTTCACTATTATATTTTTGACACCCTGTTGCTGTCCAAATTTTCTTTTCAATCTGCATAATTTGTTGCTAAGGCTAGAGTTCTTGTGTTGTTGTCTTAGGTTAAATCAGATTTGTTTTCCAAACTCTGTGCATATAATTACGAGATAAAACAAAGAAAACTCTTAGACTCAAACCCTATGTATCTGTGACTCTGGCGCCATCATCTGTTCTCTTAACGGGGCCGGGCTAAACCTAGAGTTAACACTATAACGGGGCTATCATCCTTGCAACATTTCCTTGAATTTTTATGACTATGTGTATATGTATTTTCCTTGATGTACTTTCTTTGATGTTGTGAGCCGATTTTTCCTGATATTAAAATCGCTCTTGAACTTAATAATCGTGTTTGGTCAGCTCGTTCTAGATAATATATATATCATTGTTATAGTTTTCCCACGTCTGTGTGTTTACCTGTCGTCACGTGTATGTGCGTGCCTGTGAGTGATAGAAATATACGTAATATGTATATTGGTGTAGTCTGTCTGACGCTGTAACAACTGTTGTAGAAGATAGGTGAGAGAGAGAAGAATTCTTTTCGCTTTCAGAGACAGCCACTATATCAAAATCTATCATCTCACGTGTGTGGAAATTCTATTACCTTTCACTAACTCTCACTGAGTCTATCACCTATTCAAACCTATTCAGAAGGGACCAAACCTAGTCTTAATTCTCCTATCGAAAATCTACGACAGATTACTACATGAGCAGTTACAGAAGATGATGATGAAGGGTGAGAGGGGTAGAGGAAGACTGAAAAACACAGAGAGAAGGGAACTGGTGATAGACATTAAAGGAAATATGTAAAGACCTTGACCAGAAGGTACAGGACAAGTAGGTTTGGTGTGAATTTGTTAAAGGCTTATGCTCTATAGGGAGCTGAAGGGTGATGATGATGATAATCCTCTATAAACAGGTAATTGCTACAAATTTGATGATGATGATAATCCTCAATAAACAGGTCATTGCTACCAACTTGATGATGATGATGATAATCCTCTATAAACAGGTCATTGCTACAAACTTGATGATGATGATAATCCTCTATAAACATGTCATTGCTACAAACTTGATGATGATAATCCTCAATAAACAGGTCATTGCTACAAGTACTTGATGATGATGATAATCCTCAATAACCAGGTTATTGCTACAAACTTGATGATGATGATAATCCTCTATAAACAGGGCATTGCTACAAACTAGGAAAAAAAAAAGAAATGACTGACAAAAAGAGAAACAAATATAAAAAAAAGATACATTACTGTTTAAACACGTGCGACAAACTTAAGCAACAGTATAAATTGTTCTGTGTAAATTGCTTTATTCAGAGTTAGAAAAGTTGTCAGTTGTATCTATGTTAATAATATCAATAATGAATAAATTATGATTGACACATAATAGATTAGTAGTGATAGTAGTAGTAATGGTAGTAGTAGTAGTGGTAGTAGTAGTAATAGCATTAATAGTAGTGGTGGTAGTAGTAGTAACAACAAGAGCTGCATTGTAATGCTATCAGTTGACATTTTCAGTATGTATCCAATCCATCGCCAGCATCTTTTCCTCAACTTCTTTTCCGCAACTCCTCAGCTTCCTGAGTAGCATAGGCCTTCAAGAAATTCACACCACGTCTGCCTGTCCTGTGCCGTCCTTTCAAGGTCTGTCCTTGTCTTCTGTATCCCTAGCATTGCTCTGTCACCTAATCTTATCAGGGGATTCCAAAACAAGTACTGCCTTGTAATAGGAGCCACGGTAGCGCAGTGGTTAGTGCACTGGCTTCCTAGCTCGGTGGTCCATGGTTCGATCCCCAGTTGAGGTGGGATTTTTTGACCACAAACGGCTCCAGGGTCGACCCAGCCTCATGAATTTGGTACCAGAGCAATTCTGGGAAGGTTAAGGCGACCTGCTTGATGCGGACCACATCACTCCTTGTGTGCCGATGGTCAAGAAAATGTGGGCCTAACACTGTATTCCCATCATGCCTCAATGGGCATGTACGAGATCCTTTACCTCTTGTTTTAATTGCCTTGTAATGCTATCATCTGTTTTCCTCATTGTATGTTCTAGCCAATGCAAGTTTATCTTCCTACCTCTTGTTCCACTAGTACTTATCTGGCTATTGTCATCAGCTCCACATTAGTTACAAATTTATTTTTTGTTAAACTGTACGTATGAGATAGTGATAAATATGTTTTTGCCAAAATGTACATATGCGTCAACATCTTGTAGAGATGTTTCTCTGAGTTCAGTCTGCTTATCATTCGCTGCCTTTATTGTCATAATCTTTGTCTTGTCTCTGTGTATTTTCAGACAGATAAGATTTGTTGGGGTGTTTTGGATTATTACAACTGTCAGCTGACAACTTGAGCTGTTTGTAAGGCAATTTTTGTGTCTGTCTTCCTCTGTTTATTGTTCACTGTGATTTTTAAAAAAATATGGTGACGTGAACAGTTTTATCTTTGTCATTAACAAACTTTATTCTTCTCATATAACGTGTTTTTTTAATCGCACTGAAAACTTCTGTACGACAACAGAATACTTTTGTTCATAATCTGATAAATACGACTAAAAATAAATTGCCTAAAATTGTGCTCATACATTCACTTCAGTTTGCTTTAGAACAATATGGCTACAACTGCTGTTATCCAATTTCTCTATTTTGTGATGTTTTCTTGTTATCTGCATATTTATAGTTTAGGCTGTCTTCTTGTTATCCACAGATTTCTTTTTTGGCCTGTGTTTGTGTTATCCACAGATTTCTATTTTGGTCTGTCTTTGTGTTATCCACAGATCTCTATTTTGGTCTGTCTTTGTGTTATCCACAGATTTCTTTTTTTTAGTGGTTTATTTTGTTATGCACTTATTAACATTTTGGTTTGTCTTCGTGTTATTCACAGATTTCTAGTTTGGGCTGCCTTATCAGTTCTACCCATGACACTGCTTTAGCTTTGCCTTCCTCTGTGTTCAGTACCTTGTCATATGTAACATTGAAATTTCAAACAATCCACAGGCAATATTTTGATGCAGGGCTTTGAAGAATACATAATGTTATCAAAATTTTTAACCAACCCAAATATATTAATAAACATTGTCACACACATACACTTAAAAATTCTACGTGATTGGTGACACAAATGTCCTAATAAAAAATTCAAGAGACTTGAAAAGATAAACCTGCATATAACTGACTTCCAGTTTTAAACCACTTGTGATGATATGGTTGTGTGATCTCAAGTCCACTCTGGCAGGATTGCATTTCATTCCCGTGCGAGTGATATTTTCTTATTTTTCTCTCCCCTGTCATTATTATGTGACATATTTTATGCACCATTATTTACTCTCTATGCTGGAGCTAGTAGGGTGAAGTCTCTAACACTCCACACCCCTATGGAAGTATTGGCCACGGGACTATCTTTAACTTTCACGTTTGCTTTGAGCCGATCCCAGACAGAACTGTTATAACGCCATGTTATTTGACCGATCAGCGACTGATAAGTTTTTACTTCATTCGTCTGGCCACATTTGATAGAGACGGTCATCTCTATTGATCCCTTTGAACGTGGCGGTCCGTCACTTGACTCCAGCTGGCTATCGACTCTCCCTATGTTTGCACAAGACGGGAGATAATGAGGTAATCGCTTCCGATGTACATTCTGTATCGAGATTACTAATAAATCTGTCTGAAAACTCAAGATTTGCAGACGATAGCATCGGGGCAGTATCAGTGCACAACATTTGTTTGTGAAAATAGCACAAGATGCCGGCGGAAGTCTGACGCAACGATATGAAGAGGTCACGCGTGGATAGTAAATTTAATATTTTGAAACACGTGAAGGTATTTTTTGAATTTGAAGCACCCCTACCCACGTAGTGCTGAACGAGATTCGATTTGATTGGTTTGAAGTGAGAGGCCGAAATATACGATGTATCTCATTGGAAAACTAGGCGGAAACAGCTAGAGGTCATCGTTATGTGCTAACATGCATTGATATGTGCATGCGCTGGCCAGAGGCTATTCCTCTAAAAACTATCCACTACAGATGTTGCTGATGCGCTATTTTTAATTTTCAGTTGATTGGGTTTTCCCGAAAACATATCAGATCGGGGAACTCAGTTTATTTATGACGTTATGACTCAGGTAATGAGAGAGTTTGAGATAGATAGATCTCTTAGTAGTATATATCACCCAATTGTGAACGGGAAAATTGAGAAACTAAATCGCTGTCTTAAACAAATGCTAGGCAAAGTAACTGCGAAATACCCGCAGGATTGGGATAGAGTACTCCCAGCGGTATTGTTCGCTTATCGGGAAATACCTAACGAACATACTGGATTTGCGCCGTTTGAATTAGTCTTCGGTGCCAGGCCAAGAGGACATATGTCCATTCTAAAACAGTTATTGGTTGGAGCTGACATGCCTGAGGATGTTCAAACCTACCAATACGTGGTTAACTTGAGAAAGAAAATTATCGACGCATGCCAGATAGCCGTAGAAGCATCCGAGAAAGCTAAACTTAAGGCAAGATTGTTTGTTAATCAAAACAGAAAACTGCGCCAATTATGGCCGGGTGATGAGGCCTATGTATTGTTACCCAATAAGGACAATAAATTACTTGTATCTTGGAGAGGACCATATACTGTACTTGAAAGGTTGACACATGTTGACTACATTATATCTATTAAAGGAAAGGAAAAAACCTTTCACATCAACATGCTGCAACAATTTCACTCTCGTCCTCCACATCCTAAACCAGTCTTTGAGGCTATCGACGAGCCTATTGATCGTCGCTCTTCCTTAGCTGTCATACAGGAAGTGTTGTCTGAATTACCTAATATTTCTGAGCCTCTTTTATCTCTACTTACTTTACCACTTTCTTCTACTGAGAATTGGAGGGATATTTCTATTTCGCCAACTCTTGCTCCATATCAGAAAGATCAGATTTCTTTATTACTACAATCTTTTCCCATCATGCTCACGGATATTCCTGGGCGTACAAATATAATTGAACATGATATTCTCCTTACTGATTTCAGACCAATCAAACTGAAACCTTATCCTATCCCTGTACTTTTTCAATCACAAGTACAAAAAGAAATAGAGGATATGATAAAATTGAACATAATTTCTCAATCTCAGTATAGTTTTCCTATGGTCTTGATTAGAAAGGAAGACAAATCCATTCGGATTTGCATTGATTTCAAGCGTTTAAATGCTTTGACAATCTCGGATGCGGAGCCTCTACCTTTGTTGGATTCTCTATTGGATAGACTATCTACAGCTACTTTTTTCAGTAAATTTGATTTATCTAAAGGTTATTGGCAAGTCCCCTTGTCGGACAGAGCAAAACCTTATACTGCTTTCGCTACACCTTTGGGATTGTTCCAATTTAATTTTATGTCTTTTGGTCCCGTTAACACTCCAGCGACTTTTGTTCGTATTTTTTCTAGTCGTGATGACATCATTACCTATATTGATGATATTTGCCTTTTCCATCAATCGTGGGAAGAACATGTTCTTGGAATTGAGTCTTTGTTGACTACTCTTCGTCTCCATCAACTTACTGCTAGACCTTCGAAAACTAAAATAGGATTCACTGAAATGTCTTTTCTTGGTCATAAAGTAGGAGGCGGTTTTCTTAAGCCTGAGGATTCCACTATCTCCAGGATCTTGAATCTAGAAATTCCTAAGACAAAAAAAACAGGTTCACAGTCTTTTAGGCCTTGTAGGATTCTATAGAAAATTCTTGCCTAATGTTTCAGAAATTACTTCAGTTCTGTCTTCGTTATTAAGAAAGAACTCTCCGAATAAGATTGTTTGGACACATTCGTGTAATGAGTCATTAAATTTGCTTAAGTCTTTTTTCTCAAAATCACCAATTTTAAGATTGCCTGATACTCGATTTCCTTTTATCCTTAGAGTCGACGCCTCTGGTTCGGGAATCGGCGGTACACTTATGCAGGAATTCGATGATTGTCTAAATCCAATTCTGTATGTCAGCCGTAAATTGACACCCACGGAAAAAAGATACCCCATTGTTGAGCGGGAGTTGCTCGCAGTGGTATATTGTTTTACAAAACTGCAACGCTATCTTATTGGTGTGAAATTCGTCTTGGAGAAAGATCAGAGGGCCTTATCCTATCTTAAGACTGCCCAATTTCGTAATGAGAAGGCTGCCAGAGCATCACTTGTGCTCCAACCCCACGAATATGACATTCGTGCCATCAAAGGCAGTCAAAACGTGGTCGCGGATGTGTTATCACGTTGCGTGAAAGACTCACTGTCATCTAGCAACACTGCTGATGCAAGTATCTTGTGAAGTTACATCAAACCTATCAACTGACTTCTCCACATGTTGACCAATGAACAGTATACGATGTATGAACATATTTTGCTGACAATGCTTATGCTGACAGGAATTTCCTGAATTATTACTACTATGTAAAGATGGGATATGAAAATATCCTGTGATAAATAACAAGTTTGAGGACGATGGTAATTTTTTTCATCAATAAAATGAAATTGAAGCAAATCGTTCAGTGACTCTTTTGACAGTGCTTACAGGTATTGAACGTGTTCACTCAGCACCTGATGATGATAAATGCTGATATCGCCAATTTCAAGTTGTACCTCGTTTTACTCAGCATGGATGTATTGGACCGTTTGAAAGTTTCCATACTCGGTTTATGTGTGAAAACACACACATTCCTTGATGGTCTAAGAATAATGTGACATTTGGATATTTTGAATGCAAAAACTTGATTTATTCTATTATTGGATAGGCGTCTAAAGATTAAGGGACTTAACTCAAGGATGCTTCGCATGGACAAAGGGACATAACTAGAAAAATCCTATCATGCCATTATTATTCTCTATCCGGTTGGACATGGAACATTGTTACTTAATGTGAACTTATAAAGGAACTTATACGATAATATAGCAGAGAATCATGGACAGGAACTTTGTGCTCGATTATAAATATTTTCTCTGAACTTTAGTTGGTTATTATTCCACTAGTACACATAATAATATAACATTGTGACTTTAAATACAGTGCTTTAATTAGCTGTTGATTAATTTTAATTCGCGGGATGAGATTCTGTCTTTGACACAAGGCATTAATACACTCACACTAATTATTGATTGAACATTTTAATGGTTCTCACAACTATTGGCAATTTGTACCATACATCAGTGTATTCTTACCTGATTGGACACAACTTCGTCATGTTCAAAATAACTTTTTTTTAAAAATTGACACCACAATATACTTTTTGTGACAAGTACTTAAGATGTACACATGACTTTAATCTTTTCGCATATGATGTTGCATTCATTCACTTTACTAATATGATTGTCTGCCTAATTTCATCTATTTACGTTGTTATAAATTTGTATATTCTATAATCTTCTTCTTCTTCTTCTTCCGTCCTTAGCCACCGACCGTCAAAGCAGTCAGTGGCTATTACGCCTAGTGGCGTCTTAGGGCAACAGCAGATAGGTTTTCTTTGCCATTGTTTCCCATCACGCCTATTGGCGTCTTTAGGGCAACGGCAAATCAATCCATTTGCTGTTGTTTCCGAGGTTTTCTTTGCCATTGTTTCCCATCACGCCTATTGGCGTCTTTAGGGCAACGGCAAATCAATCCATTTGCTGTTGTTTCCGTAATCGAAGTGACTGGCAAACGGGTGATCAGCCCGTTGGTATATTCTATAATGCTTTGCATTATTGCTGTTGATCAATAAGTTAACTAATTGACAACTGATACTGGACTTGACTGAAAGGTGTTATTGGACGGTGTGAGGTATGTGATTGCATGTATTGCTACCATCATTTTTTAATATGTTGGGTACTATTAGTTATGGCGAACTCACATTGCTGTTAAAAAGGAATTTGTCCGTAGTAGACATTGGCTTTGGTATAAACAACCACGGACCACACTTTTAGTGTTAAATTGCCTACCCTATGGCAGAAACTTGGGTACTATGCTAGTTCTTACTTACATTGAAATTTGATGTTACCATATTTCACTCTGGTGATGTTATACTCACACCACGGGAATAATGAAAACTTTGTTTCCATTATTTTTGCGGGTAGGGTGGGGGGGGGGGGTGATGTTATGATTAAAATTCTTAACGATTATGTCGATATAATAGGCAGCTCAACAGGGCCCTTTTTTGTTTATTTTATACGGAGTCACTTATTAATAAAGGAAGTGACGTCATGCGGATATGGTTTACTGGCAGAAGTGAACAAATTTTAAGCAGAAGTGAGGTGATCATCTGCAAGGGAGATGCGGCTTGTGTTTGGAAGTGTGCAGACGTATGTGTTTTGAGATCCTGCAGTATTCTGTGTTTTTCCTGAATTATTCCATCACCAGGACATCAATATACTTTGTTGAGGTGTCCCTGGCTTATTCTAGTAAGGAAATGTGTACTTATTCATAAAGATGTCAAAAGGACAATATTAAATAAAGTTTGACTGATTGCCAATGACCAGCGTTTGATAGTGAACAAACTGGACTTATACGTACCACTGCATTTTGCCTTTGGGCCTATATATCTATTACCATGGAGCTGTTTGTCAAAACGAATAAACTGCATGTTTGTAAAATTGTGAAGGAGGTGTTGGTCCGCTCAGTGCAGTTATGCTGATTTCGTGTTGTATGACTGCCCCTAGAGTCTACTTTGGCCACGGAGAATATCTCCGGAATAATTAACATTACGATACGTAACAGTGATGTATGTAACTCGTTAATGTTAGTTCAGGCATAAATCATATTCTCACTGCCCAGACACGTTACCCGATAATCCTCAGAGTAATACTGGTGAATTTTAACCATCTTCTCGGAGTTACGTTGTGCGTGCTCGAGAATTAAAATCTTCTGAGAGTTTAACATTGGTGGGCGGACAACGGGAACGTGAGCCTGTTAGAGTGCTCCAAACAAATGCACTTAGCAAGGGCATTTGTTTTTCTATTTTTCTAAAGTTCTTGGTTACAAGCCATCAGACGATTTGTAGTACTAACGCCGTTAGTGTGAGAGAAAAGCATCCACCCTAACCGCCTACAGCGGTTAAGAGTGTGGAGAAGGCTTTCGTCATCACAGAATTCATGAACCACAGCTGCAGGACCCAGCTAGAGTTAATCTTGTAAAATAGGCTAAAGCAACGGACTTTTGATAAATCCTCACCTACGTCTCCGTGACGAAAACTTTTATCTAAATTTCACCAATCTTTGCATATTTATTTTAACTGTTAAAGACTAATTCGTTATTAAAATTGTTACATGTTGTTTTAAAACTAAACAATCAAAGTCGCTTCAGTTTATATGTATGAAAGCAAACGTATGAGCCAGAATATATATATATATATATATATATATATATATATATATATATATATATATATATATATATATATATATATATATATATATATATATATATATATATATATACCTAGACATATATTTACCTCTAAACAGAGCTATACTTTATAAGCGGGATTTCGTTGGATTACACCAACTGAGGGCTTGAACGGGCTAAACCATTGCTTAAATCCTTCACAAAAGGCGACAGACCAGATATAATGCGTTAACAATTGTTCAGCCCAATGCAACATTGTTTGTGACTTATGGAAATATCTTGTGAAGGCTCCCTTAAGGTAGAAATGTCATTAATCTTCTATCTACATCTCTGCCAAGAGTAATCTTGCACGCAGGTAGATAACTTGGAAGCCAATATTAGATACTCTTGAGTTTTGGTCACTGTTGGACCACTATTGCAAAGCAGGGGAGGCAATCCGTGACACCACTGTTATGCCACAAGCAAGTGACATACTGTTAGTTTCTTTAAATTTACCCCATATATATAAAGTATTTCCTGCAATAAAACATGTTACGACAAGATGCTGGTGATGTTTTGCTGTATTGCACACAATTACTTCATACATAAACCACTTTCTGTTATGAAACATGTTATGAGTAGATGCTAGTGACTTTTTTGCCGTATTGCACACACTTACGTCATACATAAACCACTTTCTGTTATAAAATACAAACGACGTCTTTTTTTTTTTTAAACAGGAAGTTATTGCTTTATGTAATGCAGTCAAGGTAAAAAGGAAAGTATGTATCATAGAATGTATGCAGATCATTGACAAAATACAGTGACTGAATTGAATGAGAAATGAGCAATTAAACATACAGATTGTGACAACTACTTTGTAATAGCATTGGCTATAGAGGTAAGATTATCTTAAGGAAATACAATGTTTGTTTCATAGCTGCAAATCTGAACACCAACACTGAATGTTAGTGGGAATAACATCTTCCAGGAGCATCCAGCTTAAAAGTAAACTGTAGGTGTAAGATGTTGATGCAGTCTTAACAGTAACATGCGACACAGTAACACATACAGTAATTGATAAAATAGTGACATAAAATGAAAAAGAAAGCTTTGGCCTAAATAGCAAAAAGACAAAAGTATGGCAAGATCGATGTTGGATAGAAAATAATAGATACATTTCCCAGAAATGGAGAAGAGAGCTGGTGAACTAGTGTAGGGATGGTACAGGACATGTCAAGTAGTTAACGGCACAGTTTTAGATGGTAGCTGTAGAAGAGAGCTGTGAAGTAAGTCACTGTCTGGCTAGACCTATCCTGTGCTCCAAGGGTGTCTCTATTAATAGTTGATGTGATATGTAGCTCCTTAATTTTCCCTACCAATTTAAAATATTAAATAATTCTCTTAATTTCCACACAATAACAAAATTTCAAACAGAACTGGAATTTAAACAAAATCAATCAACTGCGATTTTATAAAATATATCTGTACATTTATTAATTAAACTATAAGTTTAGTAAAGATTGCAGATATGTATTTACACAAATCACAAGTTGGAAAATGATAAAATGTCAATGTTTTTGTTCATCATTTCTGGAATTTGATGAAATCTGGATCTTGTTTCTTCAAAGTAATGAGTACTATCTAAATCAGGTCCTTTAACTGCTGACACTTCTCGATATACATCAGATGTTGATGTCTAAGATACCTTATTCGCCTAGACAGGTAGCCACAGTTCTACTATCAGGCGATTTTGAAGAGGTGATCCTTGAATTTCCACACTGCAGTCTGTTATGCTTCTTACCAGAAGCTTTTGTTGTGACTGTTGGATAAGAACCTGAAACAAATGCACACAGATTATGGTATATCTGTCTCCTACCACCAAAACACGATCCTCTGGTCATTTACACAAGAATGTTAAGAATTATATAGACAGATAAAAAAAGTAATGAGAATGTCCTGAAAAAGTTAGTGGGTAAAGAAAGATTATTACTTGCACAAGAAGGAAGCAATCTACTTTATTTAGCATGTCGTGAGAAGAAAAAATACTATTTCCGATTTGACCTCCTGTTGTGATCTTCCTAATTACAGCACTGTCATTCTCTTGCCCTACGCTTTCAACTTTTTGCTCTTCGATGGTTGTTAATGTGTCTAAGTTTTTTTGTCTTTTTTTATCAACTTCATTAATTATCCCTTTATTTCTAGTTTCTCAGACACTTCTGTATTTGTTTCTATCTGGATATTACTAGAAGCCTTCTTCAGCCAAAAATACAAGACTATGGAAATGATACGCATAAGGAAGGGAAACCCGAGGCCTGTAAACAGTAAATTAATATTAGACAAACATAAAGGTATGTTTTCAGGCACTCGTAAGAAATAAAGAAGTAGAACACTTGGACAACAGAAAAACAACAGACGTGAGTGGCTTACCCAGGGTTCGAACCCCGTACCTTCCGTACGACAACTCCGCCTAGCTATACAAGCGAATCACACTGACCCCACGGCCAGCTAGGCATCCCCAAAAAAGGATGCTTTACTGACTAGTCATCAGTGCGAAACACAAGATAACACCGGAAGTATACAGTGGGCAACTCAGCCCATTAATGACGCAATCACTTCTGTTGTTCCTCTATACAGCAGTATATGTCAGTCCAAACAAGACAAAGACCTTGATACTGTGTCCAGTAAATGATAGAAGACTTAAGGACAGTAGTATAGAACAGAGGATAGGTTTCTGGTATTGTATAAACATTAATAACACATAAGGAAGGGAAACCCGAGGCCTGTAAACAGTAAATTAATATTAGACAAACATAAAGGTATGTTTTCAGGCCCTCGTAAGAAATAAAGAAGTAGAACACTTGGACAACAGAAAAACAACAGACGTGAGTGGCTTACCCAGGGTTCGAACCCCGCACCTTCCGTACGACAACTCCGCCTAGCTATACAAGCGAATCACACTGACCCCACGGCCAGCTAGGCATCCCCAAAAAAGGATGCTTTACTGACTAGTCATCAGTGCGAAACACAAGATAACTTTAGCAGCTTATTTTGCTTGCTTTTCCTTTAGGAGAGTTCTTTTCTCATCTGCTTGTTGTAAGAGCTTCTTTTCGTCCAATCTGAGGTGGCTTAGGGAGCTTCCCCACTTGGTGCAACCGGCAGCTTCATCGCTCCAGGTAGCCGGATTTATGTCCAACGCCTTCATGTCTCTCTTGCACACATCTTCGAACCTCAGCTACGGTCACCTGGCTGTTCTTTTGTCAGTTGTCTGTAGAAATGTCTGTACCTATTTACAAGAGAATCACCCCATTCTCTTCTTCTTCAATGATCAAATAAACTGGTATAGGAGATCATGTTTCTGTACAACTTCCTATTCCCAGCGCTGTTTATAAATTGTGTTGTTGGACTTTCTTCCATGCCACTATGTCTATCACGTGATCGCCTCCCCTTGCTTTGCAGTGGTGGTCCACTAATGGTCACAACGCAAGCGTATCTAAAAGTAGGTCGTCCAAGGTATCTATCTTCGCGCGAGATTACTCTTGGCATAGATATAGATAGAAGATGAATGGCGATTCTACCTTAGGGGAGCCTTCACAAGAAATTCCCAGAAGTCAAGAACAAACGCTGCTTAAGGGCTGAGCAATTTGTTAACTTATTATCTGGTCCGCCGCCTTGTGTGAAGAGGTTATGCAATGATTCTGGCCCGTCAAGCCCACAGTTGGAGTAATCCAACGAATGCCCTCTTATAATTAATGGCTCAATATTTATATATATGTATTTATCAAGAAGAATTGGCTCATACGTTGGCTTTCGTACAAATAAACTGAATCAACTATTATTGTTTAGTTTAAAATAACATACAACAAATTTAATAGAGAATTAGTTCAACAAGTTAAAATACGGATTAAATGGGGTGAAAGTTATAGTAATTTTTTCCTCATTGAGGTTTTGGTAGGGCGTTAATAAGAATGTCCGTATTTTTGCTGTAGCCTGTTATATAAAACTTAGCTCCAGATGCGTCCTGCAGCTTTGGTTTCCGTCACTTCTTTTTGGTGATGAGTACACTTCTCTACATAATTCGTCCACTGTAGGCGGTTGGTGGTGATACTCTTCTCTCACACTAGTGGCGTAGGAACTTCAGTACTTAAGTCTGATGTCTTGTAACCACGAACTGTGACACATTAGAAAGAAACAAATGCCTCAATACATTTGTTCTCCGCAAACTAACAGGCCCTTTTTCATGCGCTCCACCCACGAATGTTAACCTCTCAGAAGAATTAAATTCCCGAGCACACAATATAACTCAGGGAATATGATGAAAATTCACCAATATCCTTCTGGGTATTAACTAAGAAATTGCGTCTGGAGTGCATGAATAATGATTTGCCTGAATTACAACTAAAAAGGTATATAAATCTCACAAAATGATTTTATACACTTTAGGCACGTGTGATGTAATTATCACTCATTACTCGTCGCTACTCCCGTCGGGGTCTGGGGTCGTTCTTCTAGTCAGATACAATCACCATCTCTTGCAGTAGTGGTTCATGCATATACTATTTTCATATGTTGAGGTTGCCAGCCTCATATATATATATATATATATATATATATATATATATATATATATATATATGTATATATATATATATATATATATATATATATATATATATATATATATATATATATATATATATATATATATATATATAAAACCACTTAGCAAGAAACCTGTAGTATTTACATTAGTAAATAAATTGTTAACACTTACCCCAAAATTTTGGGTATACATACTTCTCCTGGTGCAGATTAGAATGGACCAACAGCCTTGTATTTAGATGCTGTTCGAATCTCTTAAGTCTGAGAAATTCCTCTTATGACGGGTGAAACACTTGGTCTGGAAATCTATAATT
This sequence comes from Oreohelix idahoensis, assembly GCA_024509875.1. Taxonomy (NCBI): domain Eukaryota; kingdom Metazoa; phylum Mollusca; class Gastropoda; order Stylommatophora; family Oreohelicidae; genus Oreohelix; species Oreohelix idahoensis. The sequence goes on along the minus strand of JAMPIV010001214.1, from coordinate 223,189 downwards.
CCTCTTATGACTCCTTGTGATAAAATTCCCAAGTTTCCAGTCTTGTATTAAAATTGCGGGTTTACTTGTACTTCCAAAGTTGCCCAATACTCGATCTGGTACTTACAGTTGTGGAGTGATAAGTCATATCCTCTTTCCTCTGGCATGTAGGAGGTGTTTAGCTGCCGTCGCGATGCAGTCTGTCTGTGTGTTATGACTCCGAGTTTGTTAGATTACATCTCACAATCCTTAGTTTCAAATCCTCGCTGTGTTTCCGCCAAAAGTTCCAATCAAGCTATAGTAGATTCTGGCGAACCAATCCAATCTATCTAGCACTGTTTGGGTGGGGAAGTTTATCATTACTCATCCCACGCGTATTTGAAAATATTAAATTTAGTATACACGCGTGGCCTCTTACACAGTGATGTCATATCGTTACCTAAGACTTCCGGCGCACCTCTGTTTATCACCTTTATCTGCGTGCCTCCGCCAGACAGATGTCTGGTCAGACCGTATTGTCTTCTTTCATCGTATCACAATACCGGCTTGTGTCAACATGATCAACAGCTTTATAATGGGGTCAAATGTTTGACCGCCCCGTTTCCACAGGTGGTCAGACAGATTATGCGATAAGCGAGTGATCGGTCTGACGACTGGGTATTGTTACGATAATACCACAGTTCAACTGGCAGAACGTAAACACGTCTGAGTGGCAAACAAGATAAAGACAGCCCTATAGCAAATACTTTCATAACAAATACTGCCATAGGGGAGTGGCGTGTTAGAGACTTCACCGTGCTATGTCCAGCATAGAGAAAAAGTGAAAATACAAATGAAAAGACATGATTTATGCCAAATAAAAGCGATAAGTGAGAAAAATGAAGAAAAAGAAAGGATACTGCCGGAGGATTGAAGGTGTGAGAGATCACACAAAAGAGCATGTTCAGACGTTTTGTCACAATTTCAAACTGTCTGCTACCTTTTCTGTCTATTGTCCTGCATCTTGTTTTTCTTCAATCTTTCTTGTTATCACTTTATACATTTACATTTTATGGGCATCAGTTCCTCCTTACAATACAACTGCTTCTTCTTTAAAGAACTGTCCTTCTGTACATTATGTATTCTTTAAAATAATAATTAATATTAAAATGGAAAACATACACTGTAAAGTCTATTTGTTTTGACAATGATGCAATAATTCTGTAGCCTATTTAAAACAAGAAAAAAAGTTACATTATCTTCAGTGACAAAAAATTGTGTAATTTTATACCTATATTACGAACTTAATTCAAGTCCAAGGACAGAAAAAAAAAATCAAAAACTCAAAATTCAAGTATGGAATAGATGGCAAGACTTAGACAAATACCAGTGGACCAAGATGTAAGGGGAAGCCACTGAAGTTAGATAGGACAAACAATGCGAAAACCTGTCAATTGCCCCTGTTTTTTGGACCCCCTAGGGTAAGAGAAATAGAGGATTAAAAACACACAGAGAAGAGAACTGGGTGGGGGCAGACAGGGGAGGGATAAAGAAGACATGGAAAGGTCTTGAATGGATGGCACAGGACATGAATGATTGGAATGTGCTTAGTGTGAAGGCCTGTGGTCTATGAGAAGCTGGAAGATAATGATGGTTATGAACTTGTAAACTGACTAAAATTATTATGCAAAGACATGTATTATAAAGAAGAATGATAAAATCACCATTTAGAACTGTACAATAAAACACAGACATGATTACAAAGTAAAAAAGTGTTGTAATTTTACTGAAGGCTACTGAAAACTGTACTATGTAAGTATAATATTAAACGAATGAAAATTTAATAATGTAAAAACAGATGACACGGAAGAGAGTAGCCTGAGATGAAACGAATTAAGGAAAATAGTAAGTTTCAATGATTCGCTTTTGTTGTTGTTACCATATGTGCTAAATACAGATAATAATTGTTCTATACATTCTATTGTTTAGAATAAACGTCAATAGCCGATTACCGATAACTCAGTAATTCGTCTTATTTTTCACACAAAAACTGTTGAACAATAAGACGAATTACTGATTAACGATAACTGACTATCTACTTGTTTTCTACGTAATAGAGTGTATGGAAAATGTATTTTCAATTTTTGTAAAGTGCATACGATAACAACAATAAAAATGAAATCCTACAACTTTTCTTTTTAATAACGTGTTTTATGATTGTAAGTTATGACTGAACATTACATTTTCGGAACTGTTATCACCTCCGTCACGTGAAATTCATCTTTGAATAAAACATAAGTTGATAAGTTTAGACATCAATTATTAAGCTCACAAAAAAGTTGGCTATGACTAAAGCTGTGTTAAAAAACAAACGAACCGCGGACCAATTTTTTTTAATTTTAAAGAAACATATTGATTTAATTGGCACATCACAATTCACCACCCGACGCCTACCCATTCAAATATGAAACACAGTCAGTAATCGCAGTTCCTTGTATCCTTTACTTTAATAGAGTTATTCTACTTTAGCTTACATTGCTTTAGTTTTTATAAACGTTAGCTGGTCAAAACGTGAAACACTAAGGTGTAGCCAAAAAAAAAAAAAAAAAAAAGAGGGCTTCACGCAAAATTTCAGCTTTCTACGTTGAGTGGATTAATAGAAATTCTGAGCATCATAGATTTTAAAAGCAACAAACATACAAAGCTCAGGTGATCTTAAATAAAAGTGATTTTATAAGTTTATACACATAAAACGTTTTAATAACATAACGGGCACTATCAAGGGACTAAAACCTGAACTAAAGTTTAAAATAAATACGGTTTGGAATAGGTGTGGTGTAATAAAAAAAAGTTTATATTTTTCGCACAACGTACATTTGGAAACGTCTTATTGGCTTTTGAGAACCAGCTCAGGCCAGAACGATTAAACAGGATATCTTACACAATCATTCAAGTAGAAACTATAAAAGCTAACCATTAAAGACTGACTTTTCACAGTAATCGAACAAATATTTGCTAAAAGTAGACGTTACAAATATTCACACACAAAAAAAACAATAATCAATAAAAATTGAAATTTAAAAATTAATCAAAGGTGCGTATTGTAACCATTCACAAAAATAAACGACGAAAATAAGAAATCAGACTTTATAAAAATTCATAAAAACAAGAAATTACAGTAATAGAACTAAAGATAGACAGTATAAAAGTTAACCAGAAGTAACACATAGTAAAAAAAATAAAGATATGTGTCATGGCATGGCAGCAATTTAAATTACATAATTATATTACACATTAAAAAGTCTTTATATTAAAACTATAAAGACTTAACATAAACGTGTAAATGAAATCAGCTGCATTAAGTGATGAAGGAAATATTAGCAATTACGAACAAATAACCTGCCAAAAGATGGCGCAAAATAACTACGTTGTACTCTTTCTGCTGCATAAATCTTGACGACGGAACTAATTGTCCTGTGGTCATCTCATTCCTTGTCACTCCACTTCATTGGATCTTTGAAATCAAAATTATCATGGCTTATGGTCGGTGCTCCACGAAAAATCGAAAGACCTGCGTGCTCTTTTAATTGGTCTTCAGTTTAACTTTCACTGTGCAATGAGCATAATCAGTAAACAGAACTATACGGTCGCTAATTCACCGATGAAGATTTCTGAAAACTTAGATTTCATTTGTGAAAAAAAAAATGACTTCTTGACTCGTGCCAATATGGTGTCCCTATGCTTCTAACGGAGTGTAAATATACAGGAAGAAAAACAAAGCCCAGAATAACGGTGAAATCATATGTACAAGATATGTGAACACTTAACAATGACGATGAAATCATATGTACAAGATACGTGAACACTTAACAATAACGAAAACATCATATGTACAAGATATGTGAACATTTAACAATGTTCCAAGTTTACAAACACATACAGCACACATTTCTCCTACGTTAACACACTGTCTTGTGACCTAGATCTCTTGAAGTCTCCATTGCTTTTCTCACAAAGGTGTGCGTATATTTTTGATTTTTTAAGATATGAACACATTGTGATCCTAATATATGGTCAGGTTATTCAGAAAAATCATCAAAAAGTAAGTAGAAATCAATATTACACACAATGGAAAAGTCATAAGCTCGTTGTTTTCATACTTTCAGACATTATGTAGTACTCATAAGTTTCTCTTGACGTCTCCATTGCTTTTCTCACTAAGGTGTGCGTATATTTTTCATTTTTTAAAAATATGAACACATTGTGATCCTAATATATGGTCACGTAATTCAGAAAAATCATCAAAAAGTAAGTAGAAATCAATATTACACACAATGGAAAAGTCATAAGCTCGTTGTTTTCATATTTTCAGACATTATGTAGTCCTCATAAGTGGGAGGCAGGCAAGGGTCGGAAGGTGGGTCTAGCTCGGGGCTTGGCCCAATCACAATGCGTATAGGAAAATCGTTAGTGTCAATATTGTCTTCATCTTCAGCGTCACTGGTTGGATTAGTGTAGGCGTGGGCATGGTACTCATCACTGGTCACAATTTCGTAGGAAGGCGGGTCATCGCTGTACAGGCGTGTCCTGGGAAAAAGATAAAAAGCTTAGTTAATTCATTTTAATATGTAAATTATGTTTATGCACATAATGTACGTTTAGCATTTACTATGTCGAAGGGTTCCCAGCGCAGTTCCCGTGGGCCTCTGATGTGATAAACGAGAGCCAAGGCCTTATCGCTCTATCTTTTCCTACATCTCTCTTATTGTATTTTCTCCCACATTTGTGCTCTTCCATTCCACGTTGGCTCTTTCATTGTTTTCTAGTATCTTTTTAATCACGACTGGACTGTAAACTGTAATCTTTATTACTCGTGATTTCATTTATACCTCCACCTGGCATTATCTTTTGAAGTCTACATTGCCTGGTGATAAATCTGGTGAAACACATCTGGTTTCATCAAAATCAAACACCTGGGCATGGTACAATTTCTTTGTACTATTGTTAACTATGAGGATGGCGCGGCTGACACAAAAGATTAGGCTAAGCCGTTGTTTAAACACAACACAGTCACCATCACGCACGATACAATGGCCACGCAAACAATGAACTCCAGGAGTGTAATATCAAAGGGCCTCGGCGCAGAATAAAAACCTTTGCTTCCAGATGGAATACAATAAGCCCGGCACGACAAAGAGACTTGTTAGCATGCAAGCGACAATGGATCGAGGGAACAAAGGCCACCGCCAGAGAGCGATAGGACCGTTGGAAGGCGGGGGACATTTTTGCATTGACCAGCCAATTATCTCAACACCTGTTGTCAGGCAAGCCCGGCCACGAAAGTTGGTCGCGAATTGCCCCACCCACTTTTGGACTGACAAGGGACAAGAGAGATCCTGGGAATGAGAGACCAGAGGGACTCTTAGCTGTCACAGAATAGACATTCGCCGAAATTTTGAGTTGGTCACGTTGGAGAGTGGCTACGCTGGTAGATTAAAAACCTGTCTGGTTAGTTCAGCCAGGACGGAAGAGGATATTAAACTTTTGGCGCAGTTCTTTCTACGAAATGTCAGCCGTCCCGTGCGGACGTTTGTTTCTTTTGTCAGCAGTTTTGCTGGGATTACATGAAGGCCATTCTTGTTCATTGCTTGCCGATCGTTTCAGATGTGCAGGATTATTGGTTTATTACTAGAATGCCGATGTAAGTTCTAGGGGTTTTTTCCTGGATAGTATTTACGTAGAATCTTGCATTTATGTATTGCTTTGCCTCGATATTGGACTTAGCCTGTGAGCGATAGTCGTTGTGTGGTCGCTGGGTAGAGTATGTCGGTGACTATTTTGCTATTATGTTAAGCTGTTGATTATGGCAAGTAATTTGGCATTTCCAGTACAGTGTGTATTGCATTTCGTGTGTATTGCTAGCCGTGTATGGCTACTGTGTATGCACATTATCTATTAAAGGGATCATACCTGATTTAGGTGTTATTGTATTACTCATGTCAGCTACTGTGTACTATGATCGTACCTTTGAGACAGCGAGCTAAGAGTCTAGTGTGAGTGTGCCTTAAACCCATAGTACCAGTAGAGAGTTTGTACACTCAGCACAAGTAGTCTGGTGCTGTATCTGTGTATATTATATGATATTCTGACATCTGGGGTGACTCGTCTTGTTAAGGCCGTGGAGCCTGTGTGAGTTAATATTTATTTCCCAGCTAGCTGGCGTATTGATTCGATATTAGTGTAGCAAAGTTGATTTTGCTGGGGAGGTTATGATGGTATCCTAAAAGAATGAAAATGTGTCTGCTTTAACCGTGTGAGGTCAAGCAAATGTAGGCCTCTGACTCAATAAATGATGATGATGAATTATGTGCAGAGAAACTAACGCTACCTCCCTAGGTCTCACACGGGCACTATTCTGGCTCTAGTGTATGGTGTACCTAGTGTCTAGGGGAGAAGTGAAATGATGGTACACAACAGTCAAACACTTTAAGTTTCTATAAAGAAGATAATAAAACTAGCAGTTAAGTTTTTCTTTGAACAAATTTTTACAATTTATTTTGCCTGTCCATTCATAGCTTGTGGACAGGTCTTTGAAAATAAGGACAAGATAGTTTACAGAAAAGAACAATTAAAATTTTGGGACAATTTACCCAATAACTAAAAAGTTATTATGTATTTATATATGTCTTTCCTGTAGGAAATATTAAAAGAGTTCACTTTATTTATCTAAAGGGAGAGTCACTGTATATGAGGGCTGTAGTTCATCCTACTCCCATAAATGTCCTGTGTAATATTTTGAAACACAAGAAACTGTCAGAGATGCCCCAGATGTCTAACTCATCACCTGGGAGTCCTTGTTGTAAGATATTTCAATGTGTAGTTGCAGAAAGTTCAATTTCACCACTCGCCAAAGCTCCTACTGTTATCTTCGACAGCATATAAGTCTGGTTGGAGACTGGTTGGCGTTTATTAGTACTCAGCAGGTGTCCTGTCACCAGCCGGCAACAGGAACATAGACCCTCTGCTACAAAAGGACACCCTGGCCTTTTATCTCTGATCACTTATTCTAACACTTAATTTCCTACGTGGGTATGGGGTCAGCCTCGCGTGCCTTACAAGTGCACTCGCCCCGAATTGTACAGGACTCCCACCTTGTTGTGACCACACCTCAGGTCCTTATAGTAGATACGCCACTGTACGTTCACATACTTTTCCTCCATACAATAATGTGGAGTAACCACATTTCCTTTGATATATTCTTTTCTTTTTAAATATATTTGCTTCAGGCATGTAAACAGTGTTCATTGAACACAGAGGCTTACTAATCTATTTAAATACAATAATATGACAACATAATCATAACAACATACATCAGTTAGATACCGTTTAATGTGAGGACTCAACAATGTCTGCTTCCGACATGTCCTTCACTTTTTCCCTAATAGCAGTATCTAACTTTGTAGTTGGACCAAACATATTAAATTTCATAAAATATCCTTACCACAATCAAGAAATATATAAACAAATGACGCTGACTTTGTGAAGAAATGGCCTCAGCTTCCTCCGAACTGCACAGACTGTGAATGTATTCTTTGTTTAAGTTTAGAATTAACACAGCTGTTTTTCAGCGTATCTGAATACAATTTTTAGTTCAACTGGCAATGAATAGTCAAAGCCTTTTGCTAATATTTACTAGCACTGGCCAATCGAAACGTTCGACTACTTGAATTCAAATGCAGTTTAAATGAAAAACCAAAATAATTTCGAACAATTTCTGCATCTGGTGGTCGATTGGCCAGTCTGCTTTTGTCATGCCCAATACAAAAAGATGTTTCGTTAGGATTACATTTCTCCTACCGCTCCCCTTTCCCATTCATACTCTTTTTACCCAAGCGAATTTGAATGTACCTCCCTGCCTCTTTTCCAAGCTCGCGTCCCCCTAACGTTACCAAAAAAAACATGAGCAGGAACGCCAGTCTGTCTGGTCGAGTGTCCTTAGATATTAGTATTTCTTCAATAACTTCTCTAATACTGGGACTATCATATTATTTAAAGTACATTCTTACTCAGCTAACTCTACGCCATACAACCATATAATTTTTATGGGGAACTTCATAATGGTTTAAAATTTCCAATTTATGTCATCGTCAATCGTCAAATAAAATTTTGCACAAGTCCGCCATCTTTCCTCTCCTTCATCTTGCTAGCATGTATTTTTCAAATAACTAACTTGTTTTAGTTACGTCAGAAATGCTACCACTAGGAGGAAATTAAAATTGTCTGCGTGGTTTTGCTTTGGCTGGCTTTTTCGCAGTGTGTGTATATGCGTTGCAGACTGTGTCAGCGAAGCGGGGTGTAGACGGGGCGGGTTAAGAATTTGCGTTACTAATTAGTATTGTATCGTGTAATACTACCAAACAATGTAAGGATTACTACTAATTTTGCATTAAAGTTGACAGAAAGCGTTAATTCAGATAGTTATTTTGCGGCACGCTTCCGCCAATAGTTAATTATAAGGCTAGACTACAAAGTGTATGCAGCAGATTGGGCAAATGTTAAATATTAGTAGTGTTTCTCGAAAACGAAACTAAAAGCGTGTCAGACTATTACCGTGAAATCGGTCTATAGGCTTAGCACTGTGCAAAAAGCAGCGCTGTTGGCGTCGAAGATGCCAACCGTCAGACACATGCGGGCTAATGTATTTATTTTCGTTTTATGCCGAAATCTTACTGAATTGAGCGTTTATTCTCGCAGATTTTGCTACAATTAGTTCATAGTAAAGCCCTAGAGCCTGCATTTGTGTTAATCAGGTCATTATTGGTGCACACAGTAGCCTAGAAGGCGGTAGGCCACTGTGTTGGCGCCTTCAGATTTTTCGTCAACCACGGGAGTGAGTTGTTTTTGTCCGTCCAGTGAAAGGCTAGTGTGTGTGTCAGTCTCTTTCGGTAGTGTTTATGGTCGTGTGACCTGACCTCAACTACGGGCGCTGACCTACTTTTAGAATCACAGTTGGAATGGCTATTTTTCTGTATGTTTTCAGTCTATCGCCGGTGAAATAGTGTATAGTTAAGTTTCAAGTGTTTACTCTGGTAGTGTTGCAAGTCTGTGTACAATTGTTAAAGTGTTAGGCTGATGTTACAGTGTGCGTCAGACGGGTCAGTTTGACGTATCTCTGAGTCCTTTTGGTGGTTGGCGGCAGTGATACAGGTGGAGCAGCAGAGCTTGGGGGGTGGGTACTATCTAGCTAGTTTGGCCCAGACGGCGGGTGGAGCGTCCGATAGGAGATAGCTTGGTCAACCTCGGTATAGGGTGGTAGAAGATGATTGGTAGGAGTTTATAGTCGATAGGAGGTTGTTAGTGAGGTTGGTACCTATGGTCATCGTGTGGGACTTCTGGTCTTGTAATTGCTACTCAGATGTGCCCACCCAGGGGTGAAAGTCAACGCCTCTGACGTGACCTTCTTACTCAGACGTGCTCAACCAGGGGTGAAAGCCGATACCAGTGACGTTGCCTCACTACGCAGAAGTGCCTGACCAGGGGCGAATTCCTTTGTGCAGTGTGTCCTGCCGACTTGCCGGGATCCAGTGCATGTTACCTTACAGACTGCTGGGATCCTTGGAGTATCTAACGTTCTTATAGACTTGTCGTGTGGTACACATGTGACAGTGCCAAGGAACTTATACGTGTATCTGACGGGTAGACTGTTACTAGTAGCTGTGCAGCTGAACTTTGAAGAAGTAGACATTTCCGTGTACATTATGGACAGTGCTGTGTGAGCACCGGAGAGTATAGTGCGGTCATTGCGTGAGAGAGTATTATACCGTGATAAGGAACTCTGTAGCGAGTTGGTGACACTCAGACTGTCAGTGAAGTTATTCCTGGACTGAGATTCTTTTGGGATTATACGTGTTTTATTGTGGAGTCTGATTTGTTCTGTGATCATCATTCATCGTCAGTGCTGAGGATTCTCCGTACTCAAGCGCCGTTGGTGCTTCAGATAAGTTATTGTTTGTCTGCTTGTGTATTATGTATTATATTGACATTTTCTTGTTTTTTCGGAGAATTTAATTTTCTTGTCTGTCTTCCTTACTGTTACTAGCTTCATATACTTTGACCTGTTAAGTAGTTAGTGCTGTTTCTTTATTTGCTTCTTGGTTTGTTATTATTTTCTTTCCTTTTGTTTTGTCTTTCCCTTATTGTACAAGTATGACTTAGTTTGTGTGTATGGTGATTGTTAGTTGTATCTGATCTTGCTCTGTTTTCTTAGTAGTTTGGAAATATTTGGATTGTATATTTTGAGACATTATAGTATAATTGTACTGATAGCTTACTTAGTTGATTTTCACTGGAGTGAAGATAGTGCTTGGTGGTAGAGATAGCTTCCAGCACCTGATTGTGGAGTGTGGTTTTCGTGGAGTCTTTGGTGTTATAGTGTATTGGTGTGTTCAAGGGAGGAAGGGTGGTGAGCCTAATCCATTCTTGGCCTCTCGTGGAAAAGATTGGATTAGACCGATTCTTTTAGGGTGTGGCTGTGTTTGTTTTGTGGTGGAGTTTGGCAGACGGGATTTCCTGCGACTGCCCTGCTTAACATTCCAAGCCCTGTTGGTGTTAGGTGTATTCGTGTAGTGTGTATTTATATTGTTTTGTACATTCGATACTTCTTTTGTTGTGTTTAAGTGTGTTTTCTCTTTTTTTCATCTTGCTATCTTGTAAATACGTTTACAGGTATCCCTTGTTTTCGTTCGTGCGCAGTCACGCATTGTATATATTAATCTACCTCTTCTCTTCTTGGTCTATCATCTTGTTCCTCGTGACTGTAATTTTGTTTTCGTAATGTGATGTATGTGTTTATTTCATCTGTGTAGTACTCATTTTGCCATACGTAGTACTTGCATAATATAGGTTATTGAGATTAGTAGTAAGTGAAGTATTATCTGAGTATAGCACCAGTGTGGTGCCAGTAACATACTTTGAAGTAAAACCTGATTTGTGACTAAGTTCGTATAGTGGTGTTATAGCATCAGAAAGTTTCATTAGTTGTTATTATACAACTGTCGACTATTGTAAGTTTGGTTGATTGTATCTCAGAGACTAAGTGGTCAGAAAGACCAAATTTTTCAAAGTGATGAGACAGTAACCAAGTGGCAAAGTAAAACTTTATACTATAAGAGATAAAGGTTGATGATGTGTATACAGTGAGAAGTGAGGTGTTATATACGTACAGACATATATATATATATATATATATATATATATATATGTATATATATATATATATATATATATATATATATATATATATATATATATATATGTGTGTGTATATTGGAGTAGTGATATCAATATTTACTATTATTTCTGCATATGTTGTAACCAGAGACTTATCTGGTGATATAAGTGAAATATATACGACTGAGTAGTTGTATAGCAAAATCTATAGCCAGAGATTATAGTGAGCATTCTGAGTGTACACCATGGACCTACAGGCTTTCATTCAGTTTGGGAAAGATTGTGGGTACACTGGCAAAGAACTAAATGACTATGCCAAAGCTGAATTTTATTCAGTTGAAAATCAAAAAGCTCTGGAGAAGGAAAAGAAAGAGAAAGAAGCGAAGGAAGAGAAGGAAAGGATTGAGAAACAGAATGCTCTAAGAGATGCTCGAGCTGAAGAGCTAGAGCTAAAAAGGAAAGAATTTGAGTTACAAGAAAGGAAAATGAAAGAAGAAAACGAGTGGAAACAGAGAGAGAGAGAGAGAGAGAGAGAGAGAGAGAGAGTTCGAATTGCAAGAAAAGAAGATGAAAGAAGATACAGAGTTACAAGAAAAGATGATGAAAGAAGATAAAGAGTTACAAGAAAAGAAGATGAAAGAAGATAAAGAGTTACAAGAAAAGAAGATGAAAGAAGATAAAGAGTTACAAGAAAAGAAGATGAAAGAAGATAAAGAGTTACAAGAAAAGAAATTGAGAGAAGATAGAGAATTGGAAGAAAAGAGGATAGAGCGAGAATTGCAAGAAAAGAAGATAGATAGAGAGTTAGAGTTAGAGAAGGAGAGAATGAGAATAGCTCTGGAAGAGAAGATGATGGATAAGGAAATACAATTGAAGAAATTGGAAGTGGGTGCGAGTGGTCAGAACTCTACTCCTGGAGGGGCTCATCCTCCTTTTAGGCTGCGTCTGCCAAATTTTAATGATAAAATTGATAGTTTAGATTTCTTCCTTGAAAGATTTGAGGCCAAATGTGTGGCTTATAAGGCTGACAGAGATCAGTGGCCATCTCTTTTATCGACATTACTAGTGGGGCCCGCGATGGAGACTTTTTATAGCCTCCCTGTAGAGGAAAGGGCCGATTACGACAAAGTAAAGGAGAGACTGCTCCGGAGGTTCCGGCTGACTGCTGACGGCTACCGGACGCGTTTTAAAAACGCGATGCCTAGCGCAGACCAAGACTTCGAGGATTTTATCTCGAAGATCAAACTTCTGCTGAATAGATGGATCGATATGGAGGGGATAACAAAGGACTTTAATGGCTTGCTAGACTTGGTGCTACGGGACAAAGTTTTGTCCTCGTGGTCCAGTGAGCTGGTGGCGTTTTTCCAGGAACGTCAACCAAAGGACATTGAGTCCATGGCCCAATTGGGGCACCATTATGTCCTGGCCCATCCGGGCAAACCCATTCAGAAGTCGGGTCTGTCAGACGCGTTAGTTGCCGGGGTCGGCAAAGTGCAGCGCCAGCCATGGCAACGCCGAGTAGGTAGTGCCGACAGGTCCATGAGGTCAAGATTTGATAGGTCACCCCGTCCATATCAATCAGGTAGGGACAGCTACAGAAACTTTAGATCACAGCGACATGTTCAGCCCAGATGGTATAATAGACAGTCCGGAAGCGATAGTGATGGGGAGAATTTCCAAGGGCGGAAACAAGTTCGTTTCCAGGGCTCGAAAGATAAGGGCAAATCATTTTATGAAGGTAAGGGGTCCAAACATGGAAGCGGATCGTCAGATGGTCGGGGTTCGGACTCCGATACGCGTTCCTCACCGAACCATAACCCTAACAAGGAGAGGAAAGAAATTATTTGCCACGCGTGTGGGGCCACAGGTCATACAGCCAAGTGGTGTAAGGCTGAGCCAGAGAAGGCTAATGTGGTATGTGTGGTAGACACTATCAATAACGAGGACTGTGAGGGGGTGTAGACAGTTATTTGTACCAGATGGGAAACCATTGTTGATTTGTGGGCACACTTTACCCTGTCTGTCTTCACTGGATGAAGGTGGAAAACTCGAGCTTTGTAGAGGGTCGGTGCAGTAGAGGCAGGTGTCCGTGCTAAGGGACACGGGTTGTACTGTGCCACAGTGCCAAGATTTACAAGCTAGGAAAAACACCTGTAAGTCTGCGATCTCTATAAGCCAGGAAAAACACCTGTAAGTCTGTGATCTCTATACAAACCAGGAAAAACACCTGTAAGTTTGCGATCTCTATACAAGCTAGGAAAAACACCTGTAAGTTTGCGATCTCTATACAAGCCAGCAAAAACACCTGTAAGTTTGCGATCTCTATACAAGCTAGGAAAAACACCTGTAAGTTTGCGATCTCTATACAAGTCAGAAAAAACACCTGTAAGTTTGGGATCTCTATACAAGCCAGGAAAAACAACTGTAAGTTTGCGATCTCTTTTCAAGCCAGGAAAAACACCTTAAGTTTGCAATCTCTATCCAAGCCAAACACAGTACCACTGGACACAACACAGCTCACATAAACACATGTGTGTAGTCTAACAGGTTTTGCGATACACTACAATACTATCACGAACGTCTATAGAGAGCATGCGCTACACAACAGAAACACTCACGCATTCGCGCCCTGTGGTTAATATGTGAAACACACAAGCGCACACTCATTCGTGTCCTGTAGCGCACATGTAACACAGCACAGACACAAACGTTTGTGTCAAGTAGCAACTTTACGACGCAACTGTTAGAACAGACACACACACATACATACACACACACATACACACTTGTTCTGTAGCAAAGATGCGACGCAGTACAGACATACAGAATGACACACCATTACACACAGTCGAAGAAATATACACAGAAATACGAAAGGCACAGCTGCTGACATTTGACACACGTATACCATAATTAGAAGGGACTGAAAAACGAGAAAGAAGTAGATACATAAATAAAGTAAGTGGGAACGAGAGAAGGCTGAAGGTCTAATTCCGTAATTTCTCGAGCTCAACAGAGATAAACTTGGACATGTTTGTCTATGTTCATTGATTTAATTCTCGTCGCGATCTTTCGATTTTTTCTTCTCAGGCTCTCACATCAATGGCCACAGTAAGGGAGTGTGTGGATCTTTCCTCATAGACTCAAGCAGGAGGAAGAAAAGTGTAAATGAGTAACTACAGGGAGAGAAGGGAAAAAGGTGTGAGAAGAAACACAGTAAGATGGAAATTATAAAATGATTGAGCATGCTTGAAAAAATCCTATTGAATAGATATTCAAGTAACCCGGGCTAGATGAGAGAACTTAACAGATCTGAGCACGCCGGCAATAAAAGGATATTTTAAATGTGCTTGAACGCCTTCAGAGGTTTGATAGAAAAAAAAAGGAAAATATTTGGCACACACACACACACACACACAGAGAGAGAGAGAGAGAGAGAGAGAGAGAGAGAACGAACGAACGAACGAACTTTATTTTCAAAGGGTTGAGAATTGGGCACGCAGGCCCGTCTGACATTCTGCCCTTCCTTTCTCTCACCTTTCATACTGAATTCATTTATTCCCATATGCATTTTACATATCAATGTCAAGGAATTCAACGTTGTAAAGTAAAATAAAATAAAATAGCACACTCATATTAACATTAACTACTTATAAACTACAGAAATATATATATATATATATATATATATATATATATATATATATATATATATATATATATATATATATATATATATATATATATATATATATATATCGAGAGAGAGAGAGAGAGAGAGAGAGAGAGAGAGAGAGAGAGAGTTAAACACAAGAAGACAAACAGATGGACAGACAAACAGGCAGTTTTTAAAAACGCTAAAAATAGGTTAAAGTAGTCCCACAGCAGATACATCCGTACGGGAGTGAAGAGTTAGAGACTTGACTATACCGGTACTATGTATCAGCTTTATGAGGTAGTGTAGAGACAGGTACCCATTTACAGCTGAGTAGACTGAAGCGTGACACTCCCAGGCTCCGAACCCGGCAACTTTGCATGGAGAAAGAAGCGCTTTAACCACTCTGCCAGTCGACAGAGACAAAAGTATTTACAGGGAAACACACGATCATGTTGCCGACATGTGTGCATGCGGACAAACTGGAAGGTACACAAACACGTAGACAGTCTGACTGGCAACAGATATGGAAACAAGCGTAGATTAATATGCAATACACTCACACACACACACCCACACATCTTCTTCTTCAAGGACCACGCTAACTGACGTAAGTGATCATGTTTCTCCACAACCCCTTGTCCCCAGCGCTGTTTATCTATTGTACTAATGGCCTCTTTCCATGCCACGATGTCAAACAGTTTAGTAGCTTCTCTCTTTATCTCCTTTCATTCAATCTTTCCTACTGTCCCAACAAGTGACAGAATTTCTGCAAATATGGTGTGCTACCATGAAAAAATTGACGTACAAATAGGATATCATGAAAAGAAAGAAATGTTTGAGAGAAAGAATATTTAGCTGTGAAAATAGCTGAGCACCGGGAATATTATCCTTCAAACAAACAAGACGTTGGGAATATTATCCTTCAAACAAACAAGACGTTGGGAATATTATCCTTCAAACAAACAAGACGTTGGGAATGTTATCTTTCAAACAAACAAGACGTAGCACTCTTTATTTGTTTATTATTTGTTTATTTTGCTTTAGGTACTCTAGACGTTTTAAAAACGTACAGCTACTGTGGCTCCACGTTTCTGAGCAATAAGCAATAGGACTTTAAAAATACACATAATAGAATGTTAAGTCTATACTTCCAACATTAATTTTTGCTTCTGATTTTTTTAGAGTTGAAACAATTTTTGACAGCTCTTGTTGGCTGTGAAGTAGACCTGTAATCTACAGCTTAGAATCTGGTCTATGATCACAGTTAACAAGCTTTGCTCCATAACTCGTTTGATACGATCCCCGTCTGGAGATAATTACAACATTGTTGTCTGACAGTGTAGAATCTTTTGGCCGGGTAATATGATTAACGACTTAGTTTTGTTTATTATTAAAAGACATATTGTTAATGTTAAACCATGTTTGTACTGCTTCTAGATGAGGCCATAAAAGTGACTCATCTGTACTAATAGACCAGCTACTGTTAACGTTGTATCGTTAGCAAACATAAGGCACTACTACGAGGAAATGACAAGGGCAGGTCATCGATAAAAAGGGTGAAAAGTAGGATACCCAACCTTGAGCCCTGCGGAACACTAACTGAAACAGTGTATGCTTAGATACTATATTGATGAATAGAACTCGTGTACGACTTTCAAGGAATGATTTTATTAACGTAATCACATTTGATGAAATCTGTACAACTTCTGGTTTTGTAGGAACAATGAGTGGAAAAGTGTGTCAAATGATTTGTATTGGTCAATTAACAAAACTCAGTTTAGTTTTCACAGTTCATACATCAGTGCCAAATTTTAGTAATCTTAGTCAACAAACTGACACGAGTGTTTGGGTCTATATCCAGACGGATTTTCATATTGGTACACAGTAAACAAGGTAGTTAGTGATAAGGTGGTGACTGCCTGTTGGTGGCAGACTTTCCGAGGTAGCACGTGGTAAAAATCAGGCACCTCATTATCCGAGATGACATGTGATGTTTACCGGGAGACAAGTGATACTTACCAAGATGACATGTGATACTTACCGAGCTGACATGTGATACTTACAGAGATGACATGTAATACTTACCGACAGACAAGTGATACTAACCGAGAGGACAGGTGGTAACGGTTGGACTCACTAACGTTATAGACGTACCTACATGACACGTGATACTTGCCGAGATATTGCTGTATTCAATGATTGAATGCCTCGAAGACATAGGTATTGATGGAAAAGACATAAGAATACTCAGTAATCTTTACTGGGAACAAACTGCCACTGTAAGATATGGCAGGAAGTATTCACCATATACAGACGTAAAAATAGAAGTGAGACAAGGCTGCATACTTCCCGAGATGACAGGTGATACTTACCGAGATGACACGTGGTAAGGATTAACTGCCTCAGTGTCACAGAGACTTACCGAGATGTCAGGTGATATTGATTAAGATGACACGTGATAGGGATTGGGACAGAATTGTCCGTTTTCTTTTTTTCTGATTTTCTCTTCTCTTCGGCATTATTAATCTACCTCTCATTTTGCGTAATAAATCCTGTGCGACATTCATTGTTTACACTTTCTTCCTTTAATTCATGTCATGCCTGGGTTTAATTGGCCACACCTTGTGAGATAAGACACAGGTGGGGAAATGTTGACCTTAAGTCATGATGGTCAATTTCGAGTAATGATACCAGATGTTAATAGGAACATAACGAAAGTGAACTGGAGCGCCCGGATTAACACGTAAAAGCGGAGCTGAGTTTGTCTTATCGCTAATATGGCTATTGTTACCCGCGAAATTCTGTCTGGGAAGATACATAACAAACTGTGAGTTGGGGACATGGTCAACCAAATATTTGACACAACCCAGGTTGCTGCCTAAAATGTACAAAGTTGCATTTGCCGTGCCCAAAAACACATGGTAAATATCCATCTGACGACAGATTAAAGACACGCACTTAAGATAACGAATGAGATTTAGGAGCCCGAAAGTTATGTAATCGTTTCCGGGTTGTAGGAAATAGTTACGATAAGTTGTCAATCTGGGAAGATATTATCAGTGTTAGATCTGTTAAGTGGTGAGTTGTAAACTTGATCAATATCAACGGAAGCGGCAATACCTTATATGGGAATTACTTTTGAAAATTCATATCTTTTGTATCACGCAGGAATTTTCCAGGAGAGGGCAGCGGGGATAGCCTTTACCAGAATACACACGCTGATTGCTATTGGTTTGATATTTGAGATGTTAAAATACAATACTTCTGATTGAACTTCATCTTCACGTAACAATGTGGATGCGTGGGCCGAGCGTTGCTTAAAATCTACACTATTTTAAGATTCATTCATTCATAACCCTCCACTCCCAAAGGAGCATAGGCCTTCAACAAACACATGCCAAGTCCTCCTGTCACGTGCCATCATCTCAAGTTCTTTCCACGTTCTCATCATTTTTACCTCTGTTTCCAGCTCTCTTCTCCATGTGCTTCTTGGTCTACCTCTGCCTCTCTTGCCCTGGGGTTCCAGAACAAGGACTGCCTTGTAATTATATCAACAGGTTTCCTCAGCGTGTGTCCTATCCATCGCCATCGTCTTCTTCTTATCTCTTGTTCCACCGGCTCGTGTCTAGTTCTTGTCCTCAGTTCCACGTTGGTAACCCTGTCATACCCTTTTAATCCCTCTATTCTACGCAAGCACCCATTTATGAAAGTCTGTAGCTTTTTAATTGTTGTCTTTGTTGTTCTCCATGTCTCAGAGCCATACAATAGGACTGACTTCACATTTGAGTTGAAGATTCTTATTTTCGTGTTGGATCCGATTTCTCTTGACCTCCATATATTTCCCAATGCAATGAAAGCTCCTCTTGCTTTTTGTATTCTTAGTTTGATATCACTGTCTGTCCCTCCAACTTTTTCTATATTGCTGCCAAGATATGTGTACGATTCTACATCTTGTATTGGTGTTTCTTCAAGTTCAACCCTGTTATCATTACCTGCATTTATTCTCATTATTTTTGTCTTTTCCCTGTATATTTTCAGACCCAATTGCTGTGACCTCTCATCGAGTGTTTTCAATTTGTCCTGCCTCTGATTACGGTTATGGGACAGAAGAGCCAAGTCATCAGCAAAATCCAGATCCTCCAACTGCTTAGGCAGAGTCCACTGGATTCCATTTCTGTTGTGTGTTGTCGATGATCTCATAACCCAGTCTATTGCTAGTAAGAAAAGAAATGGAGACAAGAGGCATCCCTGTCTCACTCCCGTTCTTATCCTAAACGGTTCTGTAAGTTGTCCTTCATGAAGAACTCTGCATGTCATGTCTTCATAGATCTTCCTTATTAAGTTAATGATCTTCATGGGAACTCCATAATGCCTCATCGGTTTCCAAAGTGATTCTCTGTCTACACTGTCAAATATTTTTCATAGTCCACGAATCCGATGTAAAGTGGTGAATTCCATTCCAGACTTTGTTCAACTATTATTCTTAATGTGGCTATCTGGTCTGTACAGGATCTGTTTTGTCGAGTGAGTAGTTCTTTACTCCAACCTATCTATACGCCTGTATTGTAAACAGACGACCTTTCACTCCTTATATATCAACTATAAGTTACACCTCACATCCATACACAATTACGTGACAAATACGCACAGACGTGAAACACTATGTATAATATATATGGGTAGGGGTTCGACCAACACTCTAAGTTAAGTTTTTATTAAGTTTATTATCACTCAAAAGAACTTCACAACATCAAGCATATACATATCAATAAAAGCATAGTTTAAGACAAATGAAAATAACCCAATATTTCCCACCCCTCTTTGTAGAGAAAGGATCCCAACAGAAGGTAATAACCCCAAAAGGTCAAAGGTTAACAATAAGGGTATGAAATAGTCATTGAAGGAAAAGAACAAATTCCTAGATAAGATATCCCGTAAATAATCAGATTAATGAGGAATTAATAAAAGAATTAGTATTCTGATTGTAACAATGGAATATATGTTTCTCTCTTTCTGTTCATTCACTCAGTCACTCAGTGGCCACACTCATATTCGCTTACCCAATAATTGTCGCCTTGAAAAAAACCACTAACAAGTAATATGAACTACAGTGTCAATGTTGATTTCCAACTCAGGCCCCAGACTTGCCTTGGTGCTTACTGCTGATGTCAAGGTAGTCGCCGAAGTTGATGCGTTAATTGTTTTCCTGGATAATTCATGTACCACTGCGTATATTTGGTTGGAATAAGACGTATTCGTGGTGGTCACCGTCATAGAAAGAAAAATGTATATATGGTTCCTGTGTTGTCTAGCCTCTGGTGGCGGAGACACTCTGTTACTTTATGCAAATGTTAATAATAATTTATTATCGGCTATTCTCTGAGTTGATGGCTGATTCTGAACAGTGAATTCTCTTGAGTATAATCCTAGTGGAACTACTGTCATAGGTCAGGTAAATGGATATATCTATATTCTGCCACAGCGGGCTGATTCAATTTACATAAAAATCTGGTAATGTTTAGGTCCAGCCTAATTATTATGTCTATGATCTCTAGATTGGCCTCTATCATAAATGAAGAAAGTGGATCGCACAGGTCACAATCACAGATCCAATAGTGTCGTGGTTGAGTTAGAGTGTAGAGTATTTGTCGAGTTGGACAACATTAGTGAAATCGACAAGGGATAGTGGACTGACAGAGTTATAGGTTACACTTTAGATAAGGTGTAAATAGGAGATGGACTTGAGACAACCTGGAAGAAGATTTACCAAAATGATCTCTCTCTCCAAGCCTCAACTCACTTATGTCTGTCTAAGCACCTCCTGCTCTCTCTCTTTTCTCTTATCATACATAGAGATTATAGTAAAGAGCTAAAAATACAAATATGGATGGAAAGGTCGTGAACAGCGCCTTAATAAATGTGTAAAATTTATTAACGAAGAAAAGCATGAAAATAATGCATATCATCACAACAACATAAAATTACATCAATAATCAAATATTCATCAATAGTCATATACACCAACAACCACACACACAGATCACCATTCATAAAACCTGTAGAACACAAAGAGATAAATAATCGAGTGACAGTCCTTCGGTTTTCGGGGACCAGCTGAAGTAACTCCAGTAAGTGGTGTTTTCGTATATATCCTCCATCGGTGATGGAATTAACCTGAATAACATCACTGTATAGGCGCTATCGTTGGTGACCCCCCCTACTGGCGCGAGTTGGGCTGGGGGACGCTGTTTATCTCCTGCTGACCAACTGATTGAACTGGGCGACAGCCTGTCTGCTTTTCGGGGACCAAATGTCGTACTAGATCCAGGAAGTGAATTACTTGTAGATCCTTCGTGAGGGACTAGCCTACAAAACTTTCTTTGTTGGTGCTAAACGTTGGTGACTCCCCTTATAGCGTGAGTGGGGCTGAAACTCTGTCCATAGATGGCTGCTCATACGTGCGAGGTTTTAAGTATCCAGGAAATACACCAGAAGAAGTCACTTGAGGACAAAGAGACCCAGGCGCGCTTATCCGGCGCAAGGCTCCGCTTGGCTGTAAATCCTGTTTAAACTGGTTTGGCTGTGGTTTGCTGAGTGCCCCGTTTAGGCACAAAAAAGGCGGGTGATATGGAATTCTGCTATAGGCATGCTGAGCGGGTTTGATATTCTGGAAGCCGCAATGCTCTGGCTGGTAATCCAATAGGCGAGTAGAGAACTACTACTGCGTTTGGCGATTCCAGATTTAGCGTTGGCTCCGTTGCACTGCGTGAGCTTAACTTGGCGTTGACAAAAAAAAGGGTTTTGATTCAGGAACGGGGTTGACGATTCGTTGCTAGATGTATACAGAAACCCTCTAGATCGAAGAGTATATGACTTTCTTCGCCTGACTGAAGTCTGCTCTAGCGATTCGGTCTTCCTGAAACTGAGACCGAAAAGAGACACCTTTTAACTTCAAGCAACGCAAAAATCACACTAACTTTATACAGAAAGTTTCGCTCCACTATGGGATTAGATTTATTGTAGTTATTGCTATGATAGTTTAGGGCTGTCTTTAACCATGTCTCCTGTTCCTTAAAAATATCAATTATCAACACGCGCCCGCATAGGCTTAATATCTTTTGCACACCCAGGTACCTGTCAGTAACTGTTCTGACAGCAACAATCTACTCCTCTTCTCCCAATCTCAACATACAGGAAACCTAACCTGTAGTTACAGTTAAATGAATATGCTTATTCATCTTACAACATTAAAAGAATTTACATAAACAGATTACAGCATTTGACATTACACAAATAAATCGTATGTCCCCTTTGGGAAATATATTAGCATTTCCACAAAATGAGTACAAAGAAAATGCAATGTTCTTGCTATAATAATACAGTTGTGGCTAGATCATACGATATAATTATATCTATGTCTGGTGACTGCTTTCAGTGAAAGTTATAGACTAGTGCCTAGCCACACAAGTAAGCATAAAATGATCCTCCCTTGCCACTAGAAATATCTATCAAAAAGGAATAAGTGACTATCTCCTATAATCCAGAGTTATTACCTGCATCTCACTATTCAGTTTTAAAGTGAACAATCCACACCTGACATTATCTTACAGAAATGACAGTTAATTTTTGCTGACTCTTAACCCAATGGTAAGCATTCGTGGACTGATTCTACGCCTAATATCTGTTATTGTAAGTTTAACATTTAACCCATGATAAACCGTAACAGTTTAAGCACCACTTAATAGGCCGTAGACAGCGCTACCTTATCACTGAATAAATTACTAGGAGAAGTCCTCAGAAATAAATTCACTTTCCTAACAGATATATAAAAGCTAACATGAATCTAATATAATAATTATAAGATATGTCAACTCACCCCGAAAAATGACTAGAACATAGGCAAACACATTCTAGTATTGTGTTAAAGTTTGCCTTATCTCATGATGGTCATCTACGGGCCAGGAATATACGAATGTCTTTGTCTATTAAAACCAGTCTACTCTTATAGATCACAAGGGACGCTCCCCCCGAACACCTGGCGTGCGTATTTCTACAGAAGTTCGGCGAAAGACGTAATCTAGAGTAAGACAAAAGAAATCGTGCGAAAGTTCCCCAGGTAGAGAAATGCATAACATTATGCTCTATCTTGTCTAAGGGGCGAAAACCCAAAGACTTACCGCGGGTTGTTATCTTCCCCTGAAACAGATCACACTCGTTACCCAGGCCTCAAAGGGTACCAGCCGCTCGTCATCAAATGTTTTAAAGCGACCAGAGAAATTCCCCTGTTGGGACCACAGAGGGTACCCGCCGCTAACGAACCGTTTCTTTCACAGAAACCGTCTTAGGCTCGTTCTAACACTTAAAGCGGACCCGAGAAATGTTTCTCTGGTCGAACAGGTGCGTTTAGATAACTTTACGTCTAGCGTTAGCTGACCGCAGCTGGCCAGCGTAAACAACCTCGGGTGGGGTTGAGAAGGTGAAAAATGTAGGTAGAATATGAAAGAAACGAAAATACAAAATGACTCGGAAAACAGAACATTTAAGGGAGTAATCAAATTATGGACAAGATGGTAAAATAAATTATCTTTCACGTGACAAATAGTACAACAATAACTCTGGATAGTTTATAAGAGAGTTAGTTCGCTGGTTTGATCGAGCCTAGATTTAGGAAGAGATGCAAACATTTAACCTATATATATATATATATATATATATATATATATATATATATATATATATATATATATATATATATATATATATATATATATAGTCTGCCAACTATGGAGGAGCTGGATGCCGAACCAACATTAGAGGAACTCAGCAAGGCCATTGATAGCTTGGCCTCTGGCAAAGCACCAGGCAGTGATGGGATTCCTCCTGATTTAATCAAATGCTGTAAGAGCACGCTATTACATCCCCTGCATAGGATGCTGTGCCAGTGCTGGGAAGAGACAACTATTCCTCAAGACATGCGAGATGCCAAGATTGTAACACTGTATAAAAATAAAGGAGACAGAAGTGATTGCAATAACTACAGAGGCATCTCTCTTCTTAGTATTGTTGGTAAGGTTTTTGCCAAAGTCATCTTAATGCGACTACACAAGTTAGCTGAGCGCATATATCCAGAGTCACAGTGTGGATTCCGAGCTGGCAGATCAACAACAGACATGATCTTCTCTCTCCGCCAGCTTCAGGAAAAATCAAGAGAGCAGAAAAGACCATTATATATCGCCTTTATAGACCTCACAAAAGCATTCGACCTGGTTAGTAGGGATGGACTCTTTAAAATCCTCCTGAAAATAGGCTGCCCTTCTAAAATGCTGGAAATGATAAAGTCATTCCATGACGGCATGAAGGGAACAGTCCAATATGCTGGAAGCACGTCACAGCCCTTTGATATACGAAGTGGCGTTAAACAAGGCTGTGTTCTGGCTCCGACCCTCTTCGGAATCTTCTTTGCCTTACTCTTGAAACATGCATTCAGAGATGCAACTGAAGGAATATGCCTTCACACTAGGTCAGATGGCCGTCTGTTTAATCTTTCAAGGCTGAAGGCAAAAACAAAAATAAAAAGGGTCACTATAAGAGACTTGTTGTTTGCTGATGATGCTGCAGTCGTCACTCAAAGCCAACAGGAGCTTCAGAGCTTGATGAATCGCTTCACTAAAGCATGCAAGGACTTTGGCCTCACAATAAGTCTAAAGAAAACGAATGTGCTGAGTCAGGATGTGGGTGCTGCACCAGTTATCACCATCGATAACTATGAATTGGCAGTGGTGCACCACTTCACATACCTAGGGTCTACCATCAATAACAAACTCTCACTGGATACAGAAATCGACAGCCGCATTGGCAAAGCTGCAGCTACCTTTGCCCGCCTCACATCGCGTGTTTGGGGAAACTCTAAACTCACAATGAAGACCAAAGCTGCGGTATATAATGCCTGCATCACCAGCACACTCCTATATGGCAGCGAGACCTGGACGACCTATGCTAAGCAAGAAAGAAGGCTCAATACCTTCCATTTGCGGTGTCTACGCCGCATCCTCGGCATCTCTTGGAAAGATAAAGTGACAAATGTCGAGGTGTTGTCACGTGCTGGCCTTCAAAGTATGTATACGCTTCTTAGACAGCGCAGACTTCGCTGGCTTGGCCATGTTCGCCGCATGGAAGATGGTCGCATCCCAAAAGATATCTTCTACGGACAATTAGCAGATGGCAAGAGAACAGTTGGGCGACCACAGCTGAGGTTCAAAGATGTGTGCAAGAGAGATATGAGGGCACAGGACATGAATCCAGCAACATGGGAGGATGAAGCTGCCGATCGCACTAAGTGGCGATGCTATTTACGGCGCCACCTCAGATTGGGCGAAGAGAGGCTCACACAAGAAGCAGAGGTGAGGAGAAAACGTCGAAAGGAGCACCAGGAAAATAAGCAGCTGAGGGCTGCCACCTCAGGGGCGCATTCCCATAGTCAGTTATGACTGAAGGGGCTATTATTATTATAATTATATATATATATATATATATATATATATATATATATATATATATATATATATATATATATATATATATATATATATATATATATATATATATATATATATATATATATATATCCTAACACGCATAAAGGTAAGATGTCCTATCCATTCTGTTATTAAATTAGATTAGGAACCACAAATGTCTAGCTTATCCTATCGCTGTTAACACTTGATATAACCACTAGTCATTTATAAAATTGCACATAATGGATAGAAGTAAATTTGATTCTGTCATTTATCACACTCCTAGCGTATTTATTAGTTAATTAAAACCCCCTGGAATAATATTAGCTATGCGTTATTCAGTACACCATTTTTAGCATTTAGAAAATCCCAGTGAATTCTAAAGGATAAACTTAACACACAAGATCACGAAAAATGCTAATATATATTACCGCAAACAGAAAAATGAACTATCTCCACGAATTCTAAGTAATCCACTTTGTACAATGGTTTCTAGGATGTCGAGCTAGATATTCCAAAAATTCTCTGAGGCAACTAGGTAACTGATTTTAGGAGGTTTAGTATTTATACACGAATAGCGTTTTTTCGCTGGAAGATGACAAAAATCACGACTTGCCCACTCAGGGAAATCAGCGGGGTTTTTTCTTCCGAGATAAAGACCTTCCTACGTTCGCTCTGTTAACCGGTGTTAATCGACAACAAAGGTTTCTGATCTCGGCGACCGTCGAGCTTGTAGGGAACTTCAAAGCAGTTCTACCCTCCACGTGTCTTAGGCGTGTACTGACAATTCTGGTCGCATGGAGCTTCAGGCAAACGCACTAGGTTCGTCCCCGTTTCAAGGAATGACAGTTTCGCATCAAGGTAGAGCCTCGTCAGCGCGTGAAACAAGAAAAATAGGCGTGGCTAAAATATGAGTTTAGACAGATAGCGAAAAGGCATGGATTTGGCGTTACAGACCCTGCATACTAATGAGGAAACAAAGGTGGGGAGCCAGGTTGAACTGAATGAGAGGCACCGTTAGGAAGCAAGCGGACGAATTAATGTAGTCTATCTTCATAACCTGTCACACTGCTATATAGTTCTCTCATATTTTCTTTGGCTGCAGCATCTTCTGCCTCTCTTGCCAACTCCTCAATATACTTCCTCTTGTCTCTTTTGATACTTCTTTTTACTTCTTTGTTTGCTTCCGTGTACACTTCTTGAGCCTTGGCTTTGGAACTTCTGGTTTTGCTTGTGTTTAAATCTGCTTTCTTGTTTTTTCTGTCTTTTATCTTATTGATGGTTTCTGTTGTTATCTATGCTTTTTGTTGTCGTTCCCTTTTCCCCACTATTTCTTCACATGTCTCATTCCATACAGTTTTGATTTGCTGCCAATAGTCTTCTGTATTCTCTACATCTTCCACTTGGAGCACTTGGAATTTGTTGGATATTGTGACCGCAACTTTGTTTCTTGTTTCTTGATTTCTTAGATGTCCTACATTAAATTGTTGTCTATAATTTTGCATTGTTGCATATCTCTTGAGTTTCATTTTTACTTTGGCTATCAGAAGGTGGTGGTGTGATGCCACATCTGCTCCGCTATATACCTTTACATCCTGCAATGATGATCTAAACGTCTTGTTTATGCATATATGTTTATGCCGGTGTTGACTGACCTATCTTTGCATTCATGTCACCCATCAAAATTGTGATGTCTCTTCTTTTTACTTTTTCCATAATTTCCTGTAGTCTAGTATAAAATGCTTCTTTCACAGACTCTTCTTTGTCATTAGTTGGTGCATAACATTGGATGACATTTACATGTATTTTCTTTTTAGCTGTTTTAAAAGTAGCTGTTATTATTCTGGGCCCAACAGCTTCCCATTCAATCAGTGCTTTCTGTGCTTCTTTAGATAACATAAGAGCTACCCCTTCACTGTGGTGTGAACTTCCGTCTTCGTGTCCTGAGGACAGCACCAATTCACTTGTGATGAGTTTCTTCTTGTCTACCTCCTTCCGCTTTGTTTCACACATTCCAGAACCTCGATTTTATATTCCCTCATTTCTACTGCTACTTGTGCCACTTTCCCTTGTTCGTTTAATGTCCGAACATTCCAGGTGCCAAATCTGGAAGTTCTCCTAGAAGAAAGAAAGTTAGTCAGTAACACAGACTCCTTTCGGCTTTCTCTGTGTTGCATCATACGCCTCCCTGCGAGAGGACCTTCCCCTGTCTTGGATGGGTGTGTTTTATTTTCCTTAATTGACTTGTCCATGTTTGTTGAAGTTTTTTGTGGTTTAAATTTTTTTACAGGATGGGGTAACCAGCCCCATGCCCAACCCTCCTTAGTCGCTTTCTACGGCATGCATGGCAGGGAACAATTTCAAGATTACGGCACTGATAATTCAGCTTGCTAAGAAGACAGCCAGACAAGCCAGGATAATTCATAGAATCAGAATTCTACTTTAGCGGACCGTTAGACAGTAAGAAAATTCTACCTTTACTAATACAGCAAGCCCGGAATCCTAGGCACCTGAATACGAAATCATAGTGGGATTATAAAGTAATTTCCCATACCATATGTAAGAGGCATTTTAACCAAGTTGCCAAAACTATTCCTCTGAGCCAGAAGTATGTATCTCCCAATTTGGGATGAGTTGTACATTTTATAATTCTACATTTTGCAATACTAACATGTGAAATTTGCTAGTGGATGTCCAAGTTCATAAGAGGCTGGCAACCTCAAAATATAGAATGATGGTTTCATGAACCACCACTGCAAGAGCTGGTGACGGCTTCGTGCCGGTTTCTCAAAGAATCAAACGCAGAGATAGTCCCAAGTTCCAGATGGAGAAGGGAGTGGATGATGTAAGAAATAATATACATAATTATTACATTAACCTTTTTTAAGTGCATATGTATATGTAAACATGTTGTATTTAAATGTAATGGATGTTTTCCGCTCACTGGGATTAACATTAATGCTCACAGAGGGTAAAGTTCTGAGACAGATGGGATGGTGGAATGAAAGGGAGGGACAGCTGATTTTCGTGTCAAGAGATCCAATATTCAGGAGGGATATTTGTTTCTCTCATACTTCATGATACTAATCGGTGGTACCAATTAGTGGTACTAATGTGTGGAACAAGTGTGTGGTATAAATTGCATTCAGTCAAAACTAGACACCAACACCAGACGGGTTTTGAAGACGCTGGACCTTCTTCGTAATTACCCCACGATACTACGTGGGACGTGTTACAGCCACCAGACTTGACCAGTGACGAGAAAGAACCAATCTACAACCTGCAAGGAACCAACATCGGCTGGAGCAGAAGTCAATCGACACCTTACTGGTAGCTAAGTACCCACTTAAAGTTGCCAAGTGAACTCTCAAAACAAACATGTCAGAGCATAAGACCATCCCCTGTGATGAACCCTTACTTACTTAGTCGTTCCCCTTCTACCGTGAGGTGTAGAGGTTTGGGAGAGAGAGCGCCAGACTATCCTATCGGCTGTCTTCCTCCTGGCCTGGTTCCATTCTAGTCCTCGGTCTTTCAAAGATTGTCTAATGTTGTCCTCTAGCGGACTCTGGGTCTTCCTGGAGATCTGGATCCCTGGCTCTTTGTTTCCCATGCTTGTCGTGGTAGCCGATCTTCTCCCATTCTGCAGACATGGCCAAACCATCTTAGTTGGGACTGTTCTACTTGGGTCTGCAGGGGGTGGGATTTTAGGCCTTGACGTATCGTCTGGTTGCGGACCATGTCTCTTCTCGTTACTTCAACCACCTTCCTCAGATACCTCATTTCTGAGGTTTGGATCTGGCTTTTGTGGGTTATATTCATTGCCCATGACTCGCATCCATATGTCAAGACTGGGATATAGGTGGAGCGGTATACAGCCATCTTCGTTTTCTTACCAACCTCTCTCTTGCTGAGGAATCCTCGATTTATGGCCTGAAAAAGTCTCCCAGCCGCTGCTTTTCGAGTGGCCAACTCTTCTTTGATGCCTCCCTTTCGGTCTAAAATAGCTCCGAGGTATTTAAAGTGGTCGACCTGCTCCAGGACGTGTTCTCTCAGCTTAATCTGATGTCTTCTTTCTTCTCGTGATATCATCATGGATTTTGTTTTAGAGCTGCTTATGACCATCCCTCTCTTCTCCAGCTCTTCCTTCCAGACTTGCAGATTGGATTGGAGATGTGCCTCTGATTTAGCAATCAGGGCAACATCATCAGCAAATGCCAGCTCTGAAATACAGACCTGTCTCATCTTCCAGTACCCCACTGAATACCTTCTTGTTCTCTCCTTACATGCCTTGATGACATCGTCCATGAGGAGTATGAAAAGATAAGGTGATGAATCCTTAAAGGCAAAATCTTTTTTTCATCAAAACCTTTATTCATTTTAACCTTGTTAACTATAATAGATTATTAAATTTTCTATCTTTATATACACAAATTTATAGTTGATTTAATATTTTTTTTGAGTGAACTGCACCCGTATGTCTCAGTCAGTTTAAATACACATAAACAGATCTATTAAAGTAAAACTTTACTAGTTAAATCAGTTGGGGGCTCATAAAACGAGCACAATTCTCTTCTCCTCATAGAAAGTCAGGAAAGATCAAAAGTTTACACGGCCTGGATCCTATCAGCCGTAGTACTAGATTTCTTAAATTCCTATAAGGCTCCCTAGAATTGAAGCATCATTCTTCAATTCAAATGTCTTCCAAGAGTAATCTTGAGTGAAAGGTAGACACATTTGAAGACCCTCAGTAGATATTATGAATTTTGGCCACTGTTGGACCATCATTGCAGAGCAACGGGGAGAAATCTCTGACAGGGATAGACTACCTCAATGTCACAGAGACTTACGAGATGACATGTGATACTTACCGGGGTGACACATGAGACTTACCGAGATGACACGTGATAAAGATCGGACACCTCAATGTCACAGAGACTGAAGGATGAGCTGTTCGGTAACTGTAAAGTAGAAAGAGATCACTTTAAGCAGGCGCCAATGATTTTAGAATATTTTCAAACATTAATGATGAGTGGCATGGGGATCGTGATGATGAAGATGAAGATGAAAATAGTGATGAAAATGACATTGATTTTTTTTTGTGGTTTTATATTAATGAAGAAAAATATCCCGTTCAACCTCTGATGGGTTATAATTAGGATATATATTGTTTTCAATTCCAAATAATATGAACAACTGCCGATATGAGAAAGTGGCATCACATTTGTCAAATCATTGTAAATAGGGACAATCACAAGTGTGCTATATGTTAAATAAATAATTAAAAAAAAAAAAAAATTTAAATTGATGACAATGTGACAGGGTGATGTTTTGTTGATAATGATGACGGGCAGATGTTTTTGTTGTTGTTGATAATGGTGATTCTGATGGCAAAAATGAGTTGAAATGACATTCCCAACACTCACGGCAATTATTGGTCTACTGTAGATCTCTCTGATATACCGACGCATCAAAGACCGTCGTCTGGCAGACAAAGCCCTCCGTCGGGGCCACAATCGACTGAGGGCTCCCCGGGCCATGACGAGTGCCCCAGCAGCTATCAGCACGGGTCCAGCATATCTGATAATTCGTCATAAAAATATGAGTACAGTTATCTCTACGACAACCACATTTTTGCGTTACCACATATACACCATCACCCGTGTGTTACCGGGGCCCGAAAGGGGAGCAAAGAATAGAAACACTGTACCCTACCATGCATGTCGTAAAAAGCAACTATGTAGGGTTGGGCATGAGGTTGGTAACCCCATCCCGTAAAAAAACTTTTTACCACAAAAACTTCAACAAACATGGACAAGTCAAATACAGAATATAAATCAACGCAGCCGCCCAAGACAGAAGAAGGCCCTCTGGAAAAGAAACGCATGAAGCAACCCAGAGAAAGCCGAAAGGAGTCTGGGTTGCCGACTAACCTTTTTTCGTCTAGGAAAATCTCCAGGATTGGCACCTGGAATGTTCGCACTCTATGTGAACAAGGGAAAACTGCACAGGTAGCAGCAGAAAGTACAAATTACAGGATTGATATCCTGGGTCTCTGCGAGACCACGGTGGAAGGGCATAGAGAGGAGGAGATTGATCACAGGAGAAATGGTGTTGTCCTCAGGACATGAGGAGGAAAGAGTCCACCACAGTGAAAGGGTAGCTCTAATGCTGTCCAAGGAAGCATAGAAGGCACTTATAGAATGGGAAGCAATGGGACTCCGAATTATAACAGCAAGGTTTAAATCAGCCAAACAGAAAGTAAATATAAACATCATCCAGTGTTATGCACCAACAAATGATAAAGAAGAATCTGAGAAAGAAGACTTTTACATCAGACTACAAAATGTCTTGGACAAAAAGAAAAGAAAGGACATCACAATTTTGATGGGGGACCTAAACGCGAAAATAGGTACAGACAACACCGGCTTTGAAGAAATCATAGGAAAGCATGGATTAGGTATGATGAACGAGAATGGGGAACTATTAGCCAACTTATGTGCTTCAAATCAACTAGCTATAGCAGGAAGCATATTTCCACATAAAAGAATACATAAAGCAACATGGATATCACCAGACCACAGAACTGAGAATCAGATTGATCACATATGCACAAGTAAGAAGTTTAGGTCATCATTGCATGATGTAAAAGTATGTAGAGGAGCAGATGTTGTATCAGACCACCATCTTCTGTTGGCTAAAACAAAATTAAAACTCAAGAAATTTACAGCAGTATATAGCTACAGACAACAGCACAATGTGGGATATCTAAGAAATCAGGACATAAGAGAAAAGTTTTCTATCATAGTATCCAACAAATACCAAGTACTCCAATATCTGGTAGATGAAGCACATACGGAAGACCACTGGCAACAAATAAAAAATATATGGAACGAGACATGTGAAGAAGTACTGAGAAAAAGAGAACAACAGCACAAAGTATGAATAACAACAGAAACCATTAACAAGATAGAAGACAGGAAAAACAAGAACGCAGATTTAAACAGAAGCTCCAAAGCCAAGGCTCATGAAGTGTACATAGAAGCAAACAAAGAAGTAAGAAGAAACATCAAAAGAGACCAGAGGAAGTATATTGAAGAGTTGGCAAGGGAAGCAGAGGAAGCTGCAGCCAAAGGAAATATGAGGGACTCAACAACACAAAAAAGCTAACAGGGAGATGAGAGCAAGCAAATGGCCTCATAAAAGATAAGAATCGTACACATATCTTGGTAGTAATATAGACAAAGTCGGAGGGACAGACAATGTTATCAAAATAATAATACAAAAAGCAAGAGGCGCTTTCATTGCATTGGAAAACATATGGAGGTCAAGAGAAATCAAGTCCAACACGAAAATAAGAATCTTCAACTCAAATGTCAAGTCAGTCCTATTGTATGGCTCTGAGACATGGAGAGCAACAAAAACAACAACTACAAACTGCTTAGAAGGACTGAAATGGTATGACAAAGTCACAAATGTGGAATTGATGACAAGAACCAGACAAGTGCCAGTGGAACAAGAGCTGAGAAGAAGACGCTGGCGATGGGTAGGACACACACTGAGGAAACCACCTGTTGATAGCATTACAAGGCAGTCCTTGTTCTGGAATCCACAGGGAAAAAGAGGCAGAGGTAGACCAAAAAATACATGGAGAAGAGAGCTGGATACAGAATGGTACCCAAGTAGCCTCTTTCTTGTCTATCTCTCTGGAGGAACTCAATCTAATTCTTTTAGGAGAAGGGGACTTTAAAAGAGATCTAACAGGGGCTGGGGCTGATGTCGATGGCTCGGAATCTGAAGGGTTAGGGGGACGGGTGCCTGAAGTTGGTTGTGGCGGTTACGTCTTGAAAAAGGAGAGCAAAGACGTTTGCATCATTGATGTCTGCTTCCTTTCCCTAAGAAGTTTCTGTAACAGGCTATTTGGTGTTCTAACCCACTATTTACTTTTGATTTCTGTCGATATTCGGATCCACCCTGTCCTAGTATGCAATTGCGTCCTCTATTTATGGTTTTTTTAAAACTTTGTCACTACACTTAGGACCCATAATGAAAATAATTAAAGGACAAAAATAAGTAGTATAGGGCCTAAACACAAAAAAGTACTGTATGAATACTGTACACGTGTCTTATAATCACGATATGAACACTGTCAGTACACAGTTATCACATAAATAACTATGACATGTTTACAGTATAATCACAAAAATAATATAGTATGAATAGTTTGGTTATTTTAATCACAAAAATAAGTAGTATTAATATGTTTAATCACAAATATAAGAGATTCAATGCGGACAACTTAAAAAAACAGTGCGCACTGAACGACTTCTGTTCTAAGACTGAACGACGACAGAAACAAGATGACGCGCGGTTGTGACGAAATGCGACGAAGGAGCGAAGCGAGCTACGAAATTTGGAAACGTGGTTATAATTGAAAACCGACGAAAGAGCGAAGCGACGAAACTCGAGGTATGCCTGTATATATATAGTTTTTAACAAAATCCTGTAAGTTCTGTTTTATTAGAGGTTTGTTTTGTTTTGAGTTCCATACATAATGAGATGATACAGTTGTCCTCAGAACTTCATCATCTGATTGGCACTGGTAGTCATTATCAGCGCGTAATAATTATCAACGCTGCACTAGAGTTTGTAGTTGGTTGGGACCAGCAACTGTCCTCTGATATAACCAACAGACGTCTGTTTAAGTTGAAACGGTGTGCAATGCCATAAGAAGGCAAATATTCTAAGAAACCGAAGAATTTATTTGAGTAAAGAGTTGAAAATACAAGTAATATTATATGTGCATTTATTTAACATGTATATGAATTCCGCATACAAGCCGATGAAAAAAAACCCAATACAAAACATAAAAGAACAGAAACAAGAAAACCTAGCAACCCCCTCTGTTAGGTTATCGTGCCTAATTCTTGTAATTTTATGCTTACATTTAGTTTTAACTGGTTTTTGACTAAACTGGTTTTTATTTAACAGTTTCAGTTCGTGGAGTTTTACCTTTCTTTATTTTCACCACTTGTTCCATCCAAATTTTGAAATGTCAAGGAAGTAATTATGACTCCAACGACCAGAAGAAGGCAACCGGAAACGACATAACAGATCGAGTTGCCAAGAAGTTTGCTGCAAGGATTGATCCTACTGGGTGCACGGGTTGACTCAAATTCGGAGGGTCGTCGCCATCTGATCACAGTTTGCATCATAGGCGACACCTGCAGTGTGAATAGTAAAAAAACGTAAGCGGATAGTCTTTCATTCATTCATTATGATCATTACCATCACTATCGTTATCATCATCATCATGCTCATCATATTCACCATCATCATCATCATCACCGCCATCATCGTCATCACCACCACCCCCAGCGCTCTTCAGGCACTAAGAAATGCACATGAATGTAGCCGACCGGACATAGCAGACGAAATATTGCATCTTAGTACACAACCTAAATAATCGGGGCTGCACATTATTATTAGCATTGATACCCTCGCACGTGGGAATGGAACGAAACGAGGTGGCCGACAAAGAAGCAAAAACAGGAAGAAGCAGTCCAAACCACATAAACTCAGGGTTAGGCACAACAGAGATCAAAAGTATAATTAAAAATGTTATAACAAAGGAATGGACAGAAAACTGGAAACAAAACCAGAAAGGCAGAAACGCATATAAACTGCTAAAAGATCCAACACGGACATGTCAGATATCTAGATAAACAAAAATACCATACAATAGAAAACTGACTAGACTTCAACTAGGAACAGGCTATTTCATGGTGGAGGAACCCTACTGTGTAACATATCTGGAGAAGAACACCATAGCACATTCTGTGCTAACATGCAAGAAATATGAACAGCACAGAAAACCACTCATGAAATACTTGTGAACACAAAACTCTCCATCACCATCATCATCATCATCATGTATCATGTCCTTTGCAGAACATCGCTCTCCTCACAGCCCGCCTGAAAGACTCTCGATCTCTAGCCAGCCCTCCTGCCTCCTCCAATGTCATGTTCAAGGTGTCTTCAACCTGTGTCCACCGTCGTCTTGGTCGGCCCCTGCCTCGCCTTCCAGGTACTATACCCTCCATCACTGCTATCTCTAAGCCACTATGACGTTTAATGTGGCCAACATATTTCAGTTTCCGGGACATGATATTGTTTATGAGCCAGTTTTCCAGTCGTGTAGGATGTCTATATTTTTCTTCTTCTTGGTCCACGATATTCTGAGAATTTTTCTGTAACACTTTGCTTCGAAAGATTCGATTTTTTTCTTTAATGTTTGAGTAATTGTCCATGATTCACATCCATATGTTGCTACCGGAAAGATGCACGTTCTCAGAAGTTTTACTTTGATTAATTTGCTGGTGTTATGCCATAGGTTCTTCATTTTATTTAACCTCTGCATTGCTATGGCCAGTCTCCTTCTGACCTCTTTTGAGCAGTCTTCATTGTTGTTAATTATGGAGCCAAGATATTCAAAATTTGTGACATTTTCAATTTCCTCATCATTGATGGTAATTTTTGGTTGGCATCTTGTTTTGTCTGTGGACATAATCTTTGTTTTGTTTGTGTTCAGAAAAAGGTTCTGATCCTCACTGTGTCTTTTGACAGACAGGATTAACTGTTCTAGTCCCTTGGCACTGTTTGAAAGAATAACTGTGTCATCTGCGTACCTGAGTTCTGGGAACGGATCGCAATGTTCACATTCTTGGTCACTCCGAACATTTCTCATTATATGTTCTGCATAGATGTTAAACAAGTATGGCGAGAGGATGCAACCCTGTCTTACTCCCCTTTTCACCTCAAACCATCCTGATGCTTCTCCCGCTACTCTGACAGCTGCTTATTGTTCATGGTATAGTGTTTCAATTAGATGGATCAAATGCGCTGGAAATCCCATGTCTCTCATGATGTTCCACAATTTCTGATGTTGTACGCAGTCGAAGGCCTTGGTGTAATCTACAAAACAGGCATGAAGATCTACATTGTATTCTCTGCATTTCTCGAGGATGTTTCCCACATTAAAGATGTGATCTCTCGTACCTCTGCCTTGTCTAAAACCCGCCTGTACTTCATGTATTTCATGTTCTAACTTTCTTTCTATCCTCTTCATGATAATTAGCAAGAGGATTTTGCTGGCATGACTTATTAAATCAATAGTACGATAGTTGGTACACAGTTTTAAATTGCCTTTCTTTGGGAGAGGGATATACACAGATCTTTTCCATGCTTTGGGCCAGATTGCACTGTTCGAGATCTTCACACATAGTGCATGATAAACGAGGACACTGGCCTCTCCTCCTGCTTGGATTAGTTCAGTTGGTATATCACCGCATCCTGGTGATTTCCCTTTCTTCAGGCTTATGATTGATACACGTACTTCATCTAATATAGGTTCTGGCTCTCTCTCTCTTCACTTTCAATCGTCATGTCTGGGGTCTTTGTACTATCTTCATACATTTCTCTACTGTACTCCTTCCATCTCTCCAATATATTTTTACTTTCTGTTAATGTGTTACCATTTTTATCATTGATTACATATAATGTTGGTCTAAAATCATCTGTTAGCGTTCTGATTTCCTTGAACATATCCCCATCTTTTCCCTGAAATTGCAGCTCTTCTATTCTATTGCAGGTATTTGTTATGTACTGTTTCTTGTCTTTCCTAATGTCTCTCCTGATGTTTCTTGTGCAGTTTTTGTATTTGTCACTGTTCCGTTCTACCCCTGTTTGCTTCAATTTTCTTCTTTCCTCCATGAGCCTCAATGTTTCCTCCGTGATGTATATCTGCTTCTAATGCACTTTTCTAGGGATCATGTTTTCTGCTGATGTGATGAGAATATCTCTCGCATGTGTGGCTAGCTCATCCGGTGTCATATCCTCTTGTACAGCCATCAGTGCTTCGAATTTGTTTTGTACTTCTATGTTATATTCAGGTGTTATGGTGCTTACATCGAGACGGAGAGGTCGAGCACTTTTTGTCACTTTTTTCAATTTTAACTTAAAATCTGCAATTAGTAGCTTATGATCTGAATCACAATCTGCTCCTGGGAGTGTCTTTGTAGATGATATACCTGACCTCCATCTTTGTTGTATCAAGATGTAATCTATTTGATTCCTGCTGTTGCCATCTGGTGAGGTCCATGTATAGAGCCTTCTGGGATGTTGTCTAAATAGGGTATTTGTAATGGAGAGGTTGTTTTCTAAGCAGAATTCGATTAGTTTTTCTCCTCTTTCGTTTCTATGTCCTATACCGAATGGACCTCGCACCTTTTTCTCTTCCTCTGTTCTTTCGATATAGATACAAATTCCATCACCATCACTAGAAATTGTACTAAAGTTGACCTACCCAGGGACCTACACAACATAATAAAATTTTGTCTTACCAACACAATAACAAACATATAACAACCAGAACAAATGAGAATGACAAGGAAAAACAAAAAAACAAAATTTAATAAATAAAATTTTAAAAAATATTTTAAAAATGCTCATACAATATCAGTACAAGAATTTTAAAAAAAAATAAAATAAAACAAAACAAACAAACAAAAAACTACCAATTCAAAAACCAACAAACGCCCAGCAGATACATTAAAAAATTGTCAATAGCGAGAGAGAGAGAGAGAGAGAGAGAGAGAGAGAGAGAGAGAGAGAGAGAGAGAGAGAGAGAGAGAGAGAGCAATGTAGTATCATGGAAAAAGATACATTACAAACACTGTCGCATAGAGATTATGATCAATAAATTTTCTATAGTCTTTCTTTTTTTTCTACCCGTGTCCTCTACTTTATTATCGCTCTTTTATCCTTTTCTCGTGTTTTTCGCATTCGTACGACTGCGACTATAAACATATTTATTTTCCCATTCTAACGTTTACCTGTTTCTTTCTCTTACTGAGAACGCATTTATGACATAATGTGTCAGACACTGCACTAGACGAAATAACTGTGGTTATACGGGCTGGTCAGACATAGAGAGCTGACATCTGTCTACAGTTTCCCCTGTCACAGTGTTTCTTCGGCCGGTTTTTGGCCTGAGGTGAGAGAAATTCGCTCTCGAGAGACCGAATGGCAGACATGCGT
The DNA here is from genome assembly GCA_024509875.1 of Oreohelix idahoensis. Lineage (NCBI taxonomy): Eukaryota > Metazoa > Mollusca > Gastropoda > Stylommatophora > Oreohelicidae > Oreohelix > Oreohelix idahoensis. The sequence continues at coordinate 184,735 of JAMPIV010001214.1, read as the reverse complement.
CTCGGTTTTTCCATGACACTCACGCTCCCACGGTTAAAGTTTCAGCATGAGGCGTGAACAGCGCCAGACTTACATAGCTCAGGAAAGCCGTACGGCGGGAGAAGGTGTTAAGACGCGGCTGGCAGCTATGGCTGGTGTCTGGGTATGTGCAGTGTTAAAGACGGGAAAGGGGAGATGATTTCGGATTTTGTAATAACGCTCATCCTTTGTCCGTTTAATATATTAACGAGAGTTTTAAACTTTAATTTCATTCAGTCCTCAAAATTCGCAATAGACAGGTGGCTCGTGAATAGAATAAGCTGTATAGCGAAGCTTTGAGTTTGTTCAATAATTTGCAGAGCTTCTAGACTTCTAATAAATATATCAGCGTATAATTCTAAAGTGTGCGATCACCTGTAGTTCTGTGTGGAGATAAATATTATATAAGTATCTAATATTTTGTGAAGTGTTTAAAGTGATACCGCTTATTTCATATCTCTCTAGTTAGATTTTGTGCAGAGTGCTTAATTTATAAGTCTGTTATATTCTCTAGCTGATGAGTTACAGTGGAAAAACAGAATAAATTATAATTTCTAGCTTAAAATCATGTAGCTATAATGAATTTAATTTAACTGCTAAATAATCAGACGAGAATAATTTTTCTAAACTAACTTATAAATGCTAGATGCCTCATGAGTGTTGACGGAATACGTAGGTATTCCTAATTCATGCTGATTGATTTTTATATATATTTCATGGGAAAGTTTAAACGTCAAGTCAAGCTCTACACTTGCAGTTCAAAATGTAAGTTATATTGAGTACATAATATGTAAAATATTTCATATGTGTTTTTTCTTTATTCAGTGAATACTGGGGTAACCCAACTTTGCCGGCGTTTAGTACAGAGACAAACCTGTGAGAAACATAAACATTTTATATCTTTAACCACGTGGGTTTTTCAAGTAACACCTGTGCCTTCAGAGATAGACAGAATACCAATCCCACTAACGGGTTTTTTTAAAAAGAATAAATGCTATACTGGGCCTTTGAGCCAGATCATATTTCTTCACAAACTCTAATGTACATGCTGCCTTGTGGCGAGAAATAATTACAGAAAAAACATTAACTTTTCCGACATTATTTGACCAAGTGTGTGGTGAACCAAGATTATCTGTTGAGAGAAGTTGTCCACCGGTCATCTTCCTAATTAAGGGAAACCTCGTGTTCTGACACTGTGTGCCCGCTGAAACCCAAACTCTTACCTCGTGAATAAGTGACATTAACTTAAATCTGTAAAGAAAGAACGATCGCCTGAAGAGAACGCTCCCAGGACACGGTGAATGAAACCAATATCTGCAGAGCTGGGTATCCACTTCATCCACAGATAGACAGATTAAACGAAGTGTACACTAAGGCTTGCGCCAGACGGCGAACCACAGCACGATTGTAGGTAAGGTTGTGTGAAACAGGGCCCTGATGAAAGAACCGAGTGAAAGTAGACTGAGGGATGTTCTTTGTTGATTCACCCACTTTGTAACTTTCCTTATGAAAGATTTTGTTGCTAAACTATATTTTTCCTTAGAATAGATACTGCTATCAAAGTCAGTTCATACCTTCAAAAGGGGAAAATATTAGACCCAAATCATATGTATCTGTGACTCTTTGGGCTATCATCGTTCTCCTAACGGGACTGTGGGCTATACATCGAGGAAAAAGATCATACTGGGGGTCTTTCATTCTTGTAGCACTTTTTATTGACTTTATGACTATTTGTATATGCTTTGATGTAATTTTATATATTGTGAGAGAGGTTTGTTATGATAATTAAACTACTCAATAATTATTCCAGCGTGTCGGTCAGTTTCGTTCCAGAATATCTATATTATCATCTGTTATAGTTTTCCCACGTCTGTACGTCTAACTGTCGTCTTGTATTTGCGTGCACGTGAGTGGATAGAATATAAATATAATGTATATATATATATGTGTTTAGACTGTCTGACTCCTCTAAGTCTGTCGTAGAAGATAGGTGAAAGAGAGAAGATTTCTCGATTTCAGAGACAGCCTCTATCACAGTTTACCATCCCACTCGTGGAAATCTATTTCTACTATTATCTCTCACTGTGGCTATCACCCATTCTAATCTATTCAGAAGGGACCAACCCAAGTCTTAATTCCCCTATCAAAAATCTACGACAAACACCATAGACATTAAACAATGCCACAACAAACGGCAGATAAATTACAGCCTGGAAGAGCCAACACACGAGAAAAACAACAATGTAATGCGCTGTGTAGAATGATGAACACTATATACCCTAATTATAACCCACATGGGGTTGAACCAGGTATCCCTTGTACTCGACAAACACTAGTTTTCAAGTGCAAGGTTAAAAAACCACCATCATCATCATCCGCATAATCACCACCACTATTATCCTCATCATCACCACCACCATCCTCATCATCACCACAACCATCATCATCATTCATGTCCATTATTTTCTCCTCCTGGAGCGACTACCATAGCAGGTCATCTTGCAGGAAGCTAGCACAGAAGTATACATATGCTCGTACAGCGATGTTTTTTGTAGCAATGTCTTTTACTTGATGAATCGGTCCGCCACATGTACAACTTTTTTATCGCTTCTTGCAACATACCTGAAGGAACAGTAGACCTGTTATTTTGTTGTCCCCTCTGAGACCACCGGGTCTGCATGTGTCAGACAGTTTTTATATACTTCATCATCTGCTGGGATTAAACAAATAACTTGTTTTTTTTTTACTATTATAATTTTAATTGTTTTATGATTTTAAATTAAAAATGAATATTAGTTTTACCGTAAGTTAAATTTTTCTGGAAAAAAATTAATTTGATAAGTAATGTAAAGCTCACAAGAAAGTTGGTCATTTACTAGAGCTCTGTTTGAAATAAGACTTGCTGACTTGAATGTTTGAAGAAATAAATTGATTTAATGGCATTTAAGACAGAGACTCACATTGATTGTTACAACTTCTAATTTTCTTAGTGTTGTCGGGTTAGTAACAAATTCTCATTAACTTGCAATCTTTCAAATGCATGAAATGACTACATGAGAATTAATGCCGTCAGCAGGACATGCAGCAGAAAAAGCAAAGGTAATTATTTCTTTCCATGTTTTGGCAGGTTACTTGCTCGTATATGCATAAACATGACGTTTAGATCATCATTACATGGCGTAAAAGTTGTCACATAATTTTAGGTCGCTCTCATATTCACTACGGACGTATTTTGTGACAGTTGTTGTACTGTCTAATTACGTGCTTTTCAGTGGTCGGCATGCTTTTATTAATCTGCTATGTAGCAGATATTTTTAGTATTTTCAAACATTATTACACTCCTCTCAGCGATAAGTCGTCATGTATGTTTGGTTACCCGTTCCTCCCGGCTAGGAAAAGGAACGGATGAGATAATATTAACCGACAATCATGTTGGTTAATCTCGGGTATGGCCGACATCAGACTACAGATTAACACTAAAATCGCCCCTGCGACTTTGGTTATGCATTGATAAAGCGAACGTGTCGCACTTGCCAAGATGGTAAAGAGACGAATTTTGTTTGCACAAGAGACGGATAGAGAGATTACTTGTCTGTGCAACACATTTTGGACAGACATGAATGACATCATCATTTCCTGTACACCTGTTTCAAAGACATTACTTTAGAGGAAAGTAAGATGTTACATCTGAAACACATTGTCGAAAGAGTGTACGGACTTGTCACTTTCATATATGGGAGACGTGACCTTTTGCATCACGCACATAATTTTCCATGTCGGAATAATTTTGAATTACCCCACCTAAATATGCAGTTTTGAAACGATTGGCGGGGGTTTGAAATAGAGGAACCACCAAATTTCTGATTGGACCCTGCCTAAATCGTAACAAACAACTACGGGGGAGGCGAAGTGCCATATAATCTGACACTTTAGCCACTGTGAGAATCGCTTGCGAAGACGACAATCAGACTGCAAGAGTTAAGCCTAGAATCAAGATTCATATATCGGACGGGACCATTGTTTGAGCAATTTTGAGGACTTCAGAGCCCAGAATAAACTCTACTATTTTAACAAGGAAAACCGGAATCTGAGGAATTGGAAACACGGAGTCAAAGTGGGAACTTATTGCAATTTTCACGTACTAATATTCACATGGCAGTTTATACATATTAGTTCACATGTTATTAATGAAAAATATAGAGTGTAAAATGTACAACTTACGCCAATCTTGGCTCACAGACTGTTTGCTTAGAGAAGTAGGTTAAGGCACCAACAGATGCCTTTTACACGTGTTCTGGGGGGGGGTCCGTACTTTAACTAGTGGATGTCCAAGTCTTTTGAGGATGGCAACCTCAGCATATAGAATGATGATTTCTTGAACCACCACTGCAAGAGCTGGTGACTGCTTTATTGCTAGTTTCTTAAAGAAAACTAAAAAGCATAGGTAGTTCCAAGTTCCATATGGAGCAGGGAGGGAAAGAAGAAAGAAATGATGTACATTCTAATTATAATATTTACATTTACAAACCAGTGTAAACGTCTATTTAAACATATTCACTTTTAAAACAATGAAAGTTTTCAAGCTTTTCAACCGGTGCAGATGCATTTTTTTTTTTTAAAGATGTAAATGAAAGCATATTCAATCTATATTGTGAACATTTTTCGACCAGTGTAGATGTAACTGAAAACGTGTTCTTTCTATACTATTAACCTTTTCATTTGAATATAAAGTAAATATAAAGCTATTCAATTTAAATGTAAAGAAAGTTTTCTCTCAAGGGATTAAGCTTAATTCTCATCGAGGGTAAAAGTCTGAGGTAGATAGGATGGTGGAATAGGAAGAAGGGACACATAACTATGTGTCGGGAAACACAATACTCAGGAGGGTGTTTTGTTTCTATTCTTTTACCATACTAGCTGGTGGTACCAGTTGAGAGTACTATCTCTGGAACAAGAAGGGTACAAGTGGCCTGAAGTCGAATCTAGACACCACCATCAGACGGGGCTTAAAGACGAGGGACCAACTTCGTAGTCACTCCTTGACATTTCTGGGAACGTGCTGCGCCCTACAACCTTGATCAGTGACGAGCGGGATTAGCGATCCAGTCTACCAAGAACCAAAACATCAGAAGGAGCAGAACCGTCACTGACAGCTAAGTAACGCATAAAAGCTGCCAAGTGACCTCCTTTACAAACTGCCATTACATCCCACAGTGATAATAATTTTCTGATAAATAATTATTCACTTTTTAAAACCCTGTTAAAACTTAAGTGATCATTAAATTTGTTATTTGTAAATATATAAATTTAACGTCGATTTAATCATTTTGAATGTACTGCATGTTTGTCTCAGTCAATTTACTAAATACACTCTAAACAGAGCTATACCAGAATAAGAAGAATTCCACTGAGTAAATCAGGGTGGGGGGCTTGAACGAGCTGAAATAAATCATTGTATAACCCTTTCTTTACAAAAGGCGACGGATCAGATATAAGTTAATAGTGCTCGGCCCTAAGCAGCATTGACTTCTGAAAATATCTTGTGAAGACTCCTTGAGATAGAAGCATCATTATCCTTCTATCTACAACTCTTCCAAGAGTAATCTTGTGCGAAGGTACACACCTTTGAAGACCCATATTAGATACTCTTGAGTTTTGGCCATTGTTGGACCACTACTGCAAATGATAAAGTCATTCCATGACGGCATGAAGGGAACAGTCCAATATGCTGGAAGCACGTCACAGCCCTTTGATATACGAAGTGGCGTTAAACAAGGCTGTGTTCTGGCTCCGACCCTCTTCGGAATCTTCTTTGCCTTACTCTTAAAACATGCATTCAGAGATGCAACTGAAGGAATATGCCTTCACACTAGGTCAGATGGCCGTCTGTTTAATCTTTCAAGGCTGAAGGCAAAAACAAAAATCAGAAGGGTCACTATAAGAGACTTGTTGTTCGCTGATGATGCTGCAGTCGTCACTCAAAGCCAACAGGAGCTTCAGAGCTTGATGAATCGCTTCACTAAAGCATGCAAGGACTTTGGCCTCACAATAAGTCTAAAGAAAACGAATGTGCTGAGTCAGGATGTGGGTGCTGCACCAGTTATCACTATCGATAACTATGAATTGGCAGTGGTGCACCACTTCACATACCTAGGGTCTACCATCAATGACAAACTCTCACTGGATACAGAAATCGACAGCCGCATTGGCAAAGCTGCTGCTACCTTTGCCCGCCTCACATCGCGTGTTTGGGGAAACTCTAAACTCACAATGAAGACCAAAGCTGCGGTATATAATGCCTGCGTCACCAGCACACTCCTATATGGCAGCGAGACCTGGACGACCTATGCTAAGCAAGAAAGAAGGCTCAATACCTTCCATTTGCGGTGTCTACGCCGCATCCTCGGCATCTCGTGGAAAGATAAAGTGACAAATGTCGAGGTGTTGTCACGTGCTGGCCTTCAAAGTATGTATACGCTGCTTAGACAGCGCAGACTTCGCTGGCTTGGCCATGTTCGCCGCATGGAAGATGGTCGCATCCCAAAAGATATCTTCTACGGACAATTAGCAGATGGCAAGAGAACAGTTGGGCGACCACAGCTGAGGTTCAAAGATGTGTGCAAGAGAGATATGAGGGCACTGGACATGGATCCAGCAACATGGGAGGATGAAGCTGCCGATCGCACTAAGTGGCGATGCTATTTACGGCGCCACCTCAGATTGGGCGAAGAGAGGCTCACACAAGAAGCAGAGGTGAGGAGAAAACGTCGAAAGGAGCACCAGGAAAATAAGCAGCTGAGGGCTGCCACCTCAGGGGCGCATTCCCATAGTCAGTTATGACTGAAGGGGCTATTATTATTATTATTATTACTGCAAAGCAGGGGATGCAATTCCGTGACAAATGTATGTAGAGGAGCAGACGTGGCATCGGATCACAATCTTCTGTAAACCAAAATAAAGATAAACTCCAGACATATACAGCGGAACATAGTTGTAGACAATAGTTTAATGTAGGGTATCTACGAAATCACCAAACAAGAAATACATTTGATCAACATCACCTCTCAGTTTCCCAAGGAGCATAGGTCTTCAACAAACGTATAACAAGTCTTCCCGTCACGTGCTACCAGCTCAAGTTCTTCATCCACGTCATGTCTGTATCCAGCTCTCTTCCCCGAGTGCTCTCCCTCTACTTCTCTTACACTAGGCATTTCTAAACAATGACTGCCTTGTAGTGCTATGAGCAGGTTTCCTCAGTCCGTGTTCTATCCAGGGGGGAAGGGGGGGGGGGGGGGTTGTTGAAGGACTTTCGTGTGGGGTTACTGATTGTGTTGCATGAATTCTGATCGTGCTAATGTTCTTACGCGAATGGGGTGAACCTCACCTTCGGTTTGTCGTAATGCCTGAACTTGGCATCAAGATGTAAACAACTATTCATCTTATTAACTCAGCAACTTGACATAAAATACGTAATTCATAAGGTTGAATGTTGTAACGTGATTCAACGAATAATGCCTCCGGTTCGAGTCCTTCACAATTTAATATGGATTACACACATACATAAACAGTTCAATTCACACATGAGGTACATGCATCAATCAATCAATAGCGTAGACTGCTGTTTTACGTGTCAATGTCCGTTTAAGGATACAATGCAGTAATTGTCGTCAGAACATCACAGCTATATGCACGCGCAGATAGAATGGCTACCTGCCGACAGTGAGACTGTGAGTCTAATTACTTCGTATAAAGTAGACGATTATCTTTCTCCTTCCAAGGATTTAGTTAATCACTAACCTCCATAAGTTTCCTCTCTCGTAGAGTTCTAGGACTGACCCTGGTCCTGCATAAATACACATATAAATGGCTATATCATGCCATTAATTTGGAAGGCTAGAAAAACGCAGCTATTCAGCTTGACGGTCAAAGTAACAAAGGGTAGCGTCTCCTAGTTACCGACTGTGACCCAAACAACGCTAGACACGTCATAATCGATCGTGTATGGAGCGTTCAATAATTGAAACATCTATCGCAATATATTAAGTGTCTTAACCTTTACAATTGCACGTCTGCTAACCTTTAGCAGACGGCGTTAATAACATATACCGTAACAGGGGTCTTCTTCTCATCTCTTGTTCTGCGGGTACTTGTCTGGTTATTGTCATCAGTTCCACATTAGTGATCTTCTAATACCATCTGAATCCTTCTATTCTTCGCAAGCACGAATTTAGGAAAGTCTGTGGCGTTTTGGTTGTTATTTTTGTTGCTCTCCATGTTTCCAGCCAAACAATAGAACTAACTTGGTATTTGAATTAAACATTCTGATGTTTGTGTTGGACCTGATTTCTTTTGATCTCCATATGTTTCTCAATGCTATGAAAGCTCATCTTGCTTTTTGTATTCTTATTTTGATATTATTGACTGCTCCTCCAAATGTGAGCAACACAGAAGAGCGACCTGATGACTTGGAAACCCTCTGGAATAAATTCAAGGATATCATAAAGACAGCTGCTGCAGAAGCATGCGGTGAAGTCCGACTTGGGAACCAGAGAAAGAGGACACCTTGGTGGACAGAGGAAGTCAAAGAGAAAATAAGAGAGAAGAAAATGGCATGGAAACAATACTTAGGAGCTAAAAACACAACAGGACAAATGGAAAAATATAGAGAATATGTGACACTCAGAACAGAAGCAAAGAACAAAGTGCTAGCAGCAAAACAGAAGTCCTGGGAAGAATTTGGAGAAAAGCTAGAAAAAGATGCACAAGAAAACCAGAAATTGTTCTATAAGACCCTAAAGAACATGAGGAAAGAAAAACAATGCCCTCTCAAATTTATAAAGGACAAGCAAGGCAAATTGCTTACTGCCCCGAAGGAAGTAATGGAAAGATTGAAAGAATATTTCTCAGAACTCCTGGATGGTGAGCATGATGAAGCATCAGAAATGATAACCACTAACACAGAAGAGGAAACCAATGATGGTGAAGATGACATAAAGATGGAAGAACTGAGGGCAGCACTAGAGAAAATCAAGATGGGCAAAGCAGCAGGGCATGATGGTATAACACCAGAAATGGTTAAGTACATGGGAGCATCAGGCGACCTATTACTCTTAAAGATCCTACAGGCAGCATGGTGCAACAAGACCATACCAAAGGATTGGGAGATTGCCATCATAACACCAATTTTCAAAAAGGGTGACAATCGACAATGTGGAAACCATAGAGGCATATACCTTCTCAGTGTCCCTGGTAAAATCTACTCTAGAATCCTAGAGCAGAGACTCCGACGCCTAGCTGAGCCACAATTGGATGAGGTCCAGTGCGGATTCCGAGCAAACCGAAGTACTCAAGACCTAATCTTCACACTCAGACAGCTGAGTGAAAAGGTCCTTGAGTATAAGAGTGAGATCCATCTTTGTTTCATAGATCTGGAAAAGGCGTTTGACAGGGTCCCCTGGAGCAAACTTTGGGACTGTTTGGCAAGGAAGAATATTCCAGCACCTCTGATTCATGCTATACAGAGCTTCTACAAGTCTTGCAGAAATTATGTGAGGACAGCAAACCATAAGTCAGAAGAGTTCAGGACCACCACTGGTGTAAGGCAAGGTGATATCCTATCACCTTACCTCTTCATACTCCTTATGGACGATGTCATCAAGGCATGTAAGGAGAGAACAAGAAAGTATTCAGTGGGGTACTGGAAGATGAGACAGGTCTATATTTCGGAGCTGGCATTTGCTGATGATGTTGCCCTGATTGCTAAATCAGAGGCACATCTCCAATCCAACCTGCAAGTCTGGAAGGAAGAGCTGGAGAAGAGAGGGATGGTCATAAGCAGCTCTAAAACAAAATCCATGGTGATATCACGAGAAGAAAGAAAACATCAGATTAAGTTGGGAGAACAGGTCCTGGAGCAGGTCGACCACTTTAAATATCTCGGAGCTATTATAGACCGAAAGGGAGGCATCAAAGAAGAGTTGGCCACTCGGAAAGCAGCGGCTGGGAGACTTTTTCAGGCCATAAATCGTGGATTCCTCAGTAAGAAAGAAGTTGGTAAGAAAACGAAGATGGCTGTATACCGCTCCACCTATGTCCCAGTCTTGACATATGGATGCGAGTCGTGGGCAATGACTACAACCCACAAAAGCCAGATCCAAACCTCAGAAATGAGGTATCTGAGGAAAGTGGTTGAAGTAACAAGAAGAGACATGGTCCGCAACCAGACGATCCGTCAAGGCCTAAAATCCCATCCGCTGCAGACCCAAATAGAACAGTCCCAACTAAGATGGTTTGGCCATGTCTGCAGAATGGGAGAAGATCGGCTACCACGACAAGCATGGGAAACAAAGAGCCAGGGATCCAGACCTCCAGGACGACCCAGAGTCCGCTGGGAGGACAACATTAGACAATCTTTGAAGGACCGAGGACTAGAATGGAACCAGGCCAGGAAGAAGACAGCTGATAGAATGGTCTGGCGCTCTCTCTTCCAAACCTCTACACCTCACGGTAGAAGGGGAACGACTAAGTAAGTAAGTAAGACTGCTCCTCCAAATGTGTATATATTTCTGCCATGGTATATGTATGATTCTACATCCTGTAGGGGTGTTTCTTCAAGTGCAATCTTGTTATTGTTTCCTGCATTTATTTGTCTTCGCTTTGTCTTCTCCATGTGTATTTTCAGACCAACTTGCTGTGACATCTCATCTGTATTTTCACATTGTCTGCACCTGAGTGCGATTATGGGACAGAAGAGCCAAGTCGTCGGGAAAAAACTAGATCGCCAAGCTGTTTAGTCCACTGGATTCCATTTTATGTTGACTGAAGTAGATGTTTTCATAACCTAGTCTATAGCCAATAATAGTAACATTTTTCCTCTGTCATTTGTGGATTCCTTTCTTAGGCAGCTGGACCAGATACACTTCATTCCCTTCTACTGATATTTCTTCTGTCTCTTAGAGTTTACGAAGTGATTTATAAAGTATGTCTGTAAAGGGTGGATTTGTGCTGAAGTGGTAACTTGCCACCCTTATCGACACCTGGTGTTAAAGTGTAAGATGTAGGTGTCTTCTCTGATTTAGGATGTTGCTGTGTATGTGGTAGTGGAACAGTTCAATGGGTTATCACACAGGCAACATGACGTGTAGAGTCATAGAAAGGGTAACTTCGTTGTATAAGTTTCTTTCATTTATTGCACGCCACAAAACAGTCATGATACTTATGACATCAACATGGTTAACGAGTTCAGCAAGATGATATGGCACATTGAAAACAATTTCTGTAGTCAGCAATGATAGCTGTTGTATATATGCGTCATAAGACATCACAGTTCAATAGATTCAGAAATTCATCAATCATCGAGTGCTAGTTCGTGAAGCTGTATAAATAATAATAATTTCTATAACTTCTGCAACAGTGTCAGCTACAGATCTTCAATGTTCATAAACAATAATAAATGCTCCCATTCTGATGCTAGCAGATCAGTTGTATACAATAAGTCCGTTCACTGTCTGCACGTGAATAGCATACATGGGCTACAGGTCAGCTCGACCTTTATAATGTTCCTAAGTCTAACCATCTGACTTGGACGTGATCTCTGATATAACGAATCCTGGAACACAGACAACAGTCTTGTTGGTCTAGAGCGACCCATATATATTTAACTAGTTCAGGTATACAGATACCGGTGACTTAATCCTAGTCAAAGTACCTCTCCATTTTGCATCACACAGGCGAGCAAATAGGCGACAAAATGACGAACCTCTAGACGATAGCATAAAGTTCGATACAAGAGGAATTACCTTATTTCGGAAAATCAACCATGAACATATGCCTCCAGGCAGGCTGCATAATACTGGGAAATAGTCTAGTTAGCTAACTAACTCACTAAGACACTGTATTTCCCTCAGAGAATCACAAGACGCAGTTGCGTCTGCTCGCTTCTTAAACCATTTCTAAACTGCCCCAACTGGGCGGAACACACAGAACGAACTCCCGGTTTGACATGCGCAGAACGACAATCTCTGAGTTGCCGTTCACAATAAGACGATTCGAAGAACATTCGAGATAAAAGTCTTACACAGTCGCGCCTTTTATGGTCATGAAAAGAAGCGTTAAGAAAGGTTTCAGACATCTACCATAGTTGACTGATACTACCAAATAAGGAGATGTGGTCACGCTTCGTTCAAGAAATTATAGACCGAACGTGTCTCTATACAAGAGAAGGCAACTCCTAACAAATTGTAGTTTCGATAACTCGGATTATGTCCCTTTGACCATAGAAAACATAATACACACTTCAGTCAAAAAAATGATCATACATATGAAAAAATGTTTATACAAACGAAAAATAATAATGATCCGTGCGTAACATTACCGCACCCTCCCTGGAAAAAAAAAAAAAATGGGACATTTTTTTTTTTTTTTTAAATCCTGGAGCCGGAAAAAATCTAGGCTCCTAACGCACGTATGATGCGTGGATATATACCTAACAAATTAGCTCAACGCATGGAGCGACACTGAGATCATATCTCAGATCCTTAGAGAAAAAATTTATCTAAGTATACGCTGATATATTCCAGGAAGGTGCCACCAACACACGCCACAATGATGGCAACAACATAATGACAATCAAATTATACTCATACCAATATATGAAATTAAATATATTATGTGTTATCATACAATGTGTTGCAAATAGCGGTGTAATTTACTAATATACCGCACTATATTATTACATTATATAAAGTAACAGTAATTAATAAGTAATACATGTGTTGCTCTTCGGTGACATAAAACATTCAATAGAAGAAGATGTGGACATCATCCGCTCCCAATGTAGGACAGGACTTGATATCCTCAAAGTTCCACAATGGACATAAACTCGCAGACTTCAATGATGTGCTGCGAAAATATCAATAACACAAATCTTAAAGACAACTGGTAAATTTCTTAATACAATCCTGAAAATAATTTATTTAAATGTGGCCGAGTGATCTTTTGGCCCGTATATCACTAACTAAGCCTTCTTAGATAATTACATGGTACAATGTTATAAATTTCCCTCAAAAAAAAAAAAAAGTGAGACAAAATCTACTAACATGTCATTATAACATTGGACTGTATATCAGGAAATATATATATATGACAGAAGAATCATGTGGAATCGTGTGGACATCTGGACAGAATGTCTGCCATTACATTATCCGAACCACGGATAGCTCGAACCGAGAAATGAAATGGTTGAAGAGCTATGGCATAACGAGTGGACCTCGAGCTCTTCAAGTTTTTGCTCTGAATAGCAGTAAGCGCTTTCTGGTCGGTTTCCACAATGAAATGTGCGCCTAGAAGAAATCTTTGTAACTTCAGAATAGACCATACCATAGCCAATAACTCACGGTCTAAAACCGAGTAATTCTTTTCTGCAGCGTTTAATTTCCTAGAGATATACATCACCGGATGCAAAGTATCAGAATACTCCTGCATTAGTGCTGCCCCAATCCCTGTTGACGAGGCGTCACTTCGAAGAACAAAAGTCTTCTCAATAGTAGGTAACTTAAGAATAGGTGGAGATGAAAATAGGGCTTTAACCTGGTCCAATGAGGATTGACATTCTTTAGACCAGCGGATCAGATTAGGCGACCCTTTCTTCAATAAAGTAGAAAGCGGTGCCATAATGGAGGACAGATTCGGAATGAATCGTCCGTAGAATTGAATCAAACCTAATAGACTCCTTACTTGTTTCTTCGTCTTAGGGACCGAAATGTTAAGTATTTTTGAAACATTGTGGTCCTCTGTCTTTAAAAGACCATGACCAACCCGATGACCTAGGAAAGAAATCTCGCTAAATCCTATAAAGGCTTTAGAGGGTTTTGCAGTCAAGTTATACTCGCGAAGAGTAGACAGTAATTCGTATAAACCCAAATAGTGATCTTCCCAAGAATCACTGAATAGACAGATATCATCTAGGTATGCTATGACATCTGTACGATATGCGAGAATTCGCCGCATCATGCGTACGAATGTAGCAGGGGCGTTCATAAGACCAAAAGGCATGAAATTCCATTGGAATAAACCCCTAGGTGTAGAAAAAGCTGTAAAAGGTTTGGCACGTTCAGTTAGCGGGACTTGCCAATAACCTTTAGACAAATCTAGTTTGGTAAAGAATCTAGAATTAGAAAGTTTATTGAGTAGCTCTTCTAATGAAGGCATAGGTTCAGCATCGAACTTCGTAACTTGGTTCAATTTGCGATAATCTACGCAAATGCGAATGTTATTATCCTTCTTTCGAACAATAACCATAGACGAAGAGTATGCTGAAGTGGATGGTTCAATGATTTCCAAACGTATCATTTCATCCAACTCTTTTTCGACTTGAGACTGGAAATGAATAGGTATTGGATATGGTCTGACTCTGATAGGATTGTGATCAGTTAGCACAATGTCATGTTCTATGACATGTGTGTGTCCCGGGATGTCTGTAAGAACATCCTGAAATGTTTGCAACATCGAAGAAACTTGTCGATGTTCCTCAGCGGAAAGATTTGGAGAAACGGTCACGTTTTTCCAAGATTCCGTAGAATAAAGTGGGACCATAGAAAGAGGAAGATTGACATCAGAAAAAGTAGTTTCCTCATCCTGTATAACTGACAGAGATGAGTACTGACCACGAGTTGCTTGTGAATTGTCCGTAGCCTGGAAAATAGGCTGCAAATAGTCAGGTCTTTCATAAAATTCTGTGAGCATATTTATGTGGAAAGTTTTATGCTTTCCATCAATATCGACAACATAGTCGACATCAGAAATTTTGGAGACTATTGCATATGGACCTTTCCATGCAATTAGAAGTCTGTTCTCCCTTGAAGGAAGTAGAACGAGAGCTTTGTCACCTGGACAAAGTTGTCGTAGACATCTATTCTTATTTGCAAACTGCCTTGCCTTTTCTTTAGCAAATTCTGAAGACGAAGTTGCTAGTTTGCATGCCTCGATGATCTTTTGCCTAAGAGCAATGACGTACTCATAAGAAGATTGAGTCTCATCGCTAATATTATCGGCAGTGATTAGATCGTGAAGTAAAGACATAGGGCCGCGCGGTTGCGCGCCAAAGACAAGTTCAAAAGGGGAAAACCCCGTATGTTCATTGGGGACCTCTCTATACGCAAAGAGAGCCGCGGGTAAGACCCTGTCCCAATCCTGAGGATGATCCTCAGTTATTTTACCAAGTAAAGTTTTCAGAGTCCTATTTAAACGTTCGACCAACCCATTAGACATTGGGTGATAGATACTGCTGAGAGACCTTTTAATGTGTAGCATAGACATTACCTGTGACATAGTGTCTGATATAAGTTGAGTGCCATGGTCTGACAATATTTCTCCGGGAAAACCCAAGCGAGAAAATATCAGCCAAAGAGCGTCTGCGATATCAGCAGTTGAGATGCTCTTGAGAGGTATTGCCTCTGGCCAACGTGTGCACATATCGACACATGTAAGGATAAATTGATGTCCTCTAGCCGACTTAATTCTAAAAGGACCGATAATATCTATTGCCATTTTTTGAAAAGGGCGAATAGGAATGTCAGCAGCCTGGATAGGCGCAGCATGTCGTGGTCCTTTAGATTTGACCTCCTGACATACTTTGCAAGAGCGACAGTACATTCGTATGTCCTTGCTCACAAATGGCCAAAAGAAAGCCGCAAGAACCCTCGACTTTGTACGGGAAAAACCCATATGTCCAGCACATTGCGAGTCATGAGCATGTTGCAATATTTGCAATCTCATGCTCTTAGGCACAAGAATTTGTGAATGAGTGGACGTAGTCGAGTCTTGTACCATACGTACAAGTACGCCGTTCTTCATAGAAATCCAAGATTTCCTATTAGTGTTCTGATTAGGATCACCTTTTTTTGCTAGAATGAAGAATTTTTGTAAAGAAGGATCTTCTTCTTGCAATTTGATAAATGAGTCACGTGTAATAGTCAAGTGACTATCTTGGTCATTTACTTCATCATTATTAGTTTTAATGAAGTTTGAGGTGGATCCAGAGCATGTGCTCTTGTGACCACCGCATTGGTAGCTTCAATGTTTTGCTCTTCCCAAACAGCAATCTGCTGTGGGGTACATTCCCTAACTCCGTGAATACGACCAATAATAAGGTCCGCAATAGGGTTTGGAAGTAGACACGCGTGGACCTCTCCCGTGAAGAAAGGAGTAGCAATGTGTATTATAGCAGTAGGATACTTTTCTAACGTGCCACCAAATGTGACACATTTGATGACTTTTCCTGTAGCACAGGATGGATCTACAAGAGATTGCCTAACGCCGACAGTAGTACATCCAGAATCAAACAACACTGAGACTGGATTACTATTTACTAGCCCCTTATGTAATATAAGAGAACCTCTCCCATCATGAGCAACATTAGCAGGAAGAGCGGGCAAAGGATGACCACAGCTTAAAGTACTAACGGTTTTCGGATCAAATAAAGTACTGCATTGGATACATTTATTTGCCCTACCAAAATCAAAAGATGAGCATCCGATAGCATTATGGTCTTTATCATTATTAACCTGTTTATCTGCTCCCTGAGATTCTTGTTGAACAGAGTTTGTCTGTTGATATCTTTTTCTCTTATGTTGCGATCTACCGCGACCATTATTGCCTCTGCAATTATCATTAAAGTCCCTACTGTAATTTTTATCCTGGTTTGAGTTCCAGTTTCCATAACTGTCATTACTATCTCTATGCTGTTGAGAACCTCTATTATCTTGGTATTGAGGTCTCTGCATAAAATATTTTCCTCTATACCGATTACCTTTGTGAAAATTTCTAAAGTTAACCGGAGTAGAATAACGTGTAGTATTAGGTTGTCTCCAGTTCTGGGAAGAAGAATCACCCTGGAATTGATCACTATGGTTCTGGGCATAATTACGATTACTCTTTTTATTGAAATTTTTCTGGCTACCCTGAAATTTACGCATAAAATTTGGGCCATAAGGTGCTGCCGAAGCAACTGGCAGACCTTCTTTCACCTTAGAGTTACTAATGGTTATGTGCGGATGCGCAGTAACATACTGGCTACAGTATTCTTCCATTTCTTTTATGTTTTTAGGCTTACGCTCATGAAGAAAAGATAGAAAAGCTTCATTAACAGAAGACATAACCTTATCTCTAAGTAGTAAATCCATAAGAGCTTCAAATGTATTTTCTGTCTTAGACAACTCAACCCATCGTAAAAAAGTAAGACGGATGCCTGAGATGAATTCAGAGAATTCAACTCCAGTTTCTGGTAACATGGTTTTAAATTTAAGACGATATCCGTCCTCGTTAAGTTGGTACTTCTTTAACAATGCCGCCCTGACAACCTCATAGTTGTTTTTGTCAGGCACATCTACCATACTCAACAAAGTCAAAGCATCACCTCTAAGTATCTTGGACAGATGATACACATATAATGTTTTATCTATATTATGCACATTACATGCACTTTCAAATCTATCTAGATAAAATGTTTATATCATCGATTGAGGGATTAAATGCTGGTAGATTAAGCTTGAAATCCTTAGCATTAGTCTTATTTGACACCTTATTTGCATCATTAGCATTACCAGTGTTCAATAACTTTAACTTCTCTAACTCTAAAGCTAAGATTTTTTCATCATGTTCCATTTTTGCTTTTCTCTCATCAGCCTCTCTTTGTAACCTTCTTTCTTCAGCCTCAGCCTGTAACTTTCTTTCTTCAGCCTGGGCCTGTAACTTTTTTCCTTCAGCCTCTATTTCAAGTCTCTTATTTTCAGCTTCTTTTTCAAGTCTCTTATTTTCAGCTTCTTTTTCAAGTCTCTTATTTTCAGCTTCAGCCTGAAGCCTCTTCTCCTGAGATTCTGCTTCTCTTTTTTGTTTTTCCATTTGAAATCTTTTTTCCTCCACCTGCATCTGCAGTTTCTTTTGTTCTATTTCAGCCTCTATTCTCTTTTGTTCAGTTTGTTCTTTCATTTTCTTTTCTTCCGACTTCAATGCCTTGGCATATTGAACAGTCGCAAATTCTTCTAATTTATCACCTGTCTTCCCAAGGGCTTTACCCTGCTCAATAAAGTACTCAAATGTAGACATGATGTCCAAAATGTGAGTACAGAACCTGAAATAATTAATTATCTTATTTCAATGTTAAATAGCAACAAGACTTAATAAAGTGCTTGTATAATCTCTATGTTGAACCCAATCTCTGTGGGAAACAGGAGTTGACACCAACTTGTATTATCAAATGTATAATAATATCACAAGTCACCTCTTAATTAACAGTGCACTACCCAAATCAGTGCATAATCATCAGTTATTTATCATAACTGCACTACAATAGTGCATAAGCAAAAAACACCAGTTTGTTATGATAAGTGCACTATAGACCAATAGTGCATGAGCATATATCAACAATAGTGAAAGCTAACTATGCAAGAACTATGTAAACAATAACAAGACAATGTAAACAATAACAAAGGTCATCAACAATGTAAACAATAACAAAGATCAAAGTCAATGTAAACAACAACAAAAAAAAGAGTCAATGTAAACAATAACAAAGATCAGAGTCAATGTAAACAATAACAAAGATCAGAGTCAATGTAAACAATCAACAAAGATCAAACAATACGAAAACATTCGCATAAGTCAAATACACAAACAGCAAAACTAAAAAGAAATATGCGAAGATATGACTAACAAATGACGCTACAGTGTATACACAAAAATATACGTAAAGAACTGAATAATAGCAAAGGGGAGACCTACAAATACAAACAATCGAAATCGAAACTAAAAACACAAAGAAAGAGAGAGAAGAAAAAAGAAAAAAAATATATATATACAAGAAACAAAAATAAAGCACAACTCGTCACAACTAAACAGATATAGCAACGATTGTCGCTAGCAAATTTCACTGTAGGAAATTCGCACAGTCCCTAACGAAAACGCTAACAGTAGAACCTCTGTGACGTGGTATCTTCTACTGTAAGACTCCGCCCAACCGAGAAAACCCGCTGAAATATAAACATATAAATATACAAATAACAAATAACATATAACATATAAACATGTATCATGAAAACAATAGGAGAAAGTGTGAAAGTACAGAAGGCTCAGTTAGAACATAAGGGCACAGTT
The DNA here is from genome assembly GCA_024509875.1 of Oreohelix idahoensis. Classification (NCBI taxonomy): domain Eukaryota; kingdom Metazoa; phylum Mollusca; class Gastropoda; order Stylommatophora; family Oreohelicidae; genus Oreohelix; species Oreohelix idahoensis. The sequence continues at coordinate 165,568 of JAMPIV010001214.1, read as the reverse complement.
CACAAACAAAACAGGCCACTTAACTTCTATAAATCCAGCGTCAGCACGGTGCAGAACAGGATGTAATCAGCATTCTGAGGATAATGATCCAACGTTGATTAACTTCTGCTCCCATAAACAGCCATGACGAAGGAAATGAGCTTCTAATACTGCAACAGTTGTTACGGCACTTGACCTTCTGAATCTTCTAAATTGATTTAACCGGCACTTGACCTTCTGAACCCGCAACAGTACCCCTGAGACCGGAACAGTTGTTACGGCACTTGTCCTTCTTTTCACCAGATCAGGAAATCCATTCGCTCGGTACTTGTCCTTCTAATTTTACATAAACTTCAATATTGCCGAGCAGCGCCGGGTAGTTTCAAAATCAGCAACTGTCAGAAAATCCGGATACTTTCAATAAAATTTCTTGTAAGGTGGTAGTTGATGCTGTAGTTGTATCTAGTATGATGATGATGTCTGGGTTTGCTGACCCCCTTGATAGCTGGAATCAGAGTGAACCAACCTATGGCCACCAAAAATGATATGGTGCGCCAAAATATCAGATGATAGAACCAGCTCTGGCCACCAAAAATGATAAGGGTGGATTTGTGCTGAAGTGGTAACTTGCCACCCTTATCGACACCTGGTGTTAAAGTGTAAGATGTAGGTGTCTTCTCTGATTTAGGATGTTGCTGTGTATGTGGTAGTGGAACAGTTCAATGGGTTATCACACAGGCAACATGACGTGTAGAGTCATAGAAAGGGTAACTTCGTTGTATAAGTTTCTTTCATTTATTGCACGCCACAAAACAGTCATGATACTTATGACATCAACATGGTTAACGAGTTCAGCAAGATGATATGGCACATTGAAAACAATTTCTGTAGTCAGCAATGATAGCTGTTGTATATATGCGTCATAAGACATCACAGTTCAATAGATTCAGAAATTCATCAATCATCGAGTGCTAGTTCGTGAAGCTGTATAAATAATAATAATTTCTATAACTTCTGCAACAGTGTCAGCTACAGATCTTCAATGTTCATAAACAATAATAAATGCTCCCATTCTGATGCTAGCAGATCAGTTGTATACAATAAGTCCGTTCACTGTCTGCACGTGAATAGCATACATGGGCTACAGGTCAGCTCGACCTTTATAATGTTCCTAAGTCTAACCATCTGACTTGGACGTGATCTCTGATATAACGAATCCTGGAACACAGACAACAGTCTTGTTGGTCTAGAGCGACCCATATATATTAACTAGTTCAGGTATACAGATACCGGTGACTTAATCCTAGTCAAAGTACCTCTCCATTTTGCATCACACAGGCGAGCAAATAGGCGACAAAATGACGAACCTCTAGACGATAGCATAAAGTTCGATACAAGAGGAATTACCTTATTTCGGAAAATCAACCATGAACATATGCCTCCAGGCAGGCTGCATAATACTGGGAAATAGTCTAGTTAGCTAACTAACTCACTAAGACACTGTATTTCCCTCAGAGAATCACAAGACGCAGTTGCGTCTGCTCGCTTCTTAAACCATTTCTAAACTGCCCCAACTGGGCGGAACACACAGAACGAACTCCCGGTTTGACATGCGCAGAACGACAATCTCTGAGTTGCCGTTCACAATAAGACGATTCGAAGAACATTCGAGATAAAAGTCTTACACAGTCGCGCCTTTTATGGTCATGAAAAGAAGCGTTAAGAAAGGTTTCAGACATCTACCATAGTTGACTGATACTACCAAATAAGGAGATGTGGTCACGCTTCGTTCAAGAAATTATAGACCGAACGTGTCTCTATACAAGAGAAGGCAACTCCTAACAAATTGTAGTTTCGATAACTCGGATTATGTCCCTTTGACCATAGAAAACATAATACACACTTCAGTCAAAAAAATGATCATACATATGAAAAAATGTTTATACAAACGAAAAATAATAATGATCCGTGCGTAACAGGTATCAATATCTGCCTCGATAGCCTCTGCGTGAATGTCATGTGGGCCAGCTGCTTTTTCGTCATTTTTAGACCCCTTATGGCTTTCTTTATTTCTACTTTATTCGGTCTTTCATAATTAACTTGCTGATGTGATGTGTGTCTGACAAGAACGAAAAATTGCTTAGAGATATAAAAGAGCAAATTAAGAGATGGACAGAACATTTTGATGAACTTCTCAATAGACCAGCTACACAAAAATCCACTAAACATCCATCCAAATGAGAATTAGGCTGTATAGCCTGACAAGGGAACCTTGATTGGTTGTGAGCGGCTAACTGCATTTGTTTGAAGCGGTTTGATTAGCTAAATGAATTTTTCCGGTGATTCTGATTGTTGTGACTTGCTGTGACGGTACTGCCTCCCCTGCTCCGCAGTCGTGGTCAAACAAGGGCCAACTTTAGAGTATAAAATGAGTGCCTGTAAAAGTATCAACCTTTGCTCAAGATCACTCTTGGCAGAGATTTTAAAAAAAAAATGATGTTTTATTTAAGGCTGCCTCACAGAATTTTAAAGAAAAGCAAGCACAGCAACTGAGATCATCTAAGCTGTTATGAATGTATCATTTTCCCGCCCTTTCTGTGAGAAAATATATTTTCGCTCGTATTTCTGAGCCCCCAAAAGAAGGTGATTCAGCAACTATTAATCTAATAGCTCTATCAGGTTATGAATTTAGAACAATATGATTCATACGAGTGCTGACATACATTTCACTCAATAGTGATTAAACCAACTATACTGTTAAGTCCTTTTGCGCGTGGGAGTTATGTGTGTGAGACTTTCACATGCCAGTCTAGTTTTGATAGACGCACATGTGAGCACATCTGATATAGATGTACATTTTTAAATAGTTATGCGTACTTTTCTGCATCATCATTGAATGCAGATGACGCGCTTTTGTTGCGCCGATTTGTTGCTATACAAATCATATCCTAGAGGCATTGTAATATATTGATCGTCGCTGACAGACGCATATTTTGGTGTTCTTTTCTCTAATGTAAAAATGGCCAAAAGAATGGACGCAGTCATTAGTAATACCGCTTCCAAAGAAAGGAAATCTAAAAATGTGCAAGAACTACAGAACCATTAGCCTTATTAGTCATCCAAGTAAGGTGATGTTAAGGATACTTTTGAACAGAATAAAACAGAAATCAGAAGAAATCTTGTCAGAGGAACAGGCTGGCTTTAGACCAAAAAGAAGTACCTCAGAACAAATCTTCAATATTAGATTACTTATCGAAAAACATCTCCAACATCAACACGATTTATACCATAACTTCATCGATTTCACAAAAGCCTTCGATCGAGTCTGGCATGAAGGCTTATGGCAAGTAATGAGAAAATTCAATTTTGATACCAACATCATAGATATCATTGAAGCACTATACAAGGACGCAAGCAGTGCTGTTTTTGCAAGCAACGACATTGGAGAATTTTTCAAAACAACTGTAGGAGTTCGGCAGGGATGTATCCTGTCCCCAGTGCTCTTTAATATTTATCTAGAACATATTATGCAAGAGGCTCTCTACGATTATAAATCAACCATATCGATTGGAGGCCGACCTCTGTGCAACCTACGTTTTGCTGATGATATTGATCTGATAGCTGGATCAGAATCAGAACTTCAAGACCTTACCTCTAGACTGGAGAAAGTAACAAGAACGTATGGGATGGAAATTAATATAGAAAAAAGCAAGATATTGGTGAATAGCCATAAGAAACATGTTCCGACCAACATTACGTTAAATGGGCAAACGTTAGAAGAAGTTAACGCCTTTAAATATCTCGGGTCCACTATATGCAGTGATGGAAGATCAATTAAAGAAATCAAGACAAGACTTGAGATGGCCTCAGCTGCCATGACAAGGTTGAATGTGATCTGGAAAAGTAACATCAGTTTTCCTGTGAAGATCAAATTATACAAATCACTTGTATTATCTATTCTCTTGTATGGGTGTGAGAGCTGGACACTCACTGCAGATACGGAGCGAAGGATTCAGGCTTTCGAGCATAAATGTTATAGAAGAATTTTGCGCATTTGCTATAAAGAGCACAAAACAAATGTCTATGTTAGAGAGAAGATAAACACCTATGCAGGCCACCAAGAACCACTTTTGTCAACAGTGAAACGTCGAAAGCTTGCCTGGTTTGGGCATGTAACTCGTCATGACTTCCTTTCGAAAACGATCCTTCAGGGAACAGTCGAAGGTAAACGGAGAAGAGGAAGGCAGAGAAAATCCTGGGCTGATAACATCAAAGAATGGGCAGGACACGGTTTTTCCACACTTGTACGCATTGCTGAGGATAGAGAGCAGTGGAGGACCCTGTCTGCTGATGCTTCCACCATGGCACCCCTACGACCCATGACGGGTTACGGGCTGAGATGATGATGAAAGAGAAGACCCATATATATTAATAATGAAGTACTTGTAGTGAAGTGAATCCGTATGACAACACGCTCTAATTCCCCGCTCAAAACAAACTAGCTATCGTATTTTTAAATCTATAAATAACTACAGTATTTGAAATTTTTCTGAGGGGCAAGTCAAATTTACCGCCAACAATTTATCTAGAGTATTTGAATTTTTATAAGAAACAAGTAAAAAGTTACCGCCCACACCAAAAAAATTATCGAAGAGCATAGTACAAAATTTAACAACCAATCAAATCGTTTCCATATTTTGTAGTGGTAAAAAAATTTTGGTTGACGCGAAATAAATGACTATTTTGTGTGTTTGACCGAACGTAGATAATTTATTTCTTAATAACTAAAGATACTTAAAATGAAAGGGATATCTCAAATTATAGCGCTGATATTGCTTAACATATACACATAAAGATTCCCTCATAAAAATTTTTTTATGGTAGTAGAAAATTTAATTTAGTGAGATTTTCACATCAGGGTAAGGCCCAATTTAATTACAAAAAAATTACCCACATTTGAATGCAAAGGAATAACTAAAGGAAAACTATATAGAACGATAGAGAAAAATTGGCCGTTTAATTATCACTTTTGATAATTAAAATCGGTCTACATATAACTGAAATATAAAATGTTCAAATTAAGTCAGATCATACAGACACGCTTAGAATCACATAAATACTAGAATCAAAAATTAACTTTTTGACTTCTCTCTGATTGGCCGGGTGTATTGCTATAAATAGTTACAAAAATTTGTAGTTTTCCGCCATTGAAATCATAAAAATCACACTGAGCTGACGTATACAAAAAGACTGTAGACCAAGCCTTTGCCGGTTGGACTGGTAGAGCGGACTAAGAACCCTTTTACAGCCAGTCAGCTTGAGTGTGTGTGAACTTATTTACCTGAGGGTAAGATTGATAATTTTATTTGCATACTTTGTTAAAGAATTGACCTGTAAAGTAAACAGGCTATGTGTGCCATATTTGTTCGAAAGTGTAACTGACGATGAGATGTGTTGGGTCACGCTGACCTAAGTAGGAATGTGTGTAGTAAGTGCAGGCTTGTTCGACTTGAAAAATTGGTGTATAGTGTTTGCAAATTTACGACAGTGAGTGTTAGAAGCGATTTAATGTAGTAGTTTCTTCTGGAGTGACACACTGTTCATAGAACATGGGATAAACATATAGGGAAGGTTAGAAAGAAGTAATCAACAGGTCACATGCTGTATTGTACTTGCCATGACTATTGTGTGGAAGCCAAACATGGACGAGGTACCCAAGCCTTGATGAACCCAGAGAAAGAGATATGGCATGAAAACTGATGATAGACAACGGTATTCAAGGTCTTGTGCAACTTGTTAGCACAAATGCCTGACCACGGTAAGTTTTAATATTGTTAGGGGTGAATTAATTGAGGCAGATCTCTACAGGGAATGGATTGTCCTTCTATTCCAGGTTATATCACGAATTTACCTCGTGGCTGCAATTACTTGAGAAGAAGAGCGTGTGGGAGTTGAGAGCTCCATCTAAAGACTGGAGATAGATCCCATCTTCTCAGCCAGGAGTCACAGAGTTGGTGATCCTGACTACTATTCAAAGAACTGAAGCAGCAACATTCTGAAGATAAGTCCTTTAGACAGGCAATGGCGATTCATCCAACCTCATTCACCCAATAAAACTTAACCACTGTGGGATGATGAAAGTAGTAGATCTTGCAGTGTAAGACTGGTAGCAGTATAAATGTTAAGAACAGTAACAGTACGTGTAGTCATTCTAGTGACCCTTTAAAAGAAATGGAACAGAGTTTCCAAATTATTTATTTCATTATGTAAATAACCTTTCTTGAGTTTGATAATTCCTGACCCAAAAGATTGAGGTTCAGGAAAATTAAATTGTACATAAACTTTCATACAGCCTTGCTTAATTAATTTTTATTAAGTTGAAGTTCTGTTTTGAAATCAATCATTAAATAAAGTAAATACATTTCCCCTAGACCCGTAGCTAAATCATTTGGGATCAGTAGAGGTAGCGGTTAGGGACTCAGAGATCATCATCATCTACTCTGAGAACTTACATAGCTTGACCCCATCTTGATTGTCTATACACCCTTGCTCTTTTCAGAGAAGGGGGTATTACTTATAAGACCAGTCTCTTATCTGGCACTATCCTGGTATCCTCTGATACACCTATTTGTCCAGGATAGCCTATACATTTAGTAACATCAAAACCTCTTATGACAGTACTGAAGAACGATAAAGTTTAATTCCTGAGAGGGTTACCCCAGGAATTCGTCTACATTCATAAGTATTGCCAGTTAACGGCACGTTTCAAGGTCTCTTGCCTCAAAGACCCAGAGCCCTATTTGTCAAGGCAGGACTTCCATTGTATCTGTCATGATCAATGGCTAGTGCGTCCCTCTGATATTAGGAGCGAGTATACATATTAAAGTAATCTGCATAATCTGCAATTCGACGAAGTTTTTCCGAATTGATCAAGATGTTGACCATATTTTTATAATGACCGGCGTTCTCAAATAGAGGTCATATCAACGTTCATCTTAACTATGTTTGATGCCAACTACATGATTGATATATAAAATGTTCTTGCTATGCTGTCATATTGATGCCACTTCGTCTATACTTGATGTCATGCTGTTTGATCGTCGTTCCTGTATTCGAGTAATAAAATATTGACGATGTACCACATGGGTTCAGCCTGCTTAATCTTCATGTTGGTCAACCATAAGACCCTGTCGTTGAAATTACATTAACATTGGCCTATCCTTTCGGCCCACAGTCATATCATTCGCGTTGTTTAACAATGGGTCGGCTACCACTGTAAGCCCGACGCTTCTGGCAACACTCTTGTCAGACCAAGATCAAGCTAACCCCCACACACCACAGTAACATATAGCTTTACAGTTACAGATAAACAGGTTTAATAAACATTTATAGTTTAACAATGTAAAATAAATAAAGTCGTTTATAAAAAAAAGAAGCGATGATATTTATCATCATCGGATAATTCAAAATGTGGTGGACATTTTAGAAATGATCTCTGGTTGCGCTGTTAAGGTACCTAGCTTTCAGTGTGGAGTCTGTTGGCGTCTGCTTCAGTCGCTGGTGCTTACTACGGGTGCCTTGGACTGTAGTTCTCTACAGTACTCAAATCTGGTGGATGTAGCGCGTCTCATACATTAAGGGGAGGAGCTACACACATTTTTAGTCAAAACAGCACAAACATGAAAATTGGGATTAGTCTATATTCTGATAATGTATATTCCCCTGAATCTAAATCCGTGAAAATCATTTGTCAGAACACATTCTAAGTAGGTGTATTTTGATGTTGTAAATAGTATTTTCTTCAGAAATTGTGCTTTTCCTTTGAAGAAAATCAAGATTTTCTTAGAACCTTGTTTATAGCTACTAAAGTTCTTTATAACTTGCACATTTGTTAGTCAATATGTGATTTGGTACAAATACTTTCCATATGACAATAAAACTTTTGTCAAAGCCAATTTTTTATATCAAAATTTTGATTTATTGCCGAAGGAATTAGTTGATTTATTGCAAATAATATTGCAAAGTTTTGATAAAAATGGTTACTATTTTGAGATACAAACTTTAAAGTTATATATCTCAAAATCTACATAAGTTATCAAAAATTCAATCTGATAAATGTTTTAAAATATAATGATAAATATTCTGTTTAAATTTTGTGTTCATTCATTCATAACCCTCCACTCCCAAAGGAGCATAGGCCTTCAACAAACACATGCCAAGTCCTCCTGTCACGTGCCATCATCTCAAGTTCTTTCCATGTTCTCCTCATCATTTTCACCTCTGTTTCCAACTCTCTTCTCCATGTACTTCTTGGTCTTCCTCTGCCTCTCTTGCCCTGGGGGTTCCAGAACAAGGACTGCCTTGTAATGCTATTAACAGGTTTCCTCAGTGTGTGTCCTATCCATCGCCATCGTCTTCTTCTCATTTCTTGTTCAACTGGCACTTGTCTAGTTCTTGTCATCAGTTCCACGTTGGTAACCTTATCATACCATTTTAATCCCTCTATTCTACGCAAGCACCCATTTATGAAAGTCTGTAGCTTTTTGGTTGTTGTCTTTGTTGTTCTCCATGTCTCCGAGCCATACAATAGGACTGACTTCACATTTGAGTTGAAGATTCTTATTTTCGTGTTGGATCCTATTTCTCTTGATCTCCATATATTTCCCAATGCAATGAAAGCTCCTCTTGCCTTTTGTATTCTTATTTTGATATCGCTGTCTGTCCCTCCAACTTTGTCTATATTACTGCCAAGATATGTGTATGATTCTACATCTTGTATTGGTGTTTCTTCAAGTTCAATCCTGTTATCATTATCTGCATTTATTCGCATTTTTTTTGTCTTTTCCCTGCGTCGAAAACCTGCTTGTTCATCTCTCAGTTTCTTGTCTATGGACTCTTTTAATCTCTCAAGGATAATCCTGTTTAATACTTTTCCTGGCACTGATAGTAACATTATTCCTCTATAATTTGTGCACTCTTGTAAATTTCCCTTCTTAGGCAACTTAACCAGATATCCTTCCTTCCATTCTGCTGGTATCTCTTCCTTTTCCCAGACTTTACCAAGTAATTTATATAACATCTCTGTAGCCGTGTCGATATCTGTGTTGATTTTGTGTTGATAGTTGAATAAATAAAAAAAGCCGTAGCAAATTGAAATTTAATCCAATATTGCCGCCGTTTCCATGAAAACCAATTAAGTAATACCATAAAGATCTTCCTGCCATCACCGGTGTCAATACCTTGTCAAGGTATGGCGACTTGCGTACCCTGATTACCCCCAGAGCTATGCCAGCGGGAGTTTTACTCCAGGAAGGTTCTACCAAGCTGGACAGGTTTGCGCGGGCAGGGATCAGACTAAAGCAGACACCCTGGTCCTCCAGGTTGGGGGTTTTAGCATAGGGCTGACACCCCTGTCTATGTAAAAAAAAATTTAAGTTACGGAAACAACAACGAATAAACAAACTTTGCTGCGGGATGGACATCCGGAGTCTGAGGCTCGTATGACTGTCAGTGGTGAAAGCCGAAAGGAAGCCACTGACATGAGAACCAACGTCCTGACCGCAAAACATAATACAAGAATAGGATTTTGGAATGTCAGGACAATGAATGAGACGGGTAAACTAAAACAGGTCACGGCAGAAATGAGAAACTATAGGTTACACATTCTAGGGATAAGCGAGAGCAGATGGACAGGGGCAGGAAAAGTTAAAACAGCAACAGGAGAAACAGTACTTTACTCTGGAAGAGAGGATGGACAGCACAACGAAGGTGTAGCCATTATTCTACAGAAAGGAATAGAAAGGACATTACTGGAATGGAAACCCATCAACAACAGACTGATAAGATTAAGATTGAGAGGTAGATTCACCAATACTACAATAATACAATGCTACGCACAAACGAATGACAGCGATGAAGAGGTCAAGGATGAATTCTATCAACAACTGCAGAAAGAAATGGAAGACACACCTAGATATGATCTTATTATAGTAATGGGAGACCTCAATGCGAAAGCTGGTACACACAATACATATAATGAAAGAGTAATGGGGAAATGCGGCAGCGGAACAGCAAACGAAAATGGGGATAAATTAATAAGTTTCTGTAGTATTAACAACCTGGTCATTGGAGGAACACTTTTCCCACATAAAGAAATTCACAAATTAACATGGGAATCACCAAATGGTCGGGACAGAAACCAGATAGACCACATCATGATTAACGGTAGATGGAGACATGCATTACAAGATGTGAAGGTAAGAAGAGGTGCAGATGTGGGAAGTGATCACCATTTAGTAGTAGCAAAACTGAAAGTGAAACTAAGAAGGGCTGGACCAACTGTAACTACACAGAAAAGGTTTGACATCAGCAAATTGAAGGACCCCCTTACCAGAAAAGCTTTTGCGGCTGACATAAAGAAACGATATCAAGTTGCCAAAAGTCAGGAACAGACATTGACTGATGATATAGACCAGAAATTCAACACCATTTCAACAATATATAAAGAAAGCAGCAAATGATGCTTGGGATTCCAGGAAAGGAAGAAGCAAGACTGGATACCACCAGAAAAATTTTACACCATAGCACTGAGAAAGGAAATGAAAAGAAAGAAAACAGAAGCGAAGTCCCCCAGGTTAAAGCAACTATATAGCAGCGAACAATACAGTCAGCTGGACAAGGAAGTTAAACGCCAAACCCGAGCCAACAAAAGGAATTTCCTAGACGATCTTGCAAGACAGGCAGAAGAGGCAGCACTGAGAAATGAACAAAGCACAGTATACAAAATAACTAAATTCATCAGCGGAAAACGAGGTGCAAACAATATTACATTAGTAAGATATAAGCAAGGAAATCTCATCACGACAGCAGAGGGACAGGAAACAAGATGGGCAGAGCACTTCAGAGAAACTCTGAACAAGGAACCACCAGAGACACAATTGAATGTTCCTGAGGCTGAAAACGATCTAGATGTAAATACAGACATTCCACGAAAAGAAGAAATCATCACAGCAATCAAAGGGTTAAAGAACGGAAAAGCTCCTGGCCATGATAACTTAAATGCAGAGCTATTTAAGACAGACCCTGAGCTAGCTGCAGAACTATTAGAACCACTATTTTCACAAGTCTGGAAAACGGGGACAACACCATCAGAGTAAAACAAAGGAATAATTGTCAAATTGCCCAAGAAGGGAGATCTTGCAGACTGCAATAATTGGAGAGGAATCACTCTTCTCTCAGTTCCCAGCAAAATACTAGACAGGATAATTATCCAGAGAATTTCAAAAGCAGTAGACCACAAACTGAGGAAAGAATAAGCAGGATTTAGAAAGAACAGAAGATGTGTAGATCATATATTCACTCTCAGGAACATTATAGAGCAGTGCTCAGAATGGCAAAGACAGCTGTACATTAATTTCGTTGATTTTGAAAAGGCTTTTGACAGCATACATAGGGACAGTTTATGGAAAATACTGAGGGCTTATGGAATTCCAAGCTGCATAGTGTCAATAATAAAAAGCCTCTATGCCAACTTTACGTGTAGTGTTGGGCAGAGCAACCTAACCTTTGAGGTGAAGACAGGAGTATGACAGGGATGCCCCTTATCAACCACTCTATTTTTAACAGTCATAGATTGGGTGATGCGCCAGACAACAGAGGGCAGTCCAAGAGGAATAAGATGGACTACATTTTCTGCATTGGAAGATCTGGAATATGCAGATGACATTGCACTACTAGCACATTCACGTCAACACATCCAGGAAAAAACGGATAGACTTAATAAGTTTAGCCAGCAGGTGGGCTTGAACATCAATTTAAAGAAGTCAGAGGTCATGACGCTCAATGTGAGCAACCCTGAGCCCATATCAGTAAGGAATCAGCAACTGGTACAGACAGACACCTTCACATACCTAGGATGCATAGTAACATCAGACGGCGGGGCAGGCAAAGACATCAACATCAGAATGAATAAGGCAAGAACAGCCTTTTTTAGCCTAAACAATATATGGAAGTCCTCTCAATACAGCACAAGCACAAAATTAAGATTATATCAGAGCTGTGTGCTTTCTGTGCTTCTCTATAGTGCGGAATGCCGGAGAGTTACAGAGAAGGAAATGTTAAAATTGTCCTCTTTTCACACAACATGCCTAAGAAAAATTCACCGAATCTTTTGGCCGAATACCATCACCAACCAAGATCTGCTTACTCGGAGTAAGCAAGAAGACATGCACACCATCATAGCTGGCAGACGCTGGAGCTGGGTTGGCCATGTCCTCAGAAGAGACCCCGATGCGATCACAAGAACAGCTATGCTTTGGACCCCTGAAGGAAAACGAAAGAGAGGCCGACCAAAAACAACCTGGCGGAGGACTGTGGAGGCTGAGATGCAAAGCATGAACCAGAGTTGGGGCATTGTACGAAGGATGGCCGCCGACCGAGCAAAGTGGAATCAATTTGTTCTTGCCCTACAAGACGCCACTAGGTTAAGGATCAAAGAAGAAGAAGAAAGAAGATAAAGATCTTCACTACGTGTATGTATGATTAATGTAGGTTAAGTCTGTGCATTTTCATTGAAATAATGTCATTAATAACGAAAATAACATTTCAATGTAGCTCCTCCCCTTAAGGTTGAGGTAACTACAAGGGTTGTCAAGCGATTTCAATACCCGTCTGATGTTGGTGTCTAGCGTCCACGTGTGGCAACTTGTACCAACAACTTGTACCACAAACTGAAAGGAGACAAATGTTTCTGCTCAGTATTGTGTCTCCTGACGTAGTCTTCAGACGACCTCCGCTTCCATCCACCACTTCATCTTACTCAGAAATTTTATCCTCCATGAGCGTTTATTTTAAATCTAGTGAATCGGATGAAATTGCGTTTTGACAGCGAAAGCCGACAATATATATATATATATATATATATATATATATATATCTATATATATATATATATATATATATATATATATATATATATATATATATATATATATATATATATATATATATATATATATATATATATATATATATATATATATATATATATATATATATATATATATATATATATAGTTACAATGGTGTTGTTTGATGATTAACACCCACCCCATGCCCGGGTTCATAGGCTGTTCTAGGCTATATGTCTTCAGCACAGCAGACTGGCACAGGAACATGAATAGGTCAACAACCAACATGCTGAGTATAACAGTACCACGATTCATTACGCCGACAGTACATTTACATCAAAACAGTCACGTCTGGCCAATTACCACACGAGCCAGAAAACTATGGGTTGTGCATCTACTGATCTGCACCCACGCCCATACTCAAAACATCTCTCAGCTCTCGTACCACCAGAGCACTTAATCCAGCTCACAAATAAACTCGAATCTCACAGAAAGAGCTCCTCTACTTGAAAACACATCATTACACATCCGAATCTCTCAGCCGACTCCCAAACTCTACCTATCCCAGCAAACTCACTGTTAGCTCACTCACTCACACTTAAAACACGAGAACAGTAACCAGATCTCTTTCTGCCAAACATCACGCATACAGCATTCACACCAGTGAACACAACAAGCTCACTACACTAAATAACCCATACACCTTCCTATTCCCATTGTATATATATATACAGAACATTTTGATGAACTTCTCAATAGACCAGCTACACAAAAATCCACTAAACATCCATCCAAATGAGAATTAGGCTGTATAGCCTGACAAGGGAACCTTGATTGGTTGTGAGCGGCTAACTGCATTTGTTTGAAGCGGTTTTATTAGCTAAATGAATTTTTCCGGTGATTCTGATTGTTGTGACTTGCTGTGACGGTAATGCCTCCCCTGCTCCGCAGTCGTGGTCAAACAAGGGCCAACTTTAGAGTATAAAATGAGTGCCTGTAAAAGTATCAACCTTCGCTCAAGATCACTCTTGGCAGAGATTTTTAAAAAAATGATATTTTATTTAAGGCTGCCTCACAGAATTTTAAAGAAAAGCAAGCACAACAACTGAGATCATCTAAGCTGTTATGAATGTATCATTTTCCCGCCCTTTCTGTGAGAAAATATATTTATATATATATATGTGAAAATTACTAACATGCTTGTATGATAAATATTTATATGCTCTATGAAGCCTGGGGCCACATCTGCTGTTGGTTCCGTGTAAGGAAACACGCACGAAGAAGTCACCAGCGCTTGAAGTGATGGTTTATGTGTCCAGTTGCAAATATAAAATGGTAAAATGTACATATTACAACTTACCCCGAGTTACAAATATAATATGATAAAATGTACATATTACAACTTACCCCAAGTTTTTTTCGGGAAGCATAGACTTTTTGCACAGGAAACGTCAGAATATTGTCGGGCAACTGTTTAAGATGCCGTACTTTTCAGGTGTGTTAGGTGGCTAACTGAGTTCACTTGAAGTGGGATCTTAGAACGTAAAGCGCAAAGTGTTGTCTCTGGGGTTACTCTCTTCTAATCTTAGAATTAACGTCCAGTCATATGGCCTGTCCTATATTTTGGTCCTAATTTTCCGTGTTCCTTGCTGTCTATGATTTCTTCTTAACACAATTGGAAGTCAGTGAAGTAGTCTTACAACGCTGTAGAATTGTAGCGAAAGGTTTTCCTAATATGATAATAGTGGTAGAGCAGAAGTAGAATCTCTCTCCAGAAAGTATGAAGTTCCAGTGCCTGAGAAGTACACTGGTATCACAAGTGAGTTACAGCTGTGAATACTCTGAGCTGGACAATAGATTTAGGCTTCAGAAGTATAAGTTGCTACTTTCGCTATAGTAACCCTATGTAATAATATAATTAAATTTGAAAAGGTAACTCAAAATTTAACAGTTAAAAATTTAACAAGTCAAATGAGTACAATTTCATAATTTATTATGTACATCTATATATTCTTGTAATGAGAAATGGGTGTTGGAAGATTGTAAATGAATGATTATTTATAGTTACAAATTAAAATAAGTAATAGAAAAAGTCTTGGATTTATCTTCCACTGGAATTACAACAAAAGGATTGTCACATTATCTCTTGCCATCTAGTTGTCATCATTAGACAGTCGTTTTGGAAACTGCTCACAGTGTTTGTTGGATGGATACACATATAACTCATCTTATTTTATTAGCCACGTCTGCTCGAGGTTCCTGAGACACACTTGAATACGGAAGACTTTCCTTCAGCCCGCCCTATAACTACGGGGGACTAAGGTGTTGAAGATTGGTTGACCTCTAGGCTTCAGTTAGCTGGATCAACGATCCTCAAGTCTTTAGTTTCTCGATCAGGAATGATCATAAACATTGATCATAAAACCTGGAACAAAAGGTAATAGGTGGCCATGGTGTTCCAACAATCTCACCACCCACTGCTGTTCATGATGCGACCATGTCTTCAGTGTTTGTATATAAATGAATGAATCATGGTAGTATGTTACAGAGATAGCATGATAAGATAATGTATACTGTGCAGAATTAACAAAATACATGAATAAATCACATGTTATGATACATGGGTACGATATAACCTTTGCCTTCCACTTATGGATGTCAAGTCACTTATGTACTTGCTGGTATGTCGTACGCTTCCAGGCAAGAACTAGCCATGATATATTTGGCTAACCAATTAATGGTTATGCTTCCTGACAATGCCGGTGAAGGTTATCTCTGGTTATCGTCATTCCCTTTTTTATTATATCTGATACAATCAATCAGAAATAAAATCTGAAATAAAATGATATTAGTAATACATATATCTTTAATAAACTTACATACCCTCTTAGGATTTATAAGTTCACGGTGAGACTGTTTTGGTTGAAGTTAATCTGCCCTGCATGCAGCGTGAAAAAATAACTTTTCTTGCAGATACTGTCTTCCAGTTTCTCACTCTGGCTTCTGGATTTGGTGTGTGTGATTTCCAATGCGCCGCTCTGTCCTTATATTTCAGTCTCTCGCCCGTACGAGAAAGCACCTCTAAAAATCCCAAAAGATTTTCGTTTAATCTCTCGGTTTGAGGCGATTTGAGGCGATCTGTGCTTTTCCTGTACTTGTTTTTTTCTTCTGTTCACTACACACTTATATTCTTCCTTCCTTCCTAGGTATCATTTCCTTTTCCCCATATGAGGCTTCCATTCTATCCAATTTATATTTAAATCCGTTTAGGCATGTAGTTATAATAAATGTTTAAAGATTATTAGCTAACTTTTAGCCGATGTGATGAAGGTGAAAAATATTAATTATCTTTAAAACTATTTATATTTGAATAATATCCTTTTGGATATAATTCCTAGTCTATCTCCTTTGTTGAATTATTTTTATTTAATTGTAGTCCAACCAGGCGTTCTCTTGTAGTTAATAATTTAATGTCCAGTAAATGCAAACTTTTAAAGTCCGCCATACATTCCTATATAGCTATTTCCTCATTCTTCAGTAATATTGTCTGGCTTTAACCGTAATTCACATTTCCCGTCTCCAAACTTCAAAGAAAGACCCGCCGAGCCGACCTTGCGCTGTGTGTGTGGGTGTCGCGCAACACATTTTTTCCACAACAAAGCAAGAGGAACCAAATTTTGCTACAAGAATATAAGCGAAATATTCGCCCACATACCCAGGTTGCAACAGTCTATCTTAGCATCTCAAACGCCAAACCAATTGCGAATAAGTGTCGGATTTTTGTAGGCGCCACCCCGCCCCTTCCCTCCCATCATGACAACATAGGAAATTGCCCTGTATATGTGATTTTCAAACTCTATAACCATTTAAGGTCTTGCTTCTTCCGTTTCGCCTGTCATGTATACAAATTCACTACTTCACAGATCTAACATTATAATCTCCTCCAAGATGTTATTTTCTGGTATTTGATCATCACAACGAATTCCATCTGACGGAAGTATTACATCACTGTCCGTGTCTTAATTTTTACCAAGATTGTTATCCTCCTATATCTCAGTGAGATCGACCGTGTATTTGGAAACGTCATGTTTGCAAACTAGCACCTTATCATTCGACAACATGGTTTCATGTATTTTCTCACACAAAAAGTCTGGGTTAACAATAGGAATGTCGCTCAGTGTAGACTCTTACTTCGTCTGGTGCTGGCGATAAGCAAAAAGTCAATGTGGCAATTTCGCTTCATCGCTAAGCGTCGCCGAAAACAAAGAAAAAAAAAATAACCAGGAGAGAGGGGTGGGTGAGAGCAGGGCCAGATTAAGCCAAGAAGGACCTCTAGGCTTTTTACAGGCTTTTCTTTAACTTGCAACTTATGTCACTCTCTTGTCACTCTCTTGTCACCTTCAAATCTTGCAATCGATTTTTCAATCACTTCCAGATGAGCTATAGCTCTGAAACGTTGCATAGTTGTGTATTCCCCATGACAATACAATAATCAGTCGTAAAAATAATAACATTAAAATTAATTTTGTTTGTTTGTATTGTATCATCGGGGAAATGGGCGATAACTGCAAATAATCTAGGTGTATTCTTTCCAACAAGATTGTCTGTCTTGAGAGAAATATTGAAACTTCTCCCCTCCCACACACACACACTATCGCACGCGCGTGCACAGACATACACATACCTGACAACTACATTTAAAAAAATGTAATTTACAACTCTTATCAAAATTTTAAAAATATATATCTATTTATTAACTTTCCGTGTAATATACTGAATAATGAAATCCGCCTCCTGTGATCTGGACTCGTTATCGCAAACTGATAATGTAATTAGCGGATCGATTACATTTGACTTAAATTTATTTAAAAAAATAGCACTAAAAAGAAGAAAATATAAGATATAAAAAAATTATTTTAAACACTGGCTTTTAATGCACTAAAAAGCCACAAATAATTTTTCAAGGAGTTTATAGCTTGCAGTCAAAAAATGTAACATCAAATTGACAACAAGCCTGAGGCGCTGATTCTATCTGAAATTAACTTCTGCTTTATACTTCATTACACACTTGTGGATAAAATATATGATAAGCACTTAAGCGCCTGTGACAAAACGTCTGAACATGCTCTTTTGTGTGATCTCTCACACCTTCAGCCCTCCGGCAGTATCCTCTCTTTTTCTTCAGTTTTCGCATCACTTTTATTTGGCATAAATCATGCCTTTTCATTTGTATTTTCACTATATGGCTCTATGATGGACATAGCATAGTGAAGTCTCTAACACGCCACTCCCCTATGGCAGTAATTGCTACGGGAGTAATGCGTATCTTATTGTTCACTACTCCCCAGACGTACAAGTATTTACGCTTCGCCAGGTTTGGTGACCCGGCCTGCGATAATATTTTATCGCATAATCTGTCTGACCATCTTTTCAAAGCGACGGTGTTTTGTTTATTCAAGCTACGTTGAGAAGGAGGGTTAAATAAAACCAGATTTGTTTTTCTGGCGAAACACAATAACCCGTACATGAGGCGGAACATGTGATATAATCGCTTCCGGTCCTTGGTTAAAAAGTAATCATGGATTTATTACATTTCAGACAATATGAGTCTACAAATGTGTTGGTGAGAGTGTATGCAAGACACTCATTACCATCTATGGGAGACGTGACCTTTTGAGAAAATTTTCCGTGTACGAACTATTTTTAAAGTGCCACACCCGACCTGTTTGAAATGATTGGATCTTTCTGATTAGATTCATAACATCACTGGAGGGAATATAGGTTGACAATTTCACAGTTTTATTTCTCTGTGATTTGCACGCTCGCCAAGACAACACCAGACCCTCGCCGCAGTGAAAAATAGATTCATAATTCCTAATTGTTATCCGGACCTTTTATTAGAGAACCAGATGAGACTTATAAAGCACGGGAAATCTCTTTCAAATTTTAATAAGGAACACCGGTACTAGGAAACTGAAAAAACACGGAGTCAGAAGGGGCAATCTATGGTAAAATTAAAAGAAATCCCAGACACGTGTTGTAAGAGAACGATTCGTCTCTTCTATTCATCCGTGCGACAAGTCTGTAGCCAGGATTGGCGTAAGTTGTGATTTACATTTCATATTTTATTACTAACATGTGAACTAACATATGTATATATTACCATGTGAATTTTCTTGTGTGAAACTCGCTATTGGATGTCAAAGTCATTTGAGGCTGGCAACCTCATCCTATAGAATGATGATTCATGAACCACCACTGCACGGGCTGGTCATTGCTTTATTGATAGTTTCGAAAAGAGAACTAAACGCATAAAGTAGTTCCAGGTTCCCTATGGAGCAGGGAGGAAAAGATGAAAAGAAATGGTGTACATTCTAAGCATAAGACTTACATTTTCAAAGTCGTGTAAATGTCCCTATAAACATATTCACTTTAAAATTAATGCGAGTTTTCAAGCTTTAAACCAACGTAAATGTCTATGTGAAAATATTCATTTTAATTAATAGAAGTTTCAAACTTTTCCACAAGTGTAAATGTAAACAAACAAGAATGAATTTATATTGTGAACACTTTTCAAACAGTGGAGATGTAAATGTAAAACATATTATATCTGCATCAATCCACACTTCACATTACAGAAAGACATCAATCCACTCTTCACATTACAGAAAGACAACAATCCACACTTCATCTTACAGAAAGACATCTATCCACACTTCACATTATAGAAAGACATCAATCCACTCTTCACATTACAGAAAGACATCAATCCACACTTCACATTACAGAAAGACATCAATCCACACTTCACATTACAGAAAGACATCAATCCACACTTCACATTACAGAAATACATCAATCTCCCAATATATCTTCAGAAGCTAAAAAGTAACCAATAACGATGGTCTATCTTGCGGGTACTTTTTTAAATGTATCATCGCCTACCTAGTGGGTGGTTTTGTTTTAAAGGTGGGGTATTTCTATCGAAATTGAACAGTAACCGAGAACACCCGTCCATCTTGTCTATGGCTCTGACCGCCCCTGACACGTGCTAAGAAAAACAAAACAAAAATTACTGACCCTTCCTTGTTTATTCTCCAAATATCGTCAAGCATATGACGCGGCAGCCCTGGAGAATTTGACTTTGGGTAATTCTAAAAGGAATCAATATTTAATTCGTGCACTCACTCTTGGCGGCCTAACCTCTCCCCCCACTCGCAGCAACCATCCGTCTAGTTTAGCGCCCCCCCCCCCCCCTCATACTAGATAGTGGATTTTCATGTATACAGACAATGCTAAAGCTTTTTAAGTGCACGCGTTGTACTGTATTACTGTAATATTTCAGGACGCGGGAGCCAACCACTTGTTTTTTGTTACAGGATAATCCATTTTACTAACTAGCAAGAATGAATGATGTATTGGTATGGGAGACTGTAATTATATTAAAATAGTGGGGACAGATTGGTGGAATGAGCAATGAATCAAGAACTGCAAAGGAAAAATTCAGCTTTCCGTAGGACAAAAAAGATTCTTACAAAAAAAAAAGAAAAAAAAAAAAAAAGATAAATACACAAAAGGTAGAAACTATCATTGGCAGTGAGAGAACGAGAGAGAGAGAGAGAGAGAGAGAGAGAGAGAGAGAGAGAGCATTACGATGCTATATAGAGCCTATATTAGTGTATCCATGTGAAATGCGGACAATGAGCAAACACACGGGACAAAAATGGGGGGTAGCAGAAATGGCACCTAAAGAGAATGCAACAGACAAGCCCGAAAATTTAATCAGGGATTTCCCAGGGAAAAGATGAAAGTCGTGGATTAATCAGGAATATAAGGCGCAGAAGGTGACTTCTTAGACGTGTAAACAGAAGAGAAACATGAGAGATTCGGGTAACAACTTATAAATTCAACTAACAGAGAAGAGGGGAAGACAGAGGAAGATACACCTTGATTAATTGACCTAACAGAATGGGAGAAGAATGAATACACGTGTAGTCAAGACACCAGAAACCGTAAGATAAGGAGAAAGATGGTCACCAGCGCCGGTTGGTACAGCACTTAGGACATCTGTTAACTGAAGGATAACGACGGCAATGATATTCAAGGCGATAGCTGTCATATAAGGCTGATGGGAGACATGTTAATAACTAGACTGCTTGCGTCAGGGTCAGCGAACCAGAGCTGACCAAGACCCTACTCCACCTCCAAGTGGTGGTCCTGGAAACAGGCTGTATCACTGCAGTCTGGCTGAGTGAGTAGGGATCGAAGAGGGAAGGCTAACCCAGTCCCAAAAATGCCGTGCTGAAGTCGGATGTGTCGGCCGAAAGCCGCAAATATCGCAACTTCGCTGTAAACGGACACAACGCAACCAACGTCTTTTTCAGGACGAACGAAGAAGAAAAAAGAAGAAGAAGACAGGTAAATTATGTGGCATGACAAGAATATATTAGTGAGTCTTCTGCCTGAAAACATGTATGTTAACATTTTTCTTCCAATGATCAAGGACTCGGGAATGTGGGACTAGGTGTCTGGCTTGATAATTAAATTATAATGGTGTTGATAATCTTTATCTGTTAGATTCGGGGACATTAAATACAGAGCCACCTCTAGGTATACCAGGGTTATTGTAGTACGTGATGTGATTAATATCATGGTTATCCTGATAGGGACGTTATGATATAGTATGATTTATTCCAGAATTATTGCGATAAGAATATTGCGACTCGTACCAGCGTTATTGTGATAAGGATGTTATGATGTTTATCAGGATTATTGTGATAAGAATGTTATGATGTTTACAATGATTATTGTGATAACGTTGTTATGATGTATATCAGGATTATTGTGATAAGGTTGTTATGATGTATACCAGGATTATTGTGATAAGGTAGTTATGATGTATACCAGGATTATTGTGATAAGGTTGTTATGATGTATACCAGGATTATTGTGATAAGCTTGTTATGATTTATATCAGGATTATTGTGATAAGGTTATGATGTATTCTAGGATCATTGTGATAAGGTTGTTATGATGTATACCAGGATTATTGTGATAAGCTTGTTATGATGTATATCAGGATTATTGTGATAAGGTTATGATGTATACCAGGATTATTGTGATAAGTATGTTGCGAGACAATATTATGTATCCTAGTGTTATTTTGACGACGAGTACAACGCACAGAAACGCTCTGGAAGAATCGATATCATCATCATCATCGTCACCAACATCATCATCATTTCCATTTTCACTCCTGATGGATCTGGCTTCCTTGGAAGAAGCTTCCTGCAAAGCAGTCGTGAGCTCTTGCTGGGTGTTCTCTGTACCAGTGTGTTGTATGTTATGAGGTTTCTATTCCCATGCACAGTATCACATTGTCAGCCTTTACGGCTAGGGTTACTATATCGTTCAACTCAAAAAGGAAGACAATTCTCAATTTTTAGTCATGACAAGGGCGGACATTATAGTGAAATTTCTTCAAATTGGAGAACTGATCAAAACACTTAGTATCAATTTGTACACATTTTTCCATTAAAAATTTTATACTTATTTCTACATCTTCCCAGGAAATATCTTCAAGATCTAGCCACTTAAACCCAGAAAATTCACGAAAAGGCTGCATCCACATCTTTAAATACTCTAAACATCCTTCATACAGTGCTTCTACATTGTACTGAAACTGTTGCACCTCAGATTTGTAGCCATCACTTTCCATTTGCTTTAGCATGTCCTTCACTTTGAATGGCATGAAATTGATATCCTTTCTTTCTTGAAGGAGGTCTTACAAGGATGAAAGGATTTTCATTACATCAATAAGGGAGTTGTCGTCCTTGTCTAATGTGCTAATATGAGCAGGAAATACACTAATTAGGGACTGAACATGCCATAAATAGATTTCACTTAATGGATCCTCAAAAAACTTTGTCAGTACAGCTGGTGGTTTGTTCTGTGAAAGAAAGAATGACTTGAGAGCTGGAAACATTTGTAGAAGTCTTTGAACAGCTGGAAATAAAGACAACCACCGTATTTTGCTGTGGTTAAGGAGTTGCTGGTGTTCTACACCAACAAACTCACAGAACTCTTTTAGGGACTCAACATGGACAGTGTAAATTGAAAAGTAATTATAAATCTTTACACAAAAATGTGTGGGGTACCGCCAGAGTGAAGAAAAAAATGTCCAAAATAGAGAATTCACAAAAATGTGTGCGGACAGTAATTTTTTTACCCCCAATATGAGGACATGTCCGCATGAAGACGTATGGTAACCCTGTTTACGGCATGTTTGAGAGATGAGTAATTATATTCTTTATTTGTGTCCTAAAAATCTTTCATTATCCGCATTGAGAAATCTCCTTCGTTTAACAATCTGATAAACAGACCTTGCACGTGATTCTCATCTTTCACCTTTCATAGTTCAGGTGAAAATCGTGTTGAACTGAACAAATGAATTTGATTTTTTTTTAAATTCCTGTTAATCAAGACAATAAGTTAACGTCTTCGTCGCTTTTTAGTACACGTATTTGGGAAAGGTTTGAATTCTGTATAATAATTTAAGAAACAAAACTTTTTTTTTCATAATGCATTACAGTTGTTTGGAGGAGATAATTAAATATGTAGAGACTATCTATCTATCTATCTATCTATCTATCTATCTATCTATCTATCTATCTATCTATCTATCTATCTATCTATCTATCTATCTATCTATCTATCTATCTATCTATCTATCTATCTATCTATCTATCTATCCATCCATCCATCCATCCATCCATCCATCCATCCATCCATCCATCCATCCATCCACCCACCCACCCACCCACCCACCCACCCACCCACCCACCCACCCACCCACCCACCCACCTATCTATCTATCTATCTATCTATCTATCTATCTATCTATCTATCTATCTATCTATCTATCTATCTATCTATCTATCTGTCTGTCTGTCTGTCTGTCAGTCCGTCCGTCTGTCTGTCGGTCTCACTGTCTGTCTGTTTGCCTAACTGTCTGCCTGCTTGTTTATCTGTCTTTATACAGGTAGGCCTAATTCTTTGACGAGAAAATTGCGTCACTCAACTAGTCGTAGCATGAGCACACCCACTTTTGATTCCACGTTCTGACTCATCAGTTTACTCTTGTTTGCTATGGTTAATCAAGTGTGGGTGTCCGTTAAAGTCCACTGTAGAGATTGTAACATTCCATCTTTGGATAAATGTGACTGTCTGACAACTCATGGAAATGCTTTCGGAAATGTGTTTGTTTTTGTGTCTGAAAAATTGGAAGGGATCCCACGAAAAATATTTTTTTTAAACTGCACCCTGAGCGACGTTGTGTTCCTGTGGGGAAGACAAACAAACAGTAGCACTTCTTCCAAGACTGTCCGCTCCATGAGAGGAGCATATTGACAGTGTAACCTTTATTAACTCATTTGAGGAGAAATTGTATGGTGAAGACAGAAGCCTGAGACAGCCTGCCAGCTTTATGAGACGGTGTGGTGAACAAACATAGAGTACGCCTGATTGGGAGAAGGAAGAAAGAACTGGCTGACATTACAACCACATGGTCTTCGCCAGGGAACTATCGTAGATTTTTGATAGGGGAATTAAGACTTGGATTGGTCCCTTCTGAATAGATTAGAATAAGCGATAGCAACAGTGAGAGATAATAATAGAAATAGATTTCCACGAGTGAGATGGAGAAATTAATAGAGTCTGTCCCTGAAATCGAGAATCTTCTCTCTTTCAGCCTATCTTCTACAACAGATCTAGACGTGGAAAAAACTATAACAATGGAATATAGATATGTTGGAACGAGCTGACCGACGCGTTTGAATAAAGTTTATGTAAATTTATTAACATAAGGAAAACTTACCACAACACATAAATGTTAATATCAAGCATAGGAAATACATATAAGGTAATGAATTACTACCAGTATAATAGACCCATAGGTGTAATCTTTTCCCTCGATGTTTAGCCCACGATCCTGTTAGAAGAAAAGTGATAGCCCCAAAGAGTCACGGATATATACACTATAGTCTCAGATTTCCCTCTAAAGTTTAAGAGCAGAATTGATACCCTAATCTATCCTAAGAAGGAAAATGTCATTTACAACAATCTTTGCATAAATGAAATTACAAAAAAAAATGGGTGCCTGAATATAAAAAAGATAAAAAAGATTCACTCGTTCTGCTTTCACTCTGTTCTTTCAGCAGGGGCCCCTGTCTCACTTTTCTTACCTAAAATCTTGCTGGTGTTCACCGTCTTGCGCAAACTTTAGGACACCCACACACTTTAATCTGTCTTTCTCTTGATGAAGCGCATCCCAGCTCTGCAGATTTTGGTTTCATCCAATGTTCCGGGGAGCGTCCTCTTCATGCGAATATTTTTTCAGACTAAGGTTAGTGTCACTTGAATCAGTTCAGGTAAGAATTAGTTTTTAAACGGGCTCAGTGTCAGAATCACGAGGTTTCCCTTACTTAGGAGAAATTGCAGGTTTGATACTTCTCTCACTATAAAATTCTTGGTCACACCACAATTAGTCAAAAATGTCGGAATGTTAATGATTTGTAATTTTACTCACCACAGGGCTGCATGTACATGAGAGTTTGTGAAGAAATATAATCTGGCTCAATAGGCGCAGTATAGGCATTTAGTCTTTACAACCGTTAGTGAGATTTGTACTCTGTCTATTTCTGGAGGCACACACACTGCCAGACAGGTGTTAATTTGTAAACCCACGTGGTTAAAGATAAAAATGTTTCTTCTCTCAGTTGTACTAAAACCGCTGGTAAAAGTTGGGCTGACCCAAAACTGTATAAGGAAGAGAAAAGTACAAAATACTTAACCATAATATTCGCTTCGGTTTTAACTTACATTATAACTGCAAGCGTAGAGCTTGTCTTAACGTTAAAACTCTACTTACTTACTTAGTCGTTCCCCTTCTACCGTGAGGTGTAGATGTTTGGAAGAGAGAGCGCCAGACTATCCTATCGGCTGTCTTCCTCCTGGCCTGGTTCCATTCTAGTCCTCGGTCCTTCAAAGATTGTCTAATGTTGTCCTCCCAGTGGACTCTGGGTCGTCCTGGGGGTCTGGATCCTTGGCTTTTTGTTTCCCATGCTTGTCGTGGTTAAAACTCCCGTGAAATAATTATGATCGTTTTAAAAAAAAATCAATCATCATGAATTAGAAATACCTACGTATTCCGTCAATACTCAATGATGACTCAGTGCAGTTATAAGTTAGTTACAATATACTCGGACTGGTTGCTAGCAATTTAATTAAATTTTATTTACAGCTGCATGAGTTTAAGCTAGAAATAATAATTGATTCTGCTTTCCACTGTAACACGTC
Source organism: Oreohelix idahoensis (assembly GCA_024509875.1). Taxonomy (NCBI): domain Eukaryota; kingdom Metazoa; phylum Mollusca; class Gastropoda; order Stylommatophora; family Oreohelicidae; genus Oreohelix; species Oreohelix idahoensis. The sequence continues at coordinate 139,325 of JAMPIV010001214.1, read as the reverse complement.
AACTAGAGAATATAACAGACTTATAATTTAATCCCTCTGCTCAGAAATCTAACTAGTGAAAATAAAATAGGCGATTTACCACTTAAATCACTCACAAAATACTAGATATATAATATTACCTCCAAACAGAACTACGGCGATCACCACGAAACTAGAATTATTCACTTATATCGGTATTCTAGAAGCTCGGCAAAAATTGACGAGAGAACTAAGAACTTCGCTATACACGCTTATTCTCTAGCACGAGCGATCCGTCTACTGCAACTTAGGAGTACTGAATGCCTGAAGTCTAACTACTGGGGTTTATATCTTATGAAAAGAAATGATTTCCTAATTCTCGAAAACCCGAAATAGTTCCCGTCTTAACACCTACATAAAACTCAGACGACGGCACTGAAACTGCCAGACGCGTTTCACACCTGCCGCTACCTATGGTCATTTCCCAGCGATGCATGTTGGCGCCTCTCACACCTAACACCGAGAACTTAACCAAGAGCGCCGTGTCAGATGAAAATGATAGACGGTTTGTCTGCCATCATGTCTGTCGAGAACGAATTTCACACTATTCGGTCTACCCAAGAACTTAGCTTAATAGCAATAAAAATGCGTTGCTAAATAAGAAAAGAGACAGGCGAAGGTATGAATGGGAGAGTTTTATTTATCACAATCAGACGAATGCGAAGAAAAGAAAGGATAAAACAGCGATAATAAAGTAGAAGACACGGGTAGAAAAAGAAAAGATACAGAAATTTATTAATCAAAAATCTCTCTGCGACAGGAACAAACAAGCGAAAACAGAAGAGAAAAGAAAGAGAGAACTAATCTAAATGCACAAATATATATATATTTTTTACAGATGAAATAATAAAAGCGAACGTGGTAGTAGAATTCAAACCGGACGTTAAAATATTGTAGAGTGATTTGGGTAGGTTCCAGAGCCTTCTTTGATTCACGTGCGCACTCAGACGGTTTTGGAAACTGTTTTTGCACGTCCATAAAAAGTAAACAGGGTTGCAACAATTATTTTTCTTAAAGAGTTTCCTTCATTTCCTGCAGAAGAAAAATACACACACAAAGCTGTCTACCATAGTTTTCTGATGTGTCAGTTAAACAAGAATTGCGTACGAATAGTCTTGCTGAACACATTAATCCATAACTCTTCGAATTCCAGAAATGTGATAAAGAATCACAAAAAGTCTTGTTGAACACATTAATCCATAACTCTTCGAATTCCAGAAATGTGACAAAGAATCACAAATAGTCTCGTTGAACACATTAATCCATAACTCTTCGAATTCCAGAAATGTGACAAAGAATCACAAATAGTCTCGTTGAACACATTAATCCATAACTCTTCGAATTCCAGAAATGTGACAAAGAATCACAAATAGTCTCGTTGAACACATTAATCCATAACTCTTCGAATTCCAGAAATGTGACAAAGAATCACAAAAAGTCTTGTTGAACACATTAATCCATCTCTTCGAATTCCAGAAATGTGACAAAGAATCACAAATAGAAAAAAAACATGGTAAAAAGTTAAAGGATCTACAATATTCTCTGTCTTGCTCTTCACCATGATTAACTATTCTCTGCCGCTAGTCTTCATGGGACACCTTTATCGACTAGTTTCTGTCTCTAGTCTTGATGGTATACCCTTATCGACTATTTTTTTTTTGTCTCTAGTCTTGATGGTACACTTTGACTATTTTCTGTCTCTAGTCTTGATGGTATACCTTTATCGACTATTTTTTGTCTCGTCTTAATGGTACACTCTAATAGACTATTTTCTGTACACTCCTTGATCCTTCCGTCTCCCTCCCCCCTCCCTCCCCCCTAAATCGATGTTGTCCTGTTGCAAGTTTGACTTCAATCCTTCTTCTGTTACGTTACGAAACAAAATGTTACCTTCCTTCGTGTGTCAAAAACATAATTAGGTAAATTATAGACACTTGTAAGAAGGGAAGAAAGAAAGAGTGAATACATTAGACAATAGAAAAGTAAGATAAATAATAAGCACTAAGGAAATTCGATACAGGTCCATCAGAGTCACGCCATTTCATGCTAGCGAGATCGAACGTGTTACGACAAACAGTCACTTAAGCACCCCAAAACATCGCTGTAACCGATGTAGTCGCTTGCACAAAACAACCCCCAAGAACCTGTTTACGATATGCGTGCCTCCGGTTCCTACAAAGGAAAATGATATATCCATAATATAGTATTTGTCTAATTCTGATTTCTTTCACTATTTTTTCTCTTGTCATTTATTGCTTTTCAGAACCTATTTTTTTCTTTGCTTCTGTGTCCAAACAAGTGCGGTCGATTCTTTTATGTATGCACATTTCAACCATGCAATTCTTTCTTTTAACCGCTGATTCGTTGTCCATGTTTCTGCACACACAATAATGGAGAGAACACTTAATGACTTTCGTCTTTGGTTTATTATTTGATCAATTAATGTCATTAACGCAGCACATAGTGGTGGTCAAATCCGTGAGTGTTGAATAAGTTGTGTTCTTTGACGCTGAGTATTTTGTTTTTCGGGATGCTGAATCCGTCGTTTCTTTTGACATTGATCGCATCATTTGTTTAAAAAGAACGCAAGCTTAATTTAAAATTAGCGCCAGCTCCTTTCTCCCCCAATCCCTAGCCACTTTACAGACAAATAACTACAAATTGACTATAGTGAGTCTCAAGTACCGTTTGCATTGAGAGGGAAATTTCCGGTGAGGCTAACACGGGTTTCTCGTTTCTGTTACACAAATTGCTGTTTTATGAAAGAAATTGTCGGTGCGGGAAAGGTAAATTTGTGATGTACGAAAAGCGAATTTCTGGCGCACGTACTGTTACGATAGAAAATATCTTTCCAATATCTGTGCAGTAATCATTTAGGGCTTGACCTGTTTGCGTACGATGTGTTCCCTTCTTAAAACTGAGACTTGCTTAGTTACAAGCCGCTGCAGTAAAATGCGCTCTGGATTACGGGATACAGTACTTGGAGAAGTTACATGTATTCTGGGTTAGTCGCAAAAATGAACTGAACATTTGAGAATGAGAACCTCATTCGTATATAGTTTTAAGTAGGCCAATTTATTGTAAAGGGTCTGAAGCAGATTGATAAATACATAAACTAAACACTAGACAACAGAAAAGAAAAATAGAGTTAAAATGCGTCTGGGAGATTCGAACCTGGGACCATCCAAACGGCACCATTACTTCGCTGCAACAGTGAACCGGAGTAGTACACTGACCAACTGATCCTTGCTTTTATTTTCCTGTCTTATGAGTGCGTATTATTTACCTATTTTCATTGGTTAGTTGTAGACCGTCATAGTGTTTTCATTGGTTAGTTGTAGACCGTCATAGTGTTTTCATTGGTTAGTTGTAGACCGTCAGAAAGACTAGAAACCGGCTGACCGGGTTAGCACACCGTAAGCTGTATTCAATTGCTACAGGACCCAAGAATGATAGATGCCCTCAGGATTCACCGAAGAGGGAGGGGGGGAGGGGGGAGAATGATGAATCCACAGGCGCCTCATTGGAATCGACCAGACCCGTTACACGGACTTCGAGCTCTGAACAACGGCTGGAATTTCCATGTGCCTGTGGTAGGAAATTCTCTACTCAGAGAGGAATGAAAATCCACAGAACGAGAAAGGGGTGTGGGAGCTCATCACGGGGAAATCAACAGCGCTCTGTCTCGACGGGTAAGACGTTAGAAGAATGCAGCCAGGAGTCAATCCATAGTGCTGGGTACATTCAAGTTGATCTGCCAGATGATGATCTCACACACTTCTTGGAAGGGAAGAGAGATGCAATCACGTTTCCACCTGCCAGTGCAAAAGAGCTTTGGGAACAGCTGGACGAAGCCTTGGCAAAAGAGTTGGATAACAATCCGAAGCAGATAACTTTGGAGAAGAAGCTGGAAATCTTCGGCGACATAATATATCTTCACTGTCGCAAAGTGTTCGGAGTCAGGGAGGCAAGGGATAGTAACCCACCACGAAAAAGAAGAAGACAAATTAAAATAGAAGAAATCAGGAAACAGAAGAAGCATGCCCGAAAACTGTTCAAGAACGCAGTTGCCACAGAGAAGGAAGGATTACGACAGGTTTGGGAGCACCTTAAAGGCCAACATAAGGCCCTTTGTAGAGCAGAAAGGTTGTGCAGGAAGAGAAGGAAGACTCGAAGGGATAGGGAAAGATTCTTCAGGGAACCCTTCAAGTTTGCCAAAGAACTGTTTGAGCAGCCACGGTCGGGTACGCTAAACATCAGGAAAGAAGACCTGGAAGACCACCTTAGAATGACATATTCAGATGGTCGCAAAGATGAGCCGCTCAGCAGCATGGCAGGCCTTAAACGGCCGAGTAAGCCAGGAGCTGAATTTAACACCAAGCCCCCAACGATGCAAGAGGTAGAAAGCATTGTTCAGAAAGCTCGGTGCAAGTCAGCTCCAGGTCCTAATGGTGTTCCATATGTTGTGTATAAGAGATGCCCTGAGGTGCTCAAACTACTGCTCCGTTAACTGAAGAATGCGTGGAAAACCCAACTTGTAAGCAAGGAATGGAGAAAGGCGAACGGAGTCTATATCCCGAAGGAACAAAATTCCACAGACGTCAGTCAGTTCAGGCCAATCTCACTACTTAATGTGGAAGGGAAGATACTTTTCTCAGTGATGGCGAAAAGGCTCACTACATACCTCCTGGCAAATGGGTACATTGACACTACCATTCAGAAAGGAGGGATCCCAGGTACACCAGGATGTCTAGAGCATGCCACAATAATCTGGGAAGCAATTCAAAAGGCAAAGTCTGACAGAACAAACCTCCATGTAATCTGGTTGGATCTAGCAAATGCTTATGGATCCGTGTCGTAGATTAGTGATAGGGGAATTAAGACTTGGGTTGGTCCCTTCTGAATAGAAATAGTACAGGTGATAGCTCAGTGGGAGATAATAATAGAAATAGATTTTCACGAGTGAGAGGGTGGAAACTAGGTAAATCTGTCCCTGAGACTCGAGGAGATCCTCTCGCTCAGCCTATCTCTACAACAGAAAGTATTTGTCAGACAGATTACTCAGTTATATACTGTAGATGTACTATATATCAACCATTCACCGACACACACACATAAGTGACGACAGTTTGACGTACAAACGTGAAAACTATATCAATGGAATATAGATATTTTGGGACGAGCTGACCGACACACTTGAATAAGTTTATGTAAATTTTATTTATCATAAGAATTTCACCACAATCATAAATTTGAATATCAATCACATATAAATACACATAGGTTAAAGAATTACTAAAAGAATAGACCCATAGGTGTAATCCTTTCCCCCTCTGTTGAGCCACGATCCCGTTAGCAGAAAAGTTATAGCCCCCAAAGAGTCACAGATTTATACGCTATGGTCTAGGATTTCCCTCTACAGTTAAGAACAGAGTTGATATATTAATCTATTCTAAGAGGAAAACATCATTAGCAACAAACTTGCATAAAGAAAAAACACAAAGTGGGTGCATAAATTATACCATAAGGGAATCACTCAGTAATGCTTTCTCTCTGTTCATTCACCAGTGGCCACTGACAGTCTTTCTTACCTACAAACTTGATGTCTTGCACCTTCAGGCGCAAACTTTAGGACACACACACACCGTGAATCCGTGCTCTTTTTGATAAAGAGAACCCCAGCTCTGCAGATACAGGTTTCATCCAATGTTCCGGAGAGCGTTCACTTTACAACTATATTTTAGGATTACTGTTTATGTCACTTTAATCAGTTCAGGTAAGAAAGTTTAAATGGGCTCACAATGTCAGAATCTCGAGGTTTCCAGTAATTAGGAAATGACAAGTTGGTAACTTCTCTCAATATAAAATTATTGGTCCCACCACAATTGGTCAAACGTCGGAAATTTTACTGTTTATAATTTTTTTCTCGCCACAGGGGCTGAATGTACATGAAATTTAGGGAAGAAATATAATCTGGCTCAACAGGCTCAGTTACTGCATTTAGTCTTAAAGTTCGTGAGATGGGTACTCTGTCTCCTTCTGGATGCAAACACAATGCCAGACAGGTTGTAACTTGGGCCCCCACGTATTTAAGTATAAAATGTTTCTTCTAGGTTAATCTCATACTGAAAAACCGCTGGTAGGTTTAGGGTTTGACCCAAATACTGTATAAGGAAGAGAAAAACATAAATACTCAACCCTAATAGTGTACACAATCCTACGCGTAAATAGAATATGTTCACTTCGGTAATTTAACTTAAATTATAAACCGTAAACTTAGAGCTTGTCTTATCGTTTAAAACTCCCGTGAAATAAATTCTAGTCATTAAAAAGAAATCAATCATCATGAATTAGAAATAAATACATATTTCGTCAACACTCATGATGTATCAGTGCATTACTTAGATGGTTAAATTATTTTCAGACTGGTTACTAGCAGTAAATAAATTTTATATTATAGTTTAGCTAGAAATTATTATTTATTCTGCTATCCACTGTAACACAGTAAAACTTAGAGAATTATCAAATGACGGAACTATTCTAGAAAAACACTTCGGCACAGAAAATTTTGTGGGTGAAGATAAATTTGAACTAACAATTCTATCACTCTACAATACTAGTCATATATATATATATATATATATATATATATATATATATATATATATATATATATATATATATATATATATATATATATATATATATATATATATATATATATATATATATATATATATATATATATATATATATATATATATATATATATATATATATATATATATATATACACATATATATACACATATATATATATACATACATATACACATACATATATATATACATACACACATACATATATATATATATATATATATATATATATATATATATATATATATATATATATATATATATATATATATATATATATATATATATATATATATATATATATATATATATATATATATATATATATATATATATATATATATATATAGATATATATAGATATATATATATATATATAGATATATATAGATATATAGATATATATATAGATATATATATATATAACCTTCACACAAACTTCTAAGATTCTTCTCCACGAGAAACTAAGACTCTACTATTACAGTGATTCTAGAACTCGTGCTAGCTGTCTCTCTAAAGCTGTGGCAGTCCTGAATGAATTTGAGTTTAAAATTCTGGGGTATAAATATCTGAAACTGACAAAGAATGCTACGATATTTCCCGAAAACCATAATATACCAGACTTAACACATTTAGTACCTAAGTCCAAATTTACATATTTCCTTGTTCATTCTGCGAATCAAACGAACTCTTCACACTGAAACCGAAATAGACTCAGGCAAATCGAACGAACCGTCTCTCTTAGATCTTGTGTAACATGATTTACCAGACTGTGACGTACGTCTAGTTTGACAAGTGAATTTTCCCTGATATGATGGATGATTTAAAGGGACCTTTAGCTTTTCATAACATTAGAACCCCTGAACATTTGTTGTAACTTTTCGTTTGCCAGAACTCATTCCACCGGGACTCATTTAGTAGGCGGCACGAGATCAAAGAGACAGACTGAGGGATTTCAGGGGAGACTATCGGCGTTATCAAAGACAGTAGTGGTCCCTGATACGAGACGCAGTTGCTTGCCGCTAATTTCGCGTCTCGGTGTCAATCGCAACCGAGCGAACGGGGGAAAGCCGAAACGGGCAGCAGCGAACGGAGATACGAAGACCAGGGGGCGGTTTCTTCTCTTGATTTGGCGGTCAGATCCCCAAAAGTTCGTGAGATCAAATAAGCTGTCAAGTTTATCATGTCCCACTCAACTTACATTCCATTTTAGCTAAATAGACCATGAAGACTAGACACGTTATCATTCGCTGGCCAGAACTTGATAGTAGCACTAGCGATATTTGAAATCTTGCTAGATTATCCCCTGGATTTTCATTTTATTTGCAGTGTTTTCTATTCTGTGCAAAGCGGTAATATATATTGCGTAAAGTGATCAGTGGTCTAGTTCAGTCATTCTATTTCAATGGATTTTGTGTTAATTTAAATCTATTAAATTAAACCATCTCAATAGTTCCAGTTGTAAATATAATGATCTATCTATTATATTATTTCAAAAGATAATAGATGCTTAAATTAACTTTTAAAGTCGCGAAGGAATTTATAATTAATAAATTCAGTTAAGTCCTAGTTTTATAGATGTGTGTTTTAACCACTAGAATTCGCGCAGTGTTTATTAAATACATAATTAAATACTCGAGTGTATTATAGGCTTAACGGGAAATTTATCGCGCTTGATTTTTCGGTATGTTACATGTCTTTTTTTTTTTTCACACAGAGTGATCGTAACCTGCGGTCCCAGCTAAATAAAGAAAGAAATAAAGAAATCATCCTATAAACTTCCAGTCATATTGAAGAAACATTTCTTTTAAAATATAATCTTGTGGCGGTCCTTGCGACCTAGCTGTCAGAATTAAATGAAATAAAGCCCACCCAAGAACATTTTAAAGAATAATCATCAAATTACCCTTACAAACCTGTAAGATAAACTGGAAGGTACTCATCGCCAGTAGCGATATCATATTTACTGTTTACTGTGAGAGAGTACATATTTTCCTGACTGTGAATGAGCCTAGTTTTTTTTTTCCTCAATTGGATTTAATAAAACTATCATCACACATTGAAGGAATTTTACCATAGCGGAGGATTAAAAGAGACCACTTCATTTTCACCCCTGTGCCGAACTGTGTTAGTACCATCCCATAGACTCCTTTTATATATATAATAAAAACACGAGAACTCTTAGTCTTCAAGTCTTGCGATAAGTGAGAATATTTGTTACCAACAACAAACCCTCGCAAACATCTGGGGCGGGACATCGAAGGACTAGACAGTTCATATGTCGAAAGAGTACTTGCTGTTTTTATATACTTTTTATGGATCGTCTGAGGCTGCATTCGGTAAGTGTGTGAGTATATGAGTGTGGATCCTCACGCGTGTGTATGAATGACAGGAAATTTAATCGTTTTTTCTTTTGTAAACCTGTTGTTAACTTTCTTGCCTAGTAATATAATTTTTCTGTATTCCCTGCATTGTTCCTTTAAGGGGGAGTTGCTAATTGGTTAACTCTGTTTAAAAACCCCCTCCTTTCCATTTGCTTAGTAAAGGGAAGAACAGCTGGGAAGAACAGTTTTTTTTCTATCACCTATACCTAACTTTGTAACACCTCTTTCAGAGTAATTAACTTCACTGTTAGGTTAACGTACCCATGTTCCTGATATTATCTATCTCTGGACTGGGTTTGTCTTTGTCTAATAAGCGGGAAGGGCTTAGTCGATACCAATCTTCTTCACCCCTCCCAAATTTGTTATTTGCATTTGTGTACTTATGATAATTTATGTAATACCTGATATTTGTTAGTGATTGATGTTTAAAGTGAATAAAATCACATAAACTCATTTAGTTCTGTGTGTTGGATATACCCACAGCCCAACATTTCCCCTATTCGTTTAATATAGTTTGTATCTACATCGTCTGTGTGTGTGAAAAACACCAAATCGGTGTGCGCGCAGAAGCGAGTCTGGAAAACTGGCAAATAATTGTTTGACCAGGAGAGCGGAAGAGAAGATTGAGAGAAGCGATTTGTCGTAAATAAGTCTGTCTTTACTCTCCTCCAGCACGCTGTGAAGCAACTATTTAATATCTACATTTTCTATCACTGAGCTTTCCATCATCATTTTCCACTCTAAACCGGACCACTATTTCTACGACTCTTTTCTCTCAAAATAAATTTACGACAATATTTGGCTGGCTCGTCCAGGATTATTTTGAGATACATTTGATGCACACATATTTGTGGGCTGGTTCTGGGATCTTGAGCTACATTTGAGGCAATCGTATAGCCGGGTTAAAGATATTTTGAGTCTGATTTAGTCTGGGTCTAACTAGGTAGAGTGTGAATGATTTGTCTTGTGAATTAGGGAAATAAATAAATAAATAATTACACCCCTAGACAAACGTTCTTTAAGTATTTGGGTTGTCCACACAGCATATTTACAGGTTGTTTTCTCTCCACAGCAGTAGAAAGTACAGATAAACAAAAATATTTGCTATTTTAATTATCCTCTGGCGGAGATAATTATATTTCTTTCTTTATAAGAGTTGCTGGGATTGCGTGATTGTTTTACAGTCACTAAGGTTTTTGAAGTTAAAAAGAGTTGAGCTTAGCTAAAGACGGATTGTTCTGATTTAAAAAAAAATTAAGTTAACAACGTCTCATCTCAATAATTGACTTTAGGGACGGAGTTTGTTGTCAGAGATTTAAAATTTAGGGGAAAAAAAAATTTTTTTTTTCCTTTTAAATTGTTTTAATTTAAATTTTTCTCTACTGTTAGTAAAAGTAGATTTTTTTTTCCAGTGTAACTTACCATTTAGTGGCATAGTCGCTTGCGTTTAGAGCCTTAATTGCCAAATAATAGCAGCGATAAGTTTGCACAGTACAGGTAGGAGGTAACTCTAGTAAAATTTTTTTTACTTTTGTTTTTCTCGTAGCGGCTTTGAGTTTTTCCCCTTCTTGTTCCATCTTACTATTCTCTAGTCTTAGAAGCATCCAGTTCTTTGACAATGGCTGAGAGAATTAGGATAAGATCCATTTTGAGGCAAGAGGCCAAGGACTCAGGACTAGACACAGAAGCTGCGAATCTGTTTATCAACCAGGAACTTCAAAGGTATGACGCGGAGGAAGAGAGGGCAGAAGCTAGGAAGAAAGAAGCGGACGATCGTCAATTGGAGCAGAAGAAAATTGAGGCAGAGATGGACGCCCGCAGGGAAAGAGAGAGAGACAAGGAAAGACAGCATGAATTAGCGCTCAAGGCTTTAGAGAGTCGGAGTGCCTCTACTTCAAATAATGGAGAGCCGTCTTCGCCCCAGTCTCAAACAATGGATCTCTCCAGCACTCAGTCTGCCCAATTAACTGCTATGTCGTTTTCTTTAGAATCTTTTCCTAGCCCTAACGAAAAAATTGACAGCTACCTAGAAAAATTCGAGAGACTCGCGAATCTTTATGGGTTAGAGAGTACCCGCTGGGCGCTCAAACTTTCAACGTCACTGAAAGGCAATGCTTATGACGTGTACACAAAGCTGGGACCGAATCAACATGATTATGACCTGTTGAAGAAGGCCTTACTACAGCAGTTTGAGATGACTGCCCGAAAGTTTCTGCAGTTGTTCAGAAACAGCCGAAAAGAGAGCACGGAAACATTTCCCCAGTTCTCTTCACGTCTCACGGGTTATCTGACAAAGTGCATTGAATTATCTGACCTACCTCTTTCATATGAGGGACTCCTCGAACTTGTTCTTGTGGAGCAGATAAAATCCACTTTGTCGAATGAAACTCGTAGATTTTTGGCTGAACAGGGGGCAGTCAGGCTTGAAGACATACTCAATAAAGCCGAACGCTATAGCAATGCAATGGCCGAACTTCCCAGCACTAAACGTAAACCCACCGATGAGCCATCTCGAAAACAGAATCTAGAGCAGGCATCCTATTCTTCCACTTCCTCTCAACATTATAACCAACGAGATAACAATACCCAGAAACCTCCCCAGGAAAAATCGAAATTCTACAAAACCCGATACCCCCCCTCCCCCCCCCCCAACAACAATTCTGATCAACCCACCAAGCCTACGTGGCAGCGCGGCCACCAAGGTCAAGGAAAAGGGAAGACCCCTACACCAGGAACGTCTGATCAGGGCAAACAAACCGGTTCAAACCGCGTTGGATGTTTGCATACAGCCTCGAAAGGTAGAGTCAACGTCAGTGATTCTCAACCTGAGGGGGACCGACCCTCAACTCGAGGAACTGTAATTTTGAATGGTACCTCAACTACTTGTCTCTTTGACACTGGATTAAGTTTTAGTTGTATTGTTGCTAGACATCTAGTCAAACCAGGTCAGGAGACAGAGGAAACCGTCAAACTTAGTGGAGTTTTCAGGAGTGACGCACCCAGGACGCTTCCTATCGCACTGGTAGAAATACACTCTGACTTTGTCAGAGGAGTTATTAAAGCGGCCATAATGGATGATCCGATCTACCCAGTTATCCTGGGATGTAGATATGTGTTCATTGGGAGACCTAAGGAGCCGATTGTGGCAGCGGTAACCACAAGAGGGCAAGCCAAGAAGGAGAGGGAGCCTGCGCCAAACTTGTTGCCGAATGAACTGAAGGAGGCGCAACAAAAGGACCCTACTCTGGCGCCCTGCTTTAAAAAACTGCCCATGGCTAAGGACCCCAGACACAACGGAGACATCTTTTCTAAGGATGGTGTATTGTATCGTAGAACGGGGCAACCCGGACACGGGGAATAACCAGCTCCTAGTACCGACGCAGTACAGAAACCAGATCTTAGAAATGGGGCACTCTCTTCCCTTTAGCGGACATATGGGACAAAACGCCACTATTCAGCGAATAAAAAACCACTATTGGTGGCCAGGAATGAACTCTGACATTGTCAGGTATGTGAAATCCTGCGCCCAGTGCCAACGGGTAGCACCCAAGCACTTGACACCCCCAGTACCTATGGGGCAAATGCCAATAGTAGGGACTCCATTTGAACGGGTTGCTGTCGACATTATTGGTCCTCTGGAAAAGACCAAAAGAAGGAACAGGTTCATCCTGACCTTAGTTGACACTTGCACTATGTGGGCCGAAGCAGTACCGCTACCATGCACTAATTCCAAGCATGTCGCAGAAGCCCTTGTGCAAATTTTTACACGGTTGGGATTCCCTCAACAAGTTTTGACGGACAATGGATCCCAATTCCGTAGCCTGTTAATGGAGGAGATCTTTAAGATCTTGAGGGCCAAACATATCCACACAAGTCCCTACCATCCGGCCGGAAATGGGCTCGTGGAACGTTTTAACGGTACCCTCACCATGATGTTACGTAAGCTGGGTCAGGAGAAACCGGAAGACTGGGACCAATATATATCGGCTGCCTTATTCGCCTACCGAGAGGTACCCCAAGCGTCTACGGGTTTTGCGCCAGCTACACTTTTATTTGGCAGACCTATTAAGGGGCCACTAGAAGCCTTACTTCGGTCCCTGACAGACCAGAAGGCTGACGAGACAGTCGTCTCTGCAAGCAAGTATGTATCTGAGCTTAAGGAAAGGCTAAAGCTAGGATGGGATCTAGCTACTACCAACCTTAAGAAAGCCCGCGCTAAAATTACTAAAAGATACAACAAAGCTGCAAAAGAGAGAGAACTACAACCAGGGGAGAAAGTCCTATTGCTACTTCCAACCGGAAGCAATAAACTTCGCATCGGATGGCAAGGACCGTTTACCGTCCTTAAAAAGATCTCACGTACCAACTACAAGATCTCCATCAAAGGAAAGGAGAAGGTCTTCCACATAAATCTGCTAAAGAAATATTTGGAAAGACCGGTGCCATCCTCCGAGCATCTCCTGGCTGTCGCCATAGCAACGGAAGACGAGGAAGATGATGATGGTTGCATGGAGTATCCATTGCAACCCACAGAATCCTTTAAAGATGTCAAGTTCGGCGACAATCTCTCACCAGAACAACAAACAGAAACCAGGGCTCTACTAAAACAGTACAGTGCAGTCTTAACGGATGTACCTGGTCGAACAAATCTCATTGAATTTGATATGAAATTAACAAACGAGACCCCTGTTCAAACCAGAGTTTACCCCATCCCGTACGCTAAAGCTGATGCACTTCGCGGAGAAATAGACAAGCTGCGTCAGGCAGGAATTATCAGTGAGTCTACATCTCCTTACAGCTCGAGTGTAGTGCTGTTGCAGAAGCCCAATAAGGAAGTTCAGCTGTGCATTGATTACAGGTTGCTAAACACGGTAACGGAATTCCAGCCCGAACCTCTCCAAACTGTTTCTGAGTTGTTCACCAAGCTCAGCAAAGCAAAGATCTTCTCCAAGATTGACCTCAGCAAAGGTTATTATCAAATACCAGTCAATGAGGAAATTAAACCTTTGTTAGCTTTCAGCACTAGTGAAGGACATTACACATTTAACGTGATGCCGTTCGGTTTGCATAATGCACCAGGAGTGTTCACCAGGATGATGAGGAAGCTTCTACAACCTTTGCAAAGTCCCCATATCCATAATTTCATGGATGACATCTTAATTGCATCGGAAACCTATGAAGAACATATTGCTACGGTTGCTATGCTCCTCAGGAGACTACAGGAAACGGGTCTCACAGCCAGACCTAGCAAATGTCTCATCGGGTTTGAACAGTTAGACTTCCTGGGGCACACTATTTCTCACGGATGCAGTTGGCCTATTAAGAAGAACGTGGAGAAAATAATGGCAGCAAAAAGACCCCGAACGAAGAAAGACGTACGTTCCTTCATATCGCTATGTGCATACTATCAGAAGTACATCCAGAACTTCAACGGACTGACGGCACCTCTGACTGACCTCACAAAGAAAGGTTGTCCTGATAAGGTCATATGGGATCAAAAGTGCGAACACGCGTATAGCACTTTGAAAGGACAGTTGTCTGCATACCCCATTTTGAGGTTGCCTGACCTCAAGAAACCTTTTGTACCGAGAGTCGACGCGTCAGGTCAGGGCATCGGGTCAACACTGCTTCAAGCCGATGACAGTGACCTGAACATGCTATTTCCAGTTGCCTATGGCAGTCGGAAATTAAATAAAGCGGAACGGAACTACAGCGTAGTTGAAAGGGAATGTCTTGCTCTGATTGACGGTATCAGACGCCATCATGAGTTTCTTTATGGTACATCTTTCACGGTGCAAACAGACCACGCTCCGTTAGCATTTCTTGGTGCCAATAAAGAATTTAACGCAAGGATCATGCGTTGGGCGCTTCTTTTAAGCGTTTATTCTTTCAAAGTGGAATATATTCCGGGAAGACAGAATGTCGGGGCTGATTTCCTGAGTAGAAACTGGTCTACAGAGGAAGAAGAGCAAACTGAAGATACCACTCATCCTAAAATCACCAATCAGGTCACCTCCATTGTCAAAAAATGAAACATGAAAAATGGTTTCATGTCTAAAAGTGGGGACGATTGTGACGTACGTCTAGTTTGACAAGTGAATTTTCCCTGATATGATGGATGATTTAAAGGGACCTTTAGCTTTTCATAACATTAGAACCCCTGAACATTTGTTGTAACTTTTCGTTTGCCAGAACTCATTCCACCGGGACTCATTTAGTAGGCGGCACGAGATCAAAGAGACAGACTGAGGGATTTCAGGGGAGACTATCGGCGTTATCAAAGACAGTAGTGGTCCCTGATACGAGACGCAGTTGCTTGCCGCTAATTTCGCGTCTCGGTGTCAATCGCAACCGAGCGAACGGGGGAAAGCCGAAACGGGCAGCAGCGAACGGAGATACGAAGACCAGGGGGCGGTTTCTTCTCTTGATTTGGCGGTCAGATCCCCAAAAGTTCGTGAGATCAAATAAGCTGTCAAGTTTATCATGTCCCACTCAACTTACATTCCATTTTAGCTAAATAGACCATGAAGACTAGACACGTTATCATTCGCTGGCCAGAACTTGATAGTAGCACTAGCGATATTTGAAATCTTGCTAGATTATCCCCTGGATTTTCATTTTATTTGCAGTGTTTTCTATTCTGTGCAAAGCGGTAATATATATTGCGTAAAGTGATCAGTGGTCTAGTTCAGTCATTCTATTTCAATGGATTTTGTGTTAATTTAAATCTATTAAATTAAACCATCTCAATAGTTCCAGTTGTAAATATAATGATCTATCTATTATATTATTTCAAAAGATAATAGATGCTTAAATTAACTTTTAAAGTCGCGAAGGAATTTATAATTAATAAATTCAGTTAAGTCCTAGTTTTATAGATGTGTTTTAACCACTAGAATTCGCGCAGTGTTTATTAAATACATAATTAAATACTCGAGTGTATTATAGGCTTAACGGGAAATTTATCGCGCTTGATTTTTCGGTATGTTACATGTCTTTTTTCTTTCACACAGAGTGATCGTACCTGCGGTCCCAGCAAAATAAAGAAAGAAATAAAGAAATCATCCTATAAACTTCCAGTCATATTGAAGAAACATTTCTTTTAAAATATAATCTTGTGGCGGTCCTTGCGACCTAGCTGTCAGAATTAAATGAAATAAAGCCCACCCAAGAACATTTTAAAGAATAATCATCAAATTACCCTTACAAACCTGTAAGATAAACTGGAAGGTACTCATCGCCAGTAGCGATATCATATTTACTGTTTACTGTGAGAGAGTACATATTTTCCTGACTGTGACAGCCTAGTTTTTTTTCCTCAATTGGATTTAATAAAACTATCATCACACATTGAAGGAATTTTACCATAGCGGAGGATTAAAAGAGACCACTTCATTCTCACCCCTGTGCCGAACTGTGTTAGTACCATCCCATAGACTCCTTTTATATATATAATAAAAACACGAGAACTCTTAGTCTTCAAGTCTTGCGATAAGTGAGAATATTTGTTACCAACAAACCCTCGCAAACATCTGGGGCGGGACATCGAAGGACTAGACAGTTCATATGTCGATAGAGTACTTGCTGTTTTTATATACTTTTTATGGATCGTCTGAGGCTGCATTCGGTAAGTGTGTGAGTATATGAGTGTGGATCCTCACGCGTGTGTATGAATGACAGGAAATTTAATCGTTTTTTTCTTTTGTAAACCTGTTGTTAACTTTCTTGCCTAGTAATATAATTTTTCTGTATTCCCTGCATTGTTCCTTTAAGGGGGAGTTGCTAATTGGTTAACTCTGTTTAAAAACCCCCTCCTTTCCATTTGCTTAGTAAAGGGAAGAACAGCTGGGAAGAACAGTTCCTTTTTTCTATCACCTATACCTAACTTTGTAACACCTCTTTCAGAGTAATTAACTTCACTGTTAGGTTAACGTACCCATGTTCCTGATATTATCTATCTCTGGACTGGGTTTGTCTTTGTCTAATAAGCGGGAAGGGCGTAGTCGATACCAATCTTCTTCACCCCTCCCAAATTTGTTATTTGCATTTGTGTACTTATGATAATTTATGTAATACCTGATATTTGTTAGTGATTGATGTTTAAAGTGAATAAAATCACATAAACTCATTTAGTTCTGTGTGTTGGATATACCCACAGCCCAACATTTCCCCTATTCGTTTAATATAGTTTGTATCTACATCGTCTGTGTGTGTGAAAAACACCAAATCGGTGTGCGCGCAGAAGCGAGTCTGGAAAACTGGCAAATAATTGTTTGACCAGGAGAGCGGAAGAGAAGATTGAGAGAAGCGATTTGTCGTAAATAAGTCTGTCTTTACTCTCCTCCAGCACGCTGTGAAGCAACTATTTAATATCTACATTTTCTATCACTGAGCTTTCCATCATCATTTTCCACTCTAAACCGGACCACTATTTCTACGACTCTTTTCTCTCAAAATAAATTTACGGCACAGACCGTGCGAGATTTTCTTCGCTCGAGAACTCACACTATTCTCTCTGCAGCCTATGGTCATAAACGCAATATGAGCGAGCTCGGCTTTGATCTCAAATCTTTCACCGAGAATAATTAACTTATAGGCGAAGAGATCAGGGAAAAGTGATAGACAATGGTCTTCCTTATTATCCCTGTCGAGAACGAATTAACACGATTCGATCTCTCATCAAAGAACTTAACTAACCACAATAAAATGCGTTGCTAAATTAGAAAGGAAATGAAAAGGTTTGAATTGCTAGCAATCTAGCGTATGCGAAAGAAAGGTAAAAGAGCGAAAAGAAAGGTAAAAGACAAGTGTAGAATAAAGAAAAGATATATGAAATCTATTAATCATAATATCTCTTCCACAATCCGTTCCACACCAGATGTTGTGGCAGGCCCTAGAAATGTATCATGTTCCACAAGAGATTGCAGCAATGCTGAAGCTGTATTTCGCAGGGTTCTCTGTTAGATTTTCAACCAGAGAGTACACAACGAAGTGGATTGGCCTTGAAGTTGGAATTGCGATGGGATGTACCATCTCTCCGATTCTATTCATGATGGCTACGCAGGTAATCTTCAATGCGGCTGAAGGAATGGCTATAGGTCCAAAGATCGGTTGAATGTGTCACATGCCACCGCTCAAAGCATTCATGGATGACACAACAATTCTGACATCAGATGAACATCAGGCTGTTTGCACGCCTGGATGAACTAGTCAGCTGGTGCAGAATGAGCTTCAGTCCCAAGAAGTCGAGAAGCCTATCAGTCAGGAAAGGGAAGATAGGAGAGGTCATTATTCATGGTTTCTAACCAAAGAATCCCTACTGTCATTGAGGAACCTGTTAAAAGTCTTGGCAGGGTGTACGATGCCTCATTAAAAGACTCGAAGGCAGTGCAACAGACAATATAAATGGCAGGCAGAGGGCTACAGATCATAGACCAAAGCAGACTCCTAGGAAAATTCAAACTGTGGTGCCTCCAGTTCATGTTGATACCTAAGTTGCTGTGGACACTGCTTATATATGAAATAAGCACAAGTACAGTGGAAGCTATAGAGCAGAAGGTCAACAAGTTCATGAGGAAATGGCTAGGGGTACCACCAGGTCTGTCAGATGTAGCACTATACTGCAAAAAGTCAAAACTTTTGCTTCCTTTCAAGTCAGTTGTTGAAGAGTACAAAGTTGGAAAGGCAAGGCTTGCAATGATGCTACGCGAGTCAGCAGATGAAGTGGTTAAGTCCATTCAGCCCCCACTGAAAACGGGAAGGAAGTGGAGAGTGGAAGAAGCTGTTGATGCTGCCCAAGAGTCGCTCAAACTGAGGGAGGTAATCGGTTACACACAAACGAATAGACGGGGATTTGGTCATGGAGACATCCGCTGGTGGTCCAAGGCATCAAGCAGGGAGCGTAGAAACATGGTAGTTCAGGAGATACGAGGAGCTGAGAATGATAAGAGGTTGCAAAAAGCAGTGCAGCAGGCCCAACAAGGCCAATGGACTACATGGGAAGGAGCCCTGCAAAGGCCCTTGACATGGAATGATATATGGCATATGGCACCTCTTAGGCTCAGCTTCGTTGTTAGATCAATGTATGACCTCCTGCCATCGGCCACAAACATTGTGAGATGGGGAAAGTCGGATGATGAGCAGTGCCCCCTGTGCCATGGGAGGCAGACACTTGAACACGTGCTCTCAGCTTGCAAGGTGTCATTATGGCAAGGGCGATAAACATGGCGCCACAACAAAGTGCTAAATGAGCTGGCTGCGACAATAGATCTGACAAGGATGAAGGCGAATAGTAATGTCAGGCCAAACACCGCAAACACATACTTTCTGAGAGCAGGAAAGTCAGCACACCCAAAACCGAGTAAATCAGGTAGCAGTGTACCATCTCTCCTTGACGGTGCAAATGACTGGGAGATGGCGGTAGACCTACCTGGACGAGGGGCATATCCAGAGAGTATCAGGAAATCTCGAAGACGGCCGGATATATTGCTGCATTCTTCATCATCGCACCTGGTTATATTGATTGAACTGACCGGGCCATTTGAATCCAGAGCAACATTTGTTCAAAACGGCCAAGTATAGTGATCTGCCCGCAGATCTGAGACACGATGGGTTCACTGCAAGGGTCATGGCTGTTGAGGTGGGTGCAAGAGGGCTCGTGGCTGCATCAGTGTATGATTCATTGAAACTGTTGGGGCTGAGGGAACAGTCGAGAAGAAGTGCACTGAAGAGGCTTAGTGAAACTGAGGAAAATGCATCATGCTGGCTGTGGAACAACCGCAATGGGCTATGGAACTCGGGACAGTAAACTCTGCGGTACAGAACACATCAGGAATTTGTCTAAGTCCACAATACGTTGAGTTTTTCGGTGTGCTGGTGAAAGGGCTGTTACTGATAGGCAATACGTGGCGTATATTATAAGAGGTGTTGGGCACAGAATTACAGTTGCTAGCGCGCAGTGGCTAGCCTCGTCGGCTTCGTGCAGGTGTGTCTGTCCCTAGTCGTGGTGTGCTGCGGAAAACGGAATAATTTGTCTTCTCTTTGGTTATTTTCACAGTTCCCTCCATGGCTGGCGGAGTTGTGGATTTTAAAGTTGCTACCAAAGTGAAATGGGTTCATTTTCGATACAAGACAACAGGAGGCTGAGACACTTGGGAGTCATGACTCAAGTGGGTTCCCCCCCCCCCCCTTTTAGAGTGTAAAGGAGTAGAGGGCCGAAACATTTGTTCGACGGGGGGACTCCTTCTGCTGATGAGATTGCCTCCTGTTGTATCGCTCTGTATAGAGTTTCCTATCATCATCATGCTTGTGCCTAAGATCAAGCGACTTTGTTGTTTTAGCTGCGTTTAGAGGCGGCAGGCGTGGAAAGCGCAGCGAATACTGTTAACCGGAATATTTGAGGAATGACATTTCAATAAAGTAAACATTTAGTTAGTAATCTTAATCAAAAGTTGCTGACAGTTAGTTCTAGAGCAGCGATATTCGATAACAAACTTTGCGTGACTCTTCTATTAAATATTATCTTCGTCATTTTCTCTGTCATTTCAGACTACAGTTTCCCTCAGTACCTTATTATGGGCGGAGCCCCTTCCTTTATCCCTTCTCATTCATTTCTGCTGTCTGCCTATGAGCTGGAGCTGTCACTCACTGAATGATGTAGGCTTACGGCAGTTAAACAGTTAGAGGAGGTGTAGATATTAGACTGTTCCGTGACAGCGTCTTCAATGAATTATGCTAATCGTTCAACTCGACAATTTTTCTACATTGTTAGCCAAGTGACGTCCGACTCCTCTTAATTATACAAGCGAGACAAGAGTTCTGACATTCTTATGCCTTTTTTGGATGAGAACGGAACACAGTTTTATTGACCCGTCTGTCCAGAGAGCTGAACTGGCAATACAACTTGACACAAGCGTACCTGTTTTGGGAACCGAAGTCTGCTGAGGTCGTAGCATGGTGCTATAAACTTCATATCTAATAAGACTGTTAGCTCGGCCATACATTTTCACGGTACATAACCTGGTTGGTTGGTTGGTTGTTCGTCCATCACGGGTGATGAAGACCACTCTGTTCATCCAATTATTTAAGAATATGTTAGGTTAGTCTATGGGTACGAAGGTGACTGAAGAGCCCGATGCGGGCCTGGAAAGATCTTGGACAGTGTGGGCAGGGAATGTTTGCTTCATGTGAAGGTTTTATTTCACGGTCCTTTCTAGCTTGTCTCCGCTGTTCCGCTGCTGCTCTTCTGGATGATTCGCATGCTGCTGCACCTTTACGAAGAGATGTGCGCCAAGCAGTTCGGTCTTGCGCAGCAGCTTCCCATGTGTCTGGGTTTATGTCAAAGGTTTTCAATGACGTCTTTAACGTGTCTTTGAAGCGCTTCTTTTGGCCACCATGGGAGCGTTTACCCTTCTGCATCTCACCATAAAAGAGTATCTTTGGCAGTCGATGGTCTGGCATGCGGACTACATGACCTGCCCAGCGAATTTGTGACTGCATCAGAATAGTATCAATACTAGGGATACCAGCTCTGTCAAGAACGGCGGTATCCGGGATCTTGTCTTGCCATTTGATGTTCATTATCTTCCTGAGACAGACTGTATGGAAGTGGTTTAGCTTCTTTACGTGGCGCCTGTATACAGTCCATGTTTCACATGCATATAGCAGCACTGGAAGCACCGCAGCTCTGTACACCTTCAGCTTTGTCTGTAGACTAATGCCACTTTGATGCCAAACGTTGGTGCATAGTCTGCCAAATGTGCTGCTGGCTTTGGAGATCCTGGTGTTCACCTCATCATCAATGACAATGTTCTGGGATAGTGTGCTACCAAGGTATGTGAATCTGTTCACAACATTCAGTTTCTCACCATTAACCTTGATGACTGGCTCAGTATAAACTGTGCCAGGAGCTGGTTGGTACATGATTTCTGTTTTCTTCGTGTTGATGGTAAGCCCAAAGTTGGCGCAGGCTTCGGAGAATCTATCCACACTATGCTGCAGATCAGCCTCTGAGCCAGCATTGAGGGCACAATCATCAGCAAACAGAAGATCTCTGATGGTGTGTGATTTGACCTTGGTTTTTGCTTGAAGCCTCCTAAGGTTAAACAATTTTCCATCAATACGATAACTAATGTCGATTCCTGTGTCCCCGTCTCTAAAAGCATCAGTCAGCATAGCAGAAAACATGATACTGAACAGAGTCGGTGCAAGTACATAACCTATACAAGATTTCATTTGCTATTAGTTGAAGGTGTGGACTAAACGTCGACCCTGAGGAGCATAAAGGGATACTCCTAGCGAGGGATGTCACGCTTTCCAACAGAACTCGAGATAGCATTTTAGACTAGATCAGAGCAATAATTTAGCCTCGATATGAAATGTTATCTTTAGGAATAGCCCGTAATACATCTTATCCACTGTGATAAAATACCTGTGTTAAAAATGTAAACTCAAATCTAGTATTCTTCTAAGTGTTAATAGAATTTCCAAGTGTATTAAATATCCCGTGCTAGATTAGCCAGAGATAGATTAATAACCATTAAGATTTTGGAATTTCAGCGTTGAGAAAGTATTTCTGGAAAGTGACACCAAGATTCGGGCAGGGGTACATAATATATTTACATGTATATTTTTTGAACTTATAAATACAAATATTTTTATTTTCAGATGACGGAGGTCATTTTATTTTTTCCCTTGATTTATTTTTAAATTCTAGAGGGATGTAAACACACCGCTAGTCTTTGACAGTATTACATCTGTTGACATATGTCAGTGCATCATTTTTTTTAAACACCGAGGCACTGTTTGACTTGTTCTAAATATTGGACGGACAGTGGGTATTGGTTAACAGGCAGCACAGTGACAGCTCAGAATATCTATGTTCCACTCATTTGATAGAGTTGAAACGTTGCACGCCGCCCTCTTGTCGTACTACACTTTAAATCCATCAAGTTTTTGTCGGCATTGACCTTGCCAATTTTGTATAGTAATTAAAATTTAAATAAAAGATATAAAATAAGACAGAATTACCTTCATTAAAGTAAGGAAAATGAAGTAAGAGAAATAATGAACTGTTTATATAGATCGTGTTTCGCATTTGATAGGGTATGGACGTCGGGTGGTCAACGGTGATGTAACGATGTAATTAAGATTTTTTTCTGCAAATCGCTAGGTCAGCTCTAGTATTGACCAACTTTCTCCTGAGCTTTACATTAGGTGTTTAAACTTAATAGAATTCATTTCATTCAAAGATGAATTTCACATCACGTGGGTGACATCGGGTTTAAAAAAAAAATTAATTAAATTGTGATTTAAAATTAAAAAAAAAACAAGTAAAGTACAGCAGAGTTTTTAGGGATGCACAAAAAAAAAAAAAAAAATGAAAATAAATTTTCCACACATTCTACGAGGGGGAGTCAAAAAATAACCTTAATATGTCAATAAAAAGTCAAAATCACGTAGTAGACGGTTGCGATATTGATATGTTATGCCCTCCCGCTTGAGGTACCAATGCGCGCAGGCCCGTCGTCCTGATGGGAAGTATGACGTCAGCAAACCATAGCCAAGATGGCCGCCCCCTTGGAAGTATGCACGAGAGAAGGGCAGCGTGCAGTTATCCGTTTTTTGGGTAGTGAGGGTGAGAAACCAGCAGACATTCATCGGAAGATGAAGAGGCAGTATGGGGACGCATGTGTGTCGCTTCAGCAGGTTTATGTGTGGCACAGGAAGTTTAAAAATGGGGTGTCAACCGTGACTGATGCAGCTCGCTCCGGCCGGCCTCACACTGCGACTACGCCTGACGCTATCGCTGCAGTGGAACGAGTGATACGGGAAAACCGGCGGGTAACAATCGACGAAGTTGGTGGAAATTTGAAGATCAGTCATGGCTCGGCGCACCACATCATTCACGACGTGCTGCAGTACCACACAGTCTTCGCTAGGTGGGTACCAAAACAACTCACCCCCGAACTGAAAGAACGTCGTGTGGATGTTTGTGAAACACTGTTATGACGTTATGAAGCTGTAGGAGATGGCCTTCTACACCGTATAGTCACTGGTGACGAATGTTGTGTCCACTACTTCCAGCCAGAGACTAAGCGAGCCAGCATGGAGTAGCGACACTCATCATCGCCGAAAGCAAAGAAAATCCGTACAACGCGGTCGGCCAACAAATTGATGCTCACGCTCTTCTGGGACTGTAAAGTCCCAATCCTGGAACATTAAATGCTCAGGGGGCTCACTTTCAACAGCAAACCATACTGTGATCTGCTTCAGAACCACTTGAAACCTGCAATCAGGTCAAAACGTCGCGGCTTGCTCAGTTCTGGTGTGTTGTTACAGAATGATAACGCGCGGCCACACACAGCTCGTGCGAGAGTAACGAAAATCACGAATCTGCGCTTGGAGTGTCTTCCACATCCTGCATATTCACCGGACCTCGCACCGAGTGATTATCATGTGTTTGGGCCCCTCAAGGAGGCACTCGGTGGCAAGAAGTTCAGTACAGACGATGAGGTGAAAGAGGCTACACAGTCAGTCAGAAGTTTTTTTCTCGCGGAATCCAGGCATTAGGGAAGCGCTGACACACCTGCATTGAACGTGGTGGGGACTATGTTGATAAGTGACTAAGTGCTTTCATTTCTATTTGTGCAAATTATGTTAATATAAAAATATTAAGGTTACTTTTTGACTCCTCATATTATATATATAATACACGTAGATGGACACGTATGATACTCAGTAATTCGTAACGCCGTTCACAAGTTTATATTGTTTGTCATAGAAGTGACGAATTTCTGATTAATGCCAGCTGGCTATCCACTTTTATTGTATGTAATAGGATGTCCAGACAGTTTATTTTTCTGCTGTTTTAGTATATTTGATAACAACAATCAAAATACATCCCTAAAACTTTTTTTTTTCTGTTACTTGATTTAGAGTTAAAATGAAAAGTAAAAATAAACGAGCAAGAACTTGTCAGATATTGTTTCTATGAAAAAATGAATGTGTGTGTAACGTGAGATAAAGAGCGAGAGAATGATGGGGTGGATTAGTGAGTGCTAGAGAAGGAGAAGAGAAGGAATCTTACCGTCGCCTGCATGCAGCTCATCCCAGAAAATCCATACAACTTCACGGCCCATTAGTCCGTCAAGGCAAGTCGCACAATGAGTTAGTTCACCAAATGACGATCCGCACAATGAATTAGTTCAACAAATGACAATCAACACAATCCAGATTGTCACGTTCACACAGAAAACAACTCCTGGGATCCACTAATGTAAATACATTTATTAATAGCCATCATCTTCAAAAACACCATCTTCTATTCACCGCAAACAAATAAACAAACACGGAATCTTCATCATTACAGAACTGTCATCATTAAAAAGATGTAACGTTATCTAGTAACGTATCCTAGCACGGCTAGCACTAACAGCACCTCGAAGATAACAGGCGTTGCTAAGGTTGTAATTGATGTGCGATCAATGCTTGCAACACAGACTGCTCCTGCTTCCGCCAAGATATGACTAGAGGCGAAATGCGCATCGCCATTTATGACTCAACGCGTTTAATCATTGGCGCTAGATTGAGATTATTTTCTCACAAGATTCGATCTGTTATTCTCGACAGTTATCTCTGTTACTGTCTATGTTAATCTCTATCCACTTTTTGTTTATCTGTACTACTCTCGGGGCTGTCTATGTTTATCTGTGAGTTATATCTATCTGCATTCCGCTAAGTTCTGCGACCATGTTTGTTTATGTTCTTCTCTGTGCTGTCTGTGTGTGCCGTATGTTTGTCTCTGCTTCTTTCTGCCCGGCCCTGTTCTGTTAATTTATGTTTTCTATCATGCCTATGTTTACCTGTTTCCACTGTCAGGTTTATGTTTATCTTTGTTCTCTCTATCATATCTAGTTGTACTTATGCTCTCTCTATCATGTCTACTTGTACGAGATGTGTTCAAATGAAATCCGTCCCAGTGGCTTTATAACAAATATATGTAAGGTACATCAGCAGGAGTAGTAGAATTAAATACATCAATTGTTATGAAGCAAGTACCCACTGCGGTTCTTTATAAATAGTCACCACAGACATTCAGAAACGCATCCCACTGCTCGGGTAGACGGCGGATGTCGTCCGAGAAAAATGACTTTGGTTGCTTATTGAACCATTTGGTCACTGAGGCCCTGACGTCTGCATCGGAGTCGAATCGTTGTCCCTTTAGAGATGTTTTTAAGGGTCCGAACAAATGAAAGTCACATGGTGACAGATCGGGGCTGTAGGTTGGGTGTGGCAGAACTTCCCACCTTTTCCTTGCTAACGCTTCCTGCACAATGTTCGCAACATGTGGACGAGCATTGTCGTGCAACAAAATCACACTACGCGAAAGCATGCCGGGTCGTTTATTCTTGATGGCTGCATGCAGGTTTCTTGTGTGTCTTTGTAGCGCATGGCACTGATGCTCACGCCAGGCTCTTTAAAGTCTACCAATAGAAGCCCTTCATGGTCGAAAAATGCGGTCAGCATAACTTTACCAGCGGAACTCTGACTTAAATTTTTAGGGTTTTGGTGATCCGGGATGTTTCCATTGCATGCTCGCTGATTTGCTGCACGGCTCAAAGTGGTGGCACCACGACTCATCGCCTGCCACTATGCGCAACAGAAATGCATCACCCTCCTCTTCGTAACACAGCAGTTGGTTCAAACTGCACCCCATGCGTTCTTCCTTATGGTGATCGGTCAGCATCCGTGGGACCCATTGTGAACACACCTTTCGATACTTCAGTCTCTTCCTAACCACGAATTAACACTTACACACTTGTACATTCGTATGTGCTTATTACGTCAGATGTGACGTCATCATGCTCCTCCTACGAATGTCCACTTGGCGCAACACGGTCAGGTTTCATTTGAACACGCCTCGTACTTATGTTCTATCACGTCTACTTGTACTTATGCTCTCTCTATCATGTCTACTTGTACTTATGTCCTCTCTGTCATGTCTACGTGTACTTATGTTATCTCTATCATGTCTTAGTGTACTTATGTCCTCTATGTCATGTCTACTTGTACTTATATTCTCTCTATCATGTCTACTTGTACTTATGTTCTCTCTATCATGTCTAATTGTTCTCTCTATCATGTCTATTTGTACTTAAGTTCTATCTATCATGCCTATATTTATCTACGTTTTATCTATTGTATGTATGAGAAGAAGACACTTGTGGTAGGTAGGACACACATTGAGGAAACATGTTGATATCTTTACAAGGTAGTTCTTTTTCTGGAATTCCCACGATAAGAGATGCAGAGGTAGACCTAAAAACACAAGGAGAAGAGAACTGGAGACATAAATGATAAGGAAGACATTTTAAGAACTTGAGCGGATGGCACGGGACAGGAGGACTTGGCAGATGTTTGTTGAAGGCCTATGCCTCTTTGGAAGCTAAAAGGGTAGTGACTGATTGATTAATGTGCCGTGTTTTTGTTTATCTGTATTCTCTCTGTCATGTCTATGTTTCTCGATGATCTTCTCTGTCCTATGCTTGTCGCCGTTTCTATCTGTCCAGGTCTGTCCTGTTTACATACGTTCTCCCTGTTATGCCCACGTTTGTCTGTGTTTTCTCAGCCATGTCTATGTTTACCCATGTTCCGTCTCTCATATTTATGTTTATCTTTGCCCACTCTATAGTGGTCTATTTCTACTTATATTCTCTGTGTGATATGTACGTTTACCCATATTCTCTCTGTCATGTCTATGTTTCCATATGTTCTCTCTGTCGGGTCGATGTTTATTTACACTTTCTCTGTCATGTCTATGTTCCTCAATGAGGCTATCTTCGTGTGTTTGACGCCATTTCTACCTGTCCGGCCCTGTCCTGTTTCTCTACGTTCTCTATGTCACATCTATGTTTATCTAAAGTCTCTCTGTCATGTCTTGTCTAAGCGCTCTTTGCCATGTCTCTGTTTATCTGTGGTCTCTCTATCATGTCTATGTTTATCTAATGTCTTTCTGTCATGTCTTATCTAAGGTCTCTCTGTCATGTCTATGTCTATCTAATGTCTCTCTGTCATGTCTTATCTAAGGTCTCCCTGTCATGTCATTGTTCATCCTAGGTCTGTCTGTCATGTCTATGTTTATTTAAGCTCTCTCTGTCATGTCTACGTTTATCTATGGTCATTCTGCCATGTCTGTGGTTACCTAAGGTCTCTCTGTCATGTCTTTGTTTATCTAAGGTATCTCTGCCATGTCTGTGTTTACGTAAGGTCTCTCTGTCATGTCTGTGTTCATCTAAAGTCTCACTGTCATGTCTATGTTTATCTAAGGTCTCTCTGTCATGTCTATGTTTATATAAGGTCTCTCTGTCATGTCTATGTTTAATCTATGGTCTCTCTGTCTAGTCTGTGTTTATTTAAGGTATATCTGTCATGTCTATGCTTATCTATGGTCTTTCATTCTTGTCTATGTTTATCTAAGGTCTCTCTGTCAGATCTATGTGTATCTAAGGTCTTTCTGTCATTTCTACGTTTATCTGTGGTCTTTTGGTCATGTCTATGTTTATCTATGATCTGTCTGTCATGTCTACGTTTATCTATGGTCTGTTGTCTCAATGTTTATCTAAGATCTCTCTGTCATGTCTACGTTTATCTATGGTCTCTCTGTCATATCTACGTTTATCTATGGTCTCTCTGTCAGGTTTACGTTTATCTATGATCTATCTGTCATGTCTACGTTTATCTATGGTCTCTCTGTCATGTACATGTTTATATGTGGTCTCTTTATCATTTCTACACTTATCTATGGTCTATCTGTCATGCCTACTTTTATCTATGGTCTCTCTGTCATGCCTTTGTTTATCTATGATCTCTCTGTCATGCCTTTGTTTATCTGTGGTCTCTCTGACATGTCTGTGTTTACCTAAGGTCTCTCTGTCGTGTATGTGTTTACCTAAGGTCTCTCTGTTATGTCTATGGTTATTTATATCTTTTCTGTCATGTCTATTTGTACCCATGTTCTATCTGCCATGTCCATGTGTATCTGTGTTTCCTTCCGTCTGTTTGTCAATGTTCCCCTCTGTACTATGCATATTTGTCTATACTCCTTTATATAATATATGTGTCTGTTAATGTTCCTCCCATGCTTCTATGTTACTCTGTGTCCTCTCTATTTATGTCTATGTCCATTTCTGTTCCTTCTATATTTATTTGTCTATGTTTCCATTGCCCTCTCAATGTTTGTCTCACCTGTCCCGTCTATGTTTGTCTATGTCCATTTCTTGTTGTCTATGTTACTATGTGTCCTCTCTATTTATGTCTATGTCCATTTCTGTTCCTTCTATATTTATTTGTCTATGTTTCCATTGCCCTCTCAATGTTTGTCTCACCTGTCCCGTCTATGTTTGTCTACGTTTCTCTCTTTTTCTTGTTCTCTCTCTTCTCTGTCAATCTCACGCCTGAACTTTGCACTTCTGATACACTCAGGACACAAGAGAAAAACAATTTAACAACTATATGTCATGGCAGCGTCTGATGTTTCATTCAACATCTCTCTGTCCATCCATCTTTATTTCGCCTCACCCAATTCTCAAACACGAATCAGAAAGTTTAATTATTGTTACATACTTAATAGGGAACTCCATAAAAAAAACATTAAGCGATCGACTGGCTAGACTATGTGGTTACAGCGTTTGCCTCTCGCAACAAAGTTACCAGGTTTCAGGATCATTATGCTCCAGTCTACACAGCTGCAAATGAGTACCTGATCCTGCTCTTCAGTTAGGGAAGGCAAAGGCAGCGAGGAAGGAAACTGGTCACCCCACCTCATAAAACTGGACTTAGCATAGTGAAGTCTCTAACACGTTATACCCCTACGGCAGTATCTGCTATGGGACTACCTTTGCCTTATTTTTTATAGAAAACATTGCAACATGAGGAATCTGATCATCAGAGGAGGTTTATGTTTAGGGAGCCAACTCTAGTGCTGGGCCGCTTCTCAGCATGAAGCCAAAAACAGACAAGAAGCACTAGATAAACACAAGTTTACGAAGCTCAAGAAGTGCTAGATAAACACAAGTTTACGAAGCTCAAGAAGTACTAGATAAACACAAGTTTACGAAGCTCAAGAAGTACTAGATAAACACAAGTTTACGAAGCTCAAGAAGTACTAGATAAACACAAGTTTACGAAGCTCAAGAAGTACTAGATAAACACAAGTTTACGAAGCTCAAGAAGTACTAGATAAACACAAGTTTACGAAGCTCAAAGGAGGGAAATAGTCTAAATATAAAAATGTTGTTAAAACAGAATATTAACACGAACAGTTAACAATGACATCGATGGATGACTGGGCTAAACAAAAATAAAACAGTTAGTCCCATCGCAGATACTGCTGAAGAGGTATAACGTGTTAGAGACTCATCAATTTGTGAGACCAATCTTTTTGTATCAAATATTTAGGCTGAGGTCGTTAGGTCATATGGCAAGAAGTGGTAATAACAAAAAATAACGTTTTTTTTCTTCTTTTTAACGCAAGATCTCGAGTTGTTGAAGAAATGGTTAAATAAAACCGGATAATGTTTAACTGAAATTAACATCAAGAGGTGGGTAGAAATAAGAGGGAGAAGTTAACAGAAAGTAACATCAAGATATGAGTACAACATAACACGAAATGTTGAACTGAAATTAACATCAAGAGGTGGGTAGAAATAAGAGGGAGAAGTTAACAGAAAGTAACATCAAGATATGAGTACAACATAACACGAAATGTTGAACTGAAATTAACATCAAGAGGTGGGTAGAAATAAGAGGGAGAAGTTAACAGAAAGTAACATCAAGATATTGGTAGAAAGTAACATGAAGAGGTGGGTAAAACTAACATGAAGAGGAGAGTAAACAGTAGCTTCAACAGATTGGTAGGAAAAATCATGAAGAGGTGGCTAGAAAGTAACATCTAGAAGTTGACAGAAAATAACATTGAGATGTGGATGAACAATAACATGAAAGTTGTTCAGAAAATAAAATCATGAGATAGGGAAAAACACGAAGAGGTGGGTAGAAAACATTTATAACACATAAGGAAGGGAAACCCGAGGCCTGTAAACAGTAAATAAATATTAGACAAACATGAAGGTATGTTTTCAGGCACTCGTAGAAAATAACATCAAGATGTGAATTTAAACCCAAGAAAATTTGCATATTGCGTGAACCCGATCATATTGCGTGAACACGAGCATATTACGTGAACCTGAGTATATTACGTGAACCTAAGCATATTACGTGAACCTAAGCATATTACGTGAACATGATTATATTACGTGAATTAAGCATATTACGTGAACCTAAGCATATTACGTGAACCTGATTATATTACGTGAATTAAGCATATTACGTGAACCTGGGCATATTTCGTGAACCTGATTTTATTACGTGAATTAAGAATATTACGTGAACCTGAGCATATTACGTGAACCTGATTATATTACGTGAATTAAGCATGTTACGTGAACCTGAGCATATTAAGTGAACCTGATTATATTACGTGAATTAAGTATATTACGTGAATCTAAGACTCAGAAAATGAGAAGAGGAGATTCAAGAGAAACGGAGCGGATATATTGCTGTGCTGTGCAGTAGAGAACTTCGGCAGCTCGGAAGATGAAAATAATCTTCCAGCTGGTCCGACCCTGCCCCCCCCCCCCCCCCCCCCCCCACCCCCCCCGCCCGCCATGCAGAAAGTGTGCACAAATCATTCAAATGTTCTAGTTATACTGGTTTCTCTGGCAACGTGTTTTACACGATGAGATTGCCAGCCCTTGGAATAAACTCACATTGGTTGCATCTTACGACATGCTGGATAACGCAGTAACCTTATTCTTTCCTTGTCTTCTCAGAGACACACTGGAACGACATGGATGAGTATAATATACATTTACGTTTCACATTATTATTATTATTATTATTAATATTAATTGTAGCCTTTAAACAACTCAAAATTGTACTTTCGACTCCCATTCGTCAAGCCTTGTTATGAAGCGAGTGCGCCAGGTTCAGTAATAATAATACAGGTCACAATGAAGTGAATACACTCACCTGTTCTGTTTTAGATTAATTTATAAATAAAGAAGTCTACACATTACGGTATTCCAGTGATCACCCGCATGACTACCCCCGAAAAGAACTCACGCAAATTCACTGCGCCGTTTCACTGAGAGGGCGAAAACAAGTGATCCATCCATCGATTGCCTCCGCGGATATGAATTGGGAGAGAGCAGGATTTGAAGCAGGAGGAGAAAATGTTGACAGTGAGGACGAGATAAATACGAGGATTGGGAGGAAAGACGTCGAGATATGGCGCCGAGAAAACGAGAGTTATAGCGAGGGCCGCTCTTAGTGCGAGGTTTTGAACTAGAGATGCCGGCTTTGTCTTCTCGCTACTCGCGACATTTTCAGATTCCGAGTGCTTTTAAGGACTTTGATGCCGTTCACCTCTCCCTGGAAAGTAAACACTGTTATAAATAGTTGTAAATGTTTTTTTTTTTTTTTTACTGTAGACCAAAGAAAATGATGTGGATTATATTTGGTTTGTTTAAAAAGAGATTACACTAATTTTAAAAAAAAAATCTGGAATGAGCCTTGCAGAATTTTGTAAGCGGTCACAATTACCCAACAGGAGGATGAACGTGGGAGTCCTGGCCCAAGTGATAGACTGTAAATAAGAAACCGCTGGTGGGATCAGAAACCCGTGGTGGGATCAGAAACCCCTGACCTTCTGTATGAGATCTGTATAATACTGTGCAGGATGTATTCAAGTCAGTAATATAGAGCATTTCTTGTTAAAATGTAAGAGATATGAACAAATGAGAATACCAATATTAGATTATTTGCAGGCATCAAATTTACCTATAAATATAGAAGAGGTGTTAAGAATAGACAGACCTAGGGAACTGCATAATATAGTCAAACAGCATTTAACAAGAACAAAAGTTAATATAGTATTTGGGAAGGTGAAGGTGAGAAGCTGTTCTTACAATACATATGACTTTTGATAGGTAAAAGTCAATTAAATATATTAAAGTCAGTTATATAACTGGAAACACCAGGCCTTTACACCCCTTCCCCTTAATATTATTTTTGTTTGGTGTTTTTGTTTGGTTTGATCACGTTTTTATTTGTTTGGGGTTTTTTTTTTAAACATACAAGCATAATTGATAATTGTGATTTGCCCTATTTACAATGATTTGACAGGTGTGATGCCACTTTCCCATATCGGCAGTTGTTCATATTATTTGGAATTGAAAACAATATATATCTTAATGAACGGGAAATTTGTCATCATTAAATGTAAAAAAAAATATGGCGGACTCGAAGTTGTGAATTTTTCGAGGATGGGTGTTTGCGAGCAATGGAGGGTTTGAATAGTATGACAGGGTCACCAGCGTAGTCTGGCGTGGTGTGGGTGGTGGCGCTAGTGTTAGATGGGAGGCATATAATAGCGAAATTAGCTGATGGCACTTTATCCTTGCTTGTGGGGTCCCCGTGGTGACAGAAAACTCCAGAACACATAGAGACGGGATTTGAAGACAGACTTCGGGAATGGCCCTGGGGGAAAGGGGGGAGGGGAACTAGATCGGGGGGCACGTGAAAGGATAAAGGAAGGCTTGACGGGAGTTTGGCGAAAGTTTATGCTCAACACTTTGCTGAAGGGTGATAAATGAATAAATCAATAAGATAAGTTAGTTGTGCGTGTGTGTAGAAACGTTATGAGAAGAGAAAAAGTCTTAGAATTCATTAAAAACTATTTAGCAGCGTCACCACCAAAAAAAATAAATAAAATAAAATACGAAGATTGCGCGAGGTTTATAACTGCAGCGCGGTTGTGTCCATAAAGAAGAAATTGTGCGACATCGAGTCAGTTTTTGATACAAGCAACAACACTGCTCTGTTCTGGGTACTAGAAGACCAAACACACATAATGTGTGAGCAACACTGTATGTATCTCATGTTTACGACTATGTTGAAATGAAACCGATGTTTAATACTCTGTGTACCTGTGTATTTATTTTGACCGTGTGAGGATCCAGAGGACTGATTACATGGACGAGTACGTCATAAGAGGCCACTTTTGGTCAAGTTGTGCCTAGCACTTACTACTTTTCCCTTTTTGTCACTCTATATAGAAGATGGGGCCAGCACTGGAGTAGCCTATGAAAGAAGCATACGTCAAAGGTCACGTGATCTTGTAGTGGTAGTTCCTGCAGCAATTTGTTTTAATTGATTGGATTGCCAACACATGCACAGCCTCACCTTAGTCGTCTCTTACGACATGCTTGTGGGAGCAGGTGCCTTATTCTTTCTTTCTCTTGTGACAGACTCCTGGAACCATTAGCAACGGCAAAATGTACACACAAAGTTACTGCAGAAGCCACAACTGCCGGTGTAATGGCGTACTCTGTTGTGGGCATCGGGTATTGGGTCAACTACAGTGATGGGTCCATGTCTGTGAAAAGGAATTCATCCATTATTCTCAAGTAAACCTCGTAGTGTCAAATATCGTCTGGTCCGCAAATTTGACTTAAAAAATTCGGATTTTCTGGGTGGTTTTTTTTTTAGATATCAGTTGTCACGATCTTTATCTTTGGTCTGTCTTGCCCCATTCGTATGTATCTTCTATCTCTTGATTGTTAATTCCCTATATCTTTACTTTATCTTTCATTTCTTAAATCATGGCCGGCTGTAGGGGTTCAGTCGTCCCCAGCCAAATGTTTATTTGGTGCACCCACTGGCCGTATATGTTTAGTTATTTGGTGTCCCCAGTGGCCCTATATGTGTATTAAGTTTCTATACGTGAGTAGTGATAACACGTCATTTAAAAGTATAATTATTCTTTGCTCATTCTCATTTTTTTTTAATAATGAAGAAAAATGCAGAATGACAGAGCAAAAATGACACGGACAGAAATTCAAGCGTAAAGAACGAAAATATCTGAGCTTATGTGACAAAACGGGGCGGCCCCTATCGATCTTTGTTTCTCTCCGGCAATATCGGTACATTTGTGGTACTGATTTTTATTATGTACTCTCAAGTATCGCACTTTTCTTTCTTTTGTCGTTATTTTTCTGCTAAGTAGCAGATATTTGATTTTATCAAATCATTCGACACTCCTCTCAGTGAGGTCACGTGTTTGTTACCCGGTCATCCTGGCTTGCGGTGAGCAGCTAAGATAAGATAGTCGTCGGCGTGTTTAGATGGAACCGCTGATAAGACGACTCGGTTGGTAACCAGATGGGCAGACACGGAGATTTTGCGTACTCATACGACAGATAACGAGATCACTGTCTGTGTGACACATGTGGGCAGACGAGTGTGCCATAATCGCTTCCGGACCGACTTGTTATGACAACATTACTTTCTAATAAAGTAATAAGTATTACAGCTTACACATGTTGTCATGTGAGTTCCCCGATCTGTCTGTAAGTTTGCACACAAGGGCATAGGACATCATATTGTCATATATGGGAGACGTGACCTTTGCAAAATGTTTCCCTATCGGACATATTTTGAAAGTACCACACCCGACCTGTTTGAATATGATTGGAACGTTTATTTAACTCCATAAAAAACGAAGGCGTGGGAAGGCAGGAAATGTAGTCTGACCATTTTCGCAGTTTTATTTCACTATGAATTTCACGCTCGCCAAGACAACATCAGACCTCGCCAGAGTGAAGACTAAATTCATAACTCCTTTTAGTTAGCTGGATCTATTATTGGAGAACCGAGTAAGACTTACAAAGCATAGAAAATCTCTACATTTTAATAAGGAACACAGGGACTAGGAAACTGAAGAAACACACGGAGTCAGAGAGGGAATCTATTGTCAAATTAAAGACCCCCCAGACGCGTGCAAGAGACCGACTGTCTCTTTTATTCATCTGAGCAACAAGTCTGTAGCCAAGATTGGCTTATTGGTGGTACTAGCAAAAAGGACCATTTCTGGGACAAGAAGAGACGAGTGGTTACGCTTTAAGATGGAAGACTCTCCTAGGCTTTCCTGGGAAACGAGCTTCACCCTACGAACCTTGACCAGAGACGAGTGAACGCAGTATACAGAAAACCAACTCATCAGGAGGAGGAGGCTCAGAATCGTCACTGGCAGCTAAGTTAACCCATATGCTGCCACTTGAACCTCTTATCAAAAACCATCACCCGAGTGATGAAAACTTTATTTTGTAATTAACTATTATTCTTTTCTTTTAAACTGTTAAACTTAAAGTGATTATTAAATTTTGTTATTTGTAATTATACCAATTTAAGTTCGATTCAATCATTTTAAATGTATTAAATGTTTGTCTCACTCAAAGTTACTAAACACACACTCTAAACAGAGCTATATTATAACAATAATTCCACTGATTAACTCAGCGGTGGGGGCTTAACGAGCTAGAATAAACCATTGCTTAAATCCTTCACAAAAGTTGTCGGAAGATTACAGAATTAACGTGCTCGGCAACAGCCAGCATTGTTTTCGCTTATCTGAATATCTTGTGAAGACTCCCATGTGATAGAAGCTTTACCACTCATATCTACATTTCTGCCAAGAGTAATCTTGTGTAAAGATAGACTCCATTGAAACCTATAATAGATACTCTTGAGTTTTGGCCACTGTTGGACCATTACTGCAAAGCAGGGAGGAAATACTGTCACAGCTTGGGCGCCACGAGCCAGCGGTCCAATTGCTTCGTGCCTAGAGCCCACCCTGTCTTAAACGCTTTATTTTCTAGTCTCCCCGTTACTATTTTCTTTGCCCTGATTATATATATAATTTTTTTTTTATGTTGCCGTCCGTTCATTCCTAACACACAGCAAGATACCGTTGGGGACAGAAAATCACAACACGTATCGAAGATACAAAAAGACAGAGAGAACAACAATCATGAAGTAATCTTCGACCACAGACAAGAATAATATAATGAAATCATTTCACCTCAGCTGAGACACGTTTCGAGTTCCAGAAAATTCAGTTTGCATATGAACACAGCCAGAGATGTTCGCTCCAGGCTTGTGGTTGCCAAGTGAATTTAAAAAGGCTTTTCTCCTTATTGAAAACCACAAAATGTTCTAGTGGGCCATCGGTTGAGGACTGCGTGAACATATTGGTACTTTTGCAAGCGTAAAAACGTATCATCATTTCCTTTTTCATCACTTATGTCGTATTGAGCCGCCACCATTGCAGTCAGCCATCTTAAAAAATGCATATGCCAAAGCGCAAACTCTTGCAGTGGTAGTCTCTGCAGCAGTCTAAATTGTATGATGAGGTTGTCAGCCTCATACATATTGTATGATGAGGTTGTGAGCCTCATACATAAAAACGTATCCATCATAGATACATTTACAAGATCTAAAGAGTAACTGAAAGAGAACAATTGCGTTTGAAGGGTTGTGGGTTCTGGCGATAACCCAAGTTGTGGGCTTGTAATCTTTTGATAGAGCCAGATAATACAAGGCTATCGATTGGTGCAGAAACGTGATGCAAGATTTTATGGTTCAGCCCCAAAAAAACACGACATCTCGCGCACAGTAGGTGAAGAACTTGGTCCAATATTATGCATCTAAAAACAGAAGGTCACACTCAAGGTTAATAATTTTTAACTTGACTTTTTGAATTTTTCTGTCAACTTTTTCTGTCAACTATTTCTGTCAACTTTTTCTGTCAACTTTTGTTGACGCCGTAGGGAGCAGAAGTTTGCGTTATTGAGCCAAGTGTGTAGCATTGGCTGTTGTGAGCCTGTGCTGTTGTAGGTTGTCTGTGCTGTTGTAGGTTGTCTGTGATGTTGTAGGTTGTCTGTGATGTTGTAGGTTGTCTGTGATGTTGTAGGTTGTCTGTGATGTTGTAGGTTGTCTGTGTTGTTGTAGGTTGTCTGTGATGTTGTAGGTTGTCTGTGATGTTGTAGGTTGTCTGTGTTGTTGTAGGTTGTCCGTGATGTTGTAGGTTGTCTGTGATGTTGTAGGTTGTCTGTGATGTTGTAGGTTGTCTGTGATGTTGTAGGTTGTCCGTGTTGTTGTAGGTTGTCCGTGATGTTGTAGGTTGTCTGTGATGTTGTAGGTTGTCTGTGATGTTGTAGGTTGTCCGTGTTGTTGTAGGTTGTCCGTGATGTTGTAGGGTGTCTGTGATGTTGTAGGTTGTCTGTGTTGTTGTAGGTTGTCTGTGATGTTGTAGGTTGTCTGTGATATAGGTTGTCTGTGATGTTGTAGGTTGTCTGTGATGTTGTAGGTTGTCTGTGTTGTTGTAGGTTGTCTGTGATGTTGTAGGTTGTCTGTGATGTTGTAGGTTGTCTGTGTTGTTGTAGGTTGTCTGTGATGTTGTAGGTTGTCTGTGATGTTGTAGGTTGTCTGTGTTGTTGTAGGTTGTCCGTGATGTTGTAAGTTGTCTGTGATGTTGTAGGTTGTCTGTGTTGTTGTAGGTTGTCTGTGATGTTGTAGGTTGTCAGTGATGTTGTAGGTTGTCCGTGTTGTTGTAGGTTGTCCATGATGTTGTAGGTTGTCTGTTGTAGGTTGTCTGTGTTGTTGTAGGATGTCCGTGATGTTGTAGGTTGTCTGTGATGTTGTAGGTTGTCTGTGTTGTTGTAAGTTGTCTGTGTTGTTGTAGGTTGTCTGTGATGTTGTAGGTTGTCTGTGATATTGTAGGTTGTCTGTGTTGTTGTAGGTTGTCCGTGATGTTGTAGGTTGTCCATGATGTTGTAGGTTGTCTGTGATGTTGTAGGTTGTCTGTGATGTTGTAGGTTGTCTGTGTTGTTGTAGGTTGTCCATGTTGTTGTAGGTTGTCTGTGATGTTGTAGGTTGTCTGTGTTGTTGTAGGTTGTCCGTGATGTTGTAGGTTGTCAGTGTTGTTGTAGGTTGTCTGTGATGTTGTAGGTTGTCAGTGTTGTTGTAGGTTGTCTGTGTTGTTGTAGGTTGTCCATGATGTTGTAGGTTGTCTGTGATGTTGTAGGTTGTCTGTGATGCTGTAGGTTGTCTGTGATGCTGTAGGTTGTCCGTGTTGTTGTAGGTTGTCCGTGATGTTGTAGGTTGTCCGTGTTGTTGTAGGTTGTCCGGGATGTTGTAGGTTGTCCGTGATGTTGTAGGTTGTCCGTGTTGTTAAAGGTTGTCCGTAATGTTGTAGGTTGTCCATGTTGTTGTAGGTTGTCCGTGATGTTGTAGGTTGTACGTGATGTTGTAGGTTGTCCGTGATGTTGTAGGTTGTCCGTGATGTTGTAGGTTGTCCGTGATGGTTGTGGTAAAGTGGGATATTATAAATATTTATAGGGGACTTAGTGTACTGACTGAGATCAGCTGTGAAGGTATCTGTATCTAATAAGTGTAGTGTATTACAGATGACCTTACTTGCTACCACATATTTATACCTCAGTCAGAATTATTCTGGAATATTGTGATGACTACGTTGAATGTCTAGGGTTTTGTAAATGATGAAGTGTAAGTCACAACAATAACAGACAGATAAACAATTTAATTTATTCCACCACACTTGACAACAGTTTGACACTCACATACATATAACACTCTATGAGACTATCTTAAATGAGTCACTGGTAAATTTTCAAATATCAATATGTATTAAGTACTTTTCATTAATATATATGTGTCCTGATTCAAATACAAAGTGAACCAGGAATCACAATCAATTTTAATTACAAGTTATATGTACAGAATTTATCAATATGAATCTTGTAGTGACATATTTTATTAATATTATCTTATGTGTGTCAGTTGTGTAGTGGTACTATGAGGTAATACTGGTTTTGTTTTTCAAGCTATGTTGGTATTTGTCATCATGACTTCAAGTGTTTGTTTCTGTTGGAACTAGTATTGGAGATGTTCTCAGTTCCTGGCATTAAAACAATTAATTTCCCCCCTTATTTTTATACAATGTCAGTTTAAGATGGGGTTACATAATGTTGAGCTCCGCTGGCCACATAGGCTTATCTTTCGTGATGTCGGCAGGAAAAGACTCCTCTGCTCGATTGCTCCCCTGTGTTCTGGAGACACCTCACTGTTTGCTATATGGACCAAGGAGTATGCTGTCCGCCTCTGGATTCAGCAAAGCTCTAACCAGGTGCTGCTTCAATAACTTTTGGACCACGGTCCCTGAAACAAGAAAGTTGTACCTCCTACTTCATAACTAGTTGATAATCCATTTACAGACTGAACACAATACATAACAAACACTGAGTTCAGAGCGGTAGGCCAACTGTCAGCTTCATCTGAAATAATTTACACCAGTATATTCCTCCCTAATGGTTACCACGCCAATGCAATTCCAGCATTATTTCTTTCTAGTCAATAAAATAGGTGTCAGTGTACTGTTTGGCAATTCCATGTAGTTTTACTTTCCTCCGACACCTTTTGTTCAGGTTGGAGCACTATATAGGCTTCACCTCATGTTCGCTACTGAACCACACATATATACAGACATAAATTATCAATTTACATTCAATTTTCATTAAAAGATATCAAATATTTCAAGCTTACCACAATTCATGGAAATAATACAGAATTACGTTGACTGGCACTGAATATAGCACAATTTCGATCTGCCGATGTCCCAGGC
Source organism: Oreohelix idahoensis (assembly GCA_024509875.1). Lineage (NCBI taxonomy): Eukaryota > Metazoa > Mollusca > Gastropoda > Stylommatophora > Oreohelicidae > Oreohelix > Oreohelix idahoensis. The sequence continues at coordinate 98,663 of JAMPIV010001214.1, read as the reverse complement.
TTTTATTTAGAAAAATATGGACTGGTGCTCAACGCACTGGTTCTGTAGTAAGTTTATTTGCAAATGTGGTGGTGACCTGACGCCTCTAATTGACTATATTGGCAGGTCTAACCAATCGTGCCATGTCTACCCAATCGTTTGAAAAAAAGTACTCCTACTCCCGTTTCCCCTGACAACGAAAGATAGTATTTATAGCCCGACTAATCGTGTTTAGCCTTACATTTATTGCGCTCCAATCAAATCGGATTTAACATGGAGACCCATTTCCCGTACAATGGTGGGGTGAAAATCTGCCACTGAGCGATTCTGATTTGGGTGTTGTCTGACATCCCTCACTATTTCTTTTGGCTATAATTTGGTAATTCCTAGACTATTTGCGTAACGTTTAACATATTTTTTGTCAGCAAGTCCTAAGGAACCCAAATATACAAATTTAAAGGAGCTAAGTGGCTGCGTTCAAAATATGCACTTTCTTCTACCTCCTGTTTACTTCGAATACGATGTGGTGTCTGGGTACTGTAATGTTTTCAAACGTAAACCAGTATAATGTCATATTTCCTAATAAGCGTTTTTCAGGATTTTAAAAACTAACTCTCGTATGGGTAGTGTTGTTTATCACTGTCGATTTGAAAAAAAGCTAGTGCTTGTGGCCTTACACGCGTGATGGTAGTAATTGTGTATCGCGCGACTGTGGTAGTATTGCCTGCGTCCCTGCTTTCATCCCTCCCTTCTTTCTATCTTTAGTCCATCTGTCTTTCGTTTTAGGTAACGTAGTGTATAAAAAGACATGAATGGAATTTTAAATCTAGGTCAACCTGCGTATCTCAAGGTTTTTCTTAGAAATGCAGCACATGTTTTATCGTAGAAAGCGGGTATTGAAGCAGTAGGCTTTTACTATCAACGTGAAACGTTACAATTTGCAGACGAAGTAGAAAACAAGGGGGATTTCGAGTACAGTCATTGTGACAGCACTGTTCTTTACCATTCTTCTTTCCTTTTATTGAATTTATGTGTTAGGCTTTACATTTACCTGATAATTTATATATGTGGATTAGAATATTTCACGACATCTCCCCTCTTAAAACAGACATCTTATGTCAGTCCTTTATTCTATATACACATAGATAAATGTAAGTCAACTTGACTTTACTCTGCTGTTGTGCTATCATGGTTTTATGTAGTTGGGTCCATTCAGAGTAGGCACTACTCATGAAATCTGCCTCAGACCTCTACAACCAATAATATCTTTCGTTTATGTTACTGAACAGCCGCAAGTGTGACTGCTTGTCTTAATGCTGCTTCACAACCCGTATTCACCATTTCTCTTCTCTGAGTCTGCGCAATGACATGTCCAGAGAACATTAGATTTTCCCCAAAATGTACGTTATGAGGAGATAACATATACCTGGTGATAGCAGAGTTTTCGTAGTGGATCCCATAATCTTCTTATTAGCCTGTATGAAACATTCGGAATATCCTCAATCAAAGAGGCAACTCAGGGATTCATTACGTTTCTCCGAATTGTTTACATCCAACAAGTTTGTCTGATCTCAGGTTTTACTGGAATCTGATAGTATCCTTTACTCAGATCCACTTTTGAGAAATATTTAGCTTTATTTAGTCTGGCAAACAGCTGATTTGTATCCGGCAATGGATCTACCTGTCCTTCTGTAATAGCATTCAGTCTCCTGTAATCTATACAGAGTCTATGTTCTCCAGAGGGCTTCCTTAGGAGTACAACACCGGAACTATACGAAGATTCACTGTGTGAAATAATTCCTTCCTTCAACAAATAGTCTATCTCTTCCTTCAAAGCTTTCTCCTTAGCAAAAGGAATCGAATATGGTTTCATACAGACAGGTGTGGGGTCTATCAGTTTCATATCATATTCCAATAAGTTTGTATGCCCTGGTCGGTCTGTTAACACCTCTGTATGAGTATCTAGAACCTGTTGCACTCTCTCTTTCTGAGTTTTCGTTAAATGTGTACTGATTTTCACCTGTGCCGCTGTCTCACAGGGGTGTAATGGATATTCAAATGATGAAAGTGGTTCCTTTTTCATCTCCATGGCAATGGACAAGGTCAACAAGTGTGTCTCTTCCTGATGTTCTCTTTCCAAATATTTCTTCAGGAGATTCACATGATAGATTTTTTCTTTCCCCTTCTTATCTATCTTATAATTGGTTCTAGACACCTTCTCTAGAACTGTATATGGACCTTGCCATCCAATTTGTAACTTATTCTGACTACCGGAGAGAAGAAGCAGTACCTTCTCTCCCACAGCCAAATCTCTGTCTTTAGCCTTCCTGTTATAATAGGCAGCATGTTTCTTCCTGGCTTGTTTCAAATTTTCATTGGCAAGTTTCCAGCCAGTTTTTAAACGAGTGGTCAGCTCATTCACATATTGGTATGAGGATGTAATATTTTCCTCTGCCTTTTCGTCAGTCCACGTTCTTAACAGAGCTACATATGGATCTTTAATTTTGTGGACCTATTTGTCCATGCACCGGTATGGTCTCTTCCACTCGAAGCTCTATAGTGATGATTTTTCTTCCCAGAATTTTCATTCACAAAACGACCGCTACCAATTCTTTTCTTGGGGCTGTCACCCCACTTAGAATTCTTGATGAGAGATTTCCTCTCTACATCTTCTTCCTCCAGTTTGTTTAAGTCCGATTGAGGGATTTTCGGCTTATCCTGGGGTAAGACATCTTTTTGCACTCTCCGCATAGTGGCCATTGTAAAACAGTTAAGTGAAGCTTGTCCGTGAAAAGGGGCTTCCCATTTCATTTGGTCCACTTTATCAAATTTATATTCCTTTCTATTGTCAGGCCGACGGTTGCCCCATGGCGTGTCCAGGTCCTGATCAATGTTCCCACTTGTGGGTGTTCCCTCATGTGCTATGCTACACCTTTCTACAAAATTCTCAATGTCCCATCTTGCCTTGGGCCAATAATAATTGTGAGCCACCTTTTGGGTGATGGTACCTATTTTTTCATGGTCCCCATCTGGTTTCACATGTAGGCTCCTTATTAAGTCTGCCCTATATCTTTTAGGAAGTACCAGCTGTCCCTGACCTTTGGATCTAGCTCCAGTCTTCCTATACATCAACTTGTTTTTCATGTAAAAATCTCCCTTGCCTGGAGTTGTATGACAAGTTGACAATTTCCTGAAACAAGGCTTGAGGGTCTTATCCCCAGCCTGTGCCTTCCTCATCTCTTCTGGAGTGGTATTTAACATAATCTCCTCCTTTCTTGAGGTCGACCTGACCTGAAGGGTGGCCATATACACAGGTTTCCTTCTGCAACGGTCAGTGTCATGATTGTCCATCTGACAATTTTTACACCACCTTTTCCCTTGGTTGAAGGATTTTCTTTCATCATATTTCCTTTCATCGAATTGTGGGGTTTTATTTTTATTGTCATACCGTGGCCTATCAAATTGGTGCGTACCTTTGTTTTGATCTCTAGGATCAAATTTATTAAAGTTCTGTGGTGCCCTAAAATTTTCCAGCTGTTTCTTTTTATTACCTGATACTTCTGCCTGAGCTGCTTGATACCTTTCTGCTACATTTAGCAACTCACCCAGCCTCTCTGCACCTTGTTCCATGAGAAACTTTCTCAGGTCTGGAGCCATGGACTCTCTTAATTGTTCTATAAGGACCATTTCCTTAAGATCTTGGGTTTTCCCCAGAGAAGTCCATTTCTCCAAATATGTCTCTAACCGTGCAGAGAACTGGTGATAGGTTTCACCTGACAGTAGTTTAGCATTCCTAAATTTTTTCCTATAAAATTCTGCGTTCTTTTCATATCTTAACAAAAGAGCCTGCTTTAGCATGTCATAATTTTCCTGATCACCTCTGCTCATTTTAGCAAAAACTTCATAAGCTGCCCCACGAAGCCCTTGAGATAACTTTAAGCTCCATCTTTCTCTCTCTAACCCATATGTGGTAGCTAATAGTTCATATCTATTTAGATAGCTCTCAATATCATCGTCTTTCTCAACAAAATGATCTAAATGAAAGTTCATAGCTGAGGTTGAGGCTCCCTGGCTAGCAGTGGCATCAGAGGCAAAGGGACTGGCACCATTTTCAGGAGCATGGCCTTGAAACTCAAACTCCCTTAGTCGTAACTCATGTTCCCTTTGTAATCTCTTCTCCTCCTTTTCTGCTTCCCTCTCTGCAGCTAATCTCTTGTCTTCCCTTTCTGCAGCTAATCTTCTTTCTTCTGCTTCCAATTTCTTAGCCTCTTTGTCAGCCTCAATCTGCAACCTCTTAGCCTCAGCCTCAGCCTCAAATTGTATCTTCTTAATTTCCTTTTCAGCCTCTAACTTTCTTTCGGCCTCTTTTTCTAATCTTCTTTCTTCCCGTTCAATATATTTGTCACATTCAGCAGTGACATACGAAATCATAATTTGCCCGTCCATTCCTAACTCTTTCGCATTCTGTACAGCAGCAGATCGAAATTTTGCCAAGTCGGCCATTGTCTAACATGTAAATGTAACAATTCAATCTATCAATAATTATCTAAGGACACTACAGGCACTGAGAGCTCAACGTTATTTATTTTCACCCAAGGATACTTTTTAATTTCTATTATTCCCTGAAGTGAATTACCCCCAATATTTTTAATAGGGAAAGATTCAAAATCCCGGACGAGCCCCCAATATATGTGGTAAAGTGGGATATTATAAATATTTATAGTTGACTTAGTGTACTGACTGAGATCAGCTGTGAAGGTATCTGTATCTAATAAGTGTAGTGTATTACAGATGACCTTACTTGCTACCACATATTTATACCTCAGTCAGAATTATTCTGGAATATTGTGATGACTACGTTGAATGTCTAGGGTTTTGTAAATGATGAAGTGTAAGTCACAACAATAACAGACAGATAAACAATTTAATTTATTCCACCACACTTGACAACAGTTTGACACTCACATACATATAACACTCTATGAGACTATCTTAAATGAGTCACTGGTAAATTTTCAAATATCAATATGTATTAAGTACTTTTCATTAATATATATGTGTCCTGATTCAAATACAAAGTGAACCAGGAATCACAATCAATTTTAATTACAAGTTATATGTACAGAATTTATCAATATGAATCTTGTAGTGACATATTTTATTAATATTATCTTATGTGTGTCAGTTGTGTAGTGGTACTATGAGGTAATACTGGTTTTGTTTTTCAAGCTATGTTGGTATTTGTCATCATGACTTCAAGTGTTTGTTTCTGTTGGAACTAGTATTGGAGATGTTCTCAGTTCCTGGCATTAAAACAATTAATTTCCCCTCTTATTTTTATACAATGTCAGTTTAAGATGGGGTTACATAATGTTGAGCTCCGCTGGCCACATAGGCTTATCTTTCGTGATGTCGGCAGGAAAAGACTCCTCTGCTCGATTGCTCCCCTGTGTTCTGGAGACACCTCACTGTTTGCTATATGGACCAAGGAGTATGCTGTCCGCCTCTGGATTCAGCAAAGCTCTAACCAGGTGCTGCTTCAATAACTTTTGGACCACGGTCCCTGAAACAAGAAAGTTGTACCTCCTACTTCATAACTAGTTGATAATCCATTTACAGACTGAACACAATACATAACAAACACTGAGTTCAGAGCGGTAGGCCAACTGTCAGCTTCATCTGAAATAATTTACACCAGTATATTCCTCCCTAATGGTTACCACGCCAATGCAATTCCAGCATTATTTCTTTCTAGTCAATAAAATAGGTGTCAGTGTACTGTTTGGCAATTCCATGTAGTTTTACTTTCCTCCGACACCTTTTGTTCAGGTTGGAGCACTATATAGGCTTCACCTCATGTTCGCTACTGAACCACACATATATACAGACATAAATTATCAATTTACATTCAATTTTCATTAAAAGATATCAAATATTTCAAGCTTACCACAATTCATGGAAATAATACAGAATTACGTTGACTGGCACTGAATATAGCACAATTTCGATCTGCCGATGTCCCAGGCTTTTATTTAGAAAAATATGGACTGGTGCTCAACGCACTGGTTCTGTAGTAAGTTTATTTGCAAATGTGGTGGTGACCTGACGCCTCTAATTGACTATATTGGCAGGTCTAACCAATCGTGCCATGTCTACCCAATCGTTTGAAAAAAAGTACTCCTACTCCCGTTTCCCCTGACAACGAAAGATAGTATTTATAGCCCGACTAATCGTGTTTAGCCTTACATTTATTGCGCTCCAATCAAATCGGATTTAACATGGAGACCCATTTCCCGTACAATGGTGGGGTGAAAATCTGCCACTGAGCGATTCTGATTTGGGTGTTGTCTGACATCCCTCACTATTTCTTTTGGCTATAATTTGGTAATTCCTAGACTATTTGCGTAACGTTTAACATATTTTTTGTCAGCAAGTCCTAAGGAACCCAAATATACAAATTTAAAGGAGCTAAGTGGCTGCGTTCAAAATATGCACTTTCTTCTACCTCCTGTTTACTTCGAATACGATGTGGTGTCTGGGTACTGTAATGTTTTCAAACGTAAACCATATAATGTCATATTTCCTAATAAGCGTTTTTCAGGATTTTAAAAACTAACTCTCGTATGGGTAGTGTTGTTTATCACTGTCGATTTGAAAAAAAGCTAGTGCTTGTGGCCTTACACGCGTGATGGTAGTAATTGTGTATCGCGCGACTGTGGTAGTATTGCCTGCGTCCCTGCTTTCATCCCTCCCTTCTTTCTATCTTTAGTCCATCTGTCTTTCGTTTTAGGTAACGTAGTGTATAAAAAGACATGAATGGAATTTTAAATCTAGGTCAACCTGCGTATCTCAAGGTTTTTCTTAGAAATGCAGCACATGTTTTATCGTAGAAAGCGGGTATTGAAGCAGTAGGCTTTTACTATCAACGTGAAACGTTACAATTTGCAGACGAAGTAGAAAACAAGGGGGATTTCGAGTACAGTCATTGTGACAGCACTGTTCTTTACCATTCTTCTTTCCTTTTATTGAATTTATGTGTTAGGCTTTACATTTACCTGATAATTTATATACTGTATGTGGATTAGAATATTTCACGACAATGGTGTCAGTCCATCTGCCTCTTGGTCTTTACCAAGACCTTTTAATGTTGTAGACTCGCAGTGGTAGCTGACTGGGTTCCATTCTCACGAGATGGCAAAACCACTGTATTTTATGTTTCTATGTGTGTGTATATATATATATATATATATATATATATATATATATATATATATATATATATATATATATATATATATATATATATATATATATATAATGCAGGATGTAGTGCATACAATCCATCATTTTTCCTTCTGTCTCTCCTTGTAAAATTAATGGTTTTTCTCAAGCATTTCGTTTCACAGAATGAGGTTTTCCTCTCCTGTGTTCCGGTCAGGGACTATGTTTGGCACTTATAGCTATGAGTTGGTAAGAATATATTGTTTTTTCAGCTATCATTTAGTTTCCATACTGATATTCGGATGTTTGAGTAGTTGTGATAGTTGGTAAATTACTGCATTTTAAAAGCCAGTGTAATAAAGGTTAAAACTTCTGCCTTAATACACTCTTTCGATCACGGCCGGTGATAGCTATTTACAATGGCGTTAATGGGCCACAGAGAATAAGATTTGCCTCTTTTTTTTTTTTAACTCGGACTGACGACTTTTTCTTTTCGTTATACCAGATTTGTTGTTGTTTTTTTTAGTTCCCTCGATTTTGCTGCCCAGCAAATGTTTCCGCCCTAGGCGACTGCGCAGTTCGTCTAATTGTAAAACCGGGTCTCTCTCCCATGTCTTTCAAAAATGCTGCTTACGAAACATGTCAAAAATAACTTCTTCAGAATTGACTATCAAAGTAAATGTAACAGTTTTAAAACCAGTAAATAGATTCAACTACATAAGCACGTAAACAACAGCAGATGTAAAATGCATCTCAGTAGTGAAAAGTAGAATAGCCCAGGCAAAGAAAAATTCTATTAAATGAAAATTATTTGATGTAACAACGCTTTGCTTGTACGCGTCAGAAAGAGAGTTCTTCGGTGTTACATAGAACCAATCCTGACATATCGAAGTTAGTCATGGACAGTTGGTAGACAAGCACTAGAGGCCACAGAGATGTGGTTTTACAGAAGAATGTTAAAAATACCACGGACAGCTAAAAACAGTAATGAGGACATCCTGATAGAGGCCAATGCACAGATGAAGCTTATTAATCACGTTAGAAAGAATCAATTCATTTTATTCGGGCACGTTATGAGAAGAATAAAGATGGAACATATTGCGAGAATAATTGAAATAAAGAAACAGATATAGGACGACAACAAGAGAAGATGCTGGGACAGTTTGACATTGCGGCATGGAAATTAGCCAAAAGCAGAATGGGAGACATGTTGTGGAGATACATGATCATCCGACGCCACCAGGCATGGTACTTGAAGAAGAAGTCAAAAATGTATCAAATTCAATGAAAAGTATGCGTGCGACCTAGATTCATTTAGTGAACGCAAGACACTGGTCGGACACTTCTTTCTTTTTAGAAGATTTAAATTAATAACATGCGTTGAAGAGATGAACATAAATTCTCGATGTTAGGAAAAAAAAATCGAAATAAGCAAACTCTTCGAGCCAAAGAAGTGAAAAGATTTTGACATTCAAGGATAACAAATTACGATGCAGTTATTTTTAACGTTTGATATGAGAGACCTCGTTACCAGCACTGTTCATTGATTTATATCAGGGTATTATAGCCACCCTCGACCCAAATGAGCATGTGATCTCATGAGTGGCCTGTGAGCTTTGGTTGTGGGAGCTCCACGCTGATGGAGGCAAATTACGAATAATGATATAGTAAATATGATATCGATTTTTGTTAATTCAGAAAAGCAGACACTCGTAGCCGCATTTAATTTCTAGCGAGGTTGTGTCCCTTCATCTTTCATCGCGCAGGACAACGAAATACAATGTAAGCTTTACACATTATATACTCTAAGAACTCGTTTTAGTCTAGCGCCCCAACAGAGGGGCGTTTGACAAATGACGCCAGCAGAAAGACTGTCTTTGCGTATGGCTATTTGTTTTTGTTTTGTTTTATAACTTGGTCACCCAGTGCCTAATACAATGTACTTTCTTGAGTTATTTCCCCTTTTTAAGACGGTCGACAAGCGCCACGAAACGTGCAACTTGCAGTGTTGCTAACTCGGCAACTTTGTAGCGAGATCCATCTGCATTCTTGTTTTAATAATTATGTGTACCTTGATAAACTTCTTGTCCGTTTTCAGAGTACCGTATTTGTATTTAAGCGCATACTATTTCTTTACTGTTATCTCTACCAGGCGTGCTGCTTCCCGAAATTCCATCAACAGAGCTGTATAAATTCAAACTGATATTTTAATGAGTATTAAACGCACCTTATTTTAAAATAAATAAATCAAAAGGCCCGCCAATCTCATATAGTTCACGATTAAAGTGTATGTATGTAAACTAGCTTGTGAGTTTTCGTTGGGAAACTGTGTAGGCGGCTGAGGGCTGGTCCGAAATTTGCCTGGCTTTAAAATTATCTTTTCCCTTCCGTCATCTAGAGATCTACCAAATCTGTGATCTACTGGTAGATCAGAATCTATCTTACACCTACCTCTGGGTTAGAGGAAGCAACGTAACTGTTTATATCACAAAAGAAATAGTGCACTTAACAACTATATTTTGAAGGCGGGGCTAAAAGCTTTCGCGCACGTGAGAGGGAGATTGCAACGAAACGAATTCCAGACCTCTTCACGTCAGTTGATGACAGCATTTACAGCAACACTTTGAAGGATTTTGAAATGTGATCTTTTATTTTCTTACTTACTTAGTCGTTCCCCTTCTACCGTGAGGTGTAGAGGTTTGGAAGAGAGAGCTCCAGACTATCCTATCGGCTGTCTTCCTCCTGGCCTGGTTCCATTCTAGTCCTCGATCCTTCAAAGATTGTCTAATGCTGTCCTCCCAGCGGACTCTGGGTCGTCCTTGGGGTCTGGATCCTTGGCTCTTTGTTTCCCATGCTTGTCGTGGTATCCGATCTTCTCCCATTCTGCAGACATGGCCAAACCATCTTAATTGAGACTGTTCTACTTGGGTCTGCAGGGGGTAGGATTTAAGGCCTTGACGTATCGTCTGGTTGCGTACCATGTCTCTTCTTGTTACTTCAACCACCTTCCTCAGATACCTCATTTCTGAGGTTTGGATCTGGCTTTTATGGGTTGTAGTCATTGCCCATGACTCGCATCCGTATGTCAAGACTGGGACATAGGTGGAGCGGTATACAGCCATCTTCGTTTTCTTACCAACCTCTCTCTTGTTGAGGAATCCTCGATTTATGGCCTGAAAAAGTCTCCCAGCTGCTGCTTTTCGAGTGGCCAACTCTTCTTTGATGCCTCCCTTTCGGTCTATAATAGCTCCGAGGTATTTAAAGTGGTCGACCTGCTCCAGGACCTGTTCTCCCAGCTTAATCTGATGTTTTCTTTCTTCTCGTGATATCACCATGGATTTTGTTTTAGAGCTGCTTATGACCATCCCTCTCTTCTCCAGCTCTTCCTTCCAGACTTGCAGGTTGGATTGGAGATGTGCCTCTGATTTAGCAATCAGGGCAACATCATCAGCAAATGCCAGCTCCGAAATATAGACCTGTCTCATCTTCCAGTACCCCACTGAATACTTTCTTGTTCTCTCCTTACATGCCTTGATGACATCGTCCATAAGGAGTATGAAGAGGTAAGGTGATAGGATATCACCTTGTCTTACACCAGTGGTGGTCCTGAACTCTTCCGACTTATGGTTTGCTGTCCTCACATAATTTCTGCAAGACTTGTAGAAGCTCTGTATAGCATGAATCAGAGGTGCTGGAATATTCTTCCTTGCCAAACAGTCCCAAAGTTTGCTCCAGGGGACCCTGTCAAACGCCTTTACCAGATCTATGAAACAAAGATGGATCTCACTCTTATACTCAAGGGCCTTTTCACTCAGCTGTCTGAGTGTGAAGATTAGGTCTTGAGTACTTCGGTTTGCTCGGAATCCGCACTGGACCTCAACCAATTGTGGCTCAGCTAGGCGTCGGAGTCTCTGCTCTAGGATTCTAGAGTAGATTTTACCAGGGACACTGAGAAGGGATATGCCTCTATGGTTTCCACACTGTCGATTGTCACCCTTTTTGAAAATTGGTGTTATGATGGCAATCTCATAATCCTTTGGTATGGTCTTGTTGTACCACTGATAAGGGTGGATTTGTGCTGAAGTGGTAACTTGCCACCCTTATCGACACCTGGTGTTAAAGTGTAAGATGTAGGTGTCTTCTCTGATTTAGGATGTTGCTGTGTATGTGGTAGTGGAACAGTTCACAGGGTTATCACACAGGCAACATGACGTGTAGAGTCATAGAAAGGGTAACTTCGTTGTATAAGTTTCTTTCATTTATTGCACGCCACAAAACAGTCATGATACTTATGACATCAACATGGTTAACGAGTTCAGCAAGATGATATGGCACATTGAAAACAATTTCTGTAGTCAGCAATGATAGCTGTTGTATATATGCGTCATAAGACATCACAGTTCAATAGATTCAGAAATTCATCAATCATCGAGTGCTAGTTCGTGAAGCTGTATAAATAATAATTTCTATAACTTCTGCAACAGTGTCAGCTACAGATCTTCAATGTTCATAAACAATAATAAATGCCCCATTCTGATGCTAGCAGATCAGTTGTATACAATAAGTCCGTTCACTGTCTGCACGTGAATAGCATACATGGGCTACAGGTCAGCTCGACCTTTATAATGTTCCTAAGTCTAACCATCTGACTTGGACGTGATCTCTGATATAACGAATCCTGGAACACAGACAACAGTCTTGTTGGTCTAGAGCGACCCATATATATTTAACTAGTTCAGGTATACAGATACTGGTGACTTAATCCTAGTCAAAGTACCTCTCCATTTTGCATCACACAGGCGAGCAAATAGGCGACAAAATGACGAACCTCTAGATGATAGCATAAAGTTCGATACAAGAGGAATTACCTTATTTCGGAAAATCAACCATGAACATATGCCTCCAGGCAGGCTGCATAATACTGGGAAATAGTCTAGTTAGCTAACTAACTCACTAAGACACTGTATTTCCCTCAGAGAATCACAAGACGCAGTTGCGTCTGCTCGCTTCTTAAAACCATTTCTAAACTGCCCCAACTGGGCGGAACACACAGAACGAACTCCCGGTTTGACATGCGCAGAACGACAATCTCTGAGTTGCCGTTCACAATAAGACGATTCGAAGAACATTCGAGATAAAAGTCTTACACAGTCGCGCCTTTTATGGTCATGAAAAGAAGCGTTAAGAAAGGTTTCAGACATCTACCATAGTTGACTGATACTACCAAATAAGGAGATGTGGTCACGCTTCGTTCAAGAAATTATAGACCGAACGTGTCTCTATACAAGAGAAGGCAACTCCTAACAAATTGTAGTTTCGATAACTCGGATTATGTCCCTTTGACCATAGAAAACATAATACACACTTCAGTCAAAAAAATGATCATACATATGAAAAAATGTTTATACAAACGAAAAATAATAATGATCCGTGCGTAACATTACCGCACCCTCCCTGGAAAAAAAAAAAATGGGACATTTTTTTTTTTTTAAATCCTGGAGCCGGAAAAAATCTAGGCTCCTAACGCACGTATGATGCGTGGATATATACCTAACAAATTGTAGTTTCGATAACTCGGATTATGTCCCTTTGACCATAGAAAACATAATACACACTTCAGTCAAAAAAATGATCATACATATGAAAAAATGTTTATACAAACGAAAAATAATAATGATCCGTGCGTAACAACCACGCTGCCTGTAAAACCCTTAAGAGTAATAGGTCGCCTGATGCTCCCATGAACTTAACCATTTCTGGTGTTATACCATCATGCCCTGCTGCTTTGCCCATCTTGATTTTCTCCAGTGCTGCCTTCAGTTCTTCCATCTTTATGTCATCTTCACCATCATTGGTTTTCTCTTCTGTTATAGTGTTTATCATTTCTGATGCTTCACCATGCTCACCATCCAGGAGTTCTGAGAAATATTCTTTCCATCTTCCCATTACTTCCTTCGGGGTAGTAAGCAATTTGCCTTGCTTGTCCTTTATAAATTTGAGAGGGCATTGTTTTTCCTTCCTCATGTTCTTTAGGGTCTTATAGAACAATTTCTGGTTTTCTTGTGCATCTTTTTCTAGCTTTTCTCCAAATTCTTCCCAGGACTTCTGTTTTGCTGCTAGCACTTTGTTCTTTGCTTCTGTTCTGAGTGTCACATATTCTCTATATTTTTCCATTTGTCCTGTTGTGTTTTTAGCTCCTAAGTATTGTTTCCATGCCATTTTCTTCTCTCTTATTTTCTCTTTGACTTCCTCTGTCCACCAAGGTGTCCTCTTTCTCTTGTTCCCAAGTCGGACTTTACCGCATGCTTCTGCAGCAGCTGTCTTTATGATATCCTTGAATTTAATCCAGAGGGTTTCCAAGTCATCAGGTCGTTCTTCTGTGTTGCTCACCGCTGCAGCAATAAGCCCCTGATATCTGGTCTTAATTTCTGGCTCTCTCAGCTTGTAGGTCCTAATGCTCATTTCTCCTGCTCGTTTACTTGGTTTCTTGCGTGATGTTGGACAGTTCCTAGGCTGAGCAACTCTTTCAGTTGTTCTTTTGATTGTTAGCAGGTAGTGATCACTTCCAATCTCTGGCCCCCTCCAGACTCTAGCATCTCGGACATATTTGAATGAGCTTCTCCGAACAATGGCATAGTCGATCACTGACTTCTCATTCTTTGTTGGTTCACATCTGGTGTATGCATGTATGCGCTTATGGGGGAACTTTGTGTTTGTAATGATCAGATTCTGCTCACTGCAGAATCTAAGGAGTCGCTTTCCATTGTCATTGAGAGTATCTTCTCCATATCTTCCGATAACTCCACCCCATTTAGCATGGTCATTTCCAACTCTGGCATTAAAATCTCCAAGCATGATAACTTCATCTAGGCAGTCACCCACTGTCCTTTGAAGCAGCTCGAAGAATTCCTCCTTGACCTCTGCTCTCTCATCCTCATTTGGCCCATACACTATGACCAGGTTGACTATGGTTTCTCCTTCTTTTAGTTTAACAACCATAATGCGCTCCGAGACAAAGTTCCATCCCTTGATACTATCTTTTTGATTTTGGGCCACAATGCAACCCACGCCCCCTTTAGCTCTTTCAGACATGGGTACACCACTGTAGAGCAGCGTGTTGCCATCGAGATCCATGACTCCTTGTCCTTTTTTCTTTGTTTCCGTTATAGCCAGGATTTCTAGTTTTGCTTTCCTCATCTCTTCCACCAGCTCCTCTTCCTTCCCATTTATACTTCTTGTGTTCCAAGTTCCATAAGTCGTAGTCTGTTCCAGTTCGTCGCCTTTAGAATCAGTCCAGTTTTCTCTCTTGTGTTGCTAGTAATCGTGATTTAAAGCAAACAGGTGATTGGCCTGTTGTGCCTTTGCATGGTGGAGGGGCTGCCTCCTTACAGCCTCCATGCAGTCCGCCCTCCTCCTTTTTCATCCGGGCTTGGGACCGGCATTGCGGAGTTGATCTTTTATTTTCAATAAAATAAAATATAAAGCAAGATTAATCTTGGAGTTCAAATTTAGGTAAAGTAAAGATTTGCATGTTATACTTGCCGTATAAGTCGACCATTAGTTTAGGAGATCTATATACTCTTTTAATAACTCCAGGATGATCTCATTAAATATTCTTCCTAGACCTGATAGTAACATTATCCCATCTTTTAGAAGCTCTATGGATTTCTTTACTTCTTCTTTGTTTGAAAAAAAAAAAAAAAAAATAACAGTAAGACATCTTAAGTAAACACTGTTTAATTACAACCTTTTTTAATATAAAAGCTAACATATACAGCATATTACAGACAAGATGTACATTACATATTGCATGAATAATCAAGACTATGGTGTACACAAATACTATTTATATCAACAAGATAAATCCCTAACTTTATTGTTGACAATTACTTACATTGACAAAACTTATCATAGCCTGTTATAAACATGCACAAATTAATATTTCAAACTATGTCAGTCTTAACAAATGAACTAAACCAAACACAATGAAAAAAAAAACCCACACCAAAATGTCAAACTATTAAACTGTATAACACAACAATTAAAACAGACAGGATTAGAAGAAATAAAATACACTCAGCCTTAGGAATAATCCTGCAAGTACTATTATGACAAGGGGGAGATAACGAATTATAGTCTCACAGTTCACCACAATGTTGGCATCTTGGAAACATCCAGCCTTTCATCAATCAGCATCAGATTTAGCACAATCATACAAATATATTAAATCTAGTTCATTATCTACATCTGTGAAAATTATGACTTCGTACTGATCTACTGATTTGTAATTGGAATAGAAGTATAATTAGATCACTAATAGCATCTTCCCCCAGATTTAGATATTAAATTGTCTGGCAAAATTGGTATGCAACTTGCAGTTTCTTAAACTGCTTCCCAAAACAATTTTTATGCAGGTGTTCATTGAACCTTTGCTTATTTTGATTCACTTTAAAATAAAATTATGGATATTAAAACTGTGCCAATAACTAGATTAGGTAGATCCCGTCATCAGCCTTAAAATACTTGATCCCAAAAATGTCTTACTGCATATTTAGACACATGATTTATGGTCAGTGCAGTCATATTAGAACATCATCTCCATGCAAAGAAACTGTTCTACAGCCATCTTACTGATGAAACCCAAAAAGATGATGACTTTTGCATAAAACAGAGAAGGGGATGAAGGCATCATGGTGAAAACTAGGATTAAAATTGGCAACACAAAATACTTTAATGCCAGCGTTAGGTATTATTCAGCTGCCATTGTGTACACTGATGGGTCTGTAATCTGTGGTGAGAAATCAGGGTGTGGCTTTTCTGCAAAAGTAAAGTGCAGAATAGTCACTGAACATAGTGGAGCTTACATGATAACCTCCAGCATGAGAATAGAGGTAGAACTGAAGCCTTAAAGTGGCTGGCTGAAGCTTCATTAACAAGGGCAGTTGTTGTATCAGACTCACAATTCATGCATATGAAGGTCCAAAGTGGATGGCTCCGGTATGAATGGAAAACCTCCATATAAGCCTCGAATCTGCAGGAAATGGTGTGGATCTACTGTCCTGGTCATGTACAATTACAGAGCTGAGACTAGCTTCAAGAGCACCCATAGAAGATGCACTGGATATGGATATGAGATGGATACTGAAGGAAATTAATGATCGCCTATTAGAAAGTAACACTGCGATCGATGAATCAAGGCTAAGATTGTTGGATTTCTGGCATGAAACGTAATACCTGCAAGGATGGACAATTGAGAGGATTCATCTGGTGTGTATACAACCAGCGTGCAACACGAACAATTTGCATTCATACCTTTGACATTTGCTGAGGGAAACTGAGAACCTATGGGTTTGCCTCGAGGGCAATGACGTCGATTCTGATGAACAATAACAACTCAGCTGCAGCTAGCTCCCATTGTAATTTTTTTGGTTCCTTCTTGATATATTTATTCTCAGCCCAAACAGTTTAAATTTGATGGGGTTGGGGGGGACGACCCACCAAACAAAATTCTCTTTCACATCTCTGTCTCATTTGATTTCATACTGGTGTTCGGTATCATTCGTACTCATCACGATCATGACCTTCTCAGGTGGCTAAACAATGTTTTCTCACCTAAAATACCATGTCTTTCTTTTTTCTTTGGTTATGATAGGCTCATAAAATTGACTACCCTACATTAACAAAACAAGATACTTAGATCAAATTTGGTGGAAATAATCTGTAACGTCTCACTGAGATGTTTTGGCAATTTTAAACTCGATCCGCCACCAGATATTTAAAATATAAATACACGAACTCTGTCACAAATTAAGGGGTAATATGATGTTTTGTAATGCCTATTACAGCCTTAGATATTATTAAAAAGCAATGAAAATCTACAAAGAGATAGTACTCTGCACGATGTAATCTGCACGATGTAATTTCATACAAAATTATTTTAGTGCTATGTGTAACAGGAATGCACATACGATGGTTTAAATTTCAAGTTTTTTAAAGAATAAAATCAGGTGCTAATTTTCCTGTTTCAAGACCTGCTTTTCTATTCCCTACCCATCTTGCTCCACACAGTCCCAGCATGTCAAGTCAATTGTATATTTTCTAATTTCTGCTGCCACCTGTGCATCTTCAATTGTTTGTTCAGTGTTCGAACTGATGGTAAGCCAGCAGTCCAAAGTAATTTCGGTTTGTTCTGAACCACGTTATAAACCTCCTTAACATAAGACATTCTTCTGTCTTGGATGGCTGAGTGAAATTATCTGAATTATTTGTTTTAAATGACTTTTCATATTGGTGACATGTTTCCCACTTTAGTTTCTACAATATAGGGTTGCTGATTCCATGCCCAATTCTCCCTGGTTGCCTTCTGTGACATGCGTGAAAAGGTGCAGTGTTACTATTCTTTGCTCTCCTTTCAGGCCCCTGTAACACAAGGGTCTGTGTTCAAATATATTCTTTTTCAAGTAAAAAAAAATAAATTCAGACAGGACTGTGTGCCAAATTATCACCCTGAAAATAAAGTTACTTTGTTCATCTGGATCCTTTTTCTCACCCCCCAACACCAAATTTTATGGACTTTAACAAAATAATTTTGTTTACTACCATGAATACACATCACTTTCACAAAACAGATGAATATGAACAATAAAATGACGTGGGTGTAAAAAAAGTTTTCAATGACTTCTTCAAAAGTGTGGAATCAATTTATGTTTCAGTTTCAAGATAGGAAGCAGCCAATAATTTTATATATGCTTCCGCTTTCCTAACTTGCAGCGGTGTTTTTTCTCCTCATTTTCCTCCATCACGTTTACATCATCGCTGCTTTCATCTTCCTCCTCTTCATATTCACTACTGTTATCCTCCTCAGTCTGAGTCGTGCAACCATCAAGTCTTGCTTTCTTCACACCAGATGGCCCTGAATGTGTCACAACGGGTCTCTGTGAGTCATCCCTCGGCAACAAAGGGGAAGTTCTAAATGGAACTACAGGAAGGGTGGATGAATAAGGTGACGCAGTGCCTGAACTTGACACATTTCTAAGACTGGTTTCTGCTGAGAGGTCTGACGAAGAGGATGAACTGCTGGGATTTGACCTACTTCTCAGACTGGCTTCAATAAAAAAACTGGCCAGACTATGACGCTGCAGTGACCTGTCAGAAAAATCACCCAGGTCCTCTTCATCTGTATCATCATCTGAGTCTCTAAAACTGATATGATCTATTCTCTCCTCATCACTGCTACCTTCATCATCCGCCTGACCTTCAAGAGCACTCTTCAGGGGCATGCAGATGTGACAGATGAGCTCTGAGCTGATTATTTTTGGAGGACGAGTGTTAGAAGCATGCAGCAGCCAGGCCATATTGTTAGCAAGAAAAGATCTCAGGCCTGGTGGCATAGGCAGTGTGTCCAAAACACTCAGGTGAGATGGGATCATCTGCCGCAGCCTCTGGCAACACAAAAACTGAAGTGAGCTAGGGAAAGAGCATGAAGATATCACTCTCATGCCACTACGTGCAGCTGTGGAGCAGGCCATGGGATACAACGTCCTCCCTCTCATACCTCCGAAGGCAACACCTGCATTAACAGAATGAGATTGTGGAAAAAAATAATGAAGCAAGAAAATGAAAATTAATGCTAAAAACAAAATAAAAACAATGTTCACAGTTACAAGATCTTATCATCATCCTTATTTTCCTTTCTGCTCCCTAAGGAGCATGGAGTCACAAGTGCAGCTGGTCCCTTTGCAGAAAGCCTGCACCAAAGCATTCATGTGTTTTTCGGCTATCTTTTTAACATAATGAGGCTGCCAGTCCCATGCCCTCATTTTAGTCACTTCTTACGACATGCCTTAGGGAGTTGTTGTGCTATTCTTTCTCCGTCTTCTCAAAAATCCCGGGGAATTACATAGGGCCGATACGAGATCTGTCGTTTGGATGTCTTAGGACTTAGGGTTTTCTGGATAAGGGGGTTTGATGTCATTTTAAACACAGTGAAAGCCATCTATTAAAGCACATTCATAGCACTCACAAATTCAAACTCAGAATCTGCAAACATTATATATGTATTGATCACTATTGTATGATTCGGAAACATGGACAATGAACAAGCAACTGGAAGAACGAACTGTGGCCCTTGAGATGTGAATATAAAAAAAGAATGGGCCACATCTCATGGAAAGAGAAGAAAACAAATACAGAGGTTCTAGAAAACCTAAGAATGAACAGAGAATTATTGAAGAGGATCAAAATTAAATAGATAAAACATTTTGGCCATATTGTTGTTGTTTAATTAAGGTTGCTAAGCTTCTCGCTCTTTAGCAGCCAATCATCATCATCATAACCCTCCACTCCCAAAGGAGCACAGGCCTTCAACAAACACATGCCAAGTCCTCCTGTCACGTGCCATCATCTCAAGTTCTTTCCACGTTCTCCCTATCATTTTCACCTCTGTTTCCAGCTCTCTTCTCCATGTGCTTCTTGGTCTACCTCTGCCTCTCTTGCCCTGGGGGCTCCAGAACAATGACTGCCTTGTAATGCTATCAACAGGTTTCCTCAATGTGTGTCCTATCCATCGCCATCGTTTTCTTCTCATCTCTTGTTCCACAGCCACTTGTCTAGTTCTTGGTCATACCATTTTAATCCTTCTATTCTATGTAAGCACCAATTTATGAAAGTCTGTAGCTTTTTGGTTGTTGTCTTTGTTGTTCTCCATGTCTCAGAGCCATACAATAGGACTGACCACATTTGAGTTGAAGATTCTTATTTTTGTGTTGGATCAGATTTCTCTTGATCTCCATATATTTCCCAATGCAATGAAAGCTCCTCTTGCTTTTTGTATTCTTATTCTGATATCACTGTCTGTCCCTCCAACTTTGTCTTTATTGCTGCCAAGATATATGTACGATTCTACATCTTGTAGTCGTGTTTCTTCAAGTTCAATCCTGTTATCATTACCTGCATTTATTCTCATTATTTTTGTCTTTTCCCTGTGTATTTTTAGACCCAATTGGTGTGACCTCTCATCGAGCATTTTCAATTTGTCTTTTAACAGCAAATACCAAGTTGGTATTATCTACACTGTAGATCTAGGCTTTTCTGCCATTCCGAAACGTATTGAGTTGAAGCCATGAGCTCCAGTTTCTTCAGCTTGGCTTGCATTTAAAGGATCGTCACATCTGGTCCCAAACTAGGAGTAAGAAGTGTGTGGCATACTGCACATTCTCCTCATCCAAGGGGGCTCTCCAACTATGCAGAGCTAAAATACTGTACTCTGGTTCTGGGTTCTCCCAAGGAATTGTCATGTCCTGCACAGAGCCACTTCTCAGCTTCCCCTGCCTATCACTGGGTCCATAGTGAGATCCTTCTGCATGCAGTCAACCAAGTCAAAGCCAAAGAACTACGCCTGGGGCTCAAGTAACTTCTCAAAGCTTAGTGTGCAATGCTGGGTTCTCAACAAGTTTCACCACAGGGGGAATCCCCAGAAGTGTGAGGATGATTTCAAGAGTCAATGAGGATGCAATTAGCCTCACAGACACAGGTTCACTTCCACGTTCGTATATTGTAGCATTGTGCACAGCTGGTGGTCATACAAGGATGACTCCAGATATGTCTCCAGGCTTAATGAGAACAACATCGAGGTCTGGATGAATGGAGAGAAATTAGCATATGAAGAATGCCCGAGATATCTTGGAGTCGAGCTCGACCGTAGACTTACCATGAGACCCCACATAGACAAGCTGATTGAGAAAGCATCCACAAGACTCAGGCTCATTAAGCACCTTTCTTCCTGTGGGTGGGGAGCAGACCAGCACTCATTACGCCAACTCTATACTGGATATGTGCGCCCAGTAATTGACTACTCGCTCCCCCTCCAAACTATTGCAAGTAAAAGCCTCTTACAAAAGCTAGACAAAGTCCAAAATCACGCTCTACGGTTTATAAGTGGTGCCATGAAGACAACGCCGACAGATGCATGCGAAATCAACACCAATATTGAACCCTTAAACCTAAGAAGAGAACGTTCAGCAGTGGAAACATACGAAAGGTATCTGAGAATGGACACAAAGGAGGAGAATAGGAAAATGATAGAGCAGTGGCACCAAAAACACAGAATACAAAAGACATCTTTTCTTAAAAATGCAAAAGAAGCTAGCATCAAACACCACCTACCAGCAGTTAGAAAGCCGATGGTAACTGTCAATAATGAACCACCTTGTTGGCAGGCAACTACTCCCATAGTAAGAACTGAACTCTCTGACCCCTCAGCAGACAAGAACACTCTAGGACCACTACTGAAAACCATCGCTTTAGAAACTATAGATTCATATCCACAAGACATCATCCATGTCTACACAGATGGATCTGCATTTAAAGCTACCATCAATGCTGGATATGGCGCAGTGATAAAATACCCCAACCAGCACCCAGAAGACCACCCTTGCATCTTTGGCCCTTGCGGAGAAATTTGTTCCAGCTATGATGCAGAAATAACAGCACTAGAAAAAGCATTGTGCCGGATAATCTCAGACTTTGAAAGTGGCATCACTCCACCTGAGGATATTGTTATATTCTCAGACTCAAAATCAGCACTCCAAGCCCTAGAAAGCAAAATGTCCCCTAATATTAATAACATCTGTAGATTTATTGACCAACTGTTCACTTCCTATTGCGTCGAAGTTACACTCCAGTGGATCCCAGGGCATGTCGGAGTCCCAGGAAATGAAAAAGCCGACAAACTATCCAAAAGAGGAGCAGCACTGCCCCAGTTCCCATCAAGTACCACACTGCAAACCTGCCAACAGATCCTGAGAAACAATTATAGGGAAGAATGGCTAAACCAATGGGCTTCCTCCCAGACAGGGCGGCCATTCTTCAAACATCAAGCTAAACCAAACCCTCAAGATCCAGTTAAACAACTGAAAAGAAGAGATCAGAGTCTAATTTTCCAGCTGAGAACAGGCCATGCCCCTGTCAATAAACATTTAAATAGAATAGACCCACTACGTGAACCAAACTGTAGGCACTGCCACCACCATGAGGAATCAGTTGAACACCTACTGTTACAGTGCCCAAGACTAACAGACCTGTGACGCCAACTACTTCCATCGAACCCAACCATCCACAATACACTCTACACATCATCACAGCAACTGAGGAAGACTTGCACCTTTGTCAGAGAGGCAATGGGCTGTCAAGAGCTACCTGCTCACAGCTAAAGGGATTATATTATCATCATCATCATCATCATCATGTCTCCAGGCATATTTTGGCCATGTAAAAAGAAATAACTTACTGAAGACCATAACAGAAGGCAGAGTTGAAGGCAAATGTACAAGATGAAGACAACATTATAGTCAGAAAATAACATCAAGTGATGGACAAGAATAAGTCTATCAGAGTGCACCATCAAGACAGGAATAAGTCTATCAGAGTGCACCATCAAGACAGGAATAAGTCTATCAGAGTGCACCATCAAGACAAGAATAAGTCTATCAGAGTGCACCATCAAGACAAGAATAAGTCTATCAGAGTGCACCATCAAGACAAGAAAAAGTCTATCATAGTGCACCATCAAGACAAGAGACAGAAGACATTGGAGATGCACTGCAGCTAACCTTCGGTGTGAAAATGGCAGCTAACTCCAACTAAGTACATGTTCTGTATTGAAGATTAAAGTTAAAGGTTGGCGAACATTGCCACTACTATGAACAAATCTCTGAAGATACAATCAGAATCCTCTAGCAAAGAAATTATGGTACAGTAATGCTGATGTCAGAAGATTAAGTTTGAGACTCAAGTTGCTGAAGCTATTTAACATATTTCTTGCAATGATTTTATTTGATGGTTTGGTATTTGTCTTAACTGCTTTAGTAACTATATTTTTTGTCTTTTATGCAAAGACTAAAAGGAACCCATTCTGGGGTAGAGGCCACTGGTTATGACTCCCAAGCAATACCCTCCTGTTTTTTTTTTTCACTGCCTGTACTAGGAATTAAACCCACGCCAGCTTGTTTGGAATAACTAAACTGACTCTTCACGCCTCGATTTATCAATTCTGCCAAGCTAAGACAGTGATGATTTTGTTATACATAAACTTACAGTCCTGAACTCTATTGTCCAGTGCTGTTGTTCCACAGCCAGTCATGGTATGTTGTTCCACAGCCAGTCATGGTATGTTGTTCCACAGCCAGTCATGGTATGTTGTTCCACAGCCAGTCATGGTATGTTGTTCCACAGCCAGTCATTGTATGTTGTTCCACAGCCAGCCATGGTATGTACAGTGTCTTTTGAGTGCCCTTGTTCTTGACTGTTCCTTCAGGTCAAACTGTTTTAGTAGGTCATCCATTTAGGCTGTCAGAAGACATTTTACACCTACTTCTACAGCTACCACATTTGATGTGAAGTCCTCATGTCTCAAATGCACTACCAAGTCATTACATTTGATCATTTTGAAAGCATAATCATATCATGTATTTCAGCAAGATCTATTCGCTCTGGAACTTTTATGTTATCCTACAATACTAAGTGACACAAGGTCTCTACTGGCACTTTTGGCATTCAAATATATAAATATGAAGGGCTAAAATACTGTGCTCTGATTCTGGGCTCTCCCAAGGAATCGTCATGTCCAGCATAAAGCCACTTTCTAGCTCCCCTTGCCTTTCATCTATCCACTGTGAAATCCACCTGCATGCAGCCAGGTAAAAGCTGGTATTAAGTCTGAGGCTGATGATTTCCCCCAAGCTTAGTGTGCTGCACGTTTCAGCACTGGGGGAGTCATAATACTGGGTTACTCTGGTGTGACTACTTGATCCCTGAGCATTGTCCAGGCAACTCGAAGGTTACCATGAGGTGCTTCAGGGTCATTAGTGGTCTTCTTCTCTTCTGCATTTGTCCTGAAAAGGACGTTTGTTGCATTGTGTCACTGTTTACAGCGAAGCTGCGATATTTGAAACACGACACATCCGTTTTCAGCATGGCATTTTTGGGACCGGGTTTGCCTTCCCTCTTCGATCCCTACTCTCTCAGCCAGACTGCAGTGATGCAGCCTGTTTCCAGGACCACCACTTGGAGGTGGAGTAGGGTCTTGGTCAGCTCTGGTTCGCTGACCCTGACGCAACCAGTTAAGCTATGAGTTGCTGACTGCATTCATCTCTTTTGCTGCGTCTTCGATTCCATTAGTGGTCCAACCATGGAATTCACGAGAGCAACGTGAATTCCCTTGCATCCCAAGCATAGTGTAAACAGGCTGCATACCCATGTAGTGTAAACAGGCTGCATACCCATGTAGTGTAAACAGGCTGCATACCCCATGAAAGTCAAGAGCTGGGAAATAATTTGAGATAATTTTAGATTTAATTTATACTGAAATATTTCCTTGGGGGAGAACGAACGAACGAACTTACTTTATTTTCAAAGGGTTAAGAATTGGGCACGCAGGCCCGTCTGACATTCTGCCCTTCCTCTCTCTCACATCATGTATACTAATATCCTTTCATCCTCACATTTACTTTAAGCATTATTAAGGCATTTATCATTATAAAAGTAATATTACATTTGCAATAATCATCATAATTAAAGTGTTTTAAAAATTAAAAAAAAAAAAAAATTGAATTCTTCGTACTGTAAATTAGTGATTTGAGACATATTCAGAGGTATGTTATGAGAACTTGTAAAATGTTCATATGGTGTTCAACTGAATGACTCAGGGACTTTTTTTTTTTTTTTTTAGGTTCATCAAGATGAGGTGGGTAGACAGTTACTTTCCATTTTCCTTTCCATTTCCTTTGCATCCCAAACTCAAGACCAGAATCAGACTAGGTAGATAGATAGACATATACGAAAGCAATTAATTTGCCAAGGGTTGAAAATCGGACACAGTCCCCTCTTGAAGAGAGGGGGGCTGCTGCTCTGGAATATGGGATGCCAGATAACAGATCACATAATGTATTAACATCCTAAAGTAAGTGCTACAAATAGAAGAGATAGAATAAATGAATAAAGTTCTAGATAGTAAGTTAAAGAATTATCATAGAACATTAAAGTGCCATTAATATTATAATGTAAAGTGTTTTTTTTTTAATTGTTACAAATACTTAGTTTATTTACCGAGACACTGTCGATTTTTGAAGAAGGTCAAAGTTCCATGCCACATGTCCAAATGAATGCCAATAATAGTTCCCTGACCAAACCTGCTACAGTACTTCCATTTCTTCCCAGCATGTTGTATCCGTCCATCATAGGATATACCCCAGCTGTCCATGTCATACCCCAACATGCTACAGAAAGTGTTGTGGTATTTGTTGAGCTCAACATGTTTGGTCCCAACACCAATCATCTGAAAAGACAAATGTACATAATTCATCAGTTTTATGGCTATGGATGAATGGTTTGCCTCAGCAGCTTAACTTTGACAACCACTCCCAGTCTAGGTGCAGAACTATTTTGTTTACTACAACAATAGGAACAGCCCTATTATGTTGCCTGTTATAACATATAAGTGTGCATCTGTTTTGTTAACAGGTAAGTGCAGTCTAGCTGTAGCACTATTTTGTTTTCTATAAATACAGCACTATTTTGTTAACTGCTTTAACATCAAAGTGATACAACAGCTAAGTACAAGACTATTTTGTTAACTTTTACAACAGCTCCAAAATCTAGGTGTAGCACTATTTAGTTAGCTGCTACAACAATTAACTGCAATACTATTTTGTAAACTTCCACAACAAATAACTGCCGCACTAATCTATTACCGATGATAAATATCTTAAGTAATGCATTAAAAATGTCTGAATCAATGTTATTTGGCTTTTAATTGTGGTAATTATTAAAATAAAAACACACACTCGATACAAGAGATATACGGTAAATAAAAAATGTCTATCATACTTTTGTACTTCCTGTCACGCATACATCGGCATACACAGCTGTTTAAATCATTTGTTGTAAATACACCAGCATTTAGTTAAAAAAAATAAAAACTATTTTTTTTTTGGTCCAGAAGGTGCTATTACACTGAGTTTGAAAAGAAAGTGTACTTCTTACGTTAATGGCTTTAAGCTGAAAGTGATAGAATTTGCAGAAAGTCATGGCAATTCCGATGCAATGCGGGAATTCAAAATCAACAAAAAACTTGTTTGAGACTGTCGTATAGTAAATGAATTGTTGCAAGAAATGCCAAAAATGAAATGAGCAGAGAGAAGGAACACTTCATCGTTTACAGCTCTTGAAGAAGAAATAAATGAATGTGTTTTAACTCTGCGGAAAAATGTTTGCACACAACTGGAGAATATATTTGAATTTGTGCCTTTCAACTGAAAAGGAGTGGAAAATATCGCAACATGCCTGAAATATAGAAATTTCATGCATGTTACTTTAACTTCAACTTATAAATGGGTCATTTATTTTAGAAGGTTTTTCAGTCCTAAAGTAAAGTCGTTGACTTATAGTCGGATCGATCTATACTAGAGTATTCAATTCGGACACATCAGCAGCATTTACACAGAAGATTAGACAGAGAAATGAAAACCCATTTACAATGTACAATGACTTAAGGAGTCAACAGCCAGTTCAACATTCGAGTACTAGGTCTACTCTCAATTGCAAGAATGCAGCTCAATTTAATGATAATCTGTAGTGTCTTGAATCAGTTCAAGTTTGTTTTCCATACCATTTTGTCAGTTTGTTAAGGTATTTTATTCTCTTGCTTGTTAATCTTTTTTTATATTGAGCTCTACCTACCAGCTGTCATTATGTTTTTCTTTCCACTGTGTGTAAATTATGAATGAGACTACTGAAAAACTGACCCAAAAAAAAAACACTGAAAAAAAAAAGGATACCGGTACTGTAGACAGTTATACAAATACACGTTAGAAACGCTGGACATTTCGAGGTTATCCTTGATTGGCCACAGCCACAAACAGGAAATAACAGATGAGAAATACAGAAAGGTTATGAGGAAATGCCAAACATATGAAACCCATGAAAATAAATAAATAGCAAATGTGTAAAACTGATCCCAATACAATTTTTAATTTTGTTACTTATTATTATCAGTTTTACAGCAGCCCTCATATGTTACGACAAGTTCCTTCTACAGAAGTGAACAAAGTTGTAATAAACAGAATGATTGATCTCATGTTACGACAAGTTCCTTCTACAGATGTGAACAGAGTTGTAATAAACAGAATTACTGAATGAGGAACATCTATGGTGTTCATAAAGGTGCTGTCTTATATGCGTGTGGACAAGTGTATTTCAGCCCATTTTTTCAGGTTTATTTTGACAATCATGTTTACCCTGAGTAAATTCATTAAATGATTAAAATGACAATAATAAAAATGTAGTTTTAAAACAAGATAAACAATGAAACTGCATTCACAAATACAGCTTCAGTGAATTACTTATAGCAATGTATAGTTCCCGAGGGTCGTCCGAGGAGGCAATGACAGAGCAGGATTACTGTTTCCTCAGGCATGTTGTAAGACATGGTTTGGGGGGGGGGGGGCTTCCGCTGTTGGCAGCCTCATCACTAAAACATACTCCAAAAGTCAGATGAAAAAGAGAAGTATCTACAGTTTTACACCTACCATGTCAGTTCCATAAACTGGAGTGGTCAGTTTTATCTCCCAGAAATGCTGGTCCTTATCCATGGCCCTCAAACCACGAACAGCAGTTGTTCCGCAGCTATAGTCCTCATGAAACACAACAAGGGAACCATGTTCCTTCAGACTTGTTGCTTCTCCACGCTGGACATTATCCCACACCCACTCAACATCTGTCTCAAAAGAGAGCTGAAGATGACAGCCTATTAAAGGTTAATGCGGGTGCAAGTTGGTTAGTCAGAGGTTAAGGATGCAAGAAGAAGTGGCAGAATGACGGATTAATTGTTTGAATGAATACCACTAACACTGTTATGACATGTGAGTACTACATAAAGTTATATGATGACTGAAACTTTGTTTATACGTCTGAGTAGGCTGGTGAGTATGCAGATATTCTAGGGTAAGTGTTGTGAATGTGAGTAAGAGCCAGATTAGCCAGTGAAAAGTTGAATACTTTGGAAGGACTGAAAGTGTAGATGATATTCAAGGCAAATTGTGACTTGAAGTTGAACTGGCAAATTGTATTTGTGGAACATGGATTCACAACGTGAGATGCTATGTGACTGTCCTGTGAGAATTTGTTCCGTTGTTTGGCTGAGCAAAACTTTTGATAAAGTGTATTTTATTTATGTTGAAATTAGTATAATTCACTTTAGAGACTGCAAAGAATGTGTTGTCTTATTTCTGCCTGGCTCTGTGTGTGTGTCCAAAGTGCAATGTAGCATGTGTCAACAGTGGAAGTAACGAGCCTGATTTTTTTAACCCCTATGACATCTGGTATGTGACACTGGCCGAAACAGAAATCAGCAGCAAGTTAAACCTGCTGCCCATGCTCCAAATGGAATTAAAAGAGCTGACAAATATAGACACATTGCTATCTGCCACAACTACACTCCATTTACAATCCTCTCAATCCTTGACAGTCTATCTCTAGTTTACAATTTCCAATTAACTGAAGAATATTTTGAAGTGATGTAGGTCTCATGTGCTGTATGTACATTTGTTTTACACTGTAACATGCAGAAAATCTGACTATAACCAAATGGTGTACGAGGCAGCCCTTAGGAAAATAATGTATTACATCATGATATGACATTTACTGCATAGATGCTTGGGGTGGAAGGAGTTAAGTCCATGTGCATAAAAGTCTGTTGTAAGACTGTGCCTTGGTTACCTACTTTCTATCTAGGATATTTCACCTGAATCTAAATTCTGTCTTTTATATACAATTGATATAGTATGTGGAAAACAGAAAACCACTGCACAATGGAAGCTTATTATGCAAATTAGAGAAAGCAATCCACCTTCTTTAGGTTGTTACGAGAAGTGAAGGCTGGAAAATGTGTGTCTGGCTGCTTAAGGGGTTCTAGTGCTGACCACTCGCGGCACAGTTAACAGACTCCAGGTTCAAAACTGGTAGCGTCACGCTCCAGTCTACCCAGCTGTAAATTGGCAAGTGGCTGCTCATGAGTTAAGGAAGGCAAAGGCAGTGAGTAAGGGGACTTGTCACCCAACCTTATAAATATTGACCTAGCATGGTGATGGCAAAGTCTCTAACGCTTCACTCCCCTAGGGCAGTTTCTGCTTTATCGTTATACTGTGACAACAGAAATGATTGAAGGAAACAGAAATACAAGATAATGCAGAAAGCTGTGGCTACATTACTTTAGTGAGTTTACAGTAGGAGGACAGACAAACTCAGATTCAACCTAAGCTAGGGGACTACATAAGTTAGAATGCACACTTAAATAAGGGAAGAACACGAAAAAGTTTCAAATCCCTCTTTAATTGACACATTTTTTTTTCTTCTTCGTTCGTTCGTCCTGAAAAGGACGGTGGTTGCGTTGTGTCTGTTTACGCCTAAGCTGTGATATCTGCACCTTTCGGTCGACACATCCGACTTCTGCACGGCATTTTTTGGGACCGGGTTTGCCTTCCCTCTTCGATCCATGCTCGCTCAGCCAGACTGCACTGCTGCAGACTGTTTCCAGGACCACCACGTGGAGGTGGAGCACGGTCTTGACCAGCTCTGGTTCGCTGGTCCTGATGCAAGCAGTCAAGCTATGAGTCGCTGATTGCGGTCTCTATTGCTGCGTCTTTGGGTCCCTAATTGACAAATAACAACATAGCTGCAATGCAGCATGATTTGACAGAATGAGATTGTCTAAAGATAATGTAAGAGCCTTACACCAGGCTATGAAAATCGCGCCAGCATGGTGGGGTCAACATATGACCACGAAAAAAGCCAAGAGAAACCCTTATAATTACATGCTAACACAACTAGGTCCTCTTTCCACACAACCTTGCTAAGGAAAATTCTTTTGGCCGAACACCATCAACAACCAAGAACTGCTAACTTGGAGTGACCAGCATAATGAGTAGATGCTGGAATTGGGTTAGCCACACCCTCAGAAGAGACCCTGACATCCTCACCAAGAACTGCAATGCTATGGACTCAGAAGGAAAGCGAAGCTGGCCCCAAAAGCTATCTGGCAGATAATTGTGGAAGCAGAGATGCAAAACTTGAACCAGAGCTGAGGCACCACACAAAGGATGGCTGCAGATCGAGCGAAGTGAAGACAGTTTGTTGCTGCCCTACAAGACGCCATCAGGTGTGATGGTCAATAATTGTTTTGTCAGTGAGCGGCCAAGGACCAAAGAAATAGAAGACTCACACTTCAGTACTTACATTTATCCTCCTCTCCACATCGGCAGTCTCTTTCCCATACATTTGTCACACACTTGCAGAATGTCTCTGTTCGTAGCGACTTTTCACTTCGCAAGCCAAGGATTATTGCCAAGCTTCTCATCTCTCGGAAGGTCATTTCAGCCCTTTCAAACAATGAAGCAGGCGTTTGACATCTACGATTTCTTGTTGCCTGCTTGTTAAACATACTGGTATATTTCCCGTGTGGCCCAAAGAAAAATGATCCCTTAATAGATTTCATTTTTTCTATCTTCTGCAACATTGACATCCTTCGTGAACAATATCTACATTTTGGTTGTCTGCTCTCTTCTGTTTCTGTCATTGTTCCTCTACTTACTGTAACATTCATTTCACCAGAACCTTCATCCTTCATATCACCAACTTTACTTTCCGTTAACTCTGTAATATGAGATTCACTTCCAAGTAATGTTTTATCTGATACAACATAATTTTCCTGACACTTGATGAAAAATTAGATCCAAGTCTTCCTTAGTTACACTGTTAAGAGAAGAAAAATAAATGGTGAACAAGCAAATGTAAAAAATTAGGCTATGTATCCAGTGCTTAATTATCACCACAATTAGAAAGCCTTCCCAGTGAACATATACTGAAGCACATTAAAAACGCACCACCTGTATAATCCAGGAACAGAGTGTGAAATGTAAATATAAGTGTTTACAAGTTTACATATTTGGAATCTTTATTCATTTTCCTATGAATCCATGCTGGTCATTAATTTGTACATTTGATTGTTATGAAATTCATTGCATTCTGTGCAGGCAAGGGAGAAAACCAAAAATGCAACCAATAAAAAAAATTCATTCACACTATCCTCAGTATCTGGTATGTCCACTGTGTGCTTGCAAACAAGCTTGGCAGCGGCTCCGCATGGAACGCACAAGTCTCTGAAGGAAATTCCGGGGAATCAAGTCCCATTCACGTGTCAGAGCAGCTTCGAGCTGTTGCAGATTAGCTGGAGAACCTTGCCTGTAGACTCTGCATCCAAGCTCAACCCACAGATGTTCTATAGGGGACATGTCTGGTGATAGGGCAGGCCAATCAATCGTCACAATGTTCTGCTGCTGTAGATATTGCTGCGTAATGCATGCGGTCTGCGCACGTGCGTTATCCTGCTGGAGAAGCTGCAAGTCTGGATAATTTGTGAACGCAGGAGCAACCAATGCATCCAGAACCTCATCTCGATATGTCACAGCATTAACATTTCCACGGAAGACGTGACGAGGCAAGCGATGGTGAAAACTGAATCCTCCCCAAATGTGAATACTGCCACCTCCAAATTTGTTGTGCTGACAAACACTGCAAAGCGCTCTCCACACCGTCGCCAAATCCGCATACGTCCATCAGCAAAGGATATGTTGAATCTGCTCTCGTCTGTGAATAGGACAGCATTCCACTGCAGTCTAGTCCATCTGACATGTTGCTCTGCCCATTGCAGGTGCTGCTGACGATGTCTGTGAGTCAAGTTTGGCCCAACATAAGGTCGTTTTGCAGTAAGGCCTGTATCTCTGAGTCGTCGTATGACTGTCATTCGAGAGACTTGCCCACGTCTACCCACTATTGCTCTTGCTGTTTGACTTGCCGGGAGAGAACGATTCCTTAGGTGACTCAGCACAATATTACGATCTTGCGCAGGGGTAGTAACTCGTGGTTGGCCACTCCGAAGTCTATCCCGGGCACTGCCAGTGGTTCCGTAACGTTCATTGAGACGTACAATAGTGCTGTGGTGGCAATTCATCCTTCTGGCAATGGCCCGTGAGCTCATTCCGGTCTCCAACATACCAATGGCTCGTTGGCGGTCGTTGTCAGATAGTCGTGGCATTTCAAGCACATGTACTGTGTGTTTTGTCTCAACGGCCTTTTTATACCGAGTATACTGCCACAACGCGTACACATTTTCAGGGTCATAGCTGTTGGGAATCGTGTTGCACGTGTAACTTTCATTGTTTTCATGTAGTCTGTACACAAACCCGTGGGTTGAATCATGCACTTTCCATTCCAGCAGCCATTCGCTCTCTACCTCATGACAAACACGGGGAAAATCCATTCTCACACTTTTTTTTCCCAGCTTCTCGGTATCAGTAGGCCTATATAATAGTGGTGGTTTTTAATGTGCTTCAGCATATTTACGCGGTGAAACGTAGATTTGTTTAAACGTAATAATTAGCCTATTACTTTTAAAAAGTTTTATTAATTCGAGGACACGTGTGACCGTTAGCTAATATAATGGACCATTTACATGGTCGTAAATAATTTAAAATCGTATAATAATATTCGGTACGACACTCGATTCAATTTTAACCCTTTTTCAGGATGGGTGGCGGTGGTACGCAGTTGTCCAGTTAGGCAAAGTAGATAGGCCCCTAAACGCGTATTTAGGTGACATTACAGAATGAGAAACGAACTTGTATCTATCACTTTGCTAAACAGAGAACAAGTACGTCCAACGATGAAAAGATTCAGATGTGAAGCTTTTATTACCTAAACAGACACACTTGTTAGCGTTACGACTTACAAACGCAGTAGCCTATTTGTGGTTAACAAACGTTGTTTGTGTCTTTTTTCACAGGTGAGTTCTGCAAGCCAAATTTAAAAACATGAAATATTCATTGCGGCCGTGCTATCACTAAAGACAATGCGGCCGTGTTGTAATTGTAAACATAGACGACAATTTAACATCTTGTATCAGTACACTTATTAACTTATTTTTTAATATCAAACATTAATTGATAAATATGTTTACGTGTGTGGATACATTTTAAATAAAAATACAATTTTGCCTCGTGTTGGCGAGGCGCGTCCCGTTCAACCTAGAGCCCCTTGATGCATAGAGAGTTAAGCCAACTAAAATTTGGCCGCCATTTTCGGCTGTACCCGTATTGCAGGAAAATGGACCCAATCGCGAGTTTCAGACCCAATTTGCATTTTCGTTTAGGTTAACTAATAATTTGAAATAAAATTAGATGCAAATACAGTAGCACATATTTGTACTATTCTTTGTATGTCAACTAACAAAAAAAAAAAAAACTAGTTTACTTACCGGTGTGTTGAATAGAATAAGTAGCGTGAATTTTTAACACACACACACACACACATATATATATATATATATATATATATATATATATATATATATATATATATAATAAATTATAATTTATACTTACTTACTTACTTAGTCGTTCCCCTTCTACCGTGAGGTGTAGAGGTTTGGAAGAGAGAGCGCCAGACTATCCTATCGGCTGTCTTCCTCCTGGCCTGGTTACATTCTAGTCCTCGGTCCTTCAAAGATTGTCTAATGTCCTCCCAGCGGACTCTGGGTCGTCCTGGGGGTCTGGATCCTTGGCTCTTTGTTTCCCATGCTTGTCGTGGTAGCCGATCTTCTCCCATTCTGCAGACATGGCCAAACCATCTTAGTTGGGACTGTTCTACTTGGGTCTGCAGAGGGTAGGATTTAAGGCCTTGACGTATTGTCTGGTTGCGTACCATGTCTCTTCTTGTTACTTCAACCACCTTCCCCAGATACCTCATTTCTGAGGTTTGGATCTGGCTTTTGTGGGTTGTAGTCATTCCCCATGACTCGCATCCATATTTCAAGACTGGGACATAGGTGGAGCGGTATACAGCCATCTTCGTTTTCTTACCAACCTCTCTCTTGCTGAGGAATCCCCGATTTATGGCCTGAAAAAGTCTCCCAGCTGCTGCTTTTCGAGTGGCCAACTCTTCTTTGATGCCTCCCTTTCTGTCTATAATAGCTCCGAGGTATTTAAAGTGGCCGACCTGCTCCAGGACCTGTTCTCCCAGCTTAATCTGATGTCTTCTTTCTTCTCGTGATATCACCATGGATTTTGTTTTAGAGCTGCTTATGACCATCCCTCTCTTCTCCAGCTCTTCCTTCCAGACTTGCAGATTAGATTGGAGATGTGCCTCTGATTTGGCAATCAGGGCAACATCATCAGCAAATGCCAGCTCCGAAATATAGACCTGTCTCATCTTCCAGTACCCCACTGAATACTTTCTTGTTTTCTCCTTACATGCCTTGATGACATCGTCCATGAGGAGTATGAAAAGGTAAGGTGATAGGATATCACCTTGTCTTACGCCAGTGGTGGTCCTGAACTCTTCTGACTTATGGTTTGCTGTCCTCACATAATTTCTGCAAGACTTGTAGAAGCTCTGTATAGCATGAATCAGAGGTGCTGGAATATTCTTCCTTGCCAAACAGTCCCAAAGTTTTAAAATTATATAAAAAATAAAATATATATATAATATATAATATATAAATTTATAATTATATATATATATATATATATATATATATATATATATATATATATATATATATATATATATATATATATATATATATATATATATATATATATATATATAATCTTATAAATATAGAAGAGGTGTTAAGAATAGACAGACCTAGAGAACTGCAAAATATAGTCAAACAATATTTAACACGAACAAATGTTAATATTAGTGGCTGGGAATGTGAAGGTCTGATGCTGTTCTTACAATGCATATGACTTTTACCAGATGAAAGTCAATGAAATATCTGTTAAAAGTCAGTTATATAACTGGAAACACCAGGCCTTTACACCCCTCCATTTTAATATTATTCTTGTTCAGAGTTTCTTCTTGATTTTTTGTTGTTGTTTTTTTTTGTTTTGTTTATTTATTTAACGTATTAGCATAATTGCGATTGTCCCTATTTACAATGATTTGACAAATGTGATGCTACTTTCTCATATCGGCAGTTGTTCATATTATTTGGAATTGAAAACAATATATATCCTAATTATAACCCATCAGAGGTTGAACGTGATATTTTTCTTCATTAATTAAAAAAAAAAAAAAAATCTTACTCGACGCTTATTCTCGTTACAAGTCCTGGTATTGTCCAGCCGAAAATGGCGTCTACGTCGTTCAGCCTCGTTTTCGATTCTGACATAGTTGGCGTAACTCTCTATAGATCTAGGGGCACTAGATTTAGTTAATTAAACGCCGAGCAAACAAACAAAAGATGTACGCAACAATTTTTTTTATTTTTTTTCTTTCATTCTTTGATGACAAAAGTTCTTGTCATCTGAGGATATCTTTCAGTTGCTGATAAGAATTATTGATTTTAAGTATTAGCTCTTATATACTTACTTTAGTAGTTCTACCGTGAGGTGTAGAGGTTTGGAAGAGAGAGCGCCAGACTATCCTGTCAGCTGCCTTCCTCCTGGCCTGGTTCCATTCTAGTCCTCGGTCCTTCAAAGACTGTCTAATGTTGTCCTCCCAGCGGACTCTGGGTCGTCCTGGGGGTCTGGATCCCTGGCTCTTTGTTTCCCATGCTTGTCGTGGTAGCTGATCTTACCCCATTCTGCAGACATGGCCAAACCATCTAAGTTTGCACTGTTCTACTTGGGTCTACAGGGGGTGGGATTTTAGGCCTTGACACGGAAATGAAAAGGCAGATAAACTTGCGAAAAAGGGAGAATGTGAACAAGAAGATAATGAAGTCACATACTTTGAGAAAAAGAGAGCTATCCAGACTATCAGAAGAGAACAGAACCAACCCAAAGACGACTATATCACTCTCGACCGGCAGGGACAGATAACTATTTTTCGCCTCAGGACAGGGCATAACAAACTGAATAAACACATGCACAAGCTACGACTGTCTGCTTCACCTCACTGGTGCACAATGTGGATTAAACGAAGAACAAAACTTGCTGAAGACTGTTCTAACAGGACTGACCCTCTGTATGTACCAATTTAAGAAAGATATACGGACTGGGCCCAATGACTCAAACACGAAACTCAAAGCTATATGGAGTTAAAGAGAACTTCACACACCAAAACCAGATCCGAATTACATCTCATCCGAAACCATAACCGATCCTACCGACCGAAACCGTCTGGAATACATCAAAGATATCGCGATCGCGACACAGCAGAAGCGACACCAGAAAAGCCAAAGACAACGGCGCCCATCATCGACGCGCAACTAACGTCCTGGATCTTGCGAGCCGAACATTATGGTACACTCCTCCTCTAGATCCCCACCCCCCCCTTACTTAACAAACAACTCAACCCCCCCACAAAAACCCCCTATCCCAAATAATAACACTCCCCATAAACCCCCCCCCCCCCCCAATCCCCAAATCATAACCCCCCATAAATCAACTTCTATTTACCCCCCCCCCACCCCCCCCCTCCCTATTCCCCCCCCCCCCCCCCCCCCCCCCCCCCCCCCCCCCCCCCCCCCCCCCCCCCTTTCCCCCCCCCCCCCCCCCCCCCCCCCCCACCCCCCTCCCCCCTCCCCCCACCCCCAACCCCCCCCCCCCTATCTTTCCCCACCCCCCCCCCCCCCCCCCCCCCAAACCATATCCCCTAAACCCCCCCCAATTCCCCCCCCCCCCCCCCCCCCCCATTCCCCAACACCCCCCTATACACCAACTTTCTCCCTCCCCCCCCCCCCACCCCCCCCCCCCCCTCCACCCCCCCCCCCTACCCCCCCCCCCCCCCCCCCCCCCCCCCCCCCCTTCCCCAACCTTTCAATACCCCCCTCCCCATCTCCCCTACCCCCATTATCCCCTTCCCCCCCCACCCCCCCCCCCCCCCCTACCCCCCCCCCTCCCTTAACTACAACCCCCCCCCCCCCCCCCCCCCCTCCCCCCCCCCCCCATCCCCCAAAAAATCACCTCCACCCATACTACCCCCCCCCCCCCCCCCCTAATCCATTTATATCCCCCCCCCCCCCACTTTAAACACCCCCCCTATTATTTACCCCCCCCCACCCCCCCATACCCAATCATATCTCCCCCCCCCCCCCCCCCCCCCCCCCCTTTTAATCCCCCACCCCCCTCCACCCCCCCCTCCACCTATCCATATTCCCCCCCCCATCCCCCACCCCCCCCCCTCCTTTTCCCCCCACCCCCCCCTCTCATACCCACCCCTTACATATCTCCCCCCCCCCCCCCTCCCCCCCCCCCCAACCTTTAACCACCCCCCCCCCCCCAACCCCCTTCCCCCCAACCCCCCCCCCCCACCCCCTACCCCACCCCGCCCCCCTCCCCCCTCCCCTCACCTCCCCCCCCCTAACCACCCTCCCCCCAAACTCACCCCCCCCCTCACCCCCCCCCCCACCCTACCCCCCCCCCCCCCCAACACCCCAATCCTCCCCTCTCCTTCCACCCCATCACCATCCCTCCGATCCACCAATACAACATAACCTACATCCCCACCCCCTACCCCAACCACCCCCCATCCACACTTCCGCCTCCCCCTCACCTCCCACCCCCACCCCCATCCCCCCACCCCCACCCTACCTCCCCCTCCCACAACCCTCCTACCCAATTTTCTATCCCTTACCACCACCCCCCTCCCCCACCCCCCAACAATCCCCCCACCCCCACCCCCCTCCCCCCCCCCCACCCACCTACTCCCACTTCCAATCCGAACCCCCCACGCACCCACCCCCAACCCCTAATATCCCCTCCCCATACACCCCCAATCCCACTCTCCCCCACAATTGACTCCCCTACTCCCTCCCCACTCCATCCCCGCTACCACACCCTACCCCTTCCCCCCAACACTATAATGCCAACATAAAAGTTCCACCAAATACCCCCCCCTCCCCCATCCCCCCCAACCACCAACCCCGGCCCCCCAGCCCCCCATTCACCCCCCCACCACTTTTCCACCCTATCCTGACACAACCACGCCCCACACAGGGTGGAAACCAGCTCCAATAGCCCACATGCGTAACCCTCACAACCATTATTCCTCTCCCCCCACCCCCTGGGATTCCTCCCCCCGATAAAGATTTTATGTTGAGAACCCCAAAATGCATATCTCCTGGCCATCTACCCTTAATAAAACCGGAAATTTTTACCCAATCTCCCCCAGACCTTATAAAAATGCACCATATATTCCCACCCACCTCGATGCGATCAAACCCCTTCACCCTTCATTCACCCCACACCCCTCTCATCAACCCCCCACTCCCTCCCTTTCTACACACCCTAACACCAATCCATTTTTAATCAATACCTTCCCCACCATACTTCCCATTCTTCCATTAACTTCCCCACCTCCATTAACCCTACCTCCCCAACTCATCAACCCCCACCCGCCCTCCCAATCCATCACCAAACTATTCCTCCCATTCCAATCCCCACTACCACCACTAATCGTGGTCCCTACCCATCTGACCACTACCTTTTGTGAGTTGCATCCTCATGTTACCGACCTCCCGCCCCAATCTTACACCTCTCAAATTTCAAATCACACCATCCTCCAAATCCGTTCCTTATCACTGCTAATCCCCATTCATTCCGCAAGACCCCCCATTATTTTATACCAACCTCACATGTATAACCCCCAATCCCTAAAACTTCTACTCATATTACAAATATGCCAACTTTTTTCCCAAAAACCCAATCTGCCTCACCCTAAAAACAAACAAGCATATAACCCTTCATACTGCAAACACCAAATCCCTTTACCTTGAAATCCTTCAGCCCCTGACCCAGTAATCTATCCATTCTACCCCCCACAAACATTTCATTCAATCTTCCACCCATAACCTACCCCCGCCTAACCCACTCAATACCTCCCCCCATATAACAACTTATACACTTTAAATTAACCCCATCTAATTTAACCTAAACCAACTTCCCCACCAAACCCCCACAACATCCCCCCCCGGTAACCTTATTCCCAAACAAACCCAATACTGTCCGTATCCGCTGTCCCAAAGCTCAATGCCCCATAACCCATCACACATAAACACCCTAAATTACTAATCCTACCATTAATAAAAACCAACCTAAAATCCTAATCCAAACTTAACTACCACCGCCTCCCTATCAAACACCCCCACTATAATCTTCTAAACCAATGTAACTGTCCACATCAAATCCAAAACTCCCAACCCCCAATCAACCGCTTGCATAAAATCCTGGGCAAATATCCCACATACCCTTAAAAACTTCCCCATCAATAAATCCCCCCATGTCTAACATACTATCACCCCCATTAACACGGCAACATATCCCCCCTCACCCCCCCCCAATCCCATACCACCACATTATATAAACAAAACCTCCCCCCCCAATACTTTAACCCCCCTCCCATTAAAGGATTCACCCCCCCATCCCCCCCCCCAAATACCCTATTCTCCCCAACCCCAATCCCTAAAACCATATTACCACCCAATCCCCACCCATTCAAATTGCCCATAACTCCATATCATCCACACCCACCACACCATCCCCCAGATTAACTTTTGATAACACTCCAACCCCCACATCCCCCTCCCCCCTCACCCAAAATACCCCCATTATACAACTCCAATAAACCCCCTACCCCATTAATCCCCTTATCCCCAACCCACTTCAACAAACTCCATACCCCCCCTCCAAATCACCCCCCCCCCCACCACTAACAACACTTACCCCCACAAAATTCTTACAATCTCCATCTTATATCTCCAATAACATATATCCCCAAAACCCCCCATAACCCACAACATTCCCATCCCCAAACCCCCCGAACCCCCAACCCCAAATAAACCCCTACCACCCCCACCTCCCCCTACATCACCATAAACCCCATATCCCTCTACCCCAAATTAATAATATAACATACACTATCCAAACAACGTCTTTCAAAACACAATAAAAAAACCCCACTCCCAACCTAATCATTCCCATATCACCCACCCCAAACAACACCATTCCCATCACCTAAACCACCCCCACCCCCCCCCACCAACACAATTTATAACCTCCCCAAACACCAACCATTAACCACCCCCAAACGGCCCCCCACAACTATCAACCTCCCCAAACCTCCCACACCCCCCCACACTCCCCCCCCCACTCAAAACCCCCCCCCCCCCCCCACCAACCCCCTTACAACCCCCCCAAAATTACCAAATTCCTCATCCCTCTAAATCCTCCCTTACCCACCACAAATAACGAACCCAAATAAACCCCCACCAATACTTTCTAACCAATCCCACCCCCCCCCTCCACCTCCCTCAATTAACCAATCACCATATACAACCTCCACCCCCTACCCTCCTCACCCCCCCCCCCCCCCCCCCCCAAACCTAATTAACCCCCCCCCCACTCCATACCATCCTATAAATTCCCCCTCCCACCCAACCAAAACCCCCAATAACCCTACCCCCAATTAATCCCTACCCCCAACTATTTCACAAAATATACCTAACCCCTCCCCCCACCCACCCATAAACCTCATCCAACCCAACCACTATTCATTTAACTCAATTAACCATCCATCATACACCAACTTAAATTACCTCCCCCCCCCCCCCCCCCCAACCCATATCAAAACCACCCAATACCATACCCACCCCCCAAACCCTAAACAGCCCATACCCCCCACCAACCACCCCCCCAAACCCATCAAACCAATCTACCTCACAAAAAAACATCTATTCCCAAACATCCCCCCACCCTCCATACCCACGGTAATGCCCCAATACACCCCCCCCTCCCCCCCCCCTCCCCCCCCCTCTCTCCCAATACCTTACCCCCCAAACCCCCTACACCCCCACCCAAAACAAATACCCCTCCCACCCCCCCCACATTACACACCCCCCACCCCCCAAACCTTTTCCCCCCCCCCGCCCCAACTAACACCCCATAACCCCCACACAAACCCCCCCCAACCCCCCCCCCCCGCCCCCAATTCACCCCCAAAAGGCCACACCCCCCCCCACCCCCAACCCCCACACACACAATTCAAAAAAACCTTTAAGAAATCCCCTCCCCCCTCCACCCCCCCCCCCACTCACCCCCCCCCCAACACCTTGTCCATTAACCCACTAAATCACCCCACCCCCCATTTCCTCATATTACTCCCCCCCCCCCAACCCCTACAAACCCAAATCCCTCACCCCAACCCCCACAAAACCACCCACCACTCCCCCTCTCACACCCTTAACTCCCCACAAATCATACTCTCCCCATACAGCATATCAACCCTTGGAATACCTAAATTCCCCCCCAACCCATCACCCCAAACCATAATTCCCTTTCACCACTTACCAAATCCACCCCCCCCCCCCCACCCAATAAAATAACCTAACCCCCCCCCCCCCCCACCCCCCTCCCCCCAATCCCATCACCCCTCACCCCCCCCCAATAATCCAAAAAACCCAAATCTAAACCCAATAAACCCCCCCCCCTAACCACTTCCCAACACTCCCCTCCCTCCTCCCCCCTAACCACCCCACCCCCCCAAACCCCCATCCACCCCTAACCCCCCCCCCCCCCCCAACCCCCATTCCAACCTCCTCCACCCCCCCTTCCCATAAAATCCCCAAAAACCCCCCCCATCAAACCAACAATCATTCCCTCAAACCCCCCCGATCTAACCCCAAAATCAAATAAAATAATGCCCCACCCCACATCCACCCTCCCCCCCAACCCCAACCCCCCCCTATCAAAACCGTACCCATTCAAATCCCCCCCCCACTTCCATTGTACAAAATCCTCCCCTCTTTCCCACCATAAATCCCCCCCATAAACCAAAAATCCCCTTATCCAACCAATAAACTCCCCCCTCCCATACCCCCCCCCCCCACCTTTAATACCCACTTCCCCCCAACAATATACCCACCAACACCAACCTATCTCAATCCCCCCCCCCCCCCCCAACCCCCCAATTAAATTCCACCATTTTCCCCCACCCCCCTCAAAAAACATATCCCCAATTTCCCCATTTCTTGTCCCCCACCTCCCACCCAACCCCACCCACCCCCCCAACCCCCACCATCCAAATATCAAAACCTCCCCCATTTACCCTCAAGTCCACCCCCTCCACTAAACACACCCTACCACCCCCCCTTACATACCCCCCCACCCCCCTCCCCCCCTCACCCAATTCCCTACCAACCCCAAACAAGAGCCCCAAACGGAATAAAAATATCAAAATCTCCCCCCCTCCCCCCCCACCAGCCATCCATTTAAAACAACACACCCCCCAGCCGTCCCCCCCTTTTAACCCCATTCCCACAAAATCCCCTCGCCCCCAACATGTACCAATCCCACCCCCCCCCTCTCCTCTACCCAACTCCCCCCCCACCCCCAACCCCCCGCCCCACCCCCGCAAAATCACAAATTCCCCCATCCCTAGAGCATGTGCCAACCAACCCATACCCTTACCCC
The DNA here is from genome assembly GCA_024509875.1 of Oreohelix idahoensis. Taxonomy (NCBI): domain Eukaryota; kingdom Metazoa; phylum Mollusca; class Gastropoda; order Stylommatophora; family Oreohelicidae; genus Oreohelix; species Oreohelix idahoensis. The sequence goes on along the minus strand of JAMPIV010001214.1, from coordinate 55,941 downwards.
CCCCCCCAAACCCACATCCACCCCCAACCTTCAATTATACCCTCCATGGCACTAAATCACCCCCATTCTCCCCCCATTATAATATTATCCCCATAACCCCCCCCCCTCCTCTTTTGACCCAACCTCTCCCAACTCCCAACCCCCACCCTTAACCTTCCCCCCATAAATTCCCCCCCCCCCCAACCACACTCCCTATCCCTCCCCCACCCTATTAACACCCCTTCATACCCACTCCCCCCTCCCCTCCCCACAAATACCTCCCCCAACTCCCCAAATACACCCTTTTCCTAATTTTATCCCCCCATCCCCCCCCTCCAGTAAACACCCCATTGAATACCCATCATTTAAATAATACCCCCCACTCTCCCCCCCCAATGTACAAAACCCCTGCTCTATATTGGCTAAACCAACCCCTCACCCCCCAGTGGAACTCCCCCACAATCACCACCCCCCCCTCAAACCACAACCACCATATGTTTCCCTCCATCAACCCATCTCCAAAACCACATCCCTCCTGGACCTCCCCATTACACCCCCCCCCTAAATACAAATGTCCTCGGGTACCCCCCAACCGCTTGGAGCCTGAACACCCCCCATGTCCCCCCCAAAACATCACCCACAACCAGAATAACCACATACCCTAAAAAATCCCCCCTACCACCTCAACTCCCCACCACACCCCAAAACCCCCTACCCACCCCCCCCCCCCCCTCCCACCCCCCCATGCATCTCCCCCTCCACCCCCCATCACAACCTCGCCCACCCCGCCCCCCCCCCCCCCCCCCCCCCCCCCCCCACCCCCCCCCCCCCCACCCCCCCCCCCCACCCCCCCCCCCCCACCCCCCCCCACCCCCCCCCCCCCCCCCCCCCCCCCCCCCCCCCCCCCCCCCCCCCCACCCCCCCCCCCCACCCCTACCCCCTACCCCCCACCCCTCCCCCTCCCCCCCCCCCCCCCCCCCTCTCACCCCCCCCCCTCCCCCACTACCCCCCTTACCCACTAGGATCACAACCGTTTCCTAACCTTGTTTGTCAACAGTGTTGTACCAGTTCCTAAAGAAACCTAACTCTTTGGTCTCAATATCATAATCCACATTCCTCAAACTCACCATATACCACATACCCCCCCGGTTCCCATTGATGTCCTGCAAATCCAAAAACGTCTGACCCCCAACCCCCCGTCCCACATCCGTATCCCCTAGAAATCAGAAACAAGCCAACTCTTGGACTAATCAAGTCCACTACCCCCCTACCAGTTCTGGATAAATTAAATCAATTCCTATCGGACTTCATAACCTAAACCATCCATACATACCAAACTTTCATAGCTGAAATTCCCCCCCCCTCATGATACTTCCCCATTGCCTCACAGACATGAATCCACATGCCCTTTCCCCCCCGTCCTTACCTGTTAAATGCCGAAAACCCACGACCACCCCGAGGCTGACCTAGGCCCCATCCCCCATCGCCCGGTCAATCCACCCACCTAGCATTATTTTCTCTGATTCACGCACCCAATATCCCCCGAACCCTATCACTAACGGACCCCTGCCTAACCCCCGCATAGGTCACACCGAACCAGACCCGGCCACACACCCATACCAGTATACTACCATTATCCACCCCTCCCCGTAAATCATAGATACTGTACCCACGCCCACGAGTTGAGTGCATCCATATTCCCCGCCCACCCGCTTGACTTCATAAAAACTAAGATGGGGGTCCTCCCAACACCAGCATTATGGCAGTCTGCCGCCAGGCGGCCTGAAAAGCGCCTCCCCCAAGGTTACTAAATTGGATGGAGCTACATTTCAAGGTACACCACACCAACAAGAGACGGAAACCCCCAAATCTTCTTCCCCATTATTTTTTAACTTCCTAGAAATAACAGAACCAGCTAGCTGTTGTTCGGCAAGCTCGCCCGAGCACACAGACCAAGCCGACACTCACCCCACACCCCCACCCCACCCCTAAACGGCGGCGATTTGCCAAAGGCGGAGCTTACCAACAGATAACATAACCATACCCCATCATATTAAGTCGGATGTACGTTTTTGGAACCAAAGCTTCACTGCATAACCAGCAAGCTGTAACCGTTGATTTTCACACTTTATTAGTGCTGACTTTATTCCCTACAATTCAAAAACCAGTACAACGTCCAGGGTGGGGAGCACTTGCTTCCATTCTAATAGCTATACTCAGATCCAACTGCCCACCCCCACACTATCCCCTATACGCCCCACCGTTAACCAAAACCATCACGATTAGCAAGTCTCATGAGGGTGGTATGATCCCCGGATTAGTCGCAGCCTAATCCCTTTGTATTTCCACTCAACTGGCTGTTTCAGTCACAGCACTCCACTCTGTCGCTACCATCACACTGGATTACCGTACTGGCTTCAACTACCCGATAGACATTCTACAAACACCCCTGACATACCCTAACTCCACCGCCCTAATACAAGTATCACCCCGTCCGTACTCTATATCCCATTTAAAAACCATTGCAATTAACTCCACTATAATATCACCTTTGAACACTACAGACGTGCATAGTATTACTCTGTTGCGTCCTAACGCTCACTCCTCACCATGTTGCGAGACTGCAAGCATCAACCATCACCCCCCGTATATCTAGTTAGCCCCCGCCACCTCCCCCCTACCCTACAAAACCTACACTAAAAGTTCCCCTAACCATTAAAGCACGCCCGACAACTGAAAAAAATCTCCCACCTCATCAAAGGGCAATCCCACCCATCTGGGTCAAAACCATAAAGCCACCCTAATCACCCACCGGGAGCTACCCCCACCCTACTTCTTAAACCCCAACAATCATATACACACTCCCGTCCCAGACTTTCCCACTTACCCCCCCCTCTCACCGCCACACAACCTTATCCCATGAAGTTTCCCCCTCCTCCGTGCCACCAGAGCCCCCCCATCGCTATAAATGTACCACAAACCCCCCCCCCCCTCCAATACCACACATTATCCTGAAAACCGCCCACCCCACGTTACGGGCCCCAACCGTCCAACCTCTGTACCCTCGTGCACAGTGGAGACCTATTACATCTCCCCTAACCACAAGTGTTTGGGATGTGTTGAGGTGGGGCGCCCCACCTCACGCAACCTCACACTTGTCTCACCCCACGACAGTTATACCCATGGTCTGGACAGCCCCTGTATCCCAATAAGGCGGGTACACGAGCTCCACCCCTGCCCTTAAACTGGGGGCTCTCCAACTATTCCCGAAAATACGCCCAACAATACCCCCAACCAACAATCAGCTAGTACTGGAGACAAGTGATCCTTCCCAATAACCTATACCATGCCACAACCTACCAGCCACACTAGAGAACCCCAACACACCCCCCACCCTCCCCCTACCCCCTCCCCCCCTCATGCCTCCACCCCCACCCCCGAGCTTAGGGCGCGCGGCGACCGCAGACCACCTCCTGCTCCTCTTCAATGTCTCCCTCGAGAAGGTATCACAGGACCTCAGCCATTCAAGGAGTACCCATGGTGCTCCTACAAAACACCCACCCCCTCCCCTGAGACTAATCCCCCCCCCCACTTAACCCGCGCCCCCCCCACTCCCCTCGCCCACTTAATAACCCATTTGAGCCATAGACCCAGTATGCGAAGCATAGTAAGGCGTAACTAGCAGAACATACTCCCGACCCGGCCCTACCAATCAGACTGACACTTACCAAGAAGACGAAATCTCACATGACCACTCAAATCTGAGACCAACCCAACTAACACTCAATAAACAAGCACAGCACGTTGCAAAACACACTAAGGCGCGCACACTCTCAGCATCACCCATAGATACCAATATGGTCTGCAAGAACAGGCCGACTCCAAACCATATAACACCCACAACTTCTTTTGCCTAGACAACACACAAACCTTTCAAGATACTATGACCAGCTGCAAACCAAACCCACACCATGACCCGAAGACTTACAAACCCAACCCCCCCATTACACCCACCGCCCTCATCACTTAATGAAAACACCCACAGCCAACTCCTCATTACTCCAACTATCCCTTCCAGTTCTTGTCGGTGCATTCCCCCAATAGCAACCTATCTCCTCTCACCCAAAGTCCAAGACCAAATCAATAAAAACGCTGCAGCCCAACTACTCCCCAAAAACTATCCCAACAAGTGCCTAGTTTATGATACCCAAGCAGTCTCACTGTAACAGGATACTGCCATAGAACTGCCACCAAAGACCTGAACACGTAGACCCCACCCCAAACGACTCAACAGCCTGAAAGTAACCCGGCAACCCCACATTTACCAAAAAAACTACAACAAACTAGAAAAAAACAAAAAACACAATCCTACCCCCGAAATCTCAACAACCTAACCCAAAAAACACAGACACGTACCCACCCACAAATACCCCAAAAACACACCTCACCCCACACCACTATCAACATCAACCGACAACACAATCCAGAAACCCCGAACCCCTAACCACCGATAACCCAACCCCCCCTCCTCGCATGCATAAGGACACCACACCAGAGCAGCATTGATACACGCACCAACCAACTCCACACACCTCCTAACTCACTCCTGCACAATGCGTGCGAAAATCTGCGCTAAGACTCACGCGTACTATCCCATCTACTACATCACGCGAGGAAATCTCTTCGCGCGAAAGAGAGACCTGTGACACATGACATTCAAAAAATCAAACTACGCGAACCCAGAATGCGATCGCAACGAACACAATGCCACTTCCTCCACAGCACGGAAGGAATACAGAATACATCCCAAGGCTCTAGACAACCTATAACATCTCAATCTCAGTAAGAGATCGAAGAAGCGCGGGCGGGGAAGATCAGCTTCAATCTCACGAACGCTGCGACAGAGATACAGAGGCACACCACCATCAGAAGACGCCCCATTGTCTCTTTCTCTACTTACTACACACAAAACCCCCACACACATAATTGCGAGCGACCCAACAATGCAAACACCACCTCACTGCTAGCAAGCCGAGAATATTTTATCGCGCTGCCAAAGCAACCACATACACAATACAATTATAACAGGAAGCAACCCCAGGAACTAAGGAAAACTAAAATGGCGCTTCAACACACAACACAACAAACAGCCATGGTTCTCTCTCTAATCCCTATTCACCCACTTCCATAACTACCGAGCAACTCAAAGCTAGATTGGACTACGGCGCATAGTCGATCTTCCCTTCTCTTCAAGTTGGTAGCATAAACTCTATCCTCTAGAAACTCAAGATATTCGACACTACTCGTAATATAGACTACTACCGCACTGGGTATAAGTGGTTTGACCCCTGTTTCACCTACCATTCATCATACGGAGGACCTAATAAAAAACAGCATGTCTCATAGCACTTGCACCATCAGCTCAACAATTTTTTTTTTTCAATCCCAAAGCTACAACAAGACTCCACACCTTCCCACTCTAGGGGGGATGGGGACTTCACCAAGGGAAGAGTTCGGTTAACCGCAAGCATTGAATCATCCCGCTGAACTACGAAACGTAATCTATTTCAACACAGTCGATATATCACAGTCTTTCTTGGTACGTTTCTAATCAGCAAACCGGAACGACCAATCGATTTGAGGAAAGGTTGACATCCCTTTACAACTGGTGATACATCTCCATGTCTGACCGTTAAGGCGTAATAGCGGTAGCAATGCATCTTGCATGTCTAGCGTAGCGATTCAATTCGTTAGATTCTACCACGTCAGCTGTCTAGCCGAAGGCACTGCTTACTTGAGGTTACCCTACCTTATCGCGTAGGGTTTCCGATCTCATCCATCCATCTCCGAACAACGCTCGGTCGACTGTGTCCAACGGGCGGATTCAACCTTGGGATCGGGTGGATGTCTCAAAGGGCGTCGGGAGTCCGGAAAGAGCGTCGATGAATCAGGAACGGGGAGAGAAAAGTCAGGAAAGTTTAGCTTAGGGAATCATTTCAGTTCAAGCCACAAGTTTCAACATGATATCGTCCGTCTACCAATGGACCACAAAAACAAACCACATTGAAGCCTACTAAGAATCAATACCTGGCTAGTTTGATACAATGTAAGACCTCTATAACAACAACCAATTCGCTGAGAAATGTCTCGTGTTTCACCAGTAACTATCCTTAGGAGGTCAATTGTCTCCCTAGTACAATAAGCATCAAAATGTTTGCGTACAATTATTGATCGCCTCCAATAACATTATGGAGTTCTTCATGTCCGACCGATGGGGACCACATTGAGGAACAAATCTGCTACACTTAACAGAGGCAATAAAAAGTGCACTGTATTAGTGCCCAGAGAACTCTAAAGGACCTCCGCGGCAATCCCAGATTGTCACTCCTGAGAGGAGTTCAAGTAGCCTGATTACCATTGTCCAAGTCCCCATAACAGTTTTATACTCTGTATCAATCTTTTTACATATAGTAACTGAAGCAACGAAAACTTACCTCAATGAAAAAACTACAACAATACTCCCGAGCCTACAACCTCAGCAAGAATACCCCTCGTTGCTGCAGGAGCTTAAAATAGATTCGCCATTGGAGCTCGAGGCAAATTTTAACTTTCATGGCTTACCAACGGACGCCCAGATTATGAACAACATCCCAGGGCACACACAACTCCACATGACCGGCTTTAACATCAAGTCGCTGTCCGCTAAACTAAACTGAACCCGCGCCCCCACTCACGATCGCCCAGGAGTGTAGGGCGACAACCGTCCTTTGTTTCGAATCGAAATAGGATCCTTCAGCAATACCCTCCTACAGATTACCGGTCACCCCCTCTCTACACACTGGCCTCCCAATCCCGATAGAACCTACTACACCCAGCATACAGACAGCAGACTAACCCAATACCCATAGACGTTGCTCAAGCCCCACATAGACATATCAACTACCAAACATTCCAGAAAATACAAACTAGGCACCGTCAGATCCTATAATCACACAACCCCACATCTGTTGATCGCACTGACTCACATAAAAAAAAATCCGCTGTGAACCGGGCTACGTTGAGCGTCTGTCAAACCTCATGACTTAATCCACCTGTTCCCTTTCCCCACGCCAAACTCCCCCTACCCTTCCTCCCCGTGCTACCAGCCTCGCTACCCACGCTACCGACTTCACCGGAATGCCGCATTACCCTTATCAGACCCTCATCGGCGATCCCTACGATCAGCTGCCCCAATTACTCCCCCCACCCAAACTAAGGACAACCACATAACACCCACACTACCGCAACTCTCTACACTCCCAAAAAAAACTAACCATCTTCAATCCCCCGACCAAAAACCAGAACACACACATAGCGCTCTAAAAGCGTCCAGTCACAAGCACAACACCCTGCGACACCCACACCACACACATCCCACAGACAGGATAGCACTGCGCGCGCCAAGCGCGCACTCCTCACTTCACAACCTACGTTAATTCTTATTGCGCGCAGACAACCATATCACGCCATGTATATCTCTTACACCAACAAAGCATCTAACCACCAAGTAAACCGCTCGCCTCAGTGTTCCCACCCCCCAACCACACCCTAAACCTGGCCAATCCAACCTGCACAAGAATCCCACTAGAGTATCGAGATGGGGCTTAACAACTGCTACCAATTAATCATTGCTTAGTTCTTCACAAAAGTAATCGGCAGATTCTAGAATTAACGTGCTCAGCCGAAGAAACACTGTTTTCGCTTGTCTGAATATCTCGTGAAGACATCCCATTGTGATAGAAGTGTCATTACCCTTCTATCTACATCACTGCCAAGTAGTAATCGTGTGCGGAAGGAACTAAGACAAAATCGTAGACAGGCCCATCTGTAAATAGCTCTTGTCGACAACGGCCAGCTGTTGGAACACTTCTAATTACTGGTAGCACCTCCAGGAATGACCATTCACAAGCTCGTATATGTAAGACTCTAGTGTACATTTGTACGTTCGCGCGAAAATTAGACAGATTCGTGCGAGGGCACACTTTGTGATTACGGAGTGAGCACATATACATACGAATCACTAGGAATCACATGAGCGGATGTAATTATTCGTAAAAGGTGTAGCTATTACTTAAACTGAGGAATAGCAGGCGTTTGGCAACCAGGTGAGCACTGTGATCGTGTATGAAAACAGAGTCTCCAGTGGAATCTACACAGCTTTTGTACACACTACATAGCGACTCTCTAATATAGTGTTAGCCTAAAACGGAGGATCCTTAGTAAGGCTATTACATCTCCCAGTGAAGCCTGAAGTGAGACCTTATTTGGCTTTTAGCACTTCGGATGGACATTATGAATTCAATATGCTACCATTTTCATGGATGATATTCTCGTCGCCACAGAGACATTTGAAGAACACATTGAAGCTCTGGAGATGTTGTTTGATAGACTTCGGGAGGCGAACTTAACTGCTAGGCCAACAAAATGTTGTATTGGATGCAAAGAGTTGGAATTCTTGGGACACACTGTATATCAGGGTAATATGACCCCTGATCCTAAGAATTTGGAAAAACTGCAGAGAGCACCTAGGCCACAAACAAAAAAGGACGTGCGATCATTCGTGTCGTTATGCGGATTTTATCAGAAATACATCAAAAATTTTAACGCTATTTGTGCTCCTCTGACTGATCTGACTCGCAAGGGACTTCCAGATAAAATTATTTGGACTGCACAATGTGAACTAGCGTTCCAAGAGTTAAAGGAAAAACTCACTAGCAAACCTATTCTCAAACTGCCTGATTTGACACAGGACTTTGTCTTAAGAACCGATGCAAGTAATGTAGGACTCGGAGGGGCTTTGTTGCAAAGATCATCTTCACCTGATGGGGAACTGAAACCAGTCGCTTATGCAAGCCGCAAATTGAATAAGGCGGAACAAGGATACTCCACAAGCGAAAAAGAATGTTTAGCGTTAATCTGGGCAATAAAGAAGTTTCAAATCTATCTGTATGGTAGGACTTTTGTGGTCGAGACGGATCATCAGCCTCTCGTATTCTTATCTCAGGCTAAGCATGAAAACGCAAGATTGCTGAGGTGGTCTTTATTGCTTCAACCTTATCAGTTTAGTATCCAATATATCCCAGGCAAATTGAATGTTGGTGCAGATTTCCTCAGTCGGCACCCCTGTGATCAAAATTAGAGTAGTGGCAGACGTGAGGAGAGATTTTATCTATGTGTATCACTGGTTTTAGAACTTGCCGTAGGCATGTTTTCAAGTGGGGAGATGTGTCATAAAATTAACAAGTGATACAACGTAAAAATATCTCCAAAGGATAAAATGTAAGGATAAAAACATAATGCGTAAGCTGCTGATAGTACATGATCGCCCTGACCGCGGGTCATCACCCTCCATAAAAATTGACTTGCTAGACGGGAAAGCAAAACGGTTACCATTTGAAACGGAACGAGGATCAAAAAACAAAAAACTGACTGAACGCGTACTTGAACTAGGGGGGTTAAGGGACGCAAATTGGGGGGGCAAGGAGGAAAAGTCCCGGCCCCCCCCCCCCCCCCCCCAAGTTGACATAAAGTAAGGAATTCGACAGAAGGGACCTTGGATATGATACGCCACAGTCATTTATTGGACGCTTTTGCGATACCAAGCCTTTTATTTGAATTCAGCGGCTAAACGCAGATGCTTGAAATATTACAAAATTTAAAAAGTAACTTTTTCTTAATATTAATGTTAGGAATATAAAAATTAGCTGGCCGGATGGCCCATTCTGAGCAGTGAAATAATATGCTTTTATTTATACAGACGGATAGATAATAATGAAGATAATGACAAAAGACAGTGTTGTTCACATCAGCGAAAGACTGCATTGAATCTAACATGTCACTATTTGCACAAAAAATCGCGACCTTGAAGACTCAAGTGTCCAAATCTAGTTAGAATGAAAGAGAAGGGGAATTGGTGGAAGCTGTGGCTAAAAATAACTTTACAGACAAAAAGTGTAGAGGGGAGGAATAGGTTGGTTCAAAAAAAAAAAACAAGTACGTTTTTGTGAAAACGCAAGTAGAGACGGACGGACTAACAGATAAAAATCCATACTTGACTGAAGCATGACTGAATATGACTTTAGTGTAGGAAATTTGAATTTAAAAAAACCAAGGCATTGATTGGCCACAGACAATCATATTATCCGCGCTCAGACGAGCTTTTTTGCCATTCCTCAATAGTTGTCCAGTGATAGACACAGTAAATTTCAAGTGTGGTGATTTCCAAATGAAATAAATTGAAATAAGTTCAGGGACGCCATACTATAGCCAGCAGCTCAGCTGAGTTTTGCTAGCATTTCTGTGTTTTTTATTCATAATCTGGTAAGATTGAAATTATTTCTTTGCATATTTTGAATATTGTTTAATGTTTCGAGTGATTTGATACTGCCATATCGAAATCTAGCCTTACAAACAAGTAGGGATTTGCTCTAGACCCCCCCCCGCCCTAGTTCAGGGTCTAGGGACAAACAATATACATAAACTCCAGCAAGGGTTAGGAAGGACAGATCAAGTGTTGAGAACAATGAAACATATTACCTATCCTATGTTAGGGCAGGAAACTAATAAATATATTTCAGAATCTGTAGTCTGGGAGGACCTATCTGATGTGAAACCACCATGGTAAAATGTGCTGTATGGTCAGAGAGATCTGACCTGTCTATATGGTGTTGTTGTTGTGTAGTGTTGTGTCCAGACATGGTTAGAGAATGGAATTTTGACACATAGCCAATACTTTGATTGCAGAGCTGTGAGTTTCAGTTGTCACCAAGGCGGTGTAAACTAAGTTGGTGATTTTACCAGAGTGGATCCGTGCAGTAACGTTGTGTCAGAGCAGACTATTATTGCCCCCAAGCACGGAGAGGTGGGGCCACCAGATCTCAGCACCAGAGCTACATCTTCAAAGTTGCGTGAGCCTCTGGTCTGCTGGAAATTCACCAACTCCATTTAGTTACTAACAATCCCATAAAATTCCTGCCATTTCTGGACAAGGTGTAGTCAATATAGACTGGAGTGATGAGGCCACCCCAACAGCACAATCATTAACTATCCTCCCAATTAGATGACTAGTATAAACATTAATAAAACTAAATAGTCTAGTACTTACATATGTACACTCTTGCATTTATTATGTAATATTCCATGCATTTCTTTCATAATTTCTAAATCTTTTATAAGTTCTGGTCAAAATAAAACTTGATCCAGAACAAAATAAATGTAAAAAATTTCTATCAAAAATTTTACACACTTGAGTTAGTTCAGTGTATTATAACATTTGTTAATATTATTAGACTTAGTAAATATCTATGTGTGTGTCTATAAACTATCACACCACATTACATATCATTACCCTAGACATTTAACGTAGCCACATTCATTAGAAAAAAAAAAAAAAAGATAAGTGTGAGGTCGTAGTGGTAGCGAGAAGGGCCTTCTGACAACTCTCAGTTACATTTTATCTCAGGAGCCTTCACAGCTGACCTCATGCATCACACGTAGTACCATCACCACCATACAATACCATCAAAACCACTACACAGATCAACATCGAGGGGTGTATATGATTCTGCAGCACACAGTCACAAGATTAAATTAGATAGAATTCAGCACCAAGCATTATGTACAATTGCAGGTGCAATCAGATCAACATCGAGGGGTGCTCTGGAGGTGGCCTTAGGAGTCCTCCCTTTGGAACTTCAGAGAAAGGAACTAAGACTAACTTCATTCATAACCCTTTACTCCCAAAGGAGCATAGGTCTTCAACAAACACATGCCAAGTCCTCCTGTCACGTGCCATCATCTCATGTTTTTTCCATGTTCTCCTCATCATTTTCACCTCTGTTTCCAGCTCTCTTCTCCATGTGCTTCTTGGTCTACCTCTGCCTCTCTTGCCCTGGGGGTTCCAGAACAAGGACTGCCTTGTAATGCTATCAACAGGTTTCCTAAGTGTGTGTCCTATCCATCGCCATCGTCTGGTAAGACTAAATTACATGACCAAAATTAGGTTGGACAAGACTCATCCCGCTTTTCCAGCATTTCCTAGATATCAGTTAACAACACCTCATAACAGGTTCATAAATGCCAGTAGATACCTGACAGGTTGGAAATGCATGGAGGAACTAGTACACTTGAATGCCCTAAATGCATCAATTAATAACAGTAGTATATACAAGCCAGTGGTACCACACTGGGAGCTCAAGAAACCAGATACATACTACCACTTGGCAGACATAATTAATAAAACCTGATATGGCAACTATAAAAAACAAAGCCATGAAATATATTCAACAAATATCAAAGGACAGTATTACAGTGTACACAGATGGATCTAAGTGAAACGATAACAAATTTGGGATAGGAATTTATGTTCCCATATGGCAAATGGTGAAAGGGTATAGTATAACCGAGAATACATCTATTTTCACGGCAGAGATGGTTGCAATTCTGAAAGCTCTGGAAATCTTCTCTAACAACCCTCCTCATAAATTAACAATATTAACAGACTCACTTTCAACAATTCAAGCTATAAGAAACTTAAGAATACAGTAGACCTGATAAAGCAGAAGAGATATTACTGGCAAATACTTACCTATACTCCACATGATGTTCTGTTCTAATAGCTTGGATACCTTCACATGTCCGCATAGAAGGAAATGAAAAGGCAGATAAAGAAGCTAAGAAAAGTAGAAATAATAGAAACCAAATAAATGCGGGGTTCCACATAAGAGAATACACAAGGCAACTGGATATCACCAGACCATAGAACAGAAAATCAGATTGATCATATATGCATAAACAAGAAGTTTAGATCATCATTGCAGGATGTAAAGATATATAGAGGAGCAGATGTGGCATCAGATCACCACCTTCTGATAGCCAAAGTAAAAATGAAACTCAAGAGATATGCAACAATGCAAAATTATAGACGTCGTCTTCCTTCTATCATTATCTTCTGTTTCTTCTAACGATGGTAATGATGACGATCTTTATCCTTACCTTTCTGTTCTCTTCCGAGAGTCGGAATGGCTAAGAGGTACGGTGTCCACCTCTAGTTCTAAAGGTACCGAGTACGGTCTTAATACAGGGAATATAATTGATGGACATTTGTTTCAGAACTACTGGTTCCTAATGACGTCATAAACCCCCTGATCTCCATGGGTAGTAAGATCGGTTGCCAAGCCTTCTCGAATAAGGGTGAAAAAATAGGAGGTCCCGTATGCAATTTGCTTACTTACTTAGTCGTTCCCCTTCTACCGTGAGGTGTAGAGGTTATATGCAATTTGCGCACGTTAATAATCCCACGACAGTTTGAAATCGTAAAGAGTAGGCCATACGGCCGCTGCCCTCGCAAAAATTACAAAATTTGGAAACCTACCAACCAAAAAATATTTATAAAATATGTGAATCCTGTATACACACATTGGGATCCTCGATGGAGTTCGTGCACTGTGCCGAGACCCTCCTTGTGTGATCTAAGAGAGGAGATCGGAGCACTGATGGAGTTGTCCGTGCGTAATGAAGATGGTCCTTAAACCAAACACCAAAAATGCCCTTTGAGCACAGCCTCCAACAAATGCGCGCAAAGAATATCTGTCATACACGAGACTTTCAAGATCTCTCCGTGACGTGTTAATTTCCCTTTATGTCAATTTTTAATCCCTGTCTCCGTTTTTTTGTTGTTGTTGGTCATCCTCTATTTCTCTTTACCCTAAGCATTTCAGAATGAGAACTGCCTTGTGATCGGGGTGGAGATACAGCAACACGCTATTTTCATAAATAACTGCTGGATTTCAATATAACTGCACAGGACTGACTTACAAAAGTAATAACTATCCATACCAACGCATTTGATGGTATGTTGCAATGGGAACGGTGGCCATATTGGATTGTACACTTATATTTAAATTCCCTAATTCTTGTATTTTGTTGTTGTTGAGTTATGAACGACAAGCATGGGAAACAAAGAGCCAAGGATCCAGACCCCGAGGACGACCCAGAGTCCGCTGGGAGGACAACATTAGACAATCTTTGAAGGACCGAGGACTAGAATGGAACCAGGCCAGGAGGAAGACAGCCGATAGAATAGTCTGGCGCTCTCTCTTCCAAATCTCTACACCTCACGGTAGAAGGGGAACGACTAAGTAAGTAAGAGTTATGAACACCAACGTTGAAATAAAAGCTCATCATTGTATTTTAAAATTTTTATCAGATTAGATTTTAGATAACTTAAAACATAATTATAGAGCAGTTTAAGTGAATACGAGCACGATAATTTGTATAGTGTTACGTTTGTTTTGTTCTGTATAAAGAGATTTAAAAAAAAATTAATACACGATGGACGAAAATAAAATGAAAAAATGGACGAACTTGAGTTTAAAATGGAATTTAATTTCTTTTTTTTTTCGGGAATATTCTATGAATATTTCTCACAGTCAGATTTAAAAACAAAGTGTATAAAATTAGTTTTCAATGTACGCCATTTTTTATTTAACGGACGTTTTATTTCAGTGAGCATGGGGGTAGAGGTGGGATGCGGAAGGGGGGGGGGGGGGGGGTTTTAACCTTGCCTAGGGCACAAAATGGCCTGGCAGCAGCATTGCTTGCATATAAATATAACAATAAATGTAAAGCTAGTTTGTATAGCTAAATTTCTTTTAAGTATTTCTATTTGATATATATTGTCTTTTAGATGGTATTTTACCATTAAACTGTGTTGTTAATTTACCGGAACAGCATTGACTTCTTACCTGGTTATGGTTGAGCTGTTGGGCATATCTGAGACATTACTAATTCGTGATCCTTTGTGAGAGAACACTGCATAAATAATACAGGGACGATACAGTGCAGTTTTTTGGCACACCCACGAACAAAACATTCGCGTGACATTTTTGTTGTATACCAATGTTCTAACATTCATATAGACACATATGGGAATAATGATGGTATACATATATCAACATTTTAAAGTTATTAGCAAGTTTCTATAGATGTTCTATGTTAAAAAGTATTAGTTCTTTGTTTTAAATGTTATTTTACATAAAAGTCATTTTAAAGACGTGTTAGCTAATTTTTCTAGTTCTCTTTTAAGTTATAAAAATTCTATTTAGTAAAGTCTTAAAGTATATTTCTATTTTAGGAACGAAAGTCGTTTTTGTAAGTCTAAAATGGTATGTTTTATTAGTCGCTTTAGTAACTCAAAAAATTATGTTTCTATTTTGGGAATAAAAGTCGTTTTAGTAAGTCTTAGTCTATTTCTATTTAGGATGTCTACAAGTTTATTTCTATTTTAGGAATTAAAGTCGTATTAGTAAGTCTAAAAGTTGATTTCTATTTTAGGAAGTAAAGTCATTTTAGTAAGTCTACAAGTTTATTTATATTTTAGGAATAGTCTAAAAGTTTATTCACAATTTATAAATTTTAGTCAGTCGAAAATTTTAGTAATTAGACATCTTAGTTTGTATAAAACTCTTGTTCTATATTTTAGGAATAAAAGTCGTTTCAGTCAGTCAAAACAAACAAAACAAAACACAAAATTTACTAAAACCAAAACCTATTATTAGAAAGTAGATGTTTTTGAATGGCCCTAAAAAGGACCTTAAGAAAAAAAAAAAGATGAAAAACTGAGAATTTGACTCAGATCAGAGGTAGAGCGTTATGGCTTGACGAACGCTCTTCAGCGCCTGCGTCGAGATCTTCTGCGCCTGCGTCCACCGCTTCTCTTCCTCCCTGTACTCCTCTTCCTCCCTGTACTCCTCCTCCTCCTGCGGCTTCTCCTCCTGCGGCTTCCCCTCCTGCGGCTTCTCCTCCTACGGCTTCCCCTCCTGCGGCTTCTTCTGCGGGTTCTCCTCCCTCGGCTTCTCCTCCTGGAGCGTCGCCTCGTCCGGCGCCCGCTGCTTCGCCGTCGTCGGCGCCTTTTCCGAAGAAGCAGGACGTCTTCCTCATCCAATGTCGACATCCGACGACGTCTCTTACTTCCAGCCTTGTCTTCATCGTCGGCGGTTGGAGTGTATCTCGCACCTCGTTTCTTGATCTTCCCCTCACGAACGGCGCGGTCCAGAGCCTTCTTGATTGGGCGGCTCAGCTCTCGGGTAGAAACAGTTGATGCCATTTTGGAGGCGAAGAACTTCTTCAGAGAAGTCAGAGACGAGCCTCTGGCCTCACGGAGCGAAACAATAGCTTCTAGAACTGAGTCTAAGGTAACACGAACATTGTTCTCGCTAGCGTGCTGATTCGAACTAGACTCGGACGCCATGATTTCTAAGATAAGTCGCTAGGACTCGATGAGAACGCACCGGCACATTGTATTAATAATTTGCTGCAGACGTCCGAGAAAGCTGAAAAAAAGACATCGCTTCTCGGCCTTTTGACTAAGATCAAAGTGTAGTATTATTATTGGCTTCTGATTGATTTGTCTTGTCGCTGCCAATTTTTATAGGTATTGAAAAAGACTAGTGCCATTTACTAGCACAAATTAAAACATAATTATAACACAGCTTAACGAAACTGGAGCATGCTCATTTATCAGATATATTTTTTAAAGAAAATGAATATACCATGATCGAAAATAGAATGAAAAAGGACGAACGTGAGTACAAAATATAAGAATAAAATTATTATAATAGGGAATATCCGTTGCGCGTATTTGTGCGAAACTTTCTGTGAAGAAACACGAGTGAGAAGTGTGCAGTGGTTGTGTAAATTAAGAAGATCCTGAGATGTACGTATAACTTTAAAGTTCGTATCTAAAAAGAGTAAAAAAAAACATAAATGCAAAATGTTACAATATTATTTTTACAATATATATCACAATTTTGATATGATATCAGAAATCGGATTTGCCAAAAGTTTTATTATTCAATGAAAGATATCTATGCCAAATACCATGTTGATAGACCAAGAAATACGCAAGTTATTAGGAAATTAGTGACATAACTAAGGTTCTGAGAAATTAATGATTTTCTTCATAGGAAAAGAACAATATCTTCACGAACATACAATTTACAAAATCAATATACACCTACTTAGTATATGCTCTGGCAAATTAAATAGATATATTTAGATTTAGGAGAAAATAAATTATCAGAACAAGGACTAATCCACATTTTTATTTTTGTCCTATTTTGACTTTAAATGCGCTATAGCTCCTAGAGCCCCTTGATGTATAGAGAGTTACGCCAACTAAAATTTGGCCGCCATTTTCGGCTGTACCCGTATTGCAGGAAAATGGACCCAATCGCGAGTTTCTGTGGTGAAGTGGGATGTTATAAATATTTATAGGGGACTTAGTGTACTGACTGAGATCAGCTGTGAAGGTATCTATATCTATTAAGAGTAGTGTATTATAGATAACCTTACTTGCTACCACACATATATATATCTCAGTCAGAATTATTCTGGAATAGTGTGATGCTACGTTATGTGTCTAGGGTATGTGTATGATGAAGTGTAAGTCACAACAACAGACAGATAAACAATTTAATTTAATCCACTACTCTTGACAACACTGTGACACTCACATACATATAACACTCTATGAGAATATCTTAAGGAGTCACTGATAACTTTTCAAATAACAATATGTATTCATTGTTGTTATAAAGGTATATGTGTCCTGATTCAAATACAAAGGAACCAGGGATCACAATCAATTTTAATTACAAGTATATGTACAGACTTTATCAATATGAATATTGTAGTGACATATATTATTAAAAATATCCTATGTGTGTCAGTTGTGTAGTAGTAATATGAGGTAATACTGGTTTTGTTTTGTTCAAGCTCTGTTGGTATTTGTCATCATGACTTCAATAGTTTGTCTTTTGGGACTAGTATTGGAGATGTTCTCAGTTCCTGATATTAAGACAATTAAATTCCCCTCTGAATGTTATCTTTACAAAGTCATTTCAAGATGAGGGGACATAATGTTGAGCTCAGCTGGCCAAATCAGCTTATCTTGCGTGATGGCGGCAGGAAGGGACTCCTCTGCTCGAATTCTCCCCTGGGCTCTGGAGACACCTCACTGATAGCTAAAAAGACCAAGGAGTATGCTGTCCGACTCTGGATTCAGCAAAGCTCTGACCAGGTGCTGCTCAGTACCATCAAGACCACGGTCCCTGAAATCAAGAAGGATGTACCTTCTACTTCATAACTAACTTATACTCTCTTTTTACACTGATCACAACACATCACAAACATTGAGTTCAGAGCGTTAGGCCAACTGTCAGCTTCATCTGAAATACTTTATACCAGTATTTACCTCCTTAATGGTTACCACGCCTCTGCACTTCCAGCATTATTTCTTTCTAGTCAATCATCCAGGTGTCAGTGTACTATTTGGCCATTCCATGCCGTTTTACTTTCCTCCGACACCCTCTGTTCAGGCTGGAGCATTATAGGCTTTATCTCCTGTTTGCCACTGAACTACACATATATATACAGGCATAAATTAACAATTCACATTCAATTTTCATTAAAAGATACTGAATGGTTCAAGCTTACCACAATTCATAGAATAAACACAGATACGTTGATTAGCAATGAATTCTGGCACATTTACTGGCACAAATTCCCATCTGCTTATGTTCCAGGCTTTTATTTAGCAAAATATGAGCTGGCTTCAACGCACTGATGCTTTATCAAGCTTATTTAAACAAGTGGTTTCGAACTAACGCTCCTAAGTGATTATATCAGCGAGTCTGGCCAATCGAGCCACGTTTCGACAAGTGTTTGAAAAAATGTTACCTTTCTACGTCTCCCTAACAACCAAGATAGTATTTATAGCCCGACCAATCGTGGTTAGTCTTTCATTTGTTGCGCTCCAATCAATTTGGAGTTTACATGGTAGGCTATTTCTGTAACGTAAGGTTTTTTTCAAACACGTTATAAAAAAAATTTTATGAGCAGAAATGATTTTATGTTGTCAGGCATCCCCACTATTTTATTTTGGTTATAATTTATTAATTCCTGGACTATTTGCGTAACGTTTTACATATTCTTTGTCAGCAAGCCCTAAGGAACCCAAATATCCAAATTTAAAAGAGCTACGTGGCTGCGTTCAAAATATGCAATTCCTTCTACCTCCTGTTTCGAAGATGTGCTGTCTGGGTACTGTAATGTTTTCAAACGTAAACCCATCTATTGTTATCTTTCCTAATAAGCGTTTTTTGTGATTTTAAAACCTAACTCTGGGAAGGGTAGTGAATTTATCACTGTCCGTCCGAAAAAAAGTTAGTGCATGTAGTCTTACACGCGTGATGGCAGCATTTGTGTATCGCGCGACGCGTGTTTAGTGTTCGGCTTTCTGCCTCTCCCTTCTCGCTATCCTTTAGTCCATCTGTCTTTTGTTTTTGGTAACATAGTGTAGAAAAAGACATGAATGGAATTTAAAATTTAGGTCAACTTGCATATTTCAAGGTTTTTCTTAGAAAGGCAGCACATTTTATTGTGTGTTTGGGAAACGCGTGTATGTTGCAGAAGGCCTTTAATATCAACGTGAAAGCGTTACAATTTGCCGACGAAGTAGAAAAGAAGGGGGATTTCGAGTACTGTCATTGTGACAGCACTGTTCTTTACCATTCTTCTTCCTTTATTTATTATATGTATTTATTAGGCTTTATATTTACTTGATAATTTATATATGTGGATTAGAATATTCCACGACAGTTTCAGACCCAATTTGCATTTTCGTTTAGGTTAACTAATAATTTGAAATAAAATTAGATGCAAATACAGTAGCACATATTTGTACTATTCTTTGTATGTCAACTAACAAAAAAAAAAAAAAAACAACTAGTTTACTTACCGGTGAGTTGAATAGAATCAGTAGCGTGAATTTTTAACACATACTCCGTTAAATTTTATATTCCGTCAGAATTCCACTATTTGGCAACAAATATTCCGTTAGAATCGCACCAAACAACCTTGTTGCTCAACATATCGTGTAGGACACACGAAGACGGAACGTGCACACACCAGGAGTGAGATATGTTGCCGGATTTTGGCTGCTCTTGCATAACGTTGTTTAGCTTAGGCAAAGAGTTCTGAATGTAGGAAGTACCTCTGATATAAACAACGAAAGATAAACGTATTTTTTATGGTGGCTAATGTTAGCGTCTCGAGAACTGCAGATATAGTACTTCTTCTTATAATTCTTCTTCTTCTTCTTCAAGTACTACACCAACTGGTGTGGGTGATCACATCTCTCCATAACTTCCTGTCTTTAGTTTTTGTTAAATCAATTCTGTTTCTGATGTCTTTCCATGCCACGAAGTTCTTCTTCTTCTTCTTCCTCGTTCGTCCTGAAAAGGGCGTTGGTTGCGTTGTGTCCGTTTACAGCAAAGCTGCGATATTTGCACCTTTCGGCCGACACATCCGACTTCAGCACGGCATTTTTGGGGACCGGGTTTGCCTTCCCACTTCGATCCCTACTCTCTCAGCCAGACTGCAGTGGTGCAGCCTGTTTCCTCCAGACCACCACTTGGAGGTAAAGTAGGGGTCTTGGTCAGCTCTGGTTCGCTGACCCTGACGCAAGCAGTGAAGCTACGAGTCGCTGACTGCATTCATCTCTCTAGCTGCGTCTTCGGTCCCTGCCACGATGTTCAACTGTCCAGTATTTTATTTCTTTGTTGTTCTCTGCCTCCCTTTCCTGCAATCTTTGCTGTTGTCACAATATATTCCATCTTTCATAAAAAGTCCACAGAAAGTGGATGTCTTACTCCTAATGTGAGTAATAAGTGTCTATAGAGCACTGGCCTGTTTGACAATTATTCTCAATACTTTTTTTTTAGCTGCCCATGATACTCTTAAAACATTTATCTGTAAAACCACAGTGATGTGGCCTTCACATGTTTGCTGACCTGTTTACTGTTTGTTGACAACTCGCTTCCATATGATAGGACTGGCTCTATATCAGTGCTTCTTAAATTAGGTCAGTGTCATTCACCCTCGAGTCTTTATCACAAAATGTCATTCACCCTCGAGTCTGTATCACAAAATGTCATTCACCCTCGAGTCTGTATCACAAAATGTCAGTCACCCTCGAGCCTTTATCACAAAATGTCATTCACCCTCGAGTCCTTATCACAAAATGTCATTCACCCTCGAGTCTTTATCACAAAATGTCATTCACCCTCGAGTCTTTATCACTAAATGTCATTCACCCTCGAGTCTTTATCACAAAATGTCATTCACCCTCGAGTCTTTATCACAAAATGTCATTCACCCTCGAGTCTTTATCACAAAATGTCATTCACCCTCGAGTCTTTATCACAAAATGTCATTCACCCTCGAGTCTTTATCACAACATGTCATTCACCCTCCAGTCTTTATCACAAAATGTCATTCACCAGTCTTTATCACAACATGTCATTCACCCTCGAGTCTTTATCACAAAATGTCATTCACCCTCCAGTCTTTATCACAAAATGTCATTCACCCTCCAGTCTTTATCACAAAATGTCATTCACCCTCGAGTCTTTATCACAAAATGTCATTCACCCTCGAGTCTTTATCACAAAATGTCATTCACCCTCGAGTCTTTATCACAAAATGTCATTCACCCTCGAGTCTTTATCACAAAATGTCATTCACCCTCGAGTCTTTATCACAAAATGTCATTCACCCTCGAGTCTTTATCACAAAATGTCATTCACCCTCGAGTCTTTATCACAAAATGTCATTCACCCTCGAGTCTTTATCACAAAATATCATTCACCCTCGAGTCTTTATCCCAAAATGTCATTCACCCTCGAGTCTTTATCACAAAATGTCATTCATCCTCGAGTCTTTATCACAAAATGTCATTCATCCTCGAGTCTTTATCACAAAATGTCACTCATCCTCGAGTCTTTATCACAAAATGTCATTCACCCTCGAGTCTTTATCACAAAATGTCATTCACCCGCGACAAAATTTCCTTACATTTTTTTTAAATTTTCGTCTTACTTTCCCTTATGTGTAATTTTTTATATCATTCACTTTGTCACATGAGAAAAAAACATAAATTAACTAATTTCTTAAGTGTTTATTTTATTCAAGTTTTTGAACATCCTAAAAATATGTAATGAAAACTAGGAGGGACAAAAAAATGTGTACAGAAAAAGTATTAGAATTTTTCTAATTTACAGAAAGTTAGTAAACAACAGTCTTAAAACTTAGAATTAGATTCTTAGAAACAATATTTTCTTATTCTGTATATTTACCACACACACAAAAATGACAAACATTATACTTCTACACTTACATGCATGTTTTTTAATCATCAATGACTAGGGTGTTGTCACGGGTTGCCTCCCCTTAGCTCTGCAGTAGTGGTCCAACAGTGGCCAAAACTCAAGAGTAACTAATGTGGGTCTTCAAAGGTGTCTACCTTCACACAAGATTACTCTTGGCAGAGTTGCACGTAAATGGATAAGGATGCTTCTACAAGATATTCAGAAAAGCGAGAACAATGCTGCATTGGCTGAGCACGTTAACTCTAGTATCTGCCGTCAACTTTTGTGAAGGATTAGGGAATATAATTTTAGCTTGCAGAAGCCCCCAGCTGAGTTAATTCAGCGAATTTCCTCTTATTATTATTATATAGCTCTGTTTGAGTGTATTTAAGAAATGGCCTTAGACATACAGATGTAGTACATTCAAAATGATTAAATCAACTTTAGATTTGTCTTTAATCAAATAACAAATTTAATAATCAATTTTGTCTTAACAGTTATAAAAATGAAAAATTCTTTAGTAAAAAGTATTTGCCACGGTGTGATGTTACGGTTTTCGAAAACGGACAGTTCACTTGGCAGCTTTTATGTTTTACTTAGCGGCCAATAGTTGTTTCTGCTCCAGCTGATGTTTTGGTTCTTCGCAGATAGGTGACTGGGTCGCTCGCGTCCCTGGTCAAGATTTAAGAGTTGCAGCATGTTCAAAGTGGAATCAGGGAGTAACTGCAAAGCTGGTCCCACGTCTCTGAGACCCGTCTGATCATGGTGTCTAGCGTCGACTTCAGGCCACGTATACCCTCACTTGTTCCAGAAATAGTATCATCAACTGGTACTACCAACTAGTATGGCAAAAGAGGAGAATCGAATACCCTCTGAGTATTGAGTTATGTGCCCCCCTCTTTCATTCCACCATTCCATCTATCTCAGAACTTTTACTCTCTCTGAAAATTAATCTTAATCCCAGTGGGCGAAAAACTATCGTTACATTTAAAATTAATAATTTTATATTTAACTTTAGTTGAAAATGTTAACAAAATAGTTTGATTATGTTTACATTTACATCGGTTGAAAAGGTTGTAAACTTTCATTACAGTTAGAGTGAATATGTTTTACATTTACACTTGTTGAAAAGGTTGAAACTTTCATTACATTTAGAGTGAATATGTTTTACATTTACACTGGTTGAAAAGGTTAATAATATAGCAAGTATGTACATCATTTCTTTCATCATTCCCTTCCTGCTCCATATGAAACTTGGGACTACCTCAGCTTTTGGTTCTTTATAAGAAACTCGCAATAAAGCAGTCACCAGCAGTGGTGGTTCATGAAATCATCATTCTATGTGCTGAGGTTGCCAGCCTCAAGTGACTTGGACATCCACTAGCAATTTTCACATATTAATATTCACATGTCAATATATACGTATTAGTTCACATGTTAAAAATGAAACATTATAGAATTCAAAATGTACAACTTACGCCAATCTTTAGGCTCACAGACTACTGGCTCAGATAAATAAAAGCACTTATAGATGCCTCTTACACTTGGTCTGGGGTGTTGTTACTTTAACAATAAGTTCCCACTTTGACTCCGTGTTTCAGATTCCTCAGATTCCGGTTTTTCCTTGCTAATAATGGTAGAGTTTTCCTGGGAGATAATTCCTCAAGATGCTCAAACAAAGTCTGGTCCGATAAATGCAATCGGCTGCTATTCTTAACTCATTCTAACCCGCGAGCCGTATGGTGCGCCAGACTGGCCTTTACTTTTACCCATTGGCGCATCCTGCGCCAGAGTGATAAATGCCGCATTTGAGCGGAAAATTATAGAATATCTTGCGGTAAGCCAGTTTAAAATCATTTCATTAGATCCAGCACACGTGTGTGAACGTTTGTGAGCGAAAAAAAAATCCTGAAGCTGAAATTGTGTGCTTTACATCTGCTGCTATAGATGCTTTGGATCTAGCCGTAGGCCACGTGGTACGCCCGCTTTATAAAATGTATATAAATTACAATTTTCATTTGTTTTTTTATCAAACTTCTTGAATTAATTCTTCAAGGCAATTTATTTATATTCAGGGAAAGCAAGTAATTCAACCCAATAGTTTCTATAGTAGGAGTACATCTCAAGAGATGATTTTTTTAGGGAAGTAGTAATGAAGCTCCATCAACGCTTCTGACATTTCACCAACATTTGCTCGCTTGCTGTGACTGGTAATAAAAGGATTAACTATCCACGTCTGATTTTCCAAGTTCTACAGATGCTTCTGGGGAAAATATGTTTCAAAATTTCTATACAGCAACTGCAGATGGTCGGAAACCATATGTAGAGAGGAAAAAAATAATCAAATTTCCAGCTCCACTGCCATTAAAAAGCAATAAGAGCTTACTAACCACTTTAATGGCAATGTCCTTTTTAAGTATAGAAAAAAATATAAATATATGAGTAAATTCAGTCTTTCACTTTTCATGTGTCATTCACCCTTCATTCACCCCTCTAGATTCATTCACCTCCAAAATAATTTCATTCACCCTTGGGTGAGCCATTGACCAGTTAAATAAGCACTGCTCTATATAATACTGAAGAACTCTCGTGCTTACTATTGACAAAGATAGTATTTATTTTTACTTTTGTTTTCACTCTTCACTTAAGGGAAGAAGCTACAATAAAATACTATTTTCATAAATAACTGCAGGATTTCGATACAAAAGCACAGGGTTGACTTACGACAGTAATAGCTATCCACACTAACGCATTTGACGGTATAATGCTATTGTCTGCCATTGGAGCTACGGCCATGTTGGATTTTACTATTATATTTCAATTCCTTAATGCTTCTTTATTTGTTGAATTAAGATCACCAAAGTTGAAATGGAAGCTCACCATTGTATTTTAAAACTTTTGTCAGATTAGATTTTAGACCACTTACGTAAAGCCTGAGATATAGAACTTTAAAATCTGTTTCTATAAATAGTAACCATGTTTTTTTTTCCTTCAAAATTTTAACATCATTATTTGCAATAAATCAAAATTTTGATAAGATATCAAAAATCAGATCTGATGAAAGTTTATTATGCAATGGAAAGCATTTGTGCCAAATCTCATGTTGTTGCGTTGACAAAGAAATGTGGTCAGTTATAAGAAAATTGGTAACATAAAAAAAAGTTCTGAGACAATCATGATTTTCTTCATTGGAAAAGCACAATTTCTTAAGTAAATACAATTTATAAAATCAAAATACCTCTTGATAGAATGTGTTCTGACAAATAATTTTCACATATTAGATTCAGGAGAATATAAATTTTTTCGGAATATAGACTAACCCCAATATTCATTTGTGTGCTATTTTCACTTACAATGCGCTGTCGCCCGTCCCCTTAAGTACTGTGACGGTATTGCCCCCCCCCCCCCCCCCCCCCCCCCCAGCTTTGCAGTAGTGATCCAACAGTGGCCAAAACTCAAGAAGTATCTATTATAGGTTTCAATGGAGTCTATCTTTTACACAAAGATTACTCTTGGCAGAAATGTAGATAAAAGAGTAGTAAAGATTCTATCATCACATGGGAGTCTTCACAAGATATTCAGATAAGCGAAAACAGTGCTGGCTGTTGTTGAGCACGTTAATTCTGTAATCTGCCGACACCTTTTTATGAAGAATTTAAGCAATGGTTTATTCTAGGTCGTTAAGAGGCCCCTCACCGATGAGTTAATCAGTGGAATTATATTATTATAATATAGCTCTGTTTACAGTGTGTGTGTAGTAATTTAACTGAGACAAACATGCAGTAACTTTAAAATGATTAAATCGAAGTTAAAAATTTGTAACATTAAAAAATAATAAAATTTAATAATCACTTTAGGTTTAACAGGTGAAAAGAAAGGAATAATAGTTAGTTACAAAATAAAGTTTTCATCACTTGGGTGATGGGTTTTGATAAGAAATTCTTTTGGCAGCATGTAGGTTAACTTAGTTGCCAATGATGATTCTAATCCTCCTCCTGATGCGTAGGTTTTCTGTACACTGCTGTCACTCGTCTCTGGTCACAGTACAGGCACCGCACGTCCCTAGAACGTCAAGGAGTAACGGCCAAGCTGATCCTGCGTCCCCCTGTCTATAAGACCCCTCTTATGATGGCGTCCTCGCACAACGTCAGTCCACTTCTACATTCACTTCGTTCCAGAAATAGTACTTTCTGCTGGTACCACCAATAGCTGGTAATAGAAATAGAAACGAAACGCTCTTCTGAGTATGTCGTTTTCCGACACATAGTTATGTGCCCCCCTCTTCTATTCTACCATCCCATATCAGAATTTACCCTCGATAAGAATTAAATTTAATCCCTCGTTAAAAATATAGTGGTTGATAAGGGCATCCCTGTCGTACTCCTGTCTTCACTTCAAAGGTTAGGTTGCTCTGCCCAATGCTGCACGTAAAGTTGGCATAACGGCTTTTTATGATTGACACTATGCAGCTTGGAATTCCATAAGCCCTCAGTATTTAGTATTTTCCATAAACTGTCCCTATGTATACTGCCAAAAGCCTTTTCAAAATCAACGAAATTAACGTACAGCTGTCTTTGCCATTCTGAGCACTGCTCTATAATGTTCCTGAGAGTAAATATATGATCTACACATCTTCTGTTCTTTCTAAATCCTGCTTGTTCTTTCCTCAGTTTGTAGTCTACTGCTTTTGAGATTCTCTGTATAATTATCCTGCCTAGTATTTTGCTGGGAACTGAGAGAAGAGTTATTCCTCTCCAATTATTGCAGTCTGCAAGATCTCCCTTCTTGGGCAATTTGACAATTATTCCTTTTCTCCACTCTGTTGGTGTTGTCCCTGTTTTCCAGACTTGTGCAAGTAGTGGTTCTAATAGTTCTGCTGCTAGCTCTGGGTCTGTCTTAAATAGCTCTGCATTTAAGTTATCATGACCAGGAGCTTTTCCATTCTTTAACCCTTTGATTGCTGTGATGATTTCTTCTTTTTCGTGGGATGTCTGTATTAACATCTAGATTCTTTTCAGCCTCAGGAACATTCAGTTGTGTCTCTGGTGGTTCCTTATTCAGAGTTTCTCTGAAATGCTCTGTCCATCTTGTTTCCTGTCCCTCTACTGTCGTGATGAGATTTCCGTGCTTATCTCTTACTAATGTAATATTGTTTGCACCTCGTTTTCCACTGATGATTTTAGTTATTTTGTATACTGTGCTTTGTTCATTTCTCAGTGCTGCCTCTTCTGCCTGTCTTGCGAGGTCATCCAGAAATGTCCTTTTGTTAGCACGGGTTTGACGTTTAACTTCCTTGTCCAGCTGACTGTACTGTTCACTATATATTGCCTTTAACCTGGGAGACTTAGCTTCTGTTTTCTTTCTTTTCATTTCCTTTCTCTTCGCTATGGTTGCAGTCAAACAGAAAAGATACAACATCACGAAACTGAAGGATCCCCTCACCAGAAAAGCTTTCGTGGTCGACGTAAAGAGAAGATATGAGATTATCAAAAGCCAGGAAAGAACAGAGACCGATGATGTTGACCAGAGATTCAACACCATCTCAACAATATACAAGGAAAGCAGCAAGTCATGCTTGGGATTCCAGGAAAGAAAGAGCCAAGACTGGATAACACCAGATACGCTAAACACCATAGCGAAGAGAAAGGAAATGAAAAGAAAGAAAACAGAAGCTTCCCGCACGACTAGTCAGAAGCAATCACCATCTCTTGCTGTAGTGGTTCATGAAAATACTATTTCCTTATGTTGAGATTGCCAGCCTCATATATAACCACTTAGCAAGAAACATGTACAATTTACATTAGTAAATAATTTGTTTACACTTACCCCGAAATTTTGGGAATGCACACTTCTCCTGGCACAGATTTAGAATGGACACTGCTCTGTATTAGAGCTTCGAGATCACTTAGTCTGGACATATGAGTTAATTCCTCTGACGGCTGTGTTCTGCAAATTCCTGGCCTGGGAAAACTGTTTGTATAATTCCGTTTATGACTTGGTCTGGGAAATATGAGTTAATTCCTCTGACGGCTGGTGTTCTGCGAATTCCTGGCCTGGGAAAACTGTGGTTAGAATTCCTCTCTGACTTGTGATAAAATTCCCAAGTTTCCAGTCTTGTATTAAAATTGTGGGTTTACTTGTAAATTCCAAAGTTGCCCAATACTCGATCTGGTACTTATAGTTGTGGAATGATAAGTCCTATCCTCTTTCCTCTGGCTTGTAGGAAGTGTTTAGTTGACGCTGCGATGCAGTCTGTGCTGTTCTGTGTCTGATTTCTACAGTATATCTCACACTCCTTAGTTTCAAATCCCAGCCGTGTTTCCGCCGAATGTTCCAATTAAATCTCTTGTAGATTCGGGCGAACCAATCAAATCTTTGAGTGGCCTTCTCTGCTTTTTTGAGCCGGGGTGGGCTCCCCGGGCAAGTCTCGATGGGGATCGGGACGTGTCCACGCGCCAGTGGGCCCAGCATCGGCCGCATCTGATGGAGGACTTGCTCTGCCAGGTTTGATGTGGATTTCCTACCGCCCCGGGTAGAAGCCAGAAGTGTACTGTGCCAGCTCTGGGGGAGATAAAGGGGTGTTTCTGCGTCTCCTTGTGATACGTAGCCAAGGTAGGGCTCACAGTGCTCTTTCCCCGCCACCAAATTGCCTGCTGGTTACGCCGAGTTCTCCGAGGCTCTAGGCATGTGACCAAGAGTTGAAGGCAATATGATCGTCAAGTCCTGAGTCTCTGTGCCTGTACGATGGGTTCCGATCTTCAGGGAGCAGTCCACACTCGTTCCCACTCCCAAGACTTGTTCAGTATCCATCTGGCTCCTTCCCACCCACAGAGGGCGTGTACGGTGTAGTGCACCGGTTTTATTATCGAGGGCTGCTCCTCTAGATCCGTTGTGTTTAGCCTGAGGATTCGCACCCTCAGTTACCAGGACTACCTCGAGGAGGGTGTGGCTCTTCACCACGCACAACGATCTTGGGGTATGAGAGGTTTTGCTAGGCCAAGAGACTAACACCGCAATGGTCGCTCCTTTCATGAACAAGAATTCACTAGGCCTAGGGTGAAGCAAGGGGGGAAACCCACTACCCACAACACCAGCACATCATACCCCCTGTCTGTAAAAGACTTTGCCCCAGGGAACTCAAAAATGCAGCAATATTACGGGAAGAAGTGGAAGAGGCTATATGTTCGATGAAAGGAGGGAAGTCACCGGGTGTGGATAATATCCCAGCATAGCTCTTGAAATATGGAACACCAGATATAGTAAAAATCATGACAACAATTTGCCAGAAGATGTGGAGGACAAAAAAATGGCCAAAAAGAGTGGACGCAGTCATTAGTAATACCGCTTCCAAAGAAAGGAAATCTAAAAATGTGCAAGAATTACAGAACCATTAGCCTTATTAGTCATCCAAGTAAAGTGATGTTAAGGATACTTCTGAACAGAATAAAACAGTAATCAAAAGAAATCTTGTCCAAGGAACAGGCTGGCTTTAGACCAAAAAGAAGTACCTCAGAACAAATCTTCAATATTAGATTACTGATCGAAAAACATCTCCAGCATCAACGCGATTTATACCATAACTTCATCAATTTCACAAAAGCCTTCGATCGAGTCTGGCATGAAGGCTTATGGCAAATAATGAGAAAATTCAATTTTGATACCAACATCATAGATATCATTGAAGCACTGTACAAGGACGCAAGCAGTGCTGTTTTTGCAAGCAATGACATTGGAGAATTTTTCAAAACAACTGTAGGAGTTCGTCAGGGATGTATCCTGTCCCCCGTGCTCTTTAATATATATCAAGAACATATTATGCAGGAAGCTCTCTACGATTATAAAACTACCATATCGATTGGAGGCGGACCTCTTTGCAATCTATGTTTTGCTGATGATATTGATCTTATAGCTGGAACAGAATTAGAACTTCAAGACCTTACCTCTAGACTGGAGAAAGTAACAAGAACGTATGGGATGGAAATTAATATAGAAAAAAAGCAAGATATTGGCGAATAGCCATAAGAAACATGTTCCGACCAACATTACGTTAAATGGGCAAACGTTAGAAGAAGTGAACACCTTTAAATATCTGGGGTCCACTATATGTAGTGATGGAAGATCAAGTAAAGAAATTAAGACAAGACTTGAGATAACCTCAGCTGCCATGACAAGGCTGAATCTGATCTGGAAAAGTAACATCAGTTTTCCTGTGAAGATCAAATTATACAAATCACTTGTATTATCTATTCTCTTGTATGGGTGTGTGGGCTGGACACTCACTGCAGATACGGAGCGAAAGATTCAGGCTTTCGAGTATAAATGTTATAGAAGAATTTTGCGCATTTGCTATAAAGAGCACAAAATAAATGTCTATGTTAGAGAGATAATAAACACGTATGCAGGCCACCAAGAACCACTTTTGTCAGTAGTGAAATGTCGAAAGCTTGCTTGGTTTGGCCATGTAACTTGTCATGACTCCCTTTCGAAAACGATCCTCCAGGGAACAGTCGAAGTTAAACGGAGAAGAGGAAGGCAAAGAAAATCCTGGGCTGGTAACATCAAAGAATGGGCAGGGCACGGTTTTTCCACACTTGTACGCATTGCTGAGGATAGAGAGCACTGGTGGACCCTGTCTGCTGATGCTTCCACCATGGCACCCCTACGACCCGTAACGGGTTACGGGTTGAGATGATGATGAATCACCCGCGCTTGCTGTGGTGGTTCATGAATGTATCCTTTTCACATGATGAGGTTGCCAGCCTCGTATGCATCTTTAACACTCCTAGCTAAAATAAACCAGTAAAATTCAAAGTATAAAAATATGTACAACTCACCCTAGTAACTAGGCAAATCTTAGAGGTCTTGCTCAGGTAAATAGTCTTGGCATCTTAACACAGATGCCTCGAACACACGTCTTGGATATTATTTCTTATTTCAGAATTCCTCTTTGACTTGTGAGTACTTTCTGTAGGAGTCCAGTTCCGTATTAATATTTGCCAGTTTTCTTTTCCGGTGGATAAAAAAAAGCTCTAATACGTTTTTTTTTTTTTTTCCGTTGCTAAAAATTGAGAATCCGGACTATACTTTTTTCTGTGGCAAGGTCCAAGCTGTCTACTTTGACGATTTCAGGAATGCAGTGCCGTAAGTCAAACTTTTCTAACGTTATATCGTAAGTTCCCGGCCCACGCTTCCTACATTGCGTTCTGACAAATCTTCCAATCGCGTGGTTGTTTATTGGCGCCTCAAAAGCCAGCCAATACATTTAAAATTCATATTATGAAAACTTTTCCTCATGTAGTATTCTGTATGACTCATGCGTTTGAAAATTTCAAATAGTCATTCTCCGTATATGGAGTTGCTACATCCGACAATTCTTGGTAATGTTTACGTTACAACTTCTTCCATATAAATGGGGTGGGGGGGGGAGGAGATGGTCCAGCAATTTTTTCATAAAACCGACAACCAAACCTACACATTCATGAATATTCATAAAAACACCCGCGCCATGAAGAATTGGGAAGAAATTCGTGTTATTTACTAATTACTATGTACTAGCCAACATAGGGTTGAACATGATATTTCAAGCACGTGGTAATCATCAGATTTCTTGTGCATAGGCCAAAAATCATGGCACCATCTTTCGCGCTAGAAAAGTTCGGAAGTGCATAAGAATAATATAAAGAATAACGGAATACAGATGAGTTTGGAATGAACAAACGAAAGACCACAGCCTTCTTCTCTTATTTTGTTCCGCTGGTAAGTTCTACAATGCAATACAATACTTTTTTGGGCCACGGTGAATTGATTTTACAGAATAAGACAATGTAAAGAATATCATCGATAGATAGAAAGGCTTGAAAGAAACAGATAACTTTGAGTTTTGATCAGCGGGGAGAGAGGGGTTGTGAGAAGATGAGACTAAGTAACACATGATTTTAGAGCCAAACAGGCAGGCCAATTAGTTGATCGGCGCGTGATTGGTTGATGGCGTTACTTCACCATAACATTTTTAAGAAAACGTATGTATATTTTTATATTTTAGAACATTCCATTCTTACGCAATTTAACTATAATTTCCTCCCCTTTACGTTATCTGGAAGCAGAAATATTTAAAATAACAGCCTCTGCCTATTAAATAATTGGCTTAGGTAAGGTCTTTCTTGAAGGATCCAAAGCCAAAAAACCTTTACCAACGTTAATTGATAAATAAGTGTTATCAGACCTAAAGGTCTTTAATTTGGATATGCGCCCTAATAAAATCGACTAGGTTAAACTAGTGCCCCTAGATCTATAGAGAGTTACGCCAACTATGTCAGAATCGAAAACGAGGCTGAACGACGTAGACGCCATTTTCGGCTGGACAATACCAGGACTTGTAACGAGAATAAGCATCGAGTAAGATTTTTTTTTTTTTAATTAATGAAGAAAAATATCCCGTTCAACCTCTGATGGGTTATAATTAGGATATATATTGTTTTCAATTCCAAATAATATGAACAACTGCCGATATGAGAAAGTAGCATCACATTTGTCAAATCATTGTAAATAGGGACAATCACAGTTATGCTAATACGTTAAATAAATAAACAAACAAACAACAAAAAAAACAAAAACAAAAAACAAACAAAATCAAGAAGAAACTCTGAACAAGAATAATATTAAAATGGAGGGTTGTAAAGGCCTGGTGGTTTCAGTTATATAACTGACTTTAACAGATATTTAATTGACTTTCATCTGTTAAAAGTCACATGCATTGTAAGAACAGCATCAGACCTTCACATTCCCAACCACTAATTTTAACATTTGTTTGTGTTAAATATTGTTTGACAATATTTTGCAGTTCCCTAGGTCTGTATATTCTTAACACCTCTTCTATATTTATAAGATTATATATATATACTTACCAGCGGAACAAAATAAGAGAAGAAGGCTGTGGTCTTTCGTTTGTTCATTCCAAACTCATCTGTATTCCGTTATTCTTTATATTATTCTTATGCACTTCCGAACTTTTCTAGCGCGAAAGATGGTGCCATGATTTTTGGCCCATGCACAAGAAATCTGATGATTACCACGTGCTTGAAATATCATGTTCAACCCTATGTTGGCTAGTACATAGTAATTAGTAAATAACACGAATTTCTTCCCAATTCTTCATGGCGCGGGTGTTTTTATGAATATTCATGAATGTGTAGGTTTGGTTGTCGGTTTTATGAAAAAATTGCTGGACCATCTCCTCCCCCCCACCCCCCCCCCCCACCCCATTTATATGGAAGAAGTTGTAACGTAAACATTACCAAGAATTGTCGGATGTAGCAACTCCATATACGGAGAATGACTATTTGAAATTTTCAAACGCATGAGTCATACAGAATACTACATGAGGAAAAGTTTTCATAATATGAATTTTAAATGTATTGGCTGGCTTTTGAGGCGCCAATAAACAACCACGCGATTGGAAGATTTGTCAGAACGCAATGTAGGAAGCGTGGGCCGGGAACTTACGATATAACGTTAGAAAAGTTTGACTTACGGCACTGCATTCCTGAAATCGTCAAAGTAGACAGCTCGGACCTTGCCACAGAAAAAAGTAGAGTCCGGATTCTCAATTTTTAGCAACGGAAAAACGTATTAGAGCTTTTTTTATCCACCGGAAAAGAAAACTGGCAAATATTAATACGGAACTGGACTCCTACAGAAAGTACTCACAAGTCAAAGAGGAATTCTGAAATAAGAAATAATATCCAAGACGTGTGTTCGTGGCATCTGTGTTAAAGATGCCAAGACTATTTACCTGAGCAAGACCTCTAAGATTTGCCTAGTTACTAGGTGAGTTGTACATATTTTTATACTTTGAATTTTACTGGTTTATTTTAGCTAGGAGTGTTAAAGATGCATACTAGGCTGGCAACCTCATCATGTGAAAAGGATACATTCATGAAGCACCACAGCAAGCGCGGGTGATTCATCATCATCTCAACCCGTAACCCGTTTACGGGTCGTACGGGTGCCATGGTGGAAGCATCAGCAGACAGGGTCCTCCACTGCTCTCTATCCTCAGCAGTGCGTACAATTGTGGAAAACCCGTGTCCTGCCCATTCTTTGATGTTACCAGCCCAGGATTTTCTTTGCCTTCCTCTTCTCCGTTTACCTTCGACTGTTCCCTGGAGGATCGTTTTCGAAAGGGAGTCATGACAAGTTACATGGCCAAACCAAGCAAGCTTTCGACATTTCACTACTGACAAAAGTGGTTCTTGGTGGCCTGCATACGTGTTTATTATCTCTCTAACATAGACATTTATTTTGTGCTCTTTATAGCAAATGCGCAAAATTCTTCTATAACATTTATACTCGAAAGCCTGAATCTTTCGCTCCGTATCTGCAGTGAGTGTCCAGCCCACACACCCATACAAGAGAATAGATAATACAAGTGATTTGTATAATTTGATCTTCACAGGAAAACTGATGTTACTTTTCCAGATCAGATTCAGCCTTGTCATGGCAGCTGAGGTTATCTCAAGTCTTGTCTTAATTTCTTTACTTGATCTTCCATCACTACATATAGTGGACCCCAGATATTTAAAGGTGTTCACTTCTTCTAACGTTTGCCCATTTAACGTAATGTTGGTCGGAACATGTTTCTTATGGCTATTCGCCAATATCTTGCTTTTTTCTATATTAATTTCCATCCCATACGTTCTTGTTACTTTCTCCAGTCTAGAGGTAAGGTCTTGAAGTTCTAATTCTGTTCCAGCTATAAGATCAATATCATCAGCAAAACATAGATTGCAAAGAGGTCCGCCTCCAATCGATATGGTAGTTTTATAATTGTAGAGAGCTTCCTGCATAATATGTTCTTGATATATATTAAAGAGCACGGGGGACAGGATACATCCCTGACGAACTCCTACAGTTGTTTTGAAAAATTCTCCAATGTCATTGCTTGCAAAAACAGCACTGCTTGCGTCCTTGTACAGTGCTTCAATGATATCTATGATGTTGGTATCAAAATTGAATTTTCTCATTATTTGCCATAAGCCTTCATGCCAGACTCGATCGAAGGCTTTTGTGAAATCGATGAAGTTATGGTATAAATCGCGTTGATGCTGGAGATGTTTTTCGATCAGTGTGGTGAAGTGGGATGTTATAAATACTTATAGGGAACTTAGTGTACTGACTGAGATCAGCTGTGAAGGTATCTATATCTATTAAGAGTAGTGTATTATAGATAACCTTACTTGCTACCACATATCTATATATCTCAGTCAGAATTATTCTGGAATAGTGTGATGCTACGTTATGTGTCTAGGGTATGAGTATGGTGAAGTGTAAGTCACAACAACAGACAGATAAACAATTTAATTTAATCCACTACTCTTGACAACACTGTGACACTCACATACATATAACACTCTACAAAGATATCTTAAAAGAGTCATTGATAAACTTTCAAATAACAATATGTATTCATTACTGGCATGAATGAATATGTGTCCTGATTCAACTACAAGGGAACCAGGAATCACAATCAATTTAAATTACAAGTTAAGTACAGAATGTATTTAATATGAATATTGTAGTGACATATATTATTACAAATGTTCTATGTGTGTCAGTTGTGTAGTAGTAAAATGAGGTAATACTGGTTTTGTTTTGTTCAAGCTCTGTTGGTATTTGTCATCATGACTTCAATAGTTTGTCTTTAGGGACTAGTATTGGAGATGTTCACAGTTCCTGATTTTAAGACAAGTAAATTCCCCTCTTAATGTTAATTTTTCAAAGTCAGTTCAAGATGAGGGGACATAATGTTGAGCTCAGCTGGCCAATTCGCTTATCTGGCGTGATGGCGGCAGGAAAGGACTCCTCTGCTCGAATTCTCCTCTGGGCTCAGGAGACACCTCACTGATAGCTAAAAAGACCAGGGAGTATGCTGTCCGACTCTGGATTCAGCAAAGCTCTGACCAGGTGCTGCTCAGTACCATCAAGACCACTGTCCCACAATTCATACGAATAAACACAGATACGTTGATTAGCAATGAATTCTGGCACAAACTGGCACAAATTCCCATCTGCTTATCTTCCAGGCTTTTATTTAGCAAAATATATGCTGGCTTCAACGCACTGATGCTTTATCAAGCTATTTTAAACAAGTGGTTTCGAACTAACGCTCCCAAGTGTGTATATCAGCGAGTCTGACCAATGAGCCCCGTTTCGACAAGTGTTTGAAAAAATGTTACCTTTCCCCGTTTCCCCTAACAACCAAGATAGTATTTATAGCCCGACCAATCGTGGTTAGGCTTTCATTTGTTGCGCTCCAATCAATTTGGAGTTTACATGGTAGGCTATTTCTGTAACGTAAATTTTTTTCAAACACGTTAAAAAAAAATCTTATGAGCAGAAATGATTTTATGCTGTCAGGCACCCCCAATATTTTATTTTGGCTATAATTTATTAATTCCTGGACTATTTGCGTAACGTTTTACATATTATTTGTCAGCAAGCCCTAAGGAACCCAAAAATACAAATTTAAAGGAGCTACGTGGCTGCATTCAAAATATGCAATTTCTTCTACCTCCTGTTTCGAAGATGTGCTGTCTGGGTACTGTTATGTTCTCAACCGTAAACCCATCTAATGTTATCTTTTCTAATAAGAGTTTTTTATGATTTATAAACCTAACTCTGGGAAAGGGTAGTGTATTTTATCACTGTCCGTCTGAAAAAAAATTAGTGCATGTAGACTTACACGCGTGATGCATGCGTTCCTGATTTTCAGCCCTCCCCTCTCTCTTTATCCTTTTGTCCATCTGTTCGTTCGTTTTGGTAACGCAGTATAATTAATGTTAGGATTAATTTAGGTCATTACGCAGTACGTCTCAATGTTTTTCTTAGAAATGCAGCACACGTTTCATTGAAGAAGGCGGGTAATAATACAGTAAGCTTTTATATCAACGTGAAAGCGTTACAATTTGCAGACGAAGCAGAAAACAAGGGGGATTTCGAGTACATTCTTTGTGACAGCACTGTTATTTTACCATTGCTCTTCTCTTTATTAATTTTATTTGTTAGGCTTCATATTTACCTAATAATTTATATATGTGGATTAGAATATTTCATGACACCTCCCCTCTTAAAACAGACATTATATGTCAGTCCTTTATTCTATATACACATAGAGAAATTTATTATTATTTCTGGGGTTTACGGTGATTCTCATCACACGGATGGCGGCTTAAAAAATCAGCTCCCAAATTGGTTTTTCCAGATATATACTCAATGCTAAAATTATATGGAGCCAGAAGCAAAGACCATCGGAGTAACCTAGAGTTCTCATGCTTAGCCTGTGCTAAAAACGATAAAGGTTTGTGATCTGTTTGCAACTTAAATGCCTTCCCATATAGATAAATATTGAATTTCTTTATCGCCCATATTACTGCAAGACATTCTTTTTCGCTAGTTGAGTAGTTGATTTCAGCTTTATTCAACTTTCTGCTAGCATATGCCACTGGGCTTAATTCCCCATCCAATGCATCTGATTTCTGTAGTAGAGTTGCACCCAGCCCAATATTACCTGCATCCGTCCTTACTATGAATTCTTGACTTAAGTCAGGTAATTTCAAAATGGGTTTACTTGTGAGCTTTTCCTTCAATTCTTGGTAAGTCATTTCACATTGTGGTGTCCATGTAATGCGATCTGGATGTCCTTTACGTGTCAATTCAGTTAACGGTGCACATATGGAATTAAAGTTTTTGATATACTTCTGGTAGAAACCACATAATGAGACAAAGGATCTCACGTCCTTCTTGGTTTGTGGTCTCGGGGCTTTCTGTAGTTTCTCTAAGTTCTTTGGGTCAGGGGTCATGTTTCCCTGATAAACTGTGTGTCCCAAAAATTCCAATTCTTTACATCCAACGCAACATTTGGTTGGTCGGGCTGTTAAATTTGCCTCCCTAAGTCGATCAAACAGCAAGTTCAGAGAGTCAATGTGTTCCTCAAATGTTTCTGTTGCTATAAGGATATCATCCATAAAATTTGTTATACAGGGATTATTCAGAGGATCCAATAATTTTCTCATCATTCTAGAGAAGACACTAGGCGCATTCTTCAATCCAAATGGCAATCTATTAAACTCATAGTGTCCCTTCTGAGGTACTAAAAGCTAGGTATGGTCTAACCTCAGGCTTTACTGGAATCTGATAGTATCCTTTACTCAGATCCACTTTTGAGAAATATTTAGCTTTATTTAGTCTGGCAAACAGCTGATTTGTATCCGGCAATGGATCCACCTGTCCTCCTGTAATCTATACAGAGTCTATGTTCTCCAGAGGGCTTCCTTAAGAGTACAACACCGGAACTATACGAAGACTCACTGTGCGAAATAATTCCTTCCTTCAACAGATAGTCTATCTCTTCCTTCAAAGCTTTTTCCTTAGCAACCGGAATCGAATATGGTTTCATACAGACAGGTGTGGAGTCTATGAGTTTCATA
Organism: Oreohelix idahoensis; assembly: GCA_024509875.1. Taxonomy (NCBI): domain Eukaryota; kingdom Metazoa; phylum Mollusca; class Gastropoda; order Stylommatophora; family Oreohelicidae; genus Oreohelix; species Oreohelix idahoensis. The sequence continues at coordinate 17,231 of JAMPIV010001214.1, read as the reverse complement.
TCATATTCCAATAGGTTTGTATGCCCTGGTCGGTCTGTTAACACCTCTGCATGATTATTTAGAACCTGTTGCACTCTCTCTTTCTGAGTTTTCGTTAAATGTGTACTGATTTTCACCTGTGCTGCTGTCTCACAGGGGTGTAATGGATATTCAAATGATGAAAGTGGTTCCTTTTTCATCTCCATGGCGATGGACAAGGTCAACAAGTGTGTCTCTTCCTGATGTTCTCTTTCCAAATATTTCTTCAGGAGATTCACATGATAGATTTTTTCTTTCCCCTTCTTATCTATCTTATAATTTGTTCTAGACACCTTCTCTAGAACTGTATATGGACCCTGCCATCCAATTTGTAACTTATTCTGACTCCCGGGCAAAAAAAGCAGTACTTTCTCTCCCACAGCCAAATTTCTGTCTTTCGCCTTCCTGTTATAATAGGCAGCATGTTTCTTCCTGGCTTGTTTCAAATTTTCATTGGCAAGTTTCCAGCCAGTTTTTAAACGAGTGGTCAGCTCATTCACATATTGGTATGAAGATGTAATGTTTTCCTCTGCCTTTTCATCAGTCCACGTTCTTAACAAAGCTACATATGGACCTTTAATTGTGTGGACCTATTTGTCCATGCACCGGTATGGTCTCTTCCACTCGAAGCTTTATAGTGATGATTTTCCTCCCAGAATTATCATTCACAAAACGACCGCTACCAATTTTTCTTTTGGGGCTTTCTCCCCACTTAAAATTCTTGATGAGAGATTTCCTCTCTACATCTTCTTCCTCCAGTTTGTTTAAGTCCGATTGAGGGATTGTCGGCTTATCCTGGGGTAAGACATCCTTTTGCACTCTCCGCATAGTGGCCATTGTAAAACAGTTAAGTGAAGCTTGTCCGTGAAAAGGGGCTTCCCATTCCATTTGGTCCACTTTATCAAATCTATTTCTCTTTTTATTATCAGGCCTAATTTTGCCTCGGGGCGTGTCCAGGTCCTGATCCATGTTCCCACTTGTGGGTGTTCCCTCATGTGCTATGCTACACCTTTCTACAAAATTTTCAATGTCCCATCTTGCTTTGGGCCAATAATAATTGTGAGCCACCTTTTGAATGAGGGTACCTATTTTCTCATGGTCCCCATCTGGTTTCACATGTAGGCTCCTTATTAATTCTGTCCTGTATCTTTTTGGAAGAACCAGCTGTCCGTGACCATGGGATCTAGTTCCGGCCTTCCTATACATCAACTTGTTTTTCATGTAAAAATCTCCCTTGCCTGGAGTTGTATGACAAGTTGACAATTTTCTGAAACAAGGCTTGAGTGTTTTATCCCCAGCCTGTGCCTTCCTCATCTCTTCTGGAGTGGTATCTAACATAATATCCTCCTCCTGTCAGGTCGACCTGACCTGAAGGGTTGCCATATACACAGGTTTCCTTCTGCAACGGTCAGTGTCATGATTGTTCATCTTACAATTTTTACACCACCTTTTTCCTTGGTTGAAAGATTTTCTTTCATCATATTTCCTTTCATCGAATTGTGGGAATTTATTTTTATTTTCATACCGTGGCCTATCAAATTGGTGCTTACCTTTATTTTGATCCCTAGGATCAAATTTATTAAAGTTCTGTGGTGCCCTAAAGTTATCCACCTGTTTCTTTTTATTACCTGTTACCTCTGCTTGAGCTGCTTGATACCTTTCAGCAACATTTAGCAACTCACCCAGCCTCTCTGCACCTTGTTCCATGAGAAACTTTCTCAGGTCTGGAGCCATGGACTCTCTTAGTTGCTCTATAAGGACCATTTCCTTAAGATCTTGGGTTTTCCCCAGAGAAGTCCATTTCTCCAAGTATGTCTCGATTCGTGCAGAGAACTGGTGATAGGTTTCACCTGACAGTAGTTTAGCATTCCTAAATTTTTTTCCTGTAAAACTCTGCATTCTTTTCATACCTTAACAAAAGAGCCTGCTTTAGCATGTCATAATTTTCCTGATCACCTCTGCTCATTTTTGCAAAAACTTCATAAGCTGCCCCACGAAGTCCCTGAGATAACTTTAAGCTCCACCTTTCTCTCTCTAACCCATACGTGGTAGCTAATAGTTCGTACCTATTTATATAGCTCTCAATATCATCGTCTTTCTCAACAAAATGATCTAAATGAAAGTTCATAGCTGAGGTCGAGGCTCCCTGAGTAACCGTAGCATCAGAGGCAAAGGGACTGGCACCATTTTCAGGAGCATGGCCTTGAAACTCAAACTCCCTTAGTCGTAACTCATGTTCCCTTTGTAATCTCTTCTCCTCCTTTTCTGCTTCCCTCTCTGCAGCTAATCTCTTCTCTTCTCTTTCTGCAGCTAATTTCTTCTCTTCTCTTTCTGCAGCTAATCTTTTGTCTTCTCTTTCTGCTTCCAATTTCTTAGCCTCTTTGTCAGCCTCAATCTGCAACCTCTTAGTCTCAGCCTCAGCTTGCAACCTCTTAGTCTCAGCCTCAGCTTCAAATTGTAACTTCTTAATTTCCCTTCAGCCTCTAACCTTCTTTCGGCTTCTTTTTCTAATCTTCTTTCTTCGCGTTCAATAAATTTGTCACATTCCGTTGTGACATAGGCAACCATAACTTGCCCATCTAATCCTAACTCTTTTGCAGTCTGAACCGCAGCAGATCGAAATTTGGCCAGGTCCGCCATTGTCTATCAGGTAAATTTTTATAATGTCTACCCAACAATTCAATTTCTAACTATATATCTAATGGATAACACAGGCACCGTGAGCTCAACCTTATTTAATTCCACCCAAGGATACCTTTTAATTCTTATATTCCCTGAAGTGAATTACCCCCAATATTTTTAATAGGGAAAGATTCAAAATCCCAAGAGCGAGACCCCAATATATGTGGTGAAGTGGGATGTTATAAATACTTATAGGGAACTTAGTGTACTGACTGAGATCAGCTGTGAAGGTATCTATATCTATTAAGAGTAGTGTATTATAGATAACCTTACTTGCTACCACATATCTATATATCTCAGTCAGAATTATTCTGGAATAGTGTGATGCTACGTTATGTGTCTAGGGTATGAGTATGGTGAAGTGTAAGTCACAACAACAGACAGATAAACAATTTAATTTAATCCACTACTCTTGACAACACTGTGACACTCACATACATATAACACTCTACAAAGATATCTTAAAAGAGTCACTGATAAACTTTCAAATAACAATATGTATTCATTACTGGCATGAATGAATATGTGTCCTGATTCAACTACAAGGGAACCAGGAATCACAATCAATTTAAATTACAAGTTATGTACAGAATGTATTTAATATGAATATTTTAGTGACATATATTATTACAAATGTTCTATGTGTGTCAGTTGTGTAGTAGTAAAATGAGGTAATACTGGTTTTGTTTTGTTCAAGCTCTGTTGGTATTTGTCATCATGACTTCAATAGTTTGTCTTTAGGGACTAGTATTGGAGATGTTCACAGTTCCTGATTTTAAGACAAGTAAATTCCCCTCTTAATGTTAATTTTACAAAGTCAGTTCAAGATGAGGGGACATAATGTTGAGCTCAGCTGGCCAATTCGCTTATCTGGCGTGATGGCGGCAGGAAAGGACTCCTCTGCTCGAATTCTCCTCTGGGCTCAGGAGACACCTCACTGATAGCTAAAAAGACCAAGGAGTATGCTGTCCGACTCTGGATTCAGCAAAGCTCTGACCAGGTGCTGCTCAGTACCATCAAGACCACTGTCCCACAATTCATACGAATAAACACAGATACGTTGATTAGCAATGAATTCTGGCACAAACTGGCACAAATTCCCATCTGCTTATCTTCCAGGCTTTTATTTAGCAAAATATATGCTGGCTTCAACGCACTGATGCTTTATCAAGCTATTTTAAACAAGTGGTTTCGAACTAACGCTCCCAAGTGTGTATATCAGCGAGTCTGACCAATGAGCCCCGTTTCGACAAGTGTTTGAAAAAATGTTACCTTTCCCCGTTTCCCCTAACAACCAAGATAGTATTTATAGCCCGACCAATCGTGGTTAGGCTTTCATTTGTTGCGCTCCAATCAATTTGGAGTTTACATGGTAGGCTATTTCTGTAACGTAAATTTTTTTCAAACACGTTAAAAAAAAATCTTATGAGCAGAAATGATTTTATGCTGTCAGGCACCCCCAATATTTTATTTTGGGTATAATTTATTAATTCCTGGACTATTTGCGTAACGTTTTACATATTATTTGTCAGCAAGCCCTAAGGAACCCAAAAATACAAATTTAAAGGAGCTACGTGGCTGCATTCAAAATATGCAATTTCTTCTACCTCCTGTTTCGAAGATGTGCTGTCTGGGTACTGTTATGTTCTCAACCGTAAACCCATCTAATGTTATCTTTTCTAATAAGAGTTTTTTATGATTTATAAACCTAACTCTGGGAAAGGGTAGTGTATTTTATCACTGTCCGTCTGAAAAAAAATTAGTGCATGTAGACTTACACGCGTGATGCATGCGTTCCTGATTTTCAGCCCTCCCCTCTCTCTTTATCCTTTTGTCCATCTGTTCGTTCGTTTTGGTAACGCAGTATAATTAATGTTAGGATTAATTTAGGTCATTACGCAGTACGTCTCAATGTTTTTCTTAGAAATGCAGCACACGTTTCATTGAAGAAGGCGGGTAATAATACAGTAAGCTTTTATATCAACGTGAAAGCGTTACAATTTGCAGACGAAGCAGAAAACAAGGGGGATTTCGAGTACATTCTTTGTGACAGCACTGTTATTTTACCATTGCTCTTCTCTTTATTAATTTTATTTGTTAGGCTTCATATTTACCTAATAATTTATATATGTGGATTAGAATATTTCATGACAATCAGTAATCTAATATTGAAGATTTGTTCTGAGGTACTTCTTTTTGGTCTAAAGCCAGCCTGTTCCTTGGACAAGATTTCTTTTGATTACTGTTTTATTCTGTTCAGAAGTATCCTTAACATCACTTTACTTGGATGACTAATAAGGCTAATGGTTCTGTAATTCTTGCACATTTTTAGATTTCCTTTCTTTGGAAGCGGTATTACTAATGACTGCGTCCACTCTTTTTGGCCATTTTTTTGTCCTCCACATCTTCTGGCAAATTGTTGTCATGATTTTTACTATATCTGGTGTTCCATATTTCAAGAGCTATGCTGGGATATTATCCACACCCGGTGACTTCCCTCCTTTCATCGAACATATAGCCTCTTCCACTTCTTCCCGTAATATTGCTGCATTTTTTCTTTTACAGACAGGGGGTGTATGATGTGCTGGTGTTGTGGGTAGTGGGTTTTCCCCCTTGCTTCACCCTAGGCCTAGTGAATTCTTGTTCATGAAAGGAGCGACCATTGCGGTGTTAGTCTCTTGGCCTAGCAAAACCTCTCATACCCCAAGATCGTTGTGCGTGGTGAAGAGCCACACCCTCCTCGAGGTAGTCCTGGTAACTGAGGGTGCGAATCCTCAGGCTAAACACAACGGATCTAGAGGAGCAAACCTCGATAATAAAACCGGTGCACTACACCGTACACGCCCTCTGTGGGTGGGAAGGAGCCAGATGGATACTGAACAAGTCTTGGGAGTGGGAACGAGTGTGGACTGCTCCCTGAAGATCGGAACCCATCGTACAGGCACAGAGACTCAGGACTTGACGATCCTATTGCCTTCAACTCTTGGTCACATGCCTAGAGCCTCGGAGAACTCGGCGTAACCAGCAGGCAATTTGGTGGCGGGGAAAGAGCACTGTGAGCCCTACCTTGGCTACGTATCACATGGAGACGCAGAAACACCCCCTTTATCTCCCCCAGAGCTGGCACAGTACACTTATGGCTTCTACCCGGGGCGGTAGGAAATCCACATCAAACCTGGCAGAGCAAGTCCTCCATCAGATGCGGCCGATGCTGGGCCCACTGGCGCGTGGACACGTCCCGATCTCCATCGAGACTTGCCCGGGAGAGCCCACCCCGGCTCAAAAAAGCAGAGAAGGCCACTCTCCAAACCTCCGATGTCTTGCGGGCAGTGTTAGGATGTGCAAGAACATGGACAGGAAGATTCCACAACTTCCCCACTGAAGACACGCCCACGGCGACCGTTGCCTCAATTGGCTGTGTGTGGTGTACCCGGAAACGGGGCCTCCCAGTACTGAGGCACAGTTAAGTCCCCGATGTCACTTATCGGTGCAGAGTTGAGAGAGATGGCTGAGCATCACAATCCCCCCTGTGTTGCAGCATGATGAGAACCCAGCATTGCACACTGAGCTTGGGGGGATCACTTGGGCACCAGACTTAATACTGGCTCTTGACTGGATGGCCGCATGCAGGAGATTTCTACAATGGAGGGTTGGCAGGTGGTGGGTATCTGGAAGTGGCTCTGTGCAGGACGTGAGGATTCCTTGGGAGAGCCCAGAACCAGAGCACAGCATTGTGCAAGCTCTGCATAGTTGGAGAGCCCCCTGGATGACGGGGAATGCACAGTGTGCTACCCCACCTATCCCCAACTGCTAACTTAGAACCAGAAGTGGGGTCCTCTGTATGCGTGCCAGGCCAGGATAAAATGCCTGGGAAAGAGACTGGAGCTCAGAACTCCCTAACTCAAAGTTGCAGGATGGCAGAAAAGCCATGGGAAAGACAGGGCTATTTTGAAGATAACGCAACCATATTTTCACCATACGAGCTCGGACGCCGCCTCGGTAAACAAGGTCCGCGCAGAGCAGTGACACCCCCAGGCTGCTTGCGAATAGTCTACTACTGGGAACATAAACAGATTAGGGATGAGCCCACTCTCCCGTTGAACAGGTGCTAAAGTCATAGATACTGGGCCAGAAGGCGCACCGGAAACCACAGTATCACGCAACTCGCTTTTTTTTTTTCTATGGAGAGTACACCGTCAAATAAATCTCGTACTGGTGCTCGCCCTGTGGAGCTCCACCAGGCAGGTGCAGTGCCGGGCTCTGAGCCTCGACAGAGCCCACCCTCAGCTACTGGAGGACCCTCTAGACCGTCTTGTGGAGTCAGCAGACGGCGGAGGAGAACTACTGACCAAAACAAAACAGAAAAAGAGAAACCCAGAGTGCCACTTGTCATGATGCACTGGAATGCAGAGGGAGTGAACAGCAAGCAGGCTGGATACAGCAAAAAGACAGAGCTGGAAAACATCTTGTATGAGAAGCAAGTCAGTGTTTGCTGTATCCAAGAGACTCACTTGAAAGCAGATCAAACCTTTAAAATAAGGGGATATCAATGCTTCAGATCCGACAGAAAAGATAGACGAAAAGGAGGAGTACTTACTCTTGTAAGGAATAACATTCCTGCACACGAAAGGAAAACCTTCATGGATGGAGCAGAATATCAGCTGTTGCAGATAAAGGTAGACAAGATGGAAATAGAACTCCTGAACTATTACTGTCCGAACAACAAACCCCTGAGTCTCAGCTCTATACAGGTACCAGCCACCAACTTTATAGCAGTTGGAGACTTTAATAGCCACTCCCAGAGCTGGGGCTATAACCATCTGGATCACAGAGGTGAAGAGGTTGAAACTTGGCAAGATGATCACTCCCTAATCCTAGTCAATAATGCCACAGATACTCCTACCTTCTACTCCAGAGGATGGCACACAACTTCAACACCAGATCTTGCCTTCTCCACACCAGATATAGCTGGATCTATTAGTAGAGAAGTAGGAGACCAACTAGGGGGAAGCGACCATCGCCCAATCTTTCTTACTGTCCAGAGTGCAACTCTCAGTACAGGCCCAGCCATTACAAGATGGAACTACAAAAAAGCCAACTGGGGTTTATTCAGGCATCAGGTGAACACGCTGCTGTCTACCCTCAAGGTACAGAACAGAGACATTAATGAAGTGGTAAAAGACTTCAACAGATGCATACTACAAGCTGCAAAAGAAACCATTCCCAAAGGATGCCGGCGTAACTACATACCATACTGGTCCAGCACACTCCAAGAACGTCAGGAAGCTATGGACAGGGCTAGAAAGGACGCAGAGTCTCAGCCTTCACTTGAAACTCACAACAAATGGAAAAAGGCTGTAGCAGAGTTTCAGAGAACAAAGCTAGAAGAAAAACGGAAAAGCTGGAGAACTAAAACGGCATCGCTGAACCTTGAGAAAGACGGCAGGAAACTTTGGAGATTAGTCAAGTCTCTAAATGAAGAGCGTTCCTCACCTAGGCAGACTATCACATTGGATGAAGGTGGCAAACTTTTCAGAGGAAAACAAGCTGCAGACTTGTTTGCTAGAAGATACAGTTCAGAAAGCAACTTACCCATTAACATAGATCATCAGAGAGAGATAAGAAAAGAAATACTGGCAACCATGGGACAGACAGATACTCCTGCCCCAATGAGGGAACCCATCACACTAGGAGAACTACAGAAGGCTATTTCCAAGCTTAAGTTTCAAAAGTCACCCGGCCCAGACAAAATCAGCAACGAAATGCTAGTAAATCTTAGCTCAGCAGCAAAGACAAAACTGCTTGAGATATTCAACCACAGCTGGTTGAAAGGAACGGTACCCCAAGTATGGAGAGAAGCCATCACAATACCCATACTAAAGAAAGGGAAATGTAAGACCGAGGCTGCAAGTTACCGGCCAATCAGTCTCACAAGCTGTGTTGGGATGACTATGGAGCGAATAGTCAACCACAGATTGAAATGGTATTTAGAGTCTGAGCAGATCCTGGTGCCGGAACAAGCTGGATTTAGAGAATGCTACAGTATATTTGAAAAACCTTTATTATCTAGAGGATATTTTTGAGGACATTATTTATACTTCGGCAGACGTGTCTGTCTTGCTGAAGTCAAACTAAGGAGAGTGAACTGATCTCATACATCTGGTTATCTCCTGGCTGTTATAGAAAGGGATGGAGTTTTTCACCTGACTACATTTACAGCACTTTGAAATATAACATGCATCTGACTCATCATTGTAATGCTGTCTACCGTCTATTGCTGTATTGAATGTTGCTGTGATAATGACTGTTTGATGGGTCTACATATTCGCGTAACCATTTTGTCACTGTGGCGTCCACAATAAATAATGAAGAAAAACGTCAACGGCTGTTACAAGAATCATTGACTTTATACGTCGTGAGTTTACTGACGTCCTATGTGGATTGCCCTGTTATTTTTGTATGAACATTGTTTTGACTGAACACATCTGCACACCACACAAAACCAGACATGCGGATACCATCCATCATCATATGGCATCACGCATCATTTGGTGGCCATAAGCTGGTTTGATTCTGGTACCAGCAAACACGGGGTCCCTTACCCACTTCATTTTCAACAAGAATTCATCAGCATCCTTCAAGAAATTAACATTCTTCAATACAGTCAACATCTTCAAAATTTTCAAAGTACTCGGCGTTGCCCGGTAAAAGTCAAAATTTCAACTTTTTGACGGAAACAAGAATTTGACAGTACCCGGCGTTGTTACATGTTGCCGGATAACTCGGACTGCTGTTATCTTTTACGCAAGTCAAGCAAGTTGCTGCTGTCAAGGTTCCAGTGCTGTCGTTTTTGTGAAGGTCAAGTGCCGGTTGAAACGGGTTGTTTTCTGAAGAAGGCCAAGTACCGATTTCCATCAACTTACTTTTGGATTAGAAGGTCAAGTGCCGAAACAACTCAACACACAGTATTTCAGAAGCTCTTGTACCATCGTGTTAGCAGTGGAAGCAGTTCAGATGTGCCATCATCGTTGGAGCTTCGCTCTTTAGGACGTTGATTGACATCCGTTTTTCTGCTGTTCTACGATTGGAAGCCTATAAGTTAAGTGGCCTGTTTGTATGTAAACTGTGCCCTTATACTTCTGCTGAGTCTTCTGTGTATCATCTCATTCTATATGTTATATGTTTTATATGTTATTCGTATATTTTATATGTTTATATTTCAGCGGGTTCTCGGTTGGGTGGTGTCTCCGTTAGATTATGCCACGTCATAGAGGTCGTCTATTGTGAGCGTTTTCTGTAGGGTTTGCAAATTTCCGATACTGGAATTTGCTAAGCGACTTCTGTTGCTATTTATGTTAGCTGTGATGACATGTTTTAATATTGTTTTCGTTATTATTTCGCATTCTTTAGTTTAGTTTTGATTTGTTTGTATTTGTTAGCCTACTCTTGTCTATAATTTAGTTTCATACAACATTTTTGTTTATACACTGTGGTGTCATGTATTTTGTTTAATTCTATCGCAGATATCGTCACATTTTTTGTGATATTTCATTAATTTCTGCTTTATTTTTAGTTGATTTCTGCGAACGTTTTTGTATTGTTGCTGATCTTTGTTATTGTTTACATTGTTATTGTTTACATTGTTTGCATTGTTTTCATTTTCAATGTTTACATTCTGCATGTGTTTACATAGTCATTGTTTACAGTTATAGTAATTAGTTAATGGACTATGCTAATGCACTGTTACTACTACACTGATGATAAATGAATGATGAATAGTGTCGTGCACTATTGAATGAGAAGTGCACTTATGATCAAGAATTGATTGTTGATATTTCATATACAAGTTCTTTGATTGGAGACTTGTTTCCCACAGAGACTGGGATAATATAAGGTGATGTGAATATACAAGTGCTTAATTAAGACTTGTTACACTTAGGTTTGAAATAAATTAGTTAATTATTTCAGGTTTTGGACTCATATGTTAGACAACATGTCTACATTTGAGCACTTTATTGAGCAGGGTAAATTGCTTGGGAAGACTGGTGATAAGTTAGAAGAATATGCAACTGCTCGATATGATAAAGCAATGGAAGCTGAACAAAAGAAACTGCATATGGAAGCTGAACAAAAGAAACTGCAGATGCAGGTGGATGAAAAAAGATTCCAAATGGAAATGGAAAAACAAAAAAGGGAATCAGAAGCTGAGGAAAGAAAACTCCAGCTACAGCTAGAAGCTGAAAGACTTCAAAAAGAGGCTGAGAATAAAAGACTTGAAAAAGAGGCTGAAAATAAAAGACTTGAAAAAGAAGCTGAAAATAAAAGACTGGAAAAAGAGGCTGAAAATAAAAGACTTGAAAAAGAAGCTGAAAATGAAAGACTTCAAAAAGAGGCTCAGGCTGAGGAAAGAAGATTACAGAGAGAGTCTGATGAGAGGAAAGAGAAAGCAAAAATGGAACATGAAGAAAAGGTCTTAGCTTTAGAGTTGGAAAAATTGAAATTGACAAGCATGAGTAATGGTAATGATTCAAACAAGGGTTCATCTTCTGGTAAGGCTAATAATGATACTTTTAAGATTAAGTTACCAACATTTAGTCCTTCCAGCGATGACATAATGTTCTATCTGGACAGATTTGAACAAGCATGTACAGCTCATAACATAGACAAAGCAAAATATGTTTATCAGTTATCAGGGATACTGACAGGTAAAGCTCTAAGTATATTAAATATGGTGGATGAACCTGACAAGAACAATTATGAGGTTGTCAGGGCCGCTTTGTTAAAGAAATATCAGCTTAACGAAGACGGCTATCGTCTACAATTTAAAATCATGTTACCTGAAAATGGAGTTGAATTCTCCGAGTTTATTGCAAGAATACGCATTACTTTCTCACGATGGGTTGAACTATCTAAGACGGAAAAAACTTATGAAGGACTTATGGACTTAATACTTAGAGACAAAGTCATGTCGTCTGTGAATGAGTCTTTCCTTGCTTTCCTTCATGAACGTAAACCTAAAACAATAAAAGAAATGGAAGATTTCTGTTGCCAATACGTAACTGCGCACCCACACATAACCATGGGTAACTCTAAGGTGAAAGAAGGTTTACCAGTTGCTTCGGCAGCTCCGTATGGTCAAAACTTTGCTCGTAGATCCCAACAAAATTTTGATAGAAAGAGTAGCGGTAATTTCTGTCAAAATCATGGAAATCAATTTCATGGTGATTCTTCTTCGAAGAATTGGAGACAACCTGATAGTACTCGTTACTATCACCCTAATAATTATAAGCATTTCAAAAGAGGATATGGTAATAGAGGTTATTCCTGCTGAAGACCTCAGAACCAAACAAATAGATGTTCGCATCAATGTGAACATGATAGTAATCGTGGAAACTGGAATTCGAACCAGGATAACAATTACAATAGAGACAATAATAACTGCAGAGATAATAATAACTTTGATAACTTCAGAGGTAATAATAGTCGGGGTAGATCTCAACACAAAAAAAAGAGATATCAGCAGGCTAATGCTGTACAACAGGAAACTGAGGGAGCCTGTAATCATGTTGTTGATAGTAAAAACTTTGACGCTGTCACTGGTTCTGCTTTTGACTTTGAGAGAGCAAACAAATGCCCCCAATGCAGTACTTTATTCGAACCGGGTACCATAACTACTTTGAGTTGTGGTCACCCACTTCCCGCTCTTCCTGCTGCTGTTGCGCATGACGGGAGGGGTTCTTTAATTCTACATAAGGTTCTTGTTAATGATACTCCGGTCTCACTACTTTTCGATTCCGGATGCACCACTATTGGTGTTAGACAATCGCTTGTAGATCCATCTTGTGCTACAGGAAGGGTTATTAAATGTGTCACATTTGGCGGCACTCTAGAAAAATATCCTACTGCTGTAATTCGCATTGCCACTCCTTTCTTTACTGGAGATGTGCATGCTTGTCTCTTACCTAATCCTATTGCGGACCTTATTATTGGTCGTATCACGGAGTTAGGGAGTGTACCCCACAGCAGATTGCTGCTTGGGAAGATAATAACATGCAAGCTACAAATGCAGTAGTTACAAGAGCACAAGCTCTACAAACACCCGAAACTTCACTGAATAGTGATAATGAAGTTGATAGCCAAGATAGTCACTTAGTAATCACTCGTGACTCTTTCATAAAATTGCAAGAAGAAGATCTTTCTTTAAAAAAATTCTTCGTTCTTGCGAAGAAAGGTGATCCGAATCAGGATACAAATAGAAAATCTTGGATTGCAATGAGAAACGGCGTACTTGTACGTATGGTACAAGATTCGGCTACGTCGGCACATTCGCAAATTCTTGTTCCCAAGAGCATGAGAGTCGAAATATTGCAACATGCTCATGACTCGCAATGTGCTGGACATATGGGTTTTGCCCGTACGAAGTCGAGAGTCCTTGCGGCATTCTTTTGGCCTTTTGTCAATAAGGACATTCGTATTTACTGCCGATCATGCAAGGTATGTCAGGAGGTCAAATCTAGAGGACCACGACATGCTGCGCCTATCCAGGCTGCTGACATTCCTATTCGGCCGTTTCAGAAAATGGCCATAGATATTATTGGCCTTTTAAGGTCAAGTCGGCCAGAGGACATCAGTTTATCCTTACATGTGTCGATATGTGCACACGTTGGCCAGAGGCTATTCCTCTTAAGAGCATATCTACTACAGATATCGCAGATGCTCTTTGGTTGATATTTTCTCGCTTGGGGTTCCCCAGAGAAATATTGTCAGACCATGGCACTCAACTCATATCTGACACTATGTCACAGGTAATCTCTACCTTACATATTGAACGATCTCTCAGTAGTATCTACCATCCTATGTCTAATGGGTTAGTTGAGCGTCTGAATAGAACGCTCAAGACTTTGCTTGGTAAGATAACTGAAGATCATCCTCAAGATTGGGACAGGGTTTTACCCGCGGCTCTCTTTGCCTATAGAGAAGTCCCTAATGAACACACAGGATTTTCTCCCTTCGAACTTGTCTTTGGCGCGCGTCCACGCGGCCCTATGTCTTTATTACACGATCTCATCACTGCCGATGATATTAGCGATGAAACTCAATCCTCATATGAGTATGTCATTGCTCTTAGACAAAAGATCATTGAGGCATGTAAGCTAGCAACTGCTTCATCAGAAATTGCCAAAGAGAAGGCAAGGCAGTTTGCTAACAAGAATAGATGTCTACGACAACTTTGTCCAGGTGACAAAGCATTCGTCCTACTCCCCAGTAGGGAAAATAGACTTCTTATTGCATGGAAAGGTCCGTATGCAATAGTCTCTCGGATTTCCGATGTTGACTATGTGGTCGATATTGATGGAAAGCATAAAACTTTCCACATAAACATCCTTTCGGAATTTCACGAACGTCCGGACTATTTGCTGCCTATTTTCCAGGCAACGGATGATGCTCCTGCACCTCACGGTCATTATTCATCCCTGTCTGTCATACAGGATGAGGAAGCTACCTCTCTGATGTCAACCTTCCCCTTCCAGTGGTTCCATTACATTCCACGGAATCTTGGAAAAACGTTTCTGTTTCTCCTAATCTTTCTGGTGACGAACATCGACAAGTCTCGTCGATGTTACAAACATTTCAGGATGTTCTCACTGACATTCATGGACACACAGATGTCATAGAACATGACATAATTCTTACCGACAATAATCCAATTAGGGTTAGGCCGTATCCTATTCCTATACACTTTCAGTCGCAAGTGGAAAAGGAATTGGATGAAATGATTCAATTAAATATAATTGAACCATCGACTTCACCATATTCTTCTTCCATGGTTATTGTCCGGAAGAAGGATAAGAACATACGAATTTGCGTTGATTATCGCAAATTGAATCAGGTCACAAAGTTCGACGCTGAACCGATGCCTTTGTTAGAAGATCTACTGATTAGACTTTCTAATTCTAGATTCTTCACTAAACTTGACTTGTCTAAAGGTTATTGGCAAGTGCCTTTAGCAGAGCATGCCAAACCTCTTACTGCTTTTTCTACACCTAGGGGTCTATTTCAATGGAATGTTATGCCTTTTGGTCTCATGAACGCCCCTGCCACTTTCGTTCGCATGATGCGTCGAATTCTGTCACATCGTTCGGATGTCATAGCATACTTAGATGACATCTGTCTCTTCAGTGATACCTGGGAAGATCACTATTTAGGGTTATATGACTTACTGTCCACTCTACGTGAGAATAATTTGACAGCAAAACCTTCTAAAGCTTTTGTTGGTTTTGGTGAAATCTCTTTCCTGGGTCATCGTATTGGTCATGGTCTCTTGAAGACAGAAGACCATAATACTTCCAAAATACTGAACATCTCTGTTCCTAAAACGAAGAAACAAGTTAGGAGTCTCTTAGGTTTAATTCAATTTTATGGGAGATTTATTCCAAATTTATCTTCGATCATGGCACCTCTATCAACATTGTTGAAGAAAGGTTCGCCTAATCTGGTCCGTTGGTCTGAAGAATGCCAATCTTCACTAGACCAAATCAAGAATATATTTTCTTCTCCTCCCATCTTAAGATTACCTACTCTTTATAGGACTTTTGTTCTTCGGAGTGATGCTTCATCCACTGGGATTGGAGCAGCACTGATGCAAGAATATGCAAATACTCTGCATCCTGTTATGTACATTTCTAGAAAACTAAATGCGGCAGAGAGGAACTACTCGGTTTTAGACCGTGAGTTGTTAGCGATGGTTTGGTCAATTCGAAAGCTACAAAGATTCCTCCTGGGCGCACATTTCATTCTAGAGACTGATCAGAAAGCTCTTACAGCTATTCAGACTAAGAATTTGAAGAGTTCGAGATCCACTCGATATGCTATAGCTCTTCAACCTTTTCACTTCACGGTACGAGCTATCCGTGGTGCGGATAATGTGATGGCTGACATTTTGTCTAGATGCCCACATGACTCCAACTAATACTTCTGTCCTATATTTCCATATATTACAGAGTCATAACACACCTATATTTCTACAATAGATTAGCACATCTGTACTCACTTTATATGTACACACTATCGTGCTTTGTTGTCATCTTCTTCTGTTCGTATTTTAAGATGATAGAGGAGGACTGAGTAGTTAATATAAGGGCCGTTAGTTTACTAAACAGCCACAATTATTAATAATGTATTGTACCTTATGAAGCATATTAGTTATTAATTAGCATTATATTGCTTGTACTTTCTCAGAATGTCATTGTTGAGCTGAGGACTTACGTTACTAGTATCAAGCATGACGAGTTCTAGATTGTGTACTTACCCTCGGAATACCAGAGCATATGTCCTGGATCGTCATGTAGTTTAACTTTACTATGTACTTATGTCATTACATGTCAAAGAATGTACTATTTAAATTTTCCTATCAGCCTAAAAATAGGAACATGGAATGTTAGAACTTTAAACGGAGAAGGAAAGCTGGACAATCTTATATTAGAGGCAACCGACATGAAACTCGATATACTGGGAGTTGCAGAGGCAAGACTTTTGGATACAGGCTACATAACAAGAGACCAGTACACACGCTTATTACACTCAGGAGGAGAAAAACACACGAAAGAGGGGTTGTAGGAATGTTGATAAAGAAGGAGTTAGAAAAATACGTATGTGGATACTGGACACACAATGACAGAATGATGTTACTAAAGATGAGAGCAAAGCCATTCGACATATCAATCTTACAAACTTATGCACCACCTAAAGAATACAGCGAGGAAGAAATAGAAGAATACTATGAAGAGCTACAACACACACTTAAACCAGTCAAATCTACAGATGTGTTGATAGTAATGGGTGATATGAATGCAAAAGTAGGAAAAGGAAAATACAAGAAAATAGTAGGACAGTATGGATTAGGGACAAGAAATGATAGAGGAGACAGACTTATCCAGTTCTGTGAAGAAAACCAGCTGGTCATATGTAACACCTTTTTTTGAACACCACCCAAGGAAATTATACACATGGAAAAGCCCAGGAGATGTAACACGAGATCAAATCGACTATATCATGATAAAACATAGATTTAAGAACAGTGTCACAAGTGCAAAGACACATCCTGGCGCCGACATAAATTCAGATCACAATCCAGTCGTCATCAAAGTAAATATAAAGCTGAAAAGAGCAGGAAACAGAAGACAGGAGGAACCCCAGATAGAAATATCAGCGCTGAAACAACCAGATATAAAACAGAAATATTTTAATCGAAGTCAAAAGAATACATACCACCAGATATTGACAGAAAGGCATGGAGCAGTATAAAGAGAAAACCCCAGAAGAAAAAGCAACCGCAAAAAAATGTGAATGCTTAAAACAAGCATACAATCACAAATGCAAAATTTACCTAAAAAGAGAGTCTAAGAAAATCCAAATTGGGAAAACAGATGACAATCTTGAATAAAATGGCAATAAAAAAGAAAGCAAAAAATAACTCCGAATATAAAACAATAGACAATGACATACGTACCTATGTTTTAGAGAAGCAAAAG